>LR738713.1:700893134-700934140 GCA_902687465.1 Secale cereale
CCCAGGTTGCCCTTCGGACGCAGTGTTGTTTCCGGTTCGCTGATTTTTTATATAATTTTTCTGGATTTTTCTGGGCAGTTCTCGAAACGTGAAAACCTGAAATACAAAAACAGCCGAAAACAGAAACTGACACTGGGGTGCACTGGATTAGTAAGTTAGTCCAAATATGATCAAAAGTGTATGGAAGTGTATGAATATCATAGCAATATCACCCAAAAGTGGCATGGAGCAAGCAGAAATTATAGATACGTTTTGGATGTATCAATTGCCCAGCTGTAATTTGTTTACCTCGCTTTGCTGTTTTATCGTCTTTTGGGAGAGAGACATCACTAGTGAACATCATGGGACCCCGGTCCATATTACCACCACTGATCACACCCGCTATTTACTTCCTGTTCTTATTTCCTAGTTGCAGTCATACCTATCATTATTATCTCTTGTGTTTGATCCTTTGTAAACAACAAGGCCGGGGGGATTGACAACCTCTCTGTACTCGTCGGGAGCAAAGTTATTTGTATCTGTGTTCAGGTCCTGTCAACCGCTAAGTTTCTGGCGCCGTTGACACCTTCTTGTCGACCCTCGGAGTCTCACGGGATTCGATCCTTGGTATCTTTGCCAAGGGAAACTTGCTACTACGCTACATCTCAAACCTTCCACTTGGGTTAACCAACGAGGGGCGAGAAGCCATCAGACGCCTCGTGTCTCTTCTGGACTGCTACATATTTTTCTATTTTTCTAAATATTCCAAAACGGAGAAAAATTGCCTTTAGAGCTGTTTTAGAGTCGGTTTACTTACCGTATCACATACCTCTTCCTTTTCGGAGTCTGGATCATTCTGGAAAGTGTCCCTTATGTATTCCTCCGGGGTTACGGTTTCAATAACATTGGTTTCTACATTTATAGGATTACCTGAGATATAATGTTTGATTCTTTGACCGTTCACCACCTTCGGATTTGTGCCTTCGAAGTTGTTGATTTTTATGGCACCGGAACGATAGACCTCCTCGATAACGTAAGGTCCTTCCCACTTGGAGAGAAGTTTTCCTGCAAAAAATCTTAAACCAGAGTTGAATAGCAAGACATGATCACCTACGTTAAACTCACGCTTTTGTATCCTTTTGTCATGCCATCTTTTAAATTTTTCTTTAAACAACTTGGCATTCTCATAGGCCTGGGTTCTCCATTCATCAAGGCAGCTGATGTCAAATAGCCCACCGGCAAGTTTGAAATCATAATTGAGTTCTTTGATAGCCCAATATGTCTTATGTGCTAGCTCAAGAGGTAAGTGACAAGCTTTTCCATATACCATCTTATATGGAGACATACCCATAGGATTTTTGTATGCAGTTCTATAGGCCCATAATGCATCATCAAGTTTCTTGGACCAATTCTTTCTAGACCTATTAATTGCCTTTTGCAAAATTAATTTCAACTCTCTATTACTTAGTTCTACTTGACCACCGGTCTGTGGGTGGTACGGGGATGCAATTCTATGGTTGACATCATATTTAGCAAGCATCTTACGGAAAGCACCATGGATAAAGTGTGAACCACCATCAGTCATTACATATCTAGGGACTCCAAACCTCGGGAAAATAACTTCTTTAAGCATCTTAATAGAGGTGTTATGATCAGCACTACTAGTTGGAATAGCTTCTACCCACTTAGTAACGTAATCAACAGCAACTAAAATATGTGTGTACCCATTAGAGGCAGGAAACGGTGCCATGTAATCAAAGCCCCTAACATCAAATGGTTCAATAACAAGTGAATAATTCATAGGCATTTCTTGACGTCTACTGATATTACCAATTCTTTGACATTCATCACAAGATAAGACAAACTTACGGGCATCCTTGAAGAGAGTAGGCCAATAAAAACCGGATTGCAATACCTTGTGTGCAGTTCTATCTCCCGCATGGTGTCCCCCATAAGCTTCGGAGTGGCACTTGCGTAGGATCTGTTCCTGTTCATGCTCAGGTACACAATGTCTAATAATACCATCTACTCCTTCATAAAGATGTGGGTCATCCCAGAAGTAATGTCTCAAATCATAGAAGATTTTTTTCTTTTGCTGGTATGTGAAGCTAGGGGGTATAAACTTAGCAACAATATAATTAGCATAATCAGCATACCATGGAGCAGTACGAGAAGTATTTATGACAGCTAATTGTTCATCAGGAAAGCTATCATCAATAGGTTGTGGGTTATCAAGTATATTCTCTAACCTAGACAAGTTATCTGCAACGGGGTTCTCAGCTCCCTTTCCATCAATAATATGCAGGTCAAATTCTTGCAGCAAGAGAACCCATCTAATAAGTCTAGGTTTAGCATCTTTCTTTTCCATAAGGTATTTGATAGCAGCATGATCAATGTGAATGGTTACTTTAGAATCAACAATATAGGGTCTAAACTTATCACAAGCAAATACAACTGCTAAAAATTCTTTCTCAGTAGTAGCATAATTTTTTTGGGCACTGTCTAGAGTTTTACTAGCATACTGGATAACATTCAATTTATTATCAACTCTTTGCCCTAAGACAGCGCCTACAGCATAATCACTAGCATCGCACATAATCTCAAAGGGTAAATTCCAGTCAGGAGGCTGGATGATAGGTGCAGAGATCAATGCTTTCTTAAGAATTTCAAATGCTTCTAGACAATCATCATCAAAGACAAAAGGAATATCTTTTTGTAAGAGATTAGTCAGAGGCCTGGAGATTTTGGAGAAGTCCTTTATGAACCTCCTATAAAACCCAGCATGACCAAGGAAACTTCGTATACCTTTGATGTCCTTGGGGCATGGCATATTTTCAATAGCATCAACTTTAGCTTTGTCAACTTCAATACCTCTTTCAGAAATTTTATGTCCCAAGACAATGCCTTCATTAACCATAAAGTGGCACTTCTCCCAATTCAAGAGAAGATTAGTGTCTTCACATCTCTGCAAAACTCGATTAAGGTTGCTTAAGCAATCATCAAAAGAAGTTCCGTAAACGGATAAATCATCCATGAAAACCTCAACAATCTTTTCACAAAACTCAGAGAATATAGCCATCATGCATCTTTGAAAGGTAGCAGGCGCATTACATAAACCAAAATGCATACGTCTATAAGCAAAGGTACCGAAAGGACAAGTAAAAGTGGTCTTTTCTTGATCCCCTTTTGACATAGGTATTTGAGAGAAACCAGAATAACCATCTAGAAAGCAAAAATGAGTATGTTTGGATAACCTTTCTAGCATTTGATCAATAAAAGGTAAGGGGTAATGATCTTTCTTAGTAGCTTTATTTAACTTACGGAAATCAATTACCATCCTCTAACCTGTAACTGTTCTTTGCGGGATCAATTCATCTTTATCATTAGGAACGACACTCATACCTCCTTTCTTAGGGACACAATGGACATGACTTACCCACTAGCTATCAGCAACTGGATAGATAATACCTGCCTCTAGAAGCTTTAGTATTTCCTTCCTTACCACTTCTTTCATCTTAGGATTTAACCGTCGCTGATGATCAATAACCGGTTTAGCATTTTCTTCCAAATTTATCTTGTGTTGGCAGATAGTGGGACTAATGCCCTTAAGATCATCCAGAGTATATCCAATAGCAGCACGGTGCTTCTTCAGAGTTTTCAATAGTTTTTCTTCTTCCTGCTCTGAAAGGTTAGCACTAATAATAACAGGATATATCTTCTTTTCATCAAGATAAACATACTTAAGATTATTAGGTAAAGGTTTAAGTTCAAACACGGGATCACCCTTGGGTGGAGGAGGATCCCCTAGGATTTCAACAGGCAAGTTGTTTTTCAATACGGGTCCCTATTTAAAGAATATTTCATCTATTTCCCTTCTCTCATTCATATGCATATCATTTTCATGGTCTAGCAAGTATTGTTCTAAAGGATCATTAGGAGGCACAACAATAGAAGCAAGACCAATAATTTCATCCTTACTAGGTAATTCCTTATCAAGGGGTTGTCTACGGAATTTAGAAAAGTTAAAATCATGAGACATATCCCCTAATCCAACAGTAACAATATCTTTCACGCAGTCTATCTTGGCATTAACAGTATTCAAGAAGGGCCTACCAAATATGATGGGACAAAATTCATCTTGTGTGGAACTAAGAACAAGAAAATCAGCAGGGTATTTAACCTTCCCACACAAGACTTCAACATCTCTAACAATCCCAACTGGTGAAATAGTGTCTCTATTAGCTAGCTTAATCGTAACATCAATCCCTTCTAATTCAATAGGTGCAATATCATGCATAATTTCTCGATATAAATCAAGAGGGATAATACTCGCACTAGCACCTACGTCACATAAGCCATCATAGCAATGATCTCCTATCTTAACAGAGATAACATGCAAGCCTACAATAGGTCTATGTTTATTCCTAGCATTGGGTTTGGCTATTCTAGCAGATTCCTCTTGGAGGTAAATAACATGTCCATCTAAATCTTCTACCAAGAGATCTTTAACCATAGTAACACTAGGTTCAACTTAAATTTGCTCAGAGGGTGTAGGTGTTCTAATACTACTTTTACGAACTACAGTTGAGGCTTGATCATGATCCTTTATCCTAACAGGGAAAGGTGGTTTCTCAATATAAGCAGTAGGAACAATAGGATCGACATTATAAGTGATAGTCTTTTCTTCAACTTTAACAGGTTCAACTACTTTTACTTCAATAGGGGGACGGTATTTAAACCACTTCTCCTTGGGGAGATCAACATGAGTAGCAAATGATTCACAGAAAGAAGCTCCTATTAAAAAGTCAAGTCCATATTTAGTGCTAAACTCACGGAAAACATCAGTATCCATAAAAGCTTTAACACAATCAAACTTAGGGGTCATACCTAACTCCTTACCTTCATCGAGATCCCAATCTTCATAGTTGCGTTTAATTCTTTCCAATAGATCCCATTTGAATTCAATAGTCTTCATCATAAAAGAACCAGAACAAGAAGTATCAAGCATGGAGTGATTATTGAGAGAAAGCCGAGCATAAAAATTTTGAATGATCATTTCTTTTGGGAGCTCGTGATTGGGGCATGAATATAACATTGACTTAAGCCTCCCCCAAGCTTGATCGACGCTTTCTCCTTCGCGAGGCCAAAAATTATAAATATAATTATGATCACGATGAACCTAGTGCATAGGGTAGAACTTTTGATGAAATTCCAACTTCAGA
This sequence comes from Secale cereale, assembly GCA_902687465.1. NCBI lineage: Eukaryota > Viridiplantae > Streptophyta > Magnoliopsida > Poales > Poaceae > Secale > Secale cereale. The sequence continues at coordinate 700,898,336 of LR738713.1, forward strand.
CGATTATAGTTCCATGATCCAATATCATCACATAGCCTTTACCATGTCAATGCATCTCCCTTCAAAGATAAAGGGAATACCTTCTTCTTGATAACATCCTCGGGCATACCTGCAAGCTTAAATAATCCACAAACTTCATCCACATAGATTAGATGTAAATCGGGATGCAGTGTTCCGTCTCCTGTAAAAGGGTTTTCAAGCAGTTTCTCTATCATACCCGAAGGAATTTCAAAGCAAACATTTTCATTAGATGCAGTAGGTTGAGGAGCAACTCTTTGCTCTTCTGTTTGGGGTGAAGATACCCCGAACAAGCCCCTCAAAGGATTTTGAGCCATAGTAACAAGTGACAATAAGTTTCAGCACACTATATAAATTTTTCCTTACCAAAATCCACTTACCAAAGGCGCTTCACTCCCCGGCAACGGCGCCAGAAAATAGTCTTGATGACCCACAAGTGTAGGGGGTCTATCGTAGTCCTTTCGATAAGTAAGAGTGTCGAACCCAACGAGGAGCAGAAGGAAATGATAGGCAGTTTTCAGTAAGGTATTTTCTACAAGCACTGAAATTATAGGTAACAGATAGTTTTGTGATAAGGTAATTGGTAGCAAGTGACAAAGGGTAAAAGTAAATAAGGTGCAGCAAGGTGGCCCAATCCTTTTTGTAGCAAAGGACAAGCCTGGACAAACTCTTATATAAAGGAAAGCGCTCCCGAGGACACATGGGAATTATCGTCAAGCTAGTTTTCATCACGATCATCTGATTCGCGTTCGGTACTTTGATAATTTGGCATATGGGTGGACCGGTGCTTGGGTGCTGTCCTTACTTGGACAAGCCTCCCACTTATGATTAACCTCTAATGCAAGCATCCGCAACTACAAAAGAAGTATTAAGGTAAACCTAACCATAGCATGAAACATATGGATCCAAATCAGCCCCTTACGAAGCAACGCATAAACTAGGGTTTAAGCTTCTGTCACTCTAGCAACCCATCATCTACTTACTACTTCCCAATGCCTTCCTCTAGGCCCAAATAATGGTGAAGTGTCATGTAGTCTACGTTCACATGACACCACTAGAGGAGAGACAACATATATCTCATCAAAATATCGAACGAAGACCAAATTCACATGACTACTAATAGCAAGACTTCTCTCATGTCCTCAGGAATAAAAGTAATTACTCACAAGACATAATATTGTTCATGATCAGAGGGGTATTAATATGCATAATGGATCTGAACATATGATCTTCCACCAGATAAACCAACTAGCATCAACTACAAGGAGTAATCAACACTACTAGCAACCCACAGGTACCAATCTAAGGTTTGGATACAAAGATTGGATATAAGAGATGAACCAGGGTTTGAGAGGAGATGGTGTTGGTGAAGATGTTGACGAAGATAGCCCTCCCCTAGATGGGAGAGTTGTTGGTGATGACGGCGGTGACGATCCTCCCGGAGGGAAGTAACCCCCGCAGAATAGCTCTACCGGAGCTCTAGATTGGTTCCCGCCTCGGTTCCGCCTCGAGACGGCAGCGTCTAGTCCCGAAAGCCTCTTTATGATTTTTTTCCGGGTCAAAACACCTCATATAGGAGAAGATGGGAATCCGGGGGCCCACGAGACAGGGGACGTACCCTGAGAGGGGGGGCGCCCCCCACCCTCGTGGACAGCCGGTGGCCCCCCTTGTGAACTTCTTTCGCCAGATATTTTTATATTTTCTGAAACGGAGTTCTGTTGAGTTTCGGGGCTTTTGGAGTTGTGCAGAATAGGTCTCCATAGTTTGCTCCTTTTCCAGCCGAGAATTCCAGCTGCCGGCATTCTCCCTCTTCATGTAAACCTTGTAAAATAAGAGAGAAAAGGCATAAGTATTGTGACAAAACAAGTAATAACAGCCCATAATGCAATAAATATCAACATATAAGCATGATGCAAAATGGACGTATCATGATGCTTATGTGAAAAGGCGTCAACTTGATAAGCTCGAACCCAAGTTGGAGAAATGTGTCTTCATAGGATACCCAAAAGAAACCGTTGGGTACACCTTCTATCACAGGCCCGAAGGCAAGATATTCGTTGCTAAGAATGGATCCTTTCTAGAGAAGGAGTTTCTCTTGAAAGAAGTGAGTGGGAGGAAAGTAGAACTTGATGAGGTAATTGTACCTTCTGTCGAATTGGAAAGTAGTTCATCACAGAAATCAGTTCCAGTGATTCCTACACCAATTAGTGAGGAAGCTAATGATGATGATCATGAAACTTCAGATCAAGTTGCTACTGAACCTCGTAGGTCAACCAGAGTACGTTCCGCGCCAGAGTGGTACGGTAACCCTGTTCTGGAAGTCATGTTACTAGACTATGACGAACCTACAAACTATGAGGAAGCAATGATTCGCTCAGATTCCGCAAAATGGCTTGAGGCCATGAAATCTGAGACGGGATCCATGTATGAGAACAAAGTGTGGACTTTGGTTGACTTGCCCGATGATCAGCAAGCCATTGCAAATAAACGGATCTTTAAAAGGAAGACTGACGCCGATGGTAATGTTACTGTCTACAAAGATCGACTTGTTGCAAAAGGTTTTTCGACATGTTCAAGGAGTTGACTACGATGAGACTTTCTCACCTATAGCGATGCTTAAGTCTGTCCGAATCACGTTCGCAATTTCCGCATTTTATGATTATGAAATCTGGCAAATGGATGTCAAAACTACATTCCTTAATGGATATCTCAAAGAAGAGTTGTATATGATGCAACCAGAAGGTTTTGTCAATCCTAAAGATGCTAACAAAGTGTGCAAGCTCCAGCGATCCATCTATGGACTCGTACAAGCATCTCGGAGTTGGAATATACGCTTTGATAAGGTGATCAAAGCATATGGTTTTATACAGACTTACGGTGAAGCATGTATTTACAAGCAAGTGAGTGGGAGCACTACAACATTTCTGATAAGTATATGTGAATGACATATTGTTGATCAGAAATGATGTAGAATTTTCTGGAAAGCATAAAGGATTGTTTAAAAGGAGTTTTTCAATGAAAGACCTCGGTAAAGTTGCTTACATATTGGGCACCAAGATCTATAGAGATAGATCATGACACTTGATAAGACTTTTGATTAGTACATACCTTGATAAATTTTTGAAGTAGTTCAAAATGGATCAGTCAAAGAAGGAGTTCTTGCCTGATTTGTAAGGTATGAAGTTGGGTAAGACTAAAAACCCGACCACGGCAGAAGATAGAGAGAGAATGAAAGTCATTCCCTATGCCGCGGCCATAGGTTCTATAAAGTATGCCATGCAATGTACCAGACCAATTGTGTACCTTACCATGAGTTTGGCAAGGGGGTACGATAGTGATCCAGGAATGGATCACTGGACAGCGGTCAAAAAATTATCCTTAGTAACTGGAGGACTAAGGAAATGTTTCTCGATTATGGAGGTGATAAAGAGTTCGTCGTAAAGAGGTACGCCGATGCAAGCTTTGACACTAATCCAGATGACTCTAAGTATCAATCTGGATGTGTATTGAAAGTGGGAGCAATTGGCTAGAGTATCTCCATGCAGAGCATTGTAGACATAGAACTTTGCAAAATACATACGGATCTGAATGTGACAGACCCGTTGACTAAACTTCTCTCACAAAGCAAAACATGATCACACCTTAGTACTCTTTGGGTGTTAATCACATGGTGATGTGAACTAGATTATTGACTCTAGTAAACCCTTTGGATGTTGGTCACATGGCGATGTGAACTATGGGTGTTAATCACATGACGATGTGAACTATCGGTGTTAAATCACATGGTGATGTGAAATAGATTATTGACTCTAGTGCAAGTGGGAGACAGAAGGAAATATGCCCTAGAGGCAATAATAAAGTTGTTATTTATATTTCCTTATATCATGATAAATTTTTATTATTCATACTAGAATTGTATTAACCGGAAACTTAGTACATGTGTGAACGCATAGACAAAATAGAGTGTCCCTAGTATGCTTCTACTAGACTAGCTCGTTAATCGAAGGTGGTTATGTTTCCTGACCATAGACACGTGTTGTCATTTGATGAACGGGATCACATCATTAGAGAATGATGTGATGGACAAGACACATCCGTTAGCTTAGCACTATGATTGTTTAGTTTTATTGCCATTGCTTTCTTCATGACTTATACATGTTCCTCTGACTATGAGATTATGCAACTCCCGAATACCGAAGGAACACCTTGTGTGCTATCAAACGTCACAACGTAACTGGGTGATTATAAAGATGCTCTATACGTGTTTCTGAAGGTGTTTGTGGTGTTGGCATAGATCGAGAATAGGATTTGTCACTCCGAGTGTCGTAGAGGTATCTCTGGGCCCTCTCGGTAATACACATCATAATAAGCCTTGCAAGCAAATGACTAATGAGTTAGTCACGAGATGATGTATTATGGAACGAGTAAAGAGACTTGCCGGTAACGAGATTGAACTAGGTATGATGATACCGACGATCGAATCTAGGGCGAGTAACATACTGTTGACAAAGGGAACAATGTATGTTGTTATGCAGTTTGACCGATAAAGATCTTCGAAGAATATGTAGGAGCCAATATGAGCATCCAGGTTCCGCTATTGGTTATTGACCGGAGATGTGTCTCTATCATGTCTACATAGTTCTCGAACCCGTAGGGTCCGCACGCTTAACGTTCGATGACGATTAGTATTATGAGTTATGTGATATTGATGACCGAAGTTTGTTCGGAGTCCCGGATGAGACCACGGAACTGACGAGGAGTCTCGAAATGGTCGAGAGATAAAGATTCATATATTGGAAGGCTATATTCGGACATCAGAAAGGTTCTGGGTGATTCGAGTATTTTTCGGAGTACCGGGGAGTTACGGGAATTCACCTGGGGAAGTATTGGGCCTTATTGGGCTTTAGTGGAAAGGTTAGAAGGGCCACTAGGGGAGGCAGTGCGCCCCCATGGTCTGGTCCGAATTGGACTAGGAGGGGCGGCGCCCCCTCTTTCCTTCTCCCTCTCCTCCTCCTTCCCTCTCTCCACCTCTTGGAAAAGGAAGGGGACTCCAACTAGGATTGGGAATCCTAGTTGGACTCCCCCTATAGGCGCGCCCCTCCTAGGCAGGCCTCCTCCTCCTCCATCCTTTATATACGTGGGCATGGGGCACCCCAAAGGCACAACATACAATCTCTTAGCCATGTGCGGTGCCTCCCTCCACAGTTACACACCTCGGCCATATCGCTGCAGTGCTTAGGCGAAGCCCTGCGCCGGTAACTTCATCATCACCGTCACCACGCCGTCGTGCTGACGAAACTCTCCCTCGTCCTCAACTGGATCAAGAGCTCAAGGGACGTCATCGTGCTGAACGTGTGCTGAACACGGAGGTGCCGAGCGTTCGGTACTTGGATCGGTTGGATCGTGAAGACATTCGACTACATCAACCGCGTTACTAAACACTTCCGCTTTAGGTCTACGAGGGTACATGGACACACTCTCCCCACTCATTCCTATGCTTCTCCTACATAGATCTTGCGTGATCGTAGGAAATTTTTGAAATACTACGTTCCCAAACAACATTGTAAGATGATCCCTTACAAAATTTCAAGGTACAAGTGTTCTCCCTGAGTATGCACCGTTGCGACAGTTCGTCGTGCCGAGACACCACGTGATGATCGGGTGTGATAAGCTCTACGTTCAAATACAACGGGTGTAAGACAGATTTGCACATTCAGAATACTCGGGTTAAAACTTGACGAGCCTAGCATGTACAGACATGGCCTCGGAACACTTGAGATCGAAAGGTCGAGCAAGAATCATATAGTAGATATGATCAACATAAGATGTTCACCGTTGAAAACTACTCCATCTCATCTGATGATCGGACACGGTTTAGTTGATTTGGATCGCGTAATCTGTTAGATGACTAGAGGGATGTCTATCTAAGTGTGAGTTCCTTAGTAATATGATTAATTGAACTTTAATTTATCATGAACTTAGTACTGATAGTTTTTGCATATCTATGTTGTTGTAGATCAATGGCCTGTGCTATCGTTCCCTTGAATTTTAATGCGTTCCTAGAGAAAGCTAAGTTGAAATATGATGGTAGGAACTACATGGACTCGGTCCGTAACTTGAGGATTATCCTCATTGCTGCACAGAAGAATTATGTCCTTGAAGCACCGCTAGGTGATAAGCCCCCTCCCGCAAATGTAGACGCTTTGAACGTCTGGCAGACGCGATCTGATGATTACTCGATAGTTCAGTGTGCCATGCTTTATGGCTTAGAATCGGGACTTCAAAGACGTTTTGAACGTCATGGAGCATATGAGATGTTCCAAGAGTTGAAGTTAATATTTCAAGCAAATGCCCGAATTGAGAGATATGAAGTCTCCAATAAGTTATATAGCTGCAAGATGGAGGAGAACAGTTCTATCACTGAACACTTACTCATAATGTCTGGGTACTACAATCACATGACTCAACTTGGATGCAAAGTTGATGAAGATAGTGTTATTGATAGAGTTCTTTAATCACTGCCACGAACCTATAAAGGTTTTGTGATGAACTATAATATGCAAGGGATGCAGAAGACGATTCCCGAGCTCTTCGCTATGCTCAAAGCTGCGGAGGTAGAAATCAAAAAGGAGCATCAAGTGTTGATGGTTAACAAGACTACTAGTTTCAAGAAAAAAGGCAAGGGAACGAAGGGGAACTTCAAGAAGAATAGCAAACCAGTTGCTACTCCCGTGAAGAAACCCAAGTCTAGAGCCAAGCCTGAAACTGAGTGCTTCTACTGCAAAGGGACTGGACACTGGAAGCGGAACTGCCTCAAGTATTTGGCGGATAAGAATGATGGAAAAGTGAACAAAGGTATATACATGTTATTTATGTGTACCTTACTAATGCTCGTAGTAGCACCTGAGTATTTGATACTGGTTCGGTTGCTAATATTTGTAAGTCAAAACAGGGGCTACGGATTAAACGAAGATTAGCTAAGGATAAGGTGACGATGCGCGTGGGAAATGCTTCCAAAGTCGATGTGATCACCGTCGGCACGCTACCTCTACATCTACCATCGTAATTAGTTTTAGACCTAAATAATTGTTATTTGGTGCCAGCGTTAAGCATGAACATTATATCTGGATCTTGTTTATTGCGAGACGGTTATTCATTTAAATCAGAGAATAATGGTTGTTCTATTTATATGAGTAATATCTTTTATGGTCATGCACCCTTGATGAATGGTCTATTTTTGTTGGATCTCGATCGTAGTGATACACATATTCATAATATTGAAGCCAAAAGATGCAAAGTTGATAATGATAGTGTAACTTATTTGTGGCACTGCCGTTTAGGTCATATTGGTGAAAAGCGCATGAAGGAACTCCATGCTAATGGACTTTTGGAATCACTTGATTATGAATCACTTGGTGCTTACGAACCATGCCTCATGGGCAAGATGACAAAAACTCCATTCTCCGGAAAAATGGAGCGAGCAACTGACTTATTGAAAATCATACATACTGATGTATGCGGTCCAATGAGTGTTGAGGCTCGTAGCGGGTATCGTTATTTCCTGACCTTCACAGATGATTTGAGTAGATATGGGTATATCTACTTGATGAAACACAAGTCTGAAACATTTGAAAAGTTCAAAGAATTTCAGAGTGAAGTAGAGAATCATCGTAACAAGAAAATGAAGTTTCTACGATCTGAGCGCGGAGGCGAATATTTGAGTTATGAGTTTGGTGTTCATTTGAAACAATGTGGAATAGTTTCACAGATCACGCCACCTGGAACACCACAGCGTAATGATGTGTCCGAACATCGTAGCCGTACTTCATTAGATATGGTGCGATCTATGATGTCTCTTACCAATTTACCACTATCATTTTGGGGTTATGATTTAGAGACAGCTGCATTCACGTTAAATAGGGCACCATCTAAATCCGTTGAGACGACACCTTATGAACTATGGTTTGACAAGAAACCCGAGTTGTCATTTCTTAAAGTTTGGGGCTCCGATGCTTATGTGAAAAAACTTCAACCTGATAAGCTCGAACCCAAATCGGAGAAACATGTCTTCATATGATACCCAACAGAAACTGTTGGGTACAACTTCTATAACAGATCCGAAGGCAAGAATTTCGTTGCTAAGAATGGATCCTTTCTAGAGAAGGAGTTTCTCTCGAAAGAAGTGAGTGGGAGGAAAGTTGAACTTGATGAGGTAATTGTACCTTCTCCCCAGTTGGAAAGTAGTTCATCACAGAAACTGGTTCCAGTGATTCCTACTCCAATTAGTGAGGAAGCTAAAGATGATGATCATGAAACTTCAGATCAAGTTGCTACTGAACCTCATAGGTCAACCAGAGTACGTTCCACACCAGAGTGGTACGGTAACCCTGTTCTGGAAGTCATGTTACTAGACCATGATGAACCTACGAACTATGAGGAAGCGATGATGGGCCCAGATTCCGCAAAATGGCTTGAGGCCATGAAATCTGAGATGGGATCCATGTATAAGAACAAAGTGTGGACTTTGGTTGACCTGCCCGATGATTGGCAAGGAATTGAAAATAAATGGATCTTTAAGAGGAAGACTGATGTCGATGGTAATGCTACTGTCTATAAAGCTCGACTGTTGCGAAAGGTTTTCGACAAGTTCAAGGAGTTGACTACGATGAGACTTTCTCACCCGTAGCGATGCTTAAGTCTGTCCGAATCATGTTAGCAATTTCCGCATTTTGTAGTTATGAAATCTGGCAAATGGATGTCAAAACTGCATTCCTTAATGGATATCTCAAAGAAGAGTTGTATATGATGCAACCAGAAGGTTTTGTCGATCCTAAAGGTGCTAACAAAGTGTGCAAGCTCCAACGATCTATCTATGGACTGGTGCAAGCATCTCGGAGTTGGAATATGCGTTTTCATGAGGTGATCAAAGCATGTTGTTTTATACAGACTTTTGGAGAAGCCTGTATTTACAAGAAAGTGAGTGGGAGCTCTGTAGCATTTCTGATATTATATGTGGATGACATATTGTTGATTGGAAATGATGTAGAATTTCTGGATAGCATAAAAGGATACTTGAATAAGATTTTTTCATTGAAAGACCTCGGTGAAGCTGCTTATATATTGGGCATCAAGATCTATAGAGATAGATCAAGACGCTTAATTGGACTTTCACAAAGCACATACCCTGATAAAGTATTGAAGAAGTTCAAAATGGATCAGTCAAAGAAAGGGTTCTTGCATGTGTTACAAGGTGTGAAGTTGAGTAAGACTCAATGCCCGACCACTGCAAAAGATAGAGAGAAAATCAAAGTCATTACCTATGCTTCAGCCATAGGTTCTATCATGTATGCAATGTTGTGTACCAAACCTGATGTGTGCCTTGCTATAAGTCTGGCAGGGAGGTACCAAAGTAATCCAGGACTGGATCACTGGACAGCGGTCAAGAACATCCTGAAGTACCTGAAAAGGATGAAGGATATGTTTCTTGTTTATGGGGGTGACAAAGAGCTCGTCGTAAATGTTTACATCGATGCAAGCTTTGACACTGATCCGGATGACTCTAAGTCACAAACCGGATACATATTATTTTTTTGAATGGTGGAGCTGTCAGTTGGTGCAGTTCCAAGCAGAGCGTCGTGGCGGGATCTACGTGTGAAGCGGAGTACATAGCTGCTTCAGAAGCAGCAAATGAAGGAGTCTGGATGAAGGAGTTCATATCCGATCTAGGTGTAATACTAGTGCATTGGGTCCAATGAAAATCTTTTGTGACAACACTCGAGCAATAGCCTTGGCGAAGAAATCCAGATTTCACAAGAGAACCAAGCACATCAAGAGACGCTTCAACTCCATCCACGATCAAGTCAAGGAAGGAGACATAGAGATTTGCAAAATACAAACAGATCTAAATGTCGCAGACCCGTTGACTAAGCCTCCTCCATGAGCAAAAAATGATCAGCACCAAGACTCCATGGGTGTTAGAATCATTACTATGTAATCTAGATTATTAACTCTAGTGCAAGTGGGAGACTGGAGGAAATATGCCCTAGAGGCAATAATAAAGTTGCTATTTATATTTCCTTATATATAATGATAAAATATTTTATTCATGCTAGAATTGTATTAACCGGAAACTTGATACATGTGTGAATACATAGACAAAACAGAGTGTCCCTAGTATGCTTCTACTAGACTAGCTCGTTAATCAAAGATGGTTGTGTTTCCTAACCATAGACATGTGTTGTCATTTGATCAACGGGATCACATCATTAGGAGAATGATGTGATAGACAAGACCCATCCGTTAGCTTAGCACAATGATCGTTTAGTTCTATTGCTATTGCTTTCTTCATGACTTAAACATGTTCCTCTAACTATGAGATTATGCAACTCCTGAATAACGGAGGAACACCTTGTGTGCTATCAAACATCACAACGTAACTAGGTGATTATAAAGATGCTCTAAAGGTGTTTTCGAAAGTGTTTGTGGTGTTGGCATAGACGAAGATTAGGATTTGTCACTCCGAATGTCGAAGAGGTATCTCTGGGCCCTCTCGGTAATACACATCATAATAAGCCTTGCAAGCAAATGACTAATGAGTTAGTCACGAGATGATGTATTACGGAACGAGTAAAGAGACTTTCCGGTAATGAGATTGAACTAGGTATGATGATACCGACGATCGAATCTCGGGCAAGTAACATACCGATGACAAAGGGAACAACGTATGTTGTTATGCGGTTTGACCGATAAAGATCTGCATAAATATGTAGGAACCAATATGAGCATCCAGGTTCCGCTATTGGTTATTGACCGGAGATGTGTCTCGGTCATGTCTACATAGTTCTCGAACTCGTAGGGTTTGCACGCTTAACGTTCGATGATGATTTGTATTATGAGTTATGTGTTTTTTATGACCGAAGTTTGTTTGGAGTCCCGGATGAGATCACGGACATGATGAGCAGTCTCGAAATGGTCGAGACATAAATAATGATATATTGGACGATGTTATTCGGAGATCGGATGAGTTCCGGGGGTCATCGGATAAATATCGGAGTGCCGGAAGGGTTATCGGAACCATCGGGGAAGTAATGGGCCTTATTGGGCCTTAGGGGGGAGAGAGGAATGCAGCCAAGGGTTGGCCGCGCGCCCCCCATGGGCCTAGTCCAAATTGGACTAGGGGGAGGGGCGGCGCCCCCTCCTTCCTTCTCCTCTCCCTCTCCTTCCTTCTTCTCCTACTTCGACTAGGAAAGGGGGGGTTCCAACTCCTACTCGGTGATAGGGTCGGCCGGCCTCCCCCTTTCTCCTTTATATACGGGGGTAGGGGGCACCCTAGAACACACAAGTTAACAGTAGTTTTAGTCGTGTGCAGTGCCCTCCTCGATAGATTCCACCTCAGGTCATATTGTCGTAGTGCTTAGGCGAAGCCCTGCGCGGGTCACATCATCAACACCATCGCCACGCCATCGTGTTGATGGAACTCTCCCTCGTCCTCAACTGGATCAAGAGCTCGAGGGACATCATCTTGCTGAATGTGTGCTGAACACGGAGGTGCCGTACATTCTATACTTGGATGGGTTGGATCATGAAGACGTTCGACTACATCAACTGTGTTACTAAATGCTTCCGCTTTCGGTCTATGAGGGTACGTGGACACACTCTCCCCGGTCGTTGTTGTGCTTCTCCTAGATAGATCTTGCGTGATCGTAGGATTTTTTTTGAAATACTACATTCCCCAACACCGCCGCCCCGATCCCCGCTCGGCCACCGCCCCGCCTCGCGCTTGGTCGCTGCTCGCTCCCCGATGGCGCCGAAGAAGACGCTGAAGGGCAAGTACGGTTTTTCGGCGTGAGGCAGAAGCCCTCCGGGAACTTCGGAGTGGAGGTCTCCGACGCCGGGCGGCATTGGTGGCTCGACACGTATCCCACCACCGAGGAGGCCGCGCGTGCCTACAACGTGGCAGTGTGGCGTGCCAGACGGCCGAAGACGGGCCTCAACTTCTCGGAGGTCGATTCCCAGGTGGTGGCGGAGTGGCTCGTGCCGCAGGGCATCCGGATGGAGGAGATGCCGACGAAGAAGGCGAAGAAGAGACTGGCGGTTGTCGTCACTCTCGGCGAGAGTGACGAGGCGGCGATGGCTCGGTTTGCGCGTGAGCATCCGCAGTATGTCCAGGTCGAGCTGGAGAACTACTGGAAGCGTGACGTCGAGGCAAAAAATAAGGGGTGAGAAGGAGGACGAGGCCGACCCCTCAACGGTGTTCCCCATCGAGTCGTCAGATGAGAACTGGGGTGATTCCGAGGAGGAGGACGAGGGGTGCGATGACCCGTCCAAGGAGGAGTTCTGGGAGCAGCTCCGACGACCAGGAGTAGTTTCATGTAATGGTTCGAATAAGTAGTAGTTGAATTTGTGTATGAAACTATGTTAAATTTCATGTTTGAACTATGTTGAGATGAAGTACTCCCTCCGTCCCAAAATTCTTGTCTTATATTTGTCTAGACAGGGAAGTAACTAACCCTAAAACATGACTAGATACATCCGTATTTAGATAAATGGAAGACAAGAATTTTGGGACGGAGTGAGTAGTAGTTGGTCGTTTTAATCTTCATTTTGGACCATCTGTTGGAGTTGCTTTTTTTTTTTACATTTCCATTTTGGATCATTTGTTGGAGTTGAGCCTTTTTCGAAGATGTAAAAATCATGTTTTGGTGTTTCAAATTTAGACCATCAACTGTTTTGACCGTCAATATTTGTATCATCTATGGGAGATGCTCTTAGGGACGAATAGGCCATGCCCAACTTTTCAGAAAAAAAAAATCAAATTTATAACTAGGCCTAGTCGATGGATACACAACACTACATGATTCAATCCATGTAGCGTAGGCCCAGTCGATGGATACACAACACTACATGATTCAATGCATGTAGCGTCAGCATATCGCCATAGCATCCGCATGATTGTTCTGGGCCGTGGCCCGCTTGCGCTCCCTCTCTCGCACACCTCGCTAGCTTGGTCCTTATTCTCTTGTTTTCTCATGCACTCGTGACTCAAGAAAAACTAGATATGGTTTTTCTTGTTGATTTGAAAAAACAGATAAATTCAAAAAAAATGTTCAAAAATTAAAAACCATCACACAAATTAAAAAAATGTTCAAAAATTTCAGAAAATATTCAAGAATTCAAAAAGTGTTGCGAATTATAAAATGATCACATAATGAAGTTGGTCCTCTACAGCCTATGTTGGTCCTCTTCAGGAATTTAATTTTTTTGCAGTTTTAAAAATGATCACAAAATACAAAATGTGTTCATGATTTAAAAAAGTTCACAAATTGAAAAATAGGTCTATTTTTTGAGCCATTAGTTTAAAACTTTAACGGTTGATCTGCTTTCCTCTTCCTCCAGCATTTTTTCTCCTCCAACTGTTAACCCTCTTACAAAACTGAGTCATCCAAATTGTAAATTCAGTCAACTTACATGTAGCTATTGTGATACCTCTTACTAGTTTTGAACGTTGTAATAGGAAAGCGAATAAGGTAGCTCTTGAACTTGCTAGGTTAACTAGTTTACTTTTTTCGCGGGAAACTAGTTTTTCTTCAGCTAAGGATTGGTTTGAGGAGCCTCTTCTTATAGACGATGTAACTGTTATTTCATCAAATTAATAAAGTTGTTGTTTTCATACAAACGAAAAACGCGACTCATTCTTTACGAGGCTAAATTTAGTAATTTATCACCTAGAAAAATCGAGCAGGAAATTATCAGCTGTAAATTATCACGGCTCCAAAACTTGTGAAATGAGCTGTAAAAAAAAGAACTTGTGAAATGAGCTGTAAAAAAGAACTGGTGAAAGGCAGCAGTTTGCGGACCGAGGCCCCACCCGGGATGTCGTAACGGTCTCAACGGGTTTCTCGCTTCCCGCCACTCTCTCGTCGCCTCTCCCTCCCCTCCCCTCCACATACACATTCCCTCCCTTCTCCTCCTCTCGCAATTCTCTCCACCACGGTCTCGCCGTGCCGCCACAGCCTCCAGCGAGAGCCTATGAGAGATAGCGACGGCGAAGGGGCCGGCGGCGGAGTCCCGCGCTCGCACCCCTCCAACATCCCGCTGCCGATGTCGCACTCCGACCCCAACTACTCGGGCACGGACGATGAATGCTCCAACAGGCAGAGCAGCTCGTCGGCGACGGGCGGCGGGTTCTACAATGACTACCCGTCCAGCTTCAGCGGCGAGTGCTCGCCGTACAACATGTCCCCCTGGAACCAGACCATGGCGTCCCCCTGGTCCCACCACAGCGAGGCGTCCATGGCCGCGCCCGCGATGGCGCCCGGCACGAGCCTCATCAGCTCCCTCGTCAGGGAGGAAGGCCACATCTACTCTCTCGCCGCCAAGGGCGACGCGCTGTACACCGGCTCCGACAGCAAGAACATCCGCGTCTGGCGCAAGCAGAAGGACTCCGGCGGCTTCAAGTCGTCCAGCGGCCTCGTGAAGGCCATCGTCATCTCCGGCGAGCGCATCTTCACGGGCCACCAGGACGGCAAGATCCGGGTGTGGAAGGTGTCGCCCAAGAACGGCCTGCACAAGCGCGTGGGCAGCCTGCCGCGGCTGCGCGACTTCCTGCGCGGCTCTCTCAACCCGTCCAACTACGTCGAGGTGCGCAAGAACCGCTCGGCGCTCTGGATCCGGCACAGCGACGCCGTGTCGTGCCTGAGCCCCACGGACGCCGGGCAGGGCCTGCTCTACTCCGGCTCCTGGGACCGCACCTTCAAGGTGTGGCGCATCAGCGACTCCAAGTGCCTCGAGTCCGTGGTGGCGCACGACGACAACGTCAACGCCATCGTGGCGGCGTACGACGGGCTCGTGTTCACCGGCTCCGCGGACGGCACGGTCAAGGTGTGGAAGCGGGAGGTGCAGGGGAAGGGGACCAAGCACTCGCCCGTGCAGACGCTGCTGAAGCAGGAGCACGCCGTGAACGCGCTCGCCGTGAGCGCCGTGGCGCCGGTGCTCTACTGCGGCTCCTCCGACGGGCTCGTCAACTGCTGGGAGGGCGACAGCAAGCTCGTCCACGGGGGCGTGCTTCGCGGGCACAAGAAGGCCGTCTTCTGCCTCGCCGCGGCGGGAGCGCTCCTCTTCAGCGGCTCCGCCGACAACACCATCATGGTCTGGCGGCGCGACGCCGGCGTGCACTCCTGCCTCTCCGTGCTCTCCGGCCACACCGAGCCGATCAGGTGCCTCGCCGTCGTGGAGTACAACAAGGAAAACGTCGCGGCCGCCGCCGCGGAGACAGGAGACAACAGTGGCGTGGGGCGGTGGATCGTCTACAGCGGCAGCCTCGACAAGTCGATCAAGGTGTGGCGCGTGACCGACGAGCCGGCGGACACGCTACTGGGGGGCTCCGTCGGCGAGGGGTCGCAGATGTTCGACCGGTACCCCGGCGACCCGTTCGGGGCAAGCAGCTCGTCATCCTTCCGCTAAGGTCGTCGACACGGACGCGCCAACGGAACGCACAAGTTTTGAACATCTTGACGGATTAACCAAAGGAGTTTCTGGATTCTGTTCATATATATACTGCTGAAGACGATCGGTGAGAATTGAACGGCACGATAACATCATGCCCGGCCGGGCATATATACATCTGGAGTTGTGATATAGTGTGATGGATCTAGGTAAGTTTGCTGCCTTTCAGAGCGTCAGGGCCAACAAGGGACATTTTGGCGCATGCTTATATATTTGTTGTGTAATAGTTGAACTTGACTTGATTTTATGTTCTATATGGGAAAATCAATAAATGACCAATTCATTAAGTTCTAACTTTCGTGGATCTTTTCTGTTTAGAAGATTGTATTTTGTTTGTAACCGTAACCAAAATTTACATTTTCAGTGCTTATCTCCTGTCTTGTTTCGTAACTGTGAATGGTTTGTCGAATTGAACCAAACTTGTTTTCTAGAAAAACAGAGTGGCTTAGTTGCGTCCTATTTCTACTCACTCTTTCATGTTGTCCTAGTCATACTAAATACATTGAAATGCAAAGTTTGAAAAGATGGGCAGCCAAAGGAGGGGACAGGGGTAGCGCGGTTGGCCACGACGTCCCGGCAACGCCGAGCCGGGAGCGACCCTGAGTCGGGGACCGAAGCAACTGGTCACCGCGTCACCTACGAAGGGGGTTCAGAGGTTGACGGAGCGGAATGCTCGCCCACGCTAGAGAGGTTGTAATTAGAGAGGTGGTCGGGGGAGGCGGTGGCCAGCAGTTCGGCTAATGTCGTTGGACGTCTCGAAGGAAGGAGGTAGGAGAAGATGAAAATCCGCAAGCGCGATTTTAGTTTTCATCGGGCAACTGTCTACTGTCAAATAGAGCTCCTTATAAACAAAACATACATAAGGGAAAGAAGTCTTTCCTCCAAAGCAAACACAAGACTAGGGTTCCTGCCTCCCGTCCGGGGTACCACCGATCCGCCTCGTCTCCTGTCTTCAGGGCCATGGGGCGGGGTAGATCACAACCCTTGCCATCGGGAGGGCTCCGTTTTAGACAATTATTTAAGTTTTGTTAGGGTTTGTGTCCTGCTCAGGAAGGTGAGACGGTGGCGGCTCCATGAAGATGGAATAAAGTTCTCCCCGCCAGGCCTCTGTCCCGGTGGCGTTTCTAGCATCATCGAAAGACGTGTGTTTCTAGCATCATCGAAAGACGTGTGTTTCTAGCATCATCGAAAGATGTGTTGAGGTGTCTCCGATCGGTGATTGTCATTGGTGAATCTGCTCAGATCTGGTCCTTCAGATTGGATGTCTACGCATCTCTTCACTAGCGGTGGTTGCTATTCAAGTGTGTTGGTTCTATGCGGCCTTAGCACAACGACTTTCCTACTGTCTACTACAATGAGTTTTGGCCGGCTTCGACGAGGAAGGGCAAACAGTGCCTTCGGCTCGCTTGAATGCTTGTAATCATCACTAGATGGTCTATAGATTTAGATGTAATATTTATTACGGAGTATTTATGATGTTCATTGTACCGCCGTGATAAAAGTTGAATAAATTGAAAGTTTTTCTTGAAAAGAAAAACATAAGCATATCAAACATATCTTTTTTAGAGAAACAAAAGCTAATACTCGCATAATTACATCTGTAGAAACGTTGCAGTCCGGAAGCCATACGAATCTAACATTCTTAAGAAGTTGCTCCCCACTTCTAGCAATTCTCTTAGCATGCACACTGTCCACGTCATCAGCCTACCACGTCAGCAATTCCTCATCCATGCATCCACTCATGAGACAGGCATCCTTCCACTCTAGACCGCATGCAACAAGTAATTAGGAAAAAAATATGTCTATCGCTAGACTCCAATTCAGTCGCGTCCATATTTAGAGGGCTGGAATATTAGAGAATTAATGAAGCATGCAAGCTATTACCAGGAATAAATTTATCCTTGATTGGAGCGATCAGTGGCACAACAGAAACAACAATGCATGCACGGGAAAGAAGGACCTGATTGTGCTATTCACGTGCATGCGGATCGTGCTAGGGAGAGGAACCGAGAGAAAGGGCACACGCAATAACTGCCCGGATTCTATGGGATTATGACTGTGCATGCGCTATTATTTTCCATAACTGTAGGAATCTTAGTGGGCATCTGCCAAACGTCCGTCCTTCCGTATTAGTCTGATCTGATCGACGAACCGCCGAAGGTTCCTTCATCTCCCTGAACGAACAAAGGTCCACCTATTCCCTCATTGATAAAGAAAAAACACACATTGGTTCTTCTCATGTTTCGTCTATATATATACCTCTCTCTCTTTGTATTGTGCCACGGCCGGCCAAGCTTTCACAAGGTGAAAGCCGTCGTAGACCCATGCTCTGCTGCCGGATCGGAGCCTCGTGATCCTTCCCTTTATCTCTACCACCCTCGGAGCCTGGTGATCCCCACCGTCTGTGAGCTATGATGTTCCAGGACCTATGCCCAGGCATGCACCTGACGAGCTATATTGTGCCCAACCGCAATCACACATCTCTTGGTTTCCCCCCTCTCACACATTTTAGTTTAGTATTTTGTACTATTATTGCTCTCGGCAGATTGTTTTGTAGAATCACAAGTTCACAAAGTATTGCATATTATTCGAGTTCATTTTCAGGTAATTTGTTCCCTGGGAGTACTATTCCGTTCTGAATTTTATGGGTCGTTTTGATCTATTCCTCGAGTGATACAATTGTGTGATATACATTTTTTTTTCTTCCCAAACTGCAGCGCTCACCTACCAATATAAATGAAAGGAAATATGAAGTACACCTATTAACATAGTTGCATTCTCTCTGAAATTCAGTTTAACTGTGCGGTGCCTATAGCCCCACTACATGCTTACTCACAGATATTTGGTTGAAATAAAACACCCTGAATAACAATGCTAGCGTAAGAGTTTTTTCCCTTGCACAGAGGATCAGGTATGAGGTGTTATCATTGTCCTTCAATTTCATTACTATATGTTTACTGATAGTCTGATAAAAAGGATTTAGTAAAATAGAGTACATATGTGTCTACTCAGGAACCATCACATTCTGTAAAGTTTTGATTACCATTCGCTCAATAAAGGGATCAAGGTGGAGAATGCAAGGTAATTCCTATTCGGGCGCATTAACACCGTGAGGGTCACAAATTAGTATGAAATCTCTCTGTTTCTTGCTCCGTTGCACTTCTAATACACAACCAAATGAAATTATCTAGATTTTTTACCAGAAAATTTCAATCATAATATGTGTTATTCTCTTAATGTTGGCAATGCATTCTTCTAATTATGCAAGATACTCTACAATATATTATTTGTCTGACTTTTTATACAATTCAAATGTTCAAATAGACATATATTTATATTTCCTTTCATAAGTTTCCCTATTTCTCACTCCATAAATCCTCCTATATAATACTACAAATTCCCGCTGCAACGCGCGGGCTATCATCTAGTTTATAATAAGTCTACTGAGTGAATTCCTTCACACACAAAAAAAGTCTACTGACTGAATCAGTCTCGCCTCAAAATAGAATAAGAAAAAACTCGATCAAGGCGCCAACAAATAATTCGATCAGGCAAATACCCCAATATAATCAAGCTCTACGGAACCCAGCCACAGCTTGTTGCCGTTCTCCGCCACCTCGCTGAGCGTCACGCCCCTGGCGGCCGTCAATTCCTCGACCTCCACGCCGTCGGCGCTGAGACGGACGCCGACCAAGTGCTTCGCCGGAGCCGCTTCAGTCGCGTTCATCCGCGCCCTCTCCTGGTTCAGCGCCACCCAGAAGCCACCCTTCCCGTCGCGCCTCACGTTGTCCGGGTACCCCGGCAGGTCCGCCAAGAGCTCGTACCGCCCGGCCTCGGGCCCCTTGAGCCAGTACCGGAACGCCTGGCAAGGCACCGTGTGCGCCACCACCACATGCGTCATGTCGCGGCTGAGCGCGACGCCATTCGGGTACGGCAGCTCCGCCTTGAGCACCGTGACGAGCTTCGTCCGGGCGTCGTACTTGAGCAGGCGGCCGGTGGCGTCGGCGTTCATGATGATCTCCGTGTTAAACCTGCATGCACACACAGATTCGTCGCGCATAAGCACGATGAAGTGAATCGAATTGAGGCGTGATCGGGCGGGCATGTATGTAGGGTACCTGCGGGGGTAGTTGGCGCTGCTGTCGGTGAAGTACACGTCGCCGGTGGCCTGATCGACGTCGAGGCCGTTGAGGAAGTGGAAGGGGACGCCGTCCGCCTCCGTGGCCAGCACCTGGGCTTCGCCGCCGTCCGGCCCCACCTTCATGAGCCCCATGTAGGCGTCGGCGATGAAGAGCTCGCCGGTTTTCCTGTTGAACCGGACGCCCAGCGGCCGCCCGCAGATGCTCTCTTTTTGTTCCGATGGCACCCCAGAGTCCGAGCACAGAGGAATTTTCCTACACACGCCGCACATGTCACACGTAATTAAGCTAATTTGATGATCACGATCTAAGCACAACTATTTGGCAACACGAGATGTTTAGCTTGTAATTACACCGACCTGTAGTTGGCATTGTACGCGAAGGTGCTCCAGCCGGCGGCGCTGCCGCCCCACCTAAGCACGCGGCCATCGGAGACGCCGGTGTAGACCCCGTCCTTGCCGAAGAAGGCGAGGCTCTCGGCGCCGCTGACGCCGTCGGGCAGCGGGAGGCGGAGGCTCCACCGCGTGTTCGTCGTCTTGATCTGCTCGGCCGAGGCCAGAGAGACGAGGCAGGCAAGCACGACGACTAGTATCGCCGCGACGTTACGCCTCATCGTCATCGTGTCGTCGTCGTAGTCGTCGGGGGTTGTTCTGTACGGAATATCGTTGCACGCACCTGTGTGCCTTTTATGGGAGAGCGACGAAGCCCGTGGACACGTTTGGTGATCGGATCGGACACGCTGGTAATCCTACACGAACTGCAGTACGACTTGGTGGTGTCCGGGCTCGACTACGGAATTGCCTTACATACGATTTTTTCTAATCCGATTCTATACGACAAGAGAGGCTAGATTCAATCTGATGTGGCCCACAAGCCCAGATCAGTCCTATCGTACACAACTTCGGATGAATTTGGTCGTACGTGTAGCAACGTTCGTTCCGACTACAAGCACAGCACAGCACAGTACAAAAACAAACTCGGTTCCCTAGAAAGAAACTCGGTGACGCGGGTTTGGTTGCGCCAACTGACACTTTCTTTTATCAGTTTTCGTAAGTCTCAGTTGACTACTTGACTTAGACTGAGACATGCTATATTTCTTTGATCTTGCATGGAGATTCGTATATTTTTTTTTATTTTTTATTTTTTCTTCTTATATATTATATCACTAGATTGATATTTGGTTAAGTCTCATTCGACTGAGATCTAGACACATCCTTCTTTAATTTGTTTTTTGAGACTCCTATACAGCACGATCGGCACCAGTTATTGCAACTAGCGCTCATGCGCCGGCCCAATAATCTGCTCTCAACCATGGTGAAAAAAATTAAAGGTATAGTAACCGTGAATTGGAGCGTTGAGAGTAATCGCTCGGTGAAACAAATTAAAGGTACAGTAACTGCGAACGCGAGCGTTGAGAGTAGTCGCTCGTAATCACCAGGTCGAGGTCATTCAGTTGACGGCACATAGGAAAAAGCTCTATTTGACCCTGCCTTTAGTTAACATACATTTTATATACCCAGTATAAATTATTTTAAAAAGAAAGTATAAAATCGAAAAATAATTCTACAAAATATTGAAAACAGGAGTGAATTTAAAAAAAAAAGGTTCATAGACATTGGAAAGAGTTTGGGGAAATGAAAAAAAGTTCATCGATTTTGATAAAAGTTTATCGAATTTGAAAAGTTCATTATCCCGAGAAAAAAATCATTTTTTAAAAAAATTCTCATTGATTTTGAAAACAAATTCACTAATTTGGAAACAGATCATTGATTATGAAAAAAGTTATCATTTTTAAAAACTTTCCTCGAATTAAAAACGGGTTCATCAATTTTGAGAAAAAGATCACCATTTTTGATTAAAAAAAATCATTGAATTTGCAAAAAAAAATCATCGATTTTGGAAAAGTGTTCATCAATCTTGAAAATTTCGAATTTAAAAAAAATCATCTAATTGGAAACAAAGTTCATTGATATTGACAAAAGTTCATGAATATGAATAAAAGTTCATTGATTTGAAAAAAGTTTCATTTGATGTGAAAAAGAGTCGTCGAATTTGAAAAAAAAATAATCAAATTTGAAGAAAAAAATCAAATGAGGAGGGCGAAAAATGTAAAGACAGCAGAAAAATGAACAAACATGGAAAAAAGTAAGATAAGACGGGATAAAGATGGAAGTAAGCACATCAAGTTGCGGCGGTGGGGTGGTTACTGTTGTGTGCAACTATCTAGAAAGTACGATGCAATTCGCAATACTAGCGTTGGTTTGCGTTTTGCAAAACAGAAAAACAAAACTTGATGGGCCGGCCAGCTCGCGGGAGTGGGTGTGCGCTTCAGGCGCCCATTTGTAAAATGGCCTATAATGAGCGCCCGAAGCGCCAAATAGTAAACACCCAAGTTAAGCATTTCCAGAACCAAATGCTCGACCAATCTGGCCTGAAGGCCAATTAGAAGATGGGCTTCTACTATTTTTGTTGCCTTATATTGCGGGCCGACGTGGCACCCTGGGCCGCTCTGCAAACGACCGGGAGTCCAGTTCAACCTTCTTCTCATTTTTGTGAATGGGGGTGTCGAGTTCAATCAATAACATCGGGCAAAACGCTGTGCCGCTAGAGCTATTTTCTCGCCCGATGCGAGAAGTAGTTCAATCAATAACATCCCAAACGCTGTACCGTGGTGTTACCGAGTCGGCCTATGCATTGATTTTTTTTCTCTGTGTTGCTTACCTTTTTCACTGTTTCCTTTGTTTTTCTCCAGCTTTTGTTCGGTTTTTTTCAATTTCCTTTTTCTTTGTTTTTCTATTTTACTTTTTTTTCAAACATGTCTACATTTAAAATAAATTGTAAATTGTTGTGTAGATTAGGAACAAAACTTGTTTAACATTTTTCAAAAACAATGATTAACATTTTTTCCAATGATACAAAACATTTTCTTATACATGTTGACACATTTTTCTTAAATGATACGAAACATTTTCTTAAAACATTGTGAACATTTTCATAATCTATTAAACATTTAATTAAAATGGCATGAACATATATTTCAAACTCGTAACATTTAAAAAAATTAATGTACTCCCTTTATTTTTATTTTCTCTGCATATTAGATTTCACCTAAGTCAAAGTTTATAAAGTTTGATTTATTTATCTAAAATTTCGCAATAAGAAACATATATGGTATGAAAATGTACAGAATGATGATTCGGATGGTATGATTTGGTGTTGTGGATGTTAATAATTTTGTGTATAAATTTGGTCAACGTATAGAGAATTTGACTCATGAGAAAGCTAATATGTGAAGCAAATAAAAGCAGAGGAAGTACATTTTTTGAATAGTACAGAAAATATTTTCTTTAATTACAATTATATTTTTTACATTGCATAAATATAATTTTAAATATCACATACTTTCCTTACAAAATGCCCGATTTCTATTAATGTCACAACATTTTTTCGAATGCTATCAATATATTTAAAAATGCAAAAATAAATTTGCAGTTAGTAAACTTTTTCAAAACATGATTTTTGAAATTTCAAATAAAATTAAGTTTAGTGATACATGTATTCAAAATGTTTTTCCAAAATATGAACAAGAGAAAAAATAAATGAAGAAACAAAGATGAAAAATAAACTAATATGTAGGAAGCTACTTAGGTTGGTCCATTAATAGCACAACTGAGAGGAGACGAACTTGTGTCGCCGTCGGTTCACTCGTGCTATACGCGCGTTACTTACCGGTACCTCCCTGGGCCATCACAGAGCTTCGGTCGGCGAACCACCACTGTATCTGGCACCGGGCGGACTACTGAGTACTAAGGCACACAGTTGAGCGCGGTCATAACGGCCGGTTGGCATCCTAGCTAGCTACTACCATGGCATTGTTGGTCCCTATTGTAGTTTGTGCCGACTTTTGATCATATATTTAACTAATAAAATGTTCATGCATGTCATACAAAATTATATCATTAAAAACTATGTTCAAATACGAATCCAACGATATAATTTTCGTTGACATGCATTATTATTTTGTTAGCTAAATTTTTGATCAAAATTTCGCACGAATTACAAAGGGGACCAACAAACCAGCACGTAGTGGTAGCTTAAAGGGCCCTTTTCATCTCAAACCCACGGATTTAGACATTTATTATTTCAAGTACTCATTAGCAGCCGCTAGGACTCCAGCGTCATATCGTGATTTCGGGTCAATAGTCTCGTGTTTTTGTGCCGCACGCACAGCACAGCACAGGAGAAGATTTCATAAACGCGTGCTACATGATGGCGGCGTCCGTGTGCAAAGGAATCATTTTTGCCAAGCACGTACGTCTAAAACAGACCGACGCCGCTGACATCGACGCGGCACCAAACATTTCGCGCACCAAAACCTTCTCCACTTATCAGGGCCTTTCGGGGCACGAGGGTCGCCCAGACGGGCTCGGTCGGTCTGAACCCGAACGGATGCTGCTACCGTGCTACGGCACACCGTCACCAGAGATGATGATGGCGCGAGAAAAGGCGCGTCGACGGATATCTCTCGCCAAAAGCGAGGCATCATGCACGCCACGGCATGGGGAAAAGGGAGCAATTACCATCGCCTTTTCCTCGCTGTCGTCCATGGTCGTGCGGCCAAATCGCACCAACTTTTATCCTGTCCCTACGCCCGCCACATGCGTCATCACGTAGACCGGCCGCCGTCGTCGCCTTGGCAGGTTCTCTCCGGCGCCGAGAGACGATTTCGCCCTATCTTGGTCTGAATCCAAGCGGATGCCACAGGTATACAAGACTACAACTAGGGTCACTGAGATGGCGACTCTGTTAGAGCATCCCTAGCACAGCATCGCTAAAATCTTTGGCCTGCGAGAAACGTTTGCGGCTCCCCTGTATAATAGAGTTCAGTACCGCGCGGCGTTGGACAGAACAAATACCGCAAACCCGTATCATAAAAATTTACAATATGGATTCGCGGCATCTATTCTGTTCAACGCCATGCGGTGCTGCAAATTCATGCCGTAATTCATGAGTTTGGCCAATATAAACTCAAGTAAAAACAACAATACATATGAATCTTAAATGTTTTAAATACAATACATAATTATCTCAAATGCAACAAATGTTCAAATTCGAATAACAAATGGTTCGAAATCATTACAATAACAAATCATCTGCAATTAAAGCAATTGTTCAAATCACACATGAAAACAAATATATTGAATTAGTAAAATGGTCTATTATGCATACAATTAATTGCCACTTATGCTCGATCAGACCATTGTGGAGCTGCTGGTGTTCGTCACGATCTTCAATCTGCCTATAGGTCTCAAGAAATGCATTGATCTCATCCGGGTTTCTGGTTGGTTTGACACAGCAACCAATATTGTCATAGAAAAATTCTAAATTTAAATCCGTCTCATCCTCGATGATCATATTGTGTAAGCACACATGCAGTAATGATATTTGGGAGGGCTTTCTGATCCCAAAAGTGAGCAAGACCTCGAACAATGGCAAACCGAGCTTGCAGCACACCGAATGCCCTCTTAATATCTTTTTGGCATACTTCTGTGCTTGGGCAGAAATAGTTAATGTTTTGCCTCCCGATTACTCATTGTCTTCAGAAATGTTGCCAACGAAGGATAAATACCGCCGACAAGATAATACCCCTTATAATCATGTCCATTAACCATGTAGTTGCAAACATGAGCATTTCCGCTAGCTACCTACGCAAACAGATATGACCTATGCAATAGACCGATAAAATTGAGAGACCCCGACAATTCAAAGAAGCCATTGGATAGTTCTTCCAGTTACAATGCATGCCATCCACACTCCCAAGCGGCCAAGCATGCCTAGCCATCCTCTTGCTTCGTTCATCGCCATTAATCGTTTTGTGTCCTCCTCATTGGAAGTTCGGAGGAATTCGGGACCAAATACACGGATCTGGAGTGGATACACAACTCACAAAAAATACAAGAAGTCGACTAGGAGGACTGGTCCGAGTGAAGAAAAAAAAAGGCATACATAACTCAAAATGTTTTCCAGAGATATTCATTCTCCTGAAGAGGCAGATAAGATATTAGGTGGCTGTTTGATACCGCCAGAAAGACAAAAAAAGATTCTAATGAATCAAAAAAAGAGGAAATTTTGGGTCTATGTTCAACGAAAAAAAATTCTCAAGGCACTGACATGTCTGTGAAGTTGCGGACTACCTGCACCTGTCTGAAAGACACTACATGAAGCTTTACTGTTCCCTGGGATTGGCTTTGGCCCTTGCCTGCGTAGCGAAGAAGGCCCCCTTCCGAGGGGGGGGGGGGAGCCATCAGTGAGATACCACTCTGGAAGAGCTCAGATTCTAACCTTGTGTCCGGCCCGCGTGTCTTTGCAAACACCCACACACATTTGAGCATGGAATCTTCTCCAGTGCGAAGATACTCATCAGTGTAATCGGCCGAATGCCATATGCTAGCACTTGCACTGCCGTCGATATTTTTGGTATGCACTAAATCCTAGCAAACCAGCAACATTTCTCCGACTAGTGAAGAACCAAAAAAATTGCTCACAAGCTTCAACAATGCAAACAAAAATAGGCCTACGTCTACGAAAGAGATGAGCCGGATAGCGGTACCTCGGCAAAGTAATCTTTCATGAGAAACTTGTGACCGAGGGCTCGGTTGTGTGGAATGCAAAGCCGAACGACCGTCGATCTGCGGCGCTTCTTCTTCTTCTTGCCAGCTTCAAATATGTCGACGAGATATAACAGAAGGAGGTGCTCAGCATCACCGTCAAAAAGCTTGTCATGTATGTCGGAATCGTCCGACTCTGATGACGAGCTCGAACTCCAAACATCATCCATCTACGAAAATAAATCCGGGACTATATCAAAATTCGATCGTCGGCCGATTTGAAAAATGGTAGAAAAGCAACAAATATTACCTTTCACACGAATGCAAATCTGGCGCAAAGCAGTGGACCTCCTTTCTCCCACACCGTCGGCCGAAAAGGCAGCCGCCACAACCCTTTCCTTCTCCACCACAGTCGCCTCCCGTACTTCTCCAAAGACCTCAACGGCCGCCGGCTCCTCCGACAAGGATGGGATCGTCACCTTCCAAGGCGATGATAGTCATCTAGGGTTTAGACAACGGCTATGTCATGTGTATCTCGACGAGTCTGAGTATATGTGTACCGGTGGGACCGAGTTTTGACATAGTGGAGTGCGGGAAATGTTTGAGTTTTTTTGGAGTAATATATCTAAGCACTTGAGCAGTGAGACCATTATCATAACCTCATCCAGGATAGTATTGGCTTGCCCACATACTCAATGTGATCTTGGATAACTAAAATATAAAATGAAGAGTCTCGAGCCTTTGAGCTACATTTATCATTAGTATTTTGAGGAGTCCATTTTCACATCCCCAAGTTGTACCTATCAAACTCTTTGCTGAAATATTCTTTAAGTAGGCGTTAGTTCAATGAGGTATATGTATTACCAAAACCACTGAGGGATTAGTTGCACTTTTCGTACTCGGCAAAGTAATCCTTCATGAGCATGGAATGGCCAAGAGATCAGTTGCGTTTGGCACTTTCTCTTCTTGTTGGCCTCAAATTTTTGGACGAGATGCAACAAGGCGAGGTGCGACATTGTCGTCAAAAGGCATCCCCTCTATGTTAGAATCATCTGACTCCAACGACGAAGATGATAAACTCAATCATCCATCATTTTTTTTGGCCGGTAGCAAAATCAATCATATTGCCCGCCACCTACAATTGAAGGGCACATAAACCACTAGAGATATTACCTTTGGCCGGTAGCAAATCTGCGCAACCAAGCTTTCTGCTCCACTGCCAACCGTAAGTAAATCCACGACCCCTACTTCCCCATGGCGTCGGTACGCGCGGCGGCTACGAGGACGATTCCACCGCTTATTTGTGGTCGGAGCAGTCAGATCCGCCCGTAACAAGTCCCCGCGTAAAATCTCGGGGGCGGATCCATGGCGGCTACGGTGGCCGCGCGCCCGCGGAAAGATTGGCAACCCCCGAGCTTCAAAATTGGTGGAGGAGATGCGGCAGAGGGCGACTGATCCTTACATGTCCTGTGTGGGATGATTTTTTTCCCCAATCTCTAAAACGTTGGTCAGCTAGAGATGCTCTGAAAACGGGTCGATTTGCGGGATCAGCTAGAGATGCTCTGAACTCAAAACGGGTCGATTTGCGGGATCAGCTAGAGATGCTCTGAGCTCGGTTAAAAAGAGGTACCGTATGATAGTGTGGCGTCATCGAGACATAGAGGGAAAGTGTTGAAATCCTATTGAAGATGCTCTATGAATTGAAGGACCGTCTGCATCCGATGCGCGGGTCCAGGATCTCTTTTGGACGGGCTAGGCAGCCTTGAAGGTTGGTCCGTCCGAGGGACCGCGGACGCCATGCGACGTGGCGGAGTTGAATGCCGGAACTCATCAATTCTCTTGTCCGGCGGTCGGAGCTTGGCAGCATGCACACACAGTAACTAAACTCATCTCGTGCGCTCGAGTGCAAGGCCCAGGCAGGCCTGGGGTCGGATGTCTCCGGCGCGCGGTGGAACCGCCACCGATATCCACGGCGGCTGTCCCGTCTTCAGTTTCCGCCTTGGCCGTCTCCGGCAGCCAGCAGTGTGGTTCACCAGCAGGTGCACGTAGGGACGGGGGCCGCCACGCAGACCAGGCATTTCCCTGGCTTCGCAGTCGGCAAGTGGCCTCCACCTGTAAACGTCAAGCAGTGAGAGCACGGCCAGAGCTCGCCACTGGCATCACTGTGTGATCTCATCTGCCCGTATAGTGCTCAGCTTGAATGCGCCGTTTCGGCGTGGTGGCTGGCGCTCGTCTCATCTCGTCTGACCGACCGGCCGCCGCTTACATGGCCTGCACCGTCCCACCTCCCACGCGGCCACGCCGTCGACGCCGACCGTGCCCACGCGTGCTGATGCTGTAGACAGATGAACAAAAGGATCGCGGAAAAAGAAAAAAAGAACGGTGATTGGTGGTGGAGAAGAAAGGAGATCCAGCCGGCGGTAAAGCGGATGACGGGTTCAAACAATCCCATCTCCATCTGGCCGACCGAAAGCAAACAATTAGAGAAGGCAGCCAAAAAAAAAAAAACCTCGGCGATGGTGACCACGATGATTACCTACCGCAGAAGATGTCTGACCCGGCCACGTAAGCAAAAAGGGAGCCCACCTGTCATAAAACACGCTCAAATGAGACTAATCCATCGATCAGTGGTTTTTGCAAAATGTTTACGAGAGAGATGGTGTTTTTTATCAAGAAACTGTAACCTAATGTTTTCTGATGACCTAGCCCTCAAACTGATGGTTTTCTGCAATTTACTTCGCTACAAATTGTCCAAAATCCAACCGCCCGGCGCGAGGGCGCACATCTCATTTCCTCGGCACCTTTCACATTTTACGAGAGAAAAAAAAGGCCTTTGCTTTTGGCCTTTTCTTCCTTGCCAAAATCCAAAGCCTACCATCAATTGAAACTTTTTAGATTACTACTAGAGCAACAAAGTGGGTGGTCTGCCCCGAGGCCAAGGAACTTTCCAGGCCAGGAATTCCACGCCGGCGCAGCCCTCCCGTGAAAAACCAAGGATGGCGACGACGCGACGTGATCCGATCCCCATGTCATGGTCATGGTGCCAGTGCCATGGTGGAGTGGTTAGTTAGCTCACACGCCTCATCCATCCATCTGGACAAGTGGTAATAGGAAGCAGAAAATATTGGTTACTAATCTAAACTGGGAGGCGGCCATAGCTTTCCATCCATGTCACCGGCAATAACTCCCTGCCGCGCGCGGCTGACACTGTCACCGGAAGTGGGATGCTCAGGCCTTCCTTCCTAAATACGCCTACCCACCCTCGGCCGGCCTCCCTCAATTATACGAGGAGGCCCGGGCTCTCCTCTCAGGGTATGTAAATGCGGTCGTCGTCTTCGGAATCACAGCGAGGGACAGCGAGGAGCAGCAGCAGCGGGGGCGGCCTGCCATGTCGTCTTCGTCCATGGCGCGGCCCGGCCCGTCGAGGGGCGGCGAGGCGTGGTGAGTCCAGTGTCTCCTCTCAGAATTCCGGGCGGTGCTACGGTGGGTGGACGGTTTGTCGGCGGATTCTGACGGATTTTGTTGTTTTCGCCGGGAATCGCCAGGTTCTGCACCACCGGGCTGCCCAGCGACGTCGTCTTCGAGGTGCACGACATGAGCTTCCACCTCCACAAGGTAGGTCATGATGATCTTTGTTTCCTCGTCTTGTCCTTTATGTGCTCGACGAAATTCCGCTGAGAAGCTAATGTTTGCGCGCGCAGTTCCCGCTCATGTCCAAGAGCCGCAAGATCAGCCGCATGCTTGCCGAGCAGGACGAGCAGCATCCGGCGGGCCAGCGCCGGCGGCGGCGTGGGAGCTCCGGAGGCAATGCCGAGGAGCACGCTGTTCCTGCTGCCGCGGCGGAAACAGAGATTGTGGAAGCAGATGAGGAGGAGGAGGGCGACGAAGGGGACGAGCAGCAGCGGCAGGATGTTAGGATGTGGGACGGCAAGTCGTACCGCATCACCTTCCCGGACTTCCCCGGCGGGCCGGGCACCTTCGAGGCGGCGGCCAAGTTCTGCTACGGCGTCCGCGTCGAGCTCACGCCCTGGAACGTCGCGCCGCTGCGGTGCGCGGCCGAGTACCTGGAGATGACGGAGGAGCACGCCGAGGACAACCTGGCCGCGCGCGCCGAGGCCTACCTTTCGCAGTCCGTGCTCCGCCACCCCGGCGAGGCCATCAAGGCTCTCAAGTCCTGCGAGGAGCTGCTGCCGCACGCCGAGGAGCTCGGCATTGTCGCCCGCTGCGTGGAGGCCATCGCCGCGCGCTCGTCGGCGTCTTCGCGCTCCTGGTTCGGCGACCTGGCCGTGCTCGGCCTGCACATGTACAAGCGGGTGATGGCGGCCATGGCCGCGCGCGAGGACGTGAGGACGGAGGCTTTGGAGGGCTGCCTCGTGTCGTACGCCAAGGCCACCCTCCCCGGGCTGTCGAGGTCCATGAGGTGGCGCCGCGCGTCCGCGCCCGTGTCCTCGGAGGTGGAGCAGAGAGACCTCCTGGAGGCGGTGGTCGCGAGCCTCCCTGCGGACAAGGGCTCGGGGAGCGTGGTGACCGCGAAGTTCCTGTTCGCGCTGCTGCGGACGGCGCACATCCTGCGCGCATCGGACGCGGCGCGGGCGGCGATCGAGCGGAAGGCCGCCACGCAGCTGGAACAGGCAACGGTGGAGGACGTGCTCATCCCGAGCTACTCCGGCGCCGCGGAGACGCTCTACGACGTGGACTGCGTCGAACGGGTGGTCAGGCACTTTCTGGCCGAGGAGGAGCCCGGCGGGGACGAGGCGTCGTCGTCAGCTGCAATCACCGAGGAGGAAGCGGCGGCGAGGACGACGGCGGCGTCGCGTCCGTCGGCCTTGGCAATGGTGCAGGTGGGCAAGCTGGTGGACAACTACCTCGCAGAGGTCGCGTCCGACGCCAACCTGAAGCCAGCCAAATTCTGCGAGCTCGCGCTGGCAATGCCGGACCACGCCCGCATCTACGACGATGGCGTCTACCGCGCCGTCGACATCTACCTCAAGGTAGGTACATTGCCCGATTCGCCATTGACTGCTACATTCTATACTCTACTGGTACCCTTTTTCTGACAAGTCAATAGAGAACGCGCGTTTGTCCAGTATAGTTGGTTGCTCACTCCATTGCTCGTGACCGGTGCATGCATGCGCAGGCGCATCCCCGGCTGACGGCGGAGGAGCGGGACAGGGTGTGCGGCGTGGTTGACTGCCGGAAGCTGACGGTGGAGGCGTGCACGCACGCGGCGCAGAACGAGCGCCTCCCGCTGCGCGCGGTGCTGCAGGTGCTCTTCTTCGAGCAGCTGCAGCTCCGGCGCGCCATCTCGGGCACGCTGCTGGCGTCCACGGCTTCCCCGCGAGCGCGGCATCCGCAGCCGCAGCGGCCGGCGGCGGCGCTGCGTCACGCGGCTGGCCCGAGCGAGGCGTGGCGGACGACGACGGTGCAGGAGAGCCAGACGCTGCGCGTGGACATGGACGGCATGAGGAGCCGGGTGCAGGGCCTGGAGAGGGAGTGCTCCAGCATGCGGCGGGCGATCAAGAAGATCGACGGCCGTAGCGGCGCCGCGTCTCCCGGGAGCGCCGGAAGCCCGGACGCCGCCGCCCCGGCGGGCTGGCGGTCGCGGTACCGGTGCAAGTTCAGTACGCAGGTTTGCGACTCGCAGGCGCGCGACGCGGTCGTGTCCAGGGCGTCCAGGATGGGGATGAGCCCATGACCCCAACAATGATAGTGTGAAGAGCACTGCAGGATGATTGGCGCCAAATCTCCCATCCCGTTCGAACGCGACGTGTTTCATGATCGGAGAAGAGCTCGACGCTCGAGATGAAGATGGTTGAGACTCGGTTCCAAGTTGTCACGGCTAGCCAGACCAGACGAGAGAGAGTGAAGACCCGAGATCGAGCGCGGCAAAAATTTCTCACCCCTAGTCATCTCGTCCGTATGATGACACATCCGATTCGTGTGAGTGACCACTGCCAGTTGCGTGGGCAGCAACAGGGGTCGTTCATGTGCTGTGTGTTTGTACGATATGCTTAGCTTGTGTGCGCTGTGATCATGGCCTTTGCAGCTTGTAATGTGGTGGCAGTTTATACGGCATTGGGTGTCCTGTTGTGCCTTCTGTCTTGGCTTGTATTGTACCATCATTAGCTGTTGGAATTGAGGAGTATCCGCAAAAAAAAAGGAATTGAGGAGTACATGCCGGACGTGTTGTTTCGAAAGCCTCACACAACATTGCCTCCAGGAAGAATTTCTTCAGGGACGGCTGTCGTCTCATGTCCATCTTTCGTAGAGACATGTCCGGTCGGTTTGTTTTCTATCGTAAAGGCGGCATGCATTGCATAGAAAGTAGGCACTCAAGCATGCCTGTGCGTACAAAGTGGAAACCATTTTCTATGTTCTATTGTATTCTCGCCTATCCGACACTCTTGTACTGTATATATAGCTTGACACCACATGCAATAGCTTTTCTTCACCTCTCGAGTGCCCTTGCATGCTCTACTCTATGTTTATTCAGTTGGTGCTATGTGGCGTAGCACTCCCGATTAGTTTTGCACCAGCGCTCAGCAAGGCTTTAACCAACACCCCTGTATAGATATGTTCTATACAGGTTGACCTTTAATGGCATGATTGTTTGCATCATCGCTGTCACCAGTTCACAACGTCCGTTTCAAGCAAAATGAAGATAAAAACACACCTAGCACAATTCGTGAGCAATAATTGTTCGGTGTGTATGCCGATTTTTTTTATAAAAATTGTTCACTGTATTTTTAAAAAGTTCAGTGTACAATTGAAAATAGTTCATCGTATATTAAAAATACATTATATATAAATGAAATCTTTATCATATACGTATTAAATAATTTCTAACTGAAAATTGTTCAGCATATATTTAAAAAATTCATTGTATATAAATATATATTGACCATATATTAAATAATTGTTCAGTGTTTATTTTGATAATTTTCACTACATATTAAAAATTGTCTGAAATTTTGAAATGCGAACATTTTGGTCAAACTTACAAAAACTGTTCAGAATTTTATTCACCGTATTTTTTTCTTCAAAAATGTTCACATAAATTTGAAAAAATGTTCGTGAAATTATGCTGCGCCCTTTGGCCATGGAGAGCAAAGTTTCAGATGTTGCTGCCCTTCCCTCACCTGTGACCATCGAGCAGGTGATGCCAATGAGTGGCATGACCATTGAAACAAGTGTGTTGGCACATAGTCCAAATCTAGATGCTCTATTCGGGAAGGAACTTTGTGACTTGCTCGCTAGCATCGAGGTTGCTAGACCTGGTTTGGGCAGGTCGATTGCTGGCCTCCTGACGGGGATGCCAATAAGGGGCAAACAAAAGAAGCTGGGCAAATGCAAGAGTGGCGTCATAGACAAGGCATCTCTGGTTGCTTGATGGATGAACTTCGGTCTGCTGACCTGTTCTCTTGGATTGGGAGGTGCATGATGTCTTGTGTCGAGGTGTTTTTTGTCGGGATTCACTTGGCGTAGTAGCAGCGTCAGAGTTTGTGGATGTTGTGCATTAGGAGAGTTTGGCAAGTGCCGACCGTGCGGTTATGGGGTTTCTTGCCATGTGAGTAGTTAGTCCGTGCTCCGTTTGTGTAGGTTTTCGCCCGGTTTTCCTTAAATTGACTGGACAATTCTATTCTTTTTAATTAATCAATGAGGCAAAACTTGACTCCATTTTCGAAAAAAATAAAATTTGATCCAATAATGTTACTTTTAGATTGCAGAAAAAAAAACTGGATCGAGGTGTCATGCCGATCTTATTTTAGAGAGATGCCAGCTCAAACTGTTTTCTATCGAAAAGCATGCATGTTGCACAGAAAGTAGGCACTCAAATATGCTTGTACGTACGTACTAAACCATTTCTTATGGTCTATTGCAGTCTTGCCTATCCGACACTTCTGGCTACTTTGTTGCGCAACTATAAAGACGGACACTAATCATGCACCACCTGTAGTAGCTTTTCTTCACCTCTCAAGTGCCCTTCTGATATGTTTTAGACTTGCCAAGATATTTTTGTGTGTGTGCGCAAAAGCACTGCTCCAGCTTTTCTTCACCTCTCGAGTGCCCTTCAGATATGTTTATTCCCGTCAGTGCTATGTGGCATACAATGATATGACCCCTGATTAATTTTGCATCGAGTGGGACGCTGCATCGTGAAGCAGCAACGCTTTAACCAACACTTGTGCATAGATATGTTAACATAGAGGTTGACCTTTAAAAGCAAGTACAATAGAGCTGAGTCAACGGGCTATAAAGAATAAACTACTACCTCCGTCCGGGTTTATTAGGCCTAAAAGCACCACAAGCACGTCCCTTTTTATAAGGCCTTACTTTGGAAACCTACATGCATGCATCCATTTCATTGGCCATAGAGAGAGTTATTGTTGCTAGTCCCATGACTGAATAATAAATATGCTACATGTATGCTTTTTTATTGGCTGCATGTGAGAGTTGAGATGTGAGAGAGTGCATTGGGAATATGATGAAAGGATTAATGTGAGCAAGTTACTATGTGTCTTGGTCCAAAAGAAGTGGTCTTCGGACCCAATAAACCCGGACGGAGGGAGTAGTATATTTCTGCTTAGTTGGGGAAAGAGAAGAGGAGAGAGAAGGTAAGTGGGCTCTTCGTGAAGAACCAGCTCTAGCACGTGCTCCTAGGCACTTTATGAGAATGAAAGGTGGCCACATAATAAAAAAATAATACACTCTTTTGATTAATATTATACATGTTACCCCGCAAAAAAAATTATACATGTTAGCTATAAGATAAGCTGTAGATGACATGACACTGTCTTAGCTATACTATTAATGGCACGATTGTTTCCCATCATTGCTGTCACAAGTTCACAACATGCTCCGCTGAACCTGCTGGCGGAATGGCAAAGATCTCCACCAAGGATTAAAATTAGGCTGAAAGAAGGCCTATCGATGCTGGGCCAACCTCGGCTTAGACAAGGCCCATAATTCCAGCCTTCAAGAAAACCAACCGTCCAGTTAAAGCATCTCTAACAAATCCCTTAAACCATGCGGCCCGTATAATTCCGGTGACTATAAGCCGATTTTTGGACTAGACCAGACCTCGTATGGTCGCCCCGGCCCTTTTTTTTACAGTGGCCTAGAAACATCCCCCTCCCGCGTGGTATGTATCCGGGTCCGCGGCCCTGATACGGTTCAAAACCCTATCCCCCGCCTAAGTGATTCCCCATTCCACCCTCTGATTTCTCGCCGTCGGTGACCTAAATCCGCCGCCCCGCTCACCGATCCGCCACAATATGGGGCGGGATGTGGAGCTTTGGCCGGCGCGGTCACGACGACCCTGGGCGAAAGCGTTGCATCGCCGCCGACCCGGCGAGGAAGCAGTCCGCCCTGTGGTGCACCAACCGTGGCCTTGAGCCGCCGTCGTCCCTCCTCCGAAGCGAGATGGTGGAGTACGGCCGCCGCCATGCACGGTCCTTCGACGCGGGGGGCTCTTCGGCCGCGCCGCTACTTCCGGTGAAGAGGGAGCCCGGCGAGTTTCCGCCGCTCCGCACCGT
>LR738713.1:700934288-701024535 GCA_902687465.1 Secale cereale
AAGGGGGGGGGGGGGGGGGGGGGGAGGCGCCGCCACTCCGCACTGTGAAGACGGAGCCTGGGGGAGCGCCCGCGTGGCCGCGGCGTCATTGGCCCGGAGGACTACCTCGCCAGGCCCGACCTGGACGCGCGTGAGCACGAGGAGGAGGAAGCGCGTCGCCGGCCGGACGAGGAGATCAACGCGCTCCTCTATGAGCGGGCGCTCGCCGCCGCCCGTGGGTTCGACGCCAAGCAGGCGGGATGGCGTCAGGAAACCGTCGAGCAAGACAAGATCTACGCCAAGACAAGATCTACGTCGATCTTGTCGACGACGAGTGAGCGCCGCAGCCGCACCCGGAGAGCTCCGGTGAGCTCCGTTTTTGGCTAGTTCTAGGGTAGGGCAGCATCACGATGTAAAATACATTTGCAATGTCGATGGACGAACTATCTATATAACACTATGTTCTTCATTTCGCCTGGGAAAGCCATTTTTTCAAATTATACGGTTTCAATTGAGGGTTCTGTTCGGCTGGAGTCAATTTCGCCATTCAAACCATGGGTTTCTCCTTATCCACGGTATAAAAGTCGCGACTTTAAAGAGTCCGCTAGAAATGCTCTTGGCCACTTCGGCCTGGCTGAACCATGAACGGTGACGCTACTGGCACCAGGACCGGACAATGCACAGCCAAAAAGCAAAGAAAGTCCTAAACTGAACTCTGAAGTTGCTTTCAATCTAGATTAAATTAGCTTTTGATAACGCACAATCCAAATCTCCGACTAATGCACCGTCAGCTTTTGATTAATCTGCCATCTTTATCTTATGGCAAATTTTAGCATGGTCCCATCTCTCTCAGAAAAGTTTCCACAAATTCCAACATCTAACGTGTGGTGAACTTTCAACTGATAAGTCTAGTCTTCCAAGCCATTCAAGCCATAACTCTCATCTCCAGACTCCAGTAAATCTATGCAACGTTGGACTAAGATAACTACGAACTTCCTACGACTTCGATTCGTTTTTTTAACTTATGGTTGTATCGTCTTGGTACACCGCTTTGAGTGAACAAAAACTCCTAGTCCCAAAAAACAATATTCAAACTAACAAATGGAAGAAACAAAACCAAATAGAGAGCGTCGATTTGGAGCCCAGCCTCATCAGCTCATGCAAGATGTGCTAGATGCATGCAAATTTTCGTGGTGAAAAGACATTCGAGGAGCTCGTGGAAAAATAATCAGCACTCATGAAACTTTAAAAAATCACTTTGGAGAGCTTTTTTTCCGCCACGAGATCCTCAAGTGTCATTTCAGCATCAAACTTTGCATGCACCTAACACACTTGAGCAGTAGGCACAAAAAAAACTAGTCTTTGATTGTTCATGCAGGTCATAGCCTTACCTCAAGTGGCCACCCCCGAGAAGTGGGGTAGAGGGGAGGGGATTCTCGTCTCTCGGTTGGTGTGTACTATTTATCAGTGTCACGACGACGTCGTTCTTGCCGTGAAGAATGTGTTGTCTCAAAAAAAGTTCTTCGGCTCCAACCCCTTCTCCGTAATGCTTGGTGTGACATTGACGTGGAGCTTGGGAGTTTCTACCTGGTTGTTTTTCATGGACGACTAGGTGGTTATTTGTGTTGTCTGTTGGTGTGGTTCCATGGGTATTGTTGGTGACACCACCGTCTTCTTTAACAACTCCTTCTTTTGATGTTTTGCGCACAAGGACGGCGTCATGGTATGGTGATACTAGTGTGGTTGTCTGCCAAGATCAGGGTGATGTGTAATCTCCGCCGTGTGGGGCGATCTACTATTCCGGTGATTCAATGAAGTTTGGTGGTTTACAAGTATATGTGTAGAGCTATGGTAACGCAATGGCGACATCAGTCACCTCCATCATGCTCGAGTCATCGACATTGGTACCCGTGACCCATGCGCTTGTCGCCCAGGAGCTTGCAACTTCCTCTCTCGAGATTCCTTGGTGCCAAAGGCCACACCGCTCGTGAATGCCCTCTCGCAGGAGCAACCCTCACTCATCAGGCTAAGCAGCAGAATGTGGAGCCCAACTTAGATCCCATAGTGATGGCTACTCTATGGGCAACAAGGCATGCAGGGGCATGCTGCATCGACGGAGCTACCGTAAGGCCAGATGGGCCATGGCCCACCCAGCCCATGGCTGAAACTGTTGGGGAACGTAGTATTTCAAAAAAAATCCTACGACAAGCAAGATCTATCTAGGAGAAACATAACAACGAGCGGGGAGAGTGTGTCTACGTACTCTCATAGACCGAAAGCGGAAGCGTCTAGTGACGCGGTTGATGTAGTCGAGCGTCTTCGCGATCCAACCGATCCAACCACCGAACGTACGGCACCTCCGTATTCAGCACACATTCAACTCGATGACGTCCCACGAGCTCTTGATCCAGTTGAGCGTCACAAGAGAGTTTCATCAGCACGATAGCGTGGTGACGGTGACGATGAAGTTACCGGCGCAGGGCTTTGCCTAAGCACTGCAACGATATGACCGAGGTGTGTATCTGTGGAGGGGGGCACCGCACACGGCTAAAACTGATGTTTAGTTGTGTGTCCTAGGGTGCCCACTGCTCCCGTATATAAAGGAGCAAGGGGGAGGCCGGCCGGCCCTATAGGTGCGCCCAAAGAGGGCTAATCCTACTAGGAATAGGAATCCTATTCCTAGTAGGAGTCCACCAAGAGGGAAGGAGAGGGAGGAAGGAGAGGGAGAGGGAGAAGGAAGGGGTGCCCCCCCTTTTCTTGTCCTATTCGGACCAAGGGGGAGGGGCGCGCGGCCCAGCCCTGGCCGACCCTCTCTCTCTCCACTAAGGGCCCAAGTGGCCCATTAGTTCCCCCCCCGGGGGGGGGGGGGGAGGGGTACCGATACCCCTCCGGCACTCCGGTTTAATCCGAAAGTCCTCCGGAACACTTTCGGTGTCCGAATATAATCATCCAATATATCAATCTTTACGTCTCGACCATTTCGAGACTCTTCGTCATGTCCGTGATCACATCCGGGACTCCGAACTACCTTCAGTGCATCAAAACACATAAACTCATAATACTGATCGTCATCGAACGTTAAGCGTGCGGACCCTACGGGTTCGAGAACTATGTAGACTTGACCGAGACTCATCTTCGGTCAATAACCAATACCGGAACCTGGATGCTCATATTGGTTCCTACATATTCTACGAAGATCTTTATCGGTCAAACCGCATAACAACATACGTTGTTCCCATTGTCATCGGTATGTTCCTTGCTCGAGATTTGATCGTCGGTATCATCATACCTAGTTCAATCTCATCACCGGCAAGTCTCTTTACTCGTTCCATAATACATTATCTCGTGACTAACTCATTTGTCTTGCCTGCAAGGCTTATTACGATGTGTATTACCAAGAGGGCCCAGAGATACCTCTCCGACACTCGGAGTGACAAATCCTATTCTTGATCTATGCCAACACCACAAACACCTTCGGAGACACCTGTAGAGCATCTTTATAATCACTCAGTTACGTTGTGACGTTTGATAGCACACAAGGTGTTCCTCCGATATTTGGGAGTTGCATAATCTCATAGTCATAGGAACATGTATGAGTCATGAAGAAAGCAATAGCAATAAAACTATATCATAGTGCTAAGCTAACGGATGGGTCTTGTCCATCACATCATTCTCTAATGATGTGATCCCGTTCATCAAATGACAACACATGTCTATGGTTAGGAAACATAACCATCTTTGATCAATGAGCTAGTCAACTAGAGGCATACTAGGGACACTCTGTTTTGTCTATGTATTCAGACATGTACTAAGTTTCCGGTTAATACAATTCTAGCATGAATAATAAACATTTATCATGATATAAGGAAATATAAATAACAACTTTATTATTGCCTCTAGGGCATATTTCCTTCAGTCTCCCACTTGCACTAGAGTCAATAATCTAGTTCACATCACCATGCGATTTAATACCGATAGTTCACATTGTTATGTGAATAACACCCATAGTTCGCATCGCCATGTGACTAACACCCAAAAGGTTTACTAGAGTCAACAATATAGTTCACATCGCCATGTGATTAACACCCAAAGAGTACTAAGGTGTGATCATGTTTTACTTCGTGAGAGAAGTTTAGTCAGTGGGTCTGTTACATTCAGATTTGTATGTATTTCGCAAATTTCTATGTCTACAATGCTCTGCATGGAGCTACTCTAGCTAATTACTCCCACTTTCAATACGCATCCAGATTGATACTTAGAGTTATATGGATTACTGTAAAGCTTGCATCGGCGTAACTCTTTACGACGAACTCTTTATCACCTCCATAATCAAGAAACATTTCCTTAGTCATCTAGTAACTAAGGATAATTTTGACCGCTGTCCAGTGATCTACTCCTTGATCACTATTGTACCTCCTTGCCAAACTCATGGCAAGGTACACAACAGGTTTGGTACACAGCATGACATATTTTATAGAACCTATGGCTGAGGCATAGGGAATGACTTTCATTCTATCTCTATCTTCTGCCGTGGTCAGGTTTTGAGTCTTACTCAACTTCATACATTACAACTCAGGCAAGAACTCCTTCTTTGACTGATCCATTTTGAACCTTTTCAAAATATTATTATGGTATGTACTCATTGAAAATCTTATCAAGTGTCTTAATCTATCTCTATAGATCTTGGTGCCCAATATGGAAGCAGCTTCACCGAGGTCTTTTATTGAAAAACTCTTTTAACCAATCCTTTATGCTTTCCAGAACATTCTACATCATTTCCGATCAATAATATGTTATTCACATATACTTATCAGAAAGGCTGTAGTGCTCCCACTCACTTTCTTGTAAATACAGGTTTCTCCAAAAGTCTGTATAAAGCCATATGCTTTGATCATCTCATCAAAGCGTATATTCCAACTCCGAGATGCTTTCACCAGTCCATAGATGGATCGCTAGAGCTTGCACACTTTGTTAGCACCTTTAGGATCGACAAAACCTTCTGGTTGCATCATATACAACTCCTCTTTGAGGTATCCATTAAGGAATGCAGTTTTGACATCCATTTTCCAGATTTCATAATCATAAATGCAGTAATTGTTAACATGATTCGGACAGACTTAAGCATCATTACGGGTGCGAAAGTCTCATCATAGTCAACTCCTTGAACTTGTCGAAAACCTTTCGCAACAAGTCGAGCTTTGTAGACAGTAACATTACCATCGGCGTCAGTCTTCCTCTTAAAGATCCATTTATTTTCAATGGCTTGCCGATCATCGGGCAAGTCAACCAAAGTCCACACTTTGTTCTCATACATGGATCTCATCTCAGATTTCATTGCCTCAAGCCCTTTTGCAGAATCTGGGCTCATCATCGCTTCCTGATAGTTCGTAGGTTCATCATGGTCTAGTAACATGACTTCCAGAACAGGGTTACCGTACCATTCTGGCGCGGAACGCACTCTGGTTGACCTACGAGGTTCAGTAGTAACTTGATCTGAAGTTTCATGATCATCATCATTAGCTTCCTCACTGATTGGTGTAGGAATCACTGGAACTAGTTTATGTGATGTACTACTTCCCAATTCAGGAGAAGGTACAAATACCTCATCAAGTTCTACTTTCCTCCACTCACTTCTTTCTAGAGAAACTCCTTCTCTAAAAAGGATCCATTCTTAGCAACAAAAGTCTTGCCTTCGGATCTGTGATAGAAGGTGTGCCCAACAGTTTCTTTTGGGTATCCTATGAAGACGCATTTATCCGATTTGGGTTCGAGCTTATCAGGCTAAAGCTTTTTCACATAAGCATCGCAACCCCAAACTTTAAGAAATGACAACTTTGGTTTCTTGCCAAACCACAGTTCATACGGTGTCGTCTCAACGGATTTAGATGGTGCCCTATTTAATGTGAATGCAACTGTCTCTAATGCATAACCCCAAAATGATAGTGGTAAATCGGTAAGAGACATCATAGATCGCACCATATCTAATAAAGTACGGTTACGACGTTCAGACACACCATTACGTTGTGGTAATCCGGGTGGCGGGAGCTGTGAAACTATTCCATATTGTTCCAAATGAAGACCAAACTCGTAACTCAAATATTCGCCTCCACGATTAGATCGTAGAAACTTTATTTTCTTGTTACGATGATTCTCTACTTCACTCTGAAATTATTTGAACTTTTCAAATGTTTCAAACTTGTGCTTCATTAAGTAGATATACCCATATATGCTCAAATCATCAGTGAATGTGAGAAAATAACGATACCCGCCGCGAGCCTCAACACTCATTGGTCTGCATACATCTGTATGAATTATTTCCAATAAGTCACTTGCTCGCTCCATTGTTCCAGAAAACGGAGTTTTAGTCATCTTGCCCATGAGGCATGGTTCGCAAGCATCAAATGATTCATAATCAAGTGATTCCAAAAGTCCATTAGCATGGAGTTTCTTCATGCGCTTTACACCAATATAACCTAAACGGCAGTGCCACAAGTATGTTGCACTATCATTATCAACTCTACATCTTTTGGCTTCAATATTATGAATATGTGTATTTACTACGATCAAGATTCAATAAACCATTCACCTTGTGTGTATGACCATAGAAGGTTTTATTCATGTAAACAGAA
Source organism: Secale cereale (assembly GCA_902687465.1). Taxonomy (NCBI): domain Eukaryota; kingdom Viridiplantae; phylum Streptophyta; class Magnoliopsida; order Poales; family Poaceae; genus Secale; species Secale cereale. Next base: position 700,940,897 of record LR738713.1, read on the forward strand.
TAACAATTATTCTCTCACTTAAATGAATAACCGCATTGCAATAAACACGATTCAATCTTGTTCATGCTCAACGCAAACACCAAATAACATTTATTTAGGTTTAACACTAATCCCGAAAGTATAGGGAGTGTGTGATGATGATCATATCAATATTGGAGCTTCTTCCATCACACGTCGTCACCTCACCCTCAACTAGTCTCCGTTTATTCCACAACTCCTGTTTTGAGTTACTAATCTTAGCAACCGAACAAATATCAAATACTCAGGGGCTACTATAAAAACTAGTAAGTTACACATCAATAACATGTATATCAAATATACCTTTGTTCACTTTGCCATCCTTCTTATCCGCCAAATATTCGGGGAACTTCCACTTCCAGTGACCATTTCCTTTTGAAGTAGAAGCACTCAGTTTCAGGCTTAGGTCCAGCTTTGGGCTTCTTCACGGGAGTGACAACTTGCTTGCCATTCTTCTTGAAATTCCCTTTCTTCCCCTTGCCCTTTTCTTGAAACTAGTGGTCTTATTAACCATCAACAATTGATGCTCTTTCTTGATTTCTACCTTCGTTGATTTCAGCATCACGAAGAGCTCGGGAATCGTTTTCGTCATCCCTTGCATATTATAGTTCATCACGAAGTTCCAGTAACTTGGTGATAGCGACTAGAGAACTCTGTCAATCACTATCTTATCTGGAAGATTAACTCCTACTTGATTCGAGTGATTGTAGTACTCAGACATTGTGAGCACATGCTCATTGAATTAGCTATTCTCCTGCATCTTGTAGGCAAAGTACTTGTCAGAGGTCTCATACCTCTCGACACGGGCATGAGTCTGAAATACAATTTTCATCTCTTGGAACATCTCATATGCTCCGCGGCGTTCAAAACGTTTTTGAAGTCCCGGTTCTAAGCCGTAAAGCATGGCGCACTAAACTATCAAGTAGTCATCATACTGAGCTTGTCAAACGTTCATAACATCTGCATCTGCTCCTGCAATAGGTTTGTCACCTAGCGGTGCATCAAGGACATAATACTTCTATGCAACAATGAGGATAATCCTCAGATCATGGACCTAGTCCGCATCATTGCTACTAACATCTTTCAACTTGGTTTTCTCTAGGAACATATCAAAAAACATAGGGGAGCTATAACACGAGCTATTGATCTACAACATAATTTGCAAATACTATAAGGACTAAGTTCATGATAAATTAAAGTTCAATTAATCATATTATTTAAGAACTCCCACTTAGATAGACATCCCTCTAGTCATCTAAATGATCATGTGATCCAAATCAACTAAACCATGTCCGATCATCACGTGAGATGGAGTAGTTTTCAATGGTGAACATCTTATGTTTGATCATGTCTACTATATGATTCACGCTCGACCTTTCGGTCTCTAGTGTTCCGAGGCCATGTCTGTACATGCTAGGCCATGTCTGTACCCGAGTATTCTGCACGTGTAAAACTGTCTTACACGCATTGTATTTGAACGTAGAGCTTATCACACCCGATCATCACATGGTGTCTCGGCATGACGAACTTTCGCAATGGTGCATACTCAGGGAGAACATTTGTACCTTGAAATTTTGTAAGGGATCATCTTATAATGCTACCGCCGTACTAAGCAAAATAAGAAGCATAATAAGATAAACATCACATGCAATCAAAATATGTGACATGATATGGCCATCATCATCTTGTGCTTTTGATCTCCATCTCCAAAGCATCGTCATGATCTCCATCGTCGCCGGCTTGACACCATGATCTTCATCGTAGCGTCGTGGTCGTCTCGCCAATTATTGCTACTACTAATATCGCTAACTCATAGTGATAAAGTAAAGCAATTACATGGCCTTCGCAATTCATACAATAAAGAGACAACCATAAGGCTCCTGCCGGTTGCCAATAATTTACAAAACATGATCATCTCATACAATAACATATAACTCATCATGTCTTGACCGTATCACATCACAACATGCCCTGCAAAAACAAGTTAGACATCCTCTACTTTGTTGTTGCAAGTTTTACGTGGCTGCTACGGGCTTAGCAAGAACCGTTCTTACCTACGCATACAAAAACCACAATGATTTTTCGTCAAGTGTGCTGTTTTAACCTTCACAAGGACCGGACGTAGCCACACTCGATTCAACTAAAGTGAGAGAGACAGACACCCGCCGGTCACCTTTAAGCAACGAGTGCTCGTAACGGTGAAACCAGTCTCGCGTAAGCGTACGCGTAATGTCGGTCCGGGCCGCTTCATCTCACAATACCGCCGAATCAAAGTATGACATGCTAGTAAGCAGTATAACTATTATCGCCCGCAACTCATTGTGTTCTACTCGTGCATATCATCTACGCATAGACCTAGCTCTGATACCACTGTTGGGAAATGTAGTATTTCAAAAATATTCCTACGATCACGCAAGATCTATCTAGGAGAAGGATTGCAACGAGCGGGGAGAGTGTGTCTACGTACCCTCGTAGACTGAAAGCGGAAGCGTCTAGTGACGCGGTTGAAGTAGTAAAACGTCTTCCGCAATCCTACCGATCCAAGCACCGAACGTACGACACCTCCACGTTTAGCATACGTTCAGCTCGATGACGTCCCACGAGCTCTTGATCAAGTTGAGCGTCACGGGAGTGTTTCGTCAGCACGACGGCGTGGTGACGGTGATGATGAAGTTACCGGCGCAGGGCTTCGCCTAAGCACTGCAATGATATGACCGAGGTGTGTATCTGTGGAGGGGGCACCGCACACGGCTAAGACTGATGTTTACTTGTGTGTCCTAGGGTGCCCCTTGCCCCCGTATATAAAGGAGCAAGGGGGAGGCTGGTCGGCCCTATAGGTGCGCCCAAGGAGGGATACTCACTACTAGGAAAAGGCATGCTAGTGGCGCACCACTTTTGCCTACTAATGGCGCACTAGTGGTGCGCCACTAGCATCACGCCATTAGATTTTTTTACTAATAGCGCACCCCTGGTGCGCCATTAGTATCTGGTGTACTAATGGCGCACCAGGCAGTGCGCCATTAGTATAGCCCTCTGTGCGCCATTAGTATGCCTCCCAGGGGACCATATGTACCCATGTGCTTTGGCATACTAATGGCGCACTGATGGGTGATGCGCCATTAGTTTCATTTGGACAGTGCGCCATTAGTATCTTGAGTGGTGCGCCACTAGTATGAATATTAGGGATTTTTTTCCTTTCTGATATTTTCACAGGATACAAAATATATTATTGGACAGAATTTAGACAACACCAGACAGCAACACTAGATTCATCGAATACAATAGAAGGTTAGTCTCCGAATACAATTCATCATATTAGTCTCCGAATACAATTCATCATATTAGTCTCCGAATACAATTCATCATATTAGTCTCCGAATTCAAAGACCGAACAAAGATAGAACATTATATTACAAGTCTCGAGACCGCGAGTAGCGAGTTTGTCTTCACATTACAAGTCGATATCGATCATCTAAACTACCATCACATAGAAGAGAGTTGCGGTCATCATGATGAGCATCATCGCGATGAAACTCGTCTTCATCTGGTTCCTCCAACGCTCCCTCCTCTCTCCCGCTAGATAGCGCGCGTATCTGGATTCCGCCTCCGCCCTAGTGGTGTACCCTTTGTAACTGTTACCGCTGAAATGGTGAACCTGTCTCCGACACTCCTCCCAGTCGTCGTAGACTCCGGGAACCTTACCCTTGTACACGACATACGACGGCATCGCTATGCACTAGCCAAACGAAACGTTAGTACCAATTCACAGACAATACATAAGCAATATATAAGTATGCAACAAAAGGATCGGAAGAGAAAAGCAAGACATTAATAGCATCGATTACATCTAAGTTGAACGACTGTCCAAACGAAAGAGACATACAAGTTCATTAAAGTTTAATTACAACATGAGCCAATCAATATTTCAGAACTAGACATAGCATCACTACTTTTGACTTGACTCAAGGGACCGGAGGGTGGATAAAGCCGCCGTCTATCGTGGGAGTCATGAAATCGCGGGCGTTGTCAGCCTGCATTTGTAGCATTGTGTCTATGTCACTGTTGGACGGTTGATTTCTGAGGTTGAACTACCCCGAGGTACGAAGGACATCTTGATGGATGATTTCCGCAAACTCCGACTGGATGCGAAAGAATTCTTGTCTGATGTCCACGTCCTGGATTGCCAACAAGCTCGCGGCCCAATCTTTGAGTTTATCTGGTAGCAGAAGGTGATGATGGTCCCGTACGATCGCCCACATGTGATGGATGGCGTAGTAGGCACCCTTCTGACCGCCAGGCGGCTGCTTGATGCAGCAGAACATCGTATTGTGGGCGAACACGTGCTTGCCGTACTTACGAACTGTCCTGGTGAAGGTGCCTCCAGATTTGGCGTAGCCGGGGAGAACATCATCAACAACTTTCCTGACATTTGAGTAGTCTACCTTCGACTTACGGTCCGAGTCGAAATACGTGGCCATGGAATATTTCGGGCTTAGGAGGATGAGTGTGCAATGTGTGTCACTGCACAAAACACGGATGTTAAAAAAAACGATCGAAATCTAAGAAATCATATGTTACGGGGCGGTTGAGGGGACGACTTACTCGGGAAAGTAAGGCACGAGGAAGTTATCCTTATCTCGGTTTGCCAGAATGACGCCTTCGAGGTAAGAACTCGCGACTTGCCGGTCCCCAGCGATGCCCAAGATCTTGGCACGCATGTAGAAGGGGTCGACTATCACGATGTCCGGGGTCTTGTCTCTAATGATCCGCATCTCCATACTCAGCGAAAATAGCCGAACGAAGGTGTAGTGCAGCGGATGAAGGTTAACCATAGCGAAGATGTCATCAAACCGCAGGACGATCGTACCCCCGATGGAGTTATCCACAAAGCCCTTGCCCTCTGGCACCTTGGCCACGAAAACCGGGTATGCCACATCCTTCTCTCTGAGACGCCGCTTCTCCAAAGAAAGAACACTGTCATGCAGACTCCGCATAGCACCGGTTGCAGCATTGAGCATATTAGTCGGTAGCATCGGCCTACCCGCCACATGCACCCTCCTCATTATATCCTTAGGTGAAGGTGGACCGTCCTGAGCACGGATTGTACTCGGTGCCGGCTGGCTCGCATCCTTGTTACTCTTTCTTTTCCGTCCCTTCTTCTTCTCCTGTAATGGGACCGAGTTCTGCTCACAGACCTCCTTCTTGAGTGTGTTGGGGCTGATAATATTTTGCACCTCGGCTATCTGAGGCTCGGTGAAGTCGGCAGCTGGAGGCGTCTCCTGAGAACTGAACGCCAGACGACGCCTTTTGCAACTTGGTTTCTCCGCGGTACCAGCTAGATCGCGCACGTCTTTTGTAGGTTTGGGTTCTTGAGAAGGAGGCCCCATGAATTCTCCATCGTACCCATGATCGGCAAAGTACTTATCGACGTTGGCAAATGTACCGTCGTCGTTGTCGTTGTCGTCGTCCGGATCCTGAGCCATATGCATGTTCGGATCATGTGCCATAGGGATGTCCGGCAGTGTTGCGGCGGTCTTGCCATGGCTTGGCGCCGGCAAGACTGGCGGTGTTGTCTTTGGGGTGGTGTCCCCCGCCCCCAAATGAATCTGGCTCTTCGGCCAAAGCAGGGGCCAGCTTAGGCAGGCGCTGAGGGTCATCACATCATCTTCGTCGACCCCGGCGGGTCGAATCGGAGGTAACAACTCGTCGTAGCCTGGCAGCACCCGAACCAGTTGAACCCTATACACAGTGGGTGGCATCGGATTACCGTGGAACATGGGGTTGCCCGGTTGAACGATTCTGCCCTTGGCGACATCGACCAACTCGTCATTCACGAAGTGCAGGAGAGTGCACAGAACATCGGCGGCGCCCTGCGAAAACATGTAGGGCGTCAGGGATGCTCAGTCAAAGGCAAGGAGATGAAGTCCTCGGACGAGAGGCTTAATTAGTTACCGTGATGATGGCGTCGAGCTCGGCTAATGTCGAGGCACCGCCAACGGCGGGCGTGCAATTGACGGAGGAGCCACTTTCTGCAGAGGTGCCGACCGGCGTACACCCGGGTGCATTAAGCTCCAATGCCCGTGCCGGCGTCGGAGACACCAATGTCACCTCCGCCGGAGACACCAATGGCCCCGCATGCGCGTTATGCGAGTTGCTGGCCGTGAAGCTGGGAATCGGGGGCGGCCCCTGTTGGCCGCCCGCAATCCACGTCGTAAGCCCCTGAATCAAGGTAGGCATAATGCCGGTGAGCGTCGATCTCAGTTGTTGTTGCACTTGCTCTTGGACAATCTCCGGAATCCGCACCACTTGTGCCTTGAGTTCTTGAACCTCGCGCGCCTGGCTTTCCGAGCTGGTCTTTTTCTCCTTTCGCCCACGAGCGTTATATTATGACAACCATTTTGTGGACAAGCCTTTGCCGGCCACACGACCAGCTGACGACGGCTTACCGAGCTTATCCATTTTTCATTACATTCAACGCCCTATTTAGAGTGTGTCCCAAGGGGTGTTCTGAGTCGACCCCGCACTACTGCTTTCAGTCGCCTGCGGAAGGAATGTGAACCATTTATAAATTTGGCTTCATTAATTAGAATGCAACCATATGGAGCTAATTACGCGGGGGTTGATACGTCCAAAACGTATCTATAATTTCTGCTTGCTCCATGCCACTTTTGGGTGATATTGCTATGATATTCATACACTTCCATACACTTTTGATCATATTTGGACTAACTTACTAATCCAGTGCACCCCAGTGCCAGTTCCTGTTTTCAGCTGTTTTTGTATTTCAGGTTTTCACGTTACGAGAACTGCCAGGAAAAATCCAGAAAAATTATATAAAAAATCAGCGTTCCGGAAACTTCCGTGCGTCCGAAGGGCAGCCGGGGGGGGGGGCACCAGGGCTCCAGGCGCCCTGGCGGCGCGCCCCCCCGGGCCGCGCCGGGGGGGCGCCTGGGCCCCCCGAAGCTTCCCCGATGCTCCCCTTTGGCATATATTTAAAGCGTCCTCCGAAACCCTCAGAACAGAACTCTTTTCGCGATCCCATCTCTGTTCCGCCGCTGCCGCCGCTTCCAAGATCGGGAGCACCAGGAGAACTCTTCCCGGCACCCTGCCGGAGGGGAGGATCACCACCGGGAGCTTCTCCACCACCATGGAAGCCTCCCGGATGACTCGTGAGTAGTCTCCCTTGGACCATGAGTCCATGACCAGTAGCTATGTGATGTTCTCCTCCCGTTCTTGTGCTTCACTAATTAGTCCTCGTGAGCTGCCCTACATGATCGAGGCACATATGTAATCCTTATGTTGTTGCTATGTTGAGTTTGCTGGGATCCGATGGATTATGGGATTATGTTCAGATTGATCTTGAGTAATATATTTGATCTACCTCTTTTATATTTATGTTCATAAGTAATTCTTGCATGTTCTCCGTTGTTATTTATTGCTTTGGCCAAGTAATACGTAGTGACTCCAAGAGGGAACGTTATGCTCGATTGTGGGTTCATGCCCCTCGATGACTAGCTTGAGTGACAGAAACATGAGTCTAGGGGATGTGTTGTTGCCACAAGGGGGAAAACAACGGTGCTTGTGCCCGCGGGTGCAAGGATTGTTTACTTTACGCAAAGTTCTTTTAATGCAGTTGTCTGTTGCATTGAGTTTACACTATGAGTGGGACTCGCAACTTAATACCAGCGAGATGTTCTGGATAGATATCTCAAGGTGGATGATTAGTAGTAGATATTGATTGATTTCGGTCTACTTATTTTGGCGTACCGCCCATGCTTTGAACCTCAACCTTTCTGCAATGTAATCAGCATTGGTTTGCGTTCGTGGTCCTGTCAATTGCCCAGCTGTAATTTGTTTACCTCACATAGCTGTTTTATCGTCTTTTGGGAGAGAGACATCACTAGTGAACATCATGAGACTCCGGTCCATATTACCATCATTGATCACACCCGCTATTTACTTTTCGTTATTTACTTACTATTGCAAAACACTATCTATCACTACTATCATTTGCTTTTAACCCTTTGTGAACTACAAGGCCGGAGGGATTGACAACCTCTCTGTACTCGTTGGGAGCAAAGTTATTTGTATCTGTGTGCAGGTCCACGTTAATTGCTAATTTGCGCCGTTAGCAGTTGACACCTACTTGTTGAACCTAGGAGTCTCTGGGGATTCGATCCTTGGTATCTTTGCTAAGGGAAAACACTTCTACATACTGCATCTTACACCTTCCACTTGGGGTAACCAACGAGGGGTTCGAGGCCCATCAAGGAGTATTTTCTGGCGCCGTTGCCGGGGACTCCACTCTTCAGGATAGGGGAGTTGCACGCTATCTTTTACCTTTGCTTTTTGTCTTGTTAGTTTACCTTTCAGTTTTTACTTTAGTACCTTTTATCGAAAATCACAAAAATAGTTATCTTGCTTGCTTGCTACTATGGGTTCCACCGAGAACACCAAGTTGTGTGACTTCACTAGTCACAACAACGATGACTTTATCAGCACACCTATCACTACACCTGCCACTTCAGCACCTTCATATGAAATTTAACCTGCTTTACTGAACTTAGTCATGAAAGATCAATTCTCCGGTGCTGGAGATGATGCTGCTTTACACTTAAACAACTTTGTTGAACTTTGTGATATGCAAAAGTACCAAGAAATAGATGGTAATATTGTTAAGCTTAAGCTTTTTCCTTTCTCTTTGAGAGGAGGAGCTAAAATATGGTTTCAGTCTTTGCCTAAAAATAGCATAGATTCATGGGATAAGTGCAAAGATGCTTTTATTGGAAAATACTATCCACCTGCTAAAATTATCCAACTTAGAAGTAACATAATGAATTTTAAACAATTGGATAATGAACACGTTGCCCAAGCTTGGGAGCGTATGAAATCTCTTATCAAGAACTGCCCTACTCACGGTTTGACTACTTGGATGGTTATCCAAACTTTTTATGCAGGCTTGAACTTTACCTCGCGGAACTTGTTAGATTCGGCCGCAGGAGGAACTTTTATGTCAACTACACTTGGTGCTGCCACGAAGCTTCTCGATGAGATGATGACCAACTATTCCCAATGGCACACCGAACGCGCTCCAACAGGTAGGAAGGTAAACTCTGTCGAGGAGATTTCCTCCTTAAATGAAAAAGTTGACTTGATCATGTCTCTACTTTCGAAGCAATCTACTGTTGATCCTCGTGATGTTCCTTTAAATTCTTTGATTGCTCAAGAACAAGTAGATGTGAATTTTATCTCTAGAAACAATTTTAACAACAATGCTTATAGGAGTAACTTTGGTAACAATCCTAGACCGTTCCCCTCTAATTCTTATGGGAACAACAATGCTTATCCTAGTACCAAGAACTCCACTACTGAACTAGAGATTATGCTTAAAGATTTCATCACTACCCAAAAAGCCTTTAATAAGAGTGTAGAAGAAAAACTACATAAACTAGATGATCTTTTTTTTAAGGTAGACCATTTAGCCAATGAGGTAAAATTGCTAAAAATTGAAACTTCTCCTCTTAAGGAGAGGGAAGTCATTCCTATTAATGCTACTCAAGTGCAAATTAATGAAAATATTAGGATGATGGCTAAACTTAAAGAAAGATGGGCTAGAGAAAGGGAGGAAGAGGATAGAATTAAGAGCCTTCCTACCCACCACACTGTTGCTACTATCAAAGTTGTTGAGGATATCCAAACTCTTAGCACCCAATGTACTCCTGGTCCCAATGGACCTATTAATGGTGATGCTATGACTATAGAAACTACCAAACATGTGAACCTAAAGGACACCACTACCACTTTACTTGATGCTCGTGACCCTGATTTGATAATTGCACTCTTACCGAAGTTATTGATTTCCTTCACAAAATGTCTAGAGACCCCCGCACTAGCACGCTTAATCTTGCCTTCACAGAGCATATCACTAATGCTCTCATCAAAGCTAGGGAGGAGAAACTTAGAGTAGAAGCCTCCATACCTAGAAAGCTAGAAGATGGTTGGGATCCTATGATAAAAATTAAATTGAATGACTTCTCTTGTTATGCATTATGTGATGTTGGGGCTAGTACCTCTGTTATGCCCAAAAGACTTTATGATATGCTTAAATTGAAACCTTATGATTCTTGTTCTTTTGGTGTTCGTCTCGTTGATTCTTCCATAAAGAAACCTTTGGGGAGGATCGACGATGTTCTTATTGTTGTTAATGATAATTATGTTCCCGTTGATTTCACTATTATGGATATTGAATGTGATCCTTCATGTCCAATTATTTTGGGACGTCCCTTTTTACGCACCGTTGGTGCTATCATTGACATGAAAGAGGGTAATATAAAATTTCAGTTTCCTCTCAAGAAAGGGATGGAACACTTCCCTCGTAAGAAGATCAAGTTACCTTTTGAGTCCGTTGTACGGGCTAGCTATTCTTTTACTTTTGATAAAACTTGATCTATATGCATTATGCCTAGCTTAAAGGCATAAAAGAAAGCGCTTTTGGGAGGCAGCCCACATGAATAAACTTTTTTCTTTTGTTGTGTCTTGATGTTGTTTACTGCTGTAGCATCATCATTGTATCTTTGCTTTTCATATTTGTGCCAAGTATAGCCTCTGATTGCTAGAAAGTTCAAAAGTTGTGAGGTGCTGTCCAGGAAACAGATTCTGTCCTTGGATAGAAAAATTCGTATAAAATCACCAGATCATCTTTTTGGTCTGAATTTTTTCGACAACGTTCTCTATATAATTGTCTTTCGTGCATCTGTTCTGAGTTTTTTGATTTGAGTTGCAGAAGTATCCCGAACAGGTCGATTACTAACTGCTGTTCTGTTTTTCACATATTCTGCCCTGTTTTGCCTTTCCTTCATTCTGCAAATCAAGAGCTTGCTTTTTCTTTGCAAAAACCTTTTGGCAATCTTGAGAAACAGTAGAACTTCAAGAATATATTTATTTCCAGCAAGGTATAATTATTTTATTAAGGGTACTAACCTCGCTAATCAGATTATGATGAGTTATGTATGAAGGGAGTTTTCAAGTGTGCGAGGGAAGATGATAAAAAGATTCAGGAGTGTCAAGCGCTCAAGCTTGGGGATGCCCCCGTGCACCCCCAAGAAATATTCAAGGAGACTCAAGCGTCTAAGCTTGGGGATGCCCCCGTGCATCCCCTTCTCCATCAACATTATCAGTTCGTCTTTCGTTTCGCTATATTTTTATCACTTCATGTGTTATGTGCTATGCTTGGAGCGTCTTGCTTTTAGTTTTGTTTTTTGTTTTTCATAACGAGTCGGAACCCAGCATTCCTTTATGTGGGAGAGAAACACGCTCCACTTCTACCTAGAACATAACATAGAATTTTCATATCTATCTTTGCTGTGTGTGTTCTTTGTCTTTTAATAGCTACTATCATGCTCTGCTCTTAGTATTCATGCTTATCTTTTCAAAGAGCTTTTGTTTAGTTGGTTGCTTGAACTCTCTTTAATTATCATGCTCACCTTATTAAGAGAGTTTGCTTCCGTTGCATTGGTTAATATGTCTATGATAAATATGCTACGTGCATAATGGTGCTTAGTAGTTCAGGTTTTTCTTATGGTTAGTCTCAAATAGCTGGGGAATTCCCAATGTGTTATTGGAATACCAACATGATTTGTTTGCCGATGATGTGGTATGGTTTAGTAATTTCTTCCTTCGAGAATTTATTTTGATTGACTTGGCGTATGCTCACGCATATTTAAGACTGTAAAGAAAGTCTGTCAAGCCTTGATGATCTTTTATTTCTGAGTAGCGATATAACTACCATGCCTGATTCAATATTGCTTTGTCGCTCTGCATGATTATGACCGTCATTGCTCTCTTAGTTGGTCGCTCCCAGTCTTTTGCTAACCTCCACCTGTACTAAGCAGACTAACCTTGCAATACATAGCTCATGGGAAAGTAGCTTAAAAACTATTGTGGTAAAGAATATGTTGCCTATGTATCTTATTTCTTATAAGTTGCTTGCTGAGCGGTAACCATGTTTCTGGGGACGCCATCAACTGTCACACTTTTGTTGAATATCATGTGAGTTGCTATGCATGTTCGTCTTGTCTGAAGTAAGGGTGATTTGCCGTGGGTTGAATGAATATGCATATTGTTAGAGAAGAACATTGGGCCGCCAACCAAAGCCATGCATCATGGTGGAAGTTTTAGCTTGGACTTAATCCTCCATCTCTTATGAGAATTTGCTTATGCATTAAAGAGGAGTCCATCATCTATTTTCTATGTTGTCCCGGTATGGATGTCCTCAAGTTGAGATCTATCAAAAACGAGAAATCAAATGCGATTTATCTCCTTGGACCTTTGTACAGGTGGCATAGAGGTACCCCTTTGTGACACTTGGTTGAAACATATGTAATACAATGATAACCCATGGAAATCCGAGCTAATTAGGAAAAGGTGCGAGCACTATTGGTATTCGATGCATGAGGCTTGCAACTTATAAGATGTCTTATGCATGACACATATGAAGTACTACTACCGTTGACAAAATTGCTTCCATGTTTTCAAAATAAAAAGTCATAACCATCTTTTACTTTTATGTTGAGTCTCCATCTTCTTTTAAAAGCACCAACTACTGAGAGCATGATTGTCATTCTGAGTGTAATGTGCATTGTCCCAAAGTAGCATTGTCTTTTGCATGATTGTGATATCGTTTGTTTTGAAATCATTGTATCTAGTCATCACTTAAACCTTGAAGGTGCCCCTGCATTTATGTTTTGCTTCACTAGAAGGGGCAAGCTAGATATCACTTTATCATATTTGCACATCATGTTCATTGCAAATCTATTTGATGCTTCAATGTCATGTTGTAAAACTTTCAGTCATTTGTGATTTTCTCTTGAGGCAACTTAATTACTATAGAATCATTGTCTCATAAGCTTTTGTCATATGACTATGAAAAAGTCCTATATGGTTAATAGCATGTCACCACAGAAATTATTCTTGTTATCATTTACCTACTCGAGGACGAGCAGGAATTAAGCTTGGGGATGTTGATACGTCCAAAACGTATCTATAATTTCTGCTTGCTCCATGCCACTTTTGGGTGATATTGCTATGATATTCATACACTTCCATACACTTTTGATCATATTTGGACTAACTTACTAATCCAGTGCACCCTAGTGCCAGTTCCCGTTTTCGGCTATTTTTGTATTTCAGGTTTTCATGTTACGAGAACTGCCAGGAAAAATCCAGAAAAATTATATAAAAAATCAGCGTTCCGGAAACTTCCGTGCGTCCGAAGGGCAGCCGGGGGGGCACCAGGGCTCCAGGCGCCCTGGCGGCGCGCCCCCCCTAGGCCGCGCCGTGGGGGGGGGGGGGGGCGCCTGGGCCCCCCGAAGCTTCCCCGATGCTCCCCTTTGGCATATATTTAAAGCGTCCTCCGAAACCCTCAGAACAGGAACTCTTTTCGCGATCCCATCTCTGTTCCGCCGCCGCCGCCGCTTCCAAGATCGGGAGCACCAGGAGAACTCTTCCCGGCACCCTGCCGGAGGGGAGGATCACCACCGGGAGCTTCTCCACCACCATGGATGCCTTCCGGATGACTCGTGAGTAGTCTCCCTTGGACCATGAGTCCATGACCAGTAGCTATGTGATGTTCTCCTCCCGTTCTTGTGCTTCACTAATTAGTCCTCGTGAGCTGCCCTACATGATCGAGGCACATATGTAATCCTTATGCTGTTGCTATGTTGAGTTTGCTGGGATCCGATGGATTATGGGATTATGTTCAGATTGATGTTGAGTAATATATTTGATCTACCTCTTTTATATTTATTTCCATAAGTAATTCTTGCATGTTCTCCGTTGTTATTTATTGCTTTGGCCAAGTAATACGTAGTGACTCCAAGAGGGAACGTTATGCTCGATTGTGGGTTCATGCCCCTCGATGACTAGCTTGAGTGACAGAAACATGAGTCTAGGGGATGTGCTGTTGCCACAAGGGGGAAAACAACGGTGCTTGTGCCCGCGGGTGCAAGGATTGTTTACTTTACGCAAAGTTCTTTTAATGCAGTTGTCTGTTGCATTGAGTTTACACTATGGGTGGGACTCGCAACTTAATACCAGCGAGATGTTCTGGATAGAGATCTCAAGGTGGATGATTAGTAGTAGATATTGATGGATTTCGGTCTACTTATTTTGGCGTACCGCCCATGCTTTGAACCTCAACCTTTCTGCAATGTAATCAGCATTGGTTTGCGTTCGTGGTCCTGTCAATTGCCCAGCTGTAATTTGTTTACCTCACATAGCTGTTTTATCGTCTTTTGGGAGAGAGACATCACTAGTGAACATCATGAGACTCCGGTCCATATTACCATCATTGATCACACCCGCTATTTACTTTTCGTTATTTACTTACTATTGCAAAACACTATCTATCACTACTATCATTTGCTTTTAACCCTTTGTGAACTACAAGGCCGGAGGGATTGACAACCTCTCTGTACTCGTTGGGAGCAAAGTTATTTGTATCTGTGTGCAGGTCCACGTTGATTGCTAATTTGCGCCGTTAGCAGTTGACACCTACTTGTTGAACCTAGGAGTCTCTGGGGATTCGATCCTTGGTATCTTTGCTAAGGGAAAACACTTCTACATACTGCATCTTACACCTTCCACTTGGGGTAACCAACGAGGGGTTCGAGGCCCATCAGGGGTGTATTCCTTACCAGAACAACCTCAAGGGCCCTGGTCTTCGGATCCGTGGTGAGCTCCTTTTTTATCGGGTCGTCCTTGTACCGGGCCCTAACAAAGTTCCTGGTCTGCTTGTCACCGTATTTATCGAAGAGGGGCGGTAGGCCTTGCTCGGCACGCTCCGCGTCCTCCTTCTCCCATATAGGCTCCGCCACTCTGTAACCGCCGGGACCGAGTGTGTGTTCCCCTAAGTTCAACTCCCGCATTTCTTTCCCCCACTGACTTGATTCGGAGGTTGCGGTGCTCTCGCACTTGATCTTGAACTCCTTGTAGTCATCTTCGGTGATCGAAGGATTTTTCTCCTTGATCTTCTCATAACTAAAACCTTTGTCAATCATTATCTTCACCGAGCTTCTCCAAGTAGACAGGGCCGTGCTCATCCTCGTGAGGGCAGCATTGTTCACTTTATTCCCTGTGAGGCTTGTGTTTTCGAATTCAGCGGGGAACTTGTATCGTTCGTGTAGCTTCGTGAAGAGGAGGTTGCGCAAATTCCCTCGATCCGTATGCCTTAGGTTCTCGGTGTTGATTGAGACGGTGCTCCGGAGAATGCACCCGAGCTGAACCGTGTACCCCTTGACTATTTGTTTGGGCGCCGTTGGATTCTTGTCGGAGTCCACTTCAGTAAATTCCTCCTTGACGGTGCGGAGCACGGTCGGGCGCCGGTCCTTCCGTTGCTTCTTCGGTTGGATGCCATCTGTGCGTGCGCCGCCATCATTAGTAGTGACATCCTCGGCGGCACCATCAGTGGTGTCATCCCCGACGGCACCATCAGTGGGGTCATCCTCGGCGGCACCATCAGTGGTGTCAGGATCGGTGTCTTTCGCGGCGTCCTCATAGAAGTGAGGTTGTTCCTCCATCTCCTGGGATAGCTCCCAGAATGCCTTGCCGCCCGAACCACCGGCCTCATCGTTGTGGGCCATGTTTCTCTCTAAATAGGAAAAAAGTTTGGTCAAAAAGTTGGTTATTGTCAAGGAACAAGATCATGGTCTCATCATTTAGGGTTTGTCGACACCGAGGCATCCTAAAAGCTAAGCTTTTATCATTTAGGGTTTTTCGACGCCGAGGCACCCTGAAAGCCTAAGCTTTCATCATTTAGGTTTTTATCGACACCGAGACACCCTAAAAGCCAAGGTTTTATAATTTATGGTTTGTCGACACCGAGGCATCCTAAAAGCTAAACTGGGAAGGAGAATTCTAAGTTGGGCCTAATCACTTGGCTCTATTGCCGCCTATGGTTTAATGCAGCAAGAATAAAGGGGCAGTTGATCCTACTTAATTAAGTACTAACATACCCCGGCTCATGCATTAGTCACAAGTACCCCATATGTCCTATTTTTAGCAAAGTCATGCTAAAATTCACGAAAAATTTCAGCATGACCTTTGCTGAAAATAGGACATATGGAGTACCCGAATTTGCCGGAACGGAAGTTAATCGACATGCCAACAAACTCAAGGGCCTCTCGGGGTACCTGCAAAATCATCACAATACGATGGTCGGAGACAAAACCCAGCAAAAATACCACTGACATATTACCAGTAGTAGACAATGTGTGCTCCCTGGAAACAGGAACTTTGACAACATGTCCCTCCAGGCTCCCACCCCTCATTAGACTTTCAGAGCATGGCAGTAGCTCAAGGCTCAAGCTTAATTGCTTAACTAGCAGGAGCCCCATGGCTTAGGTCAAAGCTTAATTAACAGCAGCAGCAGTAAAGAGCAGCAGCAGCAGTAAACAGTAGCAGCTTAATTAACAGGGTTAGCAGCAGCTTAATTAACAGGGTTAGCTCAAAGCTTAAAACAGCAGCAGCAGCAGTAAACAACAGCAACAACAGCTTAATTAACAGGGTTAGCAACAGCAGTAGCAGTAAACAACAGCAGCAACAACTTAATTAACAGGGTTAGCAACAGCAGCTGCAGTAAACAGCAGCAGCAGCAGTACTACTGCTTGATAGATTTCGCGATCGACATGCTACTAAATTGTTAATTGACGTGTGTCGGCGCCAGTGAGCGGTAACTGTGTGTGTGCCCTGGTTCATCAATGCTGCCCGCTCACTGCAAGCAGGTGTGGCAGCGATTCAAAATCAAGCAACCAGACCTCTAATGACAAATGTGTATCTTATATCTATCTCTCTCTCTCAAAATCTCATGGAAAAAGAATTACTTGGGGGCAAAATGTAAAAAATTGTGCCTGTCTATTGTAAAAAAACAAAATGTACACTATAAGATAGATGCACATAGCACAATATTGCAGTGAAACTAGCCTAGTTACTTTCTATCAGTGAGACGCAGGGTACATGTCAACTAAGCTGTTTGATTTGCAGACGTTTGGTGTTTTGTCAACTTAGCTGTGAGGAGAGAGCGAGAGACACACATGGCCACATGGCTATACTCCCTCCCTCTCTTAGTTTGTTGCAGAGCAGGTTGCACAACAAACTAATCCATTAATTAATAAATTAAAATGAATAGTACTAACTGATCCATTAATTAATTAATTAAAATGAATAGTTATGTTAATTACCCACTATTAATAACAACACATATATAAGAGAAACACCTGCTGTATTATCTCAATAAAATGAGCCAGATTTGCATTCCCTTCAACAAACAAAAAATAAATGTATGTGTGGTCTTATTATTTATGAAATATAAGAGAGACAACAAAATATATAAGAGAGACAGACACTTTCTGTAATAAAATGAGCCAGATTTGCATTCCCTTCCAAAAATAAAGTTGTATGCGTGGACTTATTATTTATCAACCAAAAAAGACACACGCATATACAGGGTAGCTGCTAGTGTATATACACTTAACTTAATTTGACAGCTCCATCATGCATCAGCTGTAACTCAACTCCCTCCCTAGAGACCACATGCATCGATCATTGGTTGGTTAATTGCTTCTCTGTCTGTCTGTCAGGCTCATCTCATCAGTCTAGATAGCACATGCATCTGCAAGCTCAAGATCCCTTCCTAACTAACTAGAGTAATTAACAACACTAGCTAATTAACAATACCGCTTTCTCAAAACTCTTGTTTCCTCTCAACATCCTCCTCCTACTGCTGCTGCTTCACCATCTTCACTAACTAGATAGCACACGCATCTTCACTAACTAGATAGCACTAACATGATTCGGAGGGAGCAGATGCGCGGAGGGAGGGGAGGGGGAGGCGGAGGGGGTTTGCTTACCTTGGCGTCGAACCTGGCGGTGGAGAAGTTGCGGGGGTCGACGGTGCGGCTGAAGGCCTTGACGGTGCGGAGGTCGACGGTGCGGGGGTCGACGGTGCGGTGCGAGGCGGCGAGGGAGGCACGGCGGACGGAGGGGGCGGAGCAAGGCGGGGCGGCGACGGTGCGAGGAGGGTTGGGAACCTGCGGCGGCGGTGCGAGGCGGCGAGGAAGGCGCGACGGACGGAGGGGGCGGAGCAAGGCGGGGCGGCGGCGGGATCTGGCGAGAGAGGCGGAGAGGTGGTCGAGTGGGCGATCTGGCGAGGGAGGGAGAGAGAGGCCACGGAGAATATAGGTGGAGTGGGGGGAGGGATACTAATGGCGCACCTCCCTCTAGTGCGCCATAAGTACGATGACAACAATGGCGCACCTCCCCCTGGTGCGCCATTAGTATTTTTTTATTACAGTTCGAGCACTCAGGTTATATTACACCTAAACGTATCTCCATTAGAATAGACACTCTAGCCCGACTGGTCAGCACGCAGCACACCCACTGGGAGGTCCTGGGTTCGATTCCCAGGCTCCCCAATTTTTGTTTTTATGCATTTTTTCTTTGGACACATCTTTTTATCCATGCATCCAAATATAACATGTCACATATGCTAGATGCTGAGAATTTCATGTAGAAAAATACTATGCAGTTTGTTGCCATGTTAACAACATTTAAAATGTTGTTTGATATCTATTTGTGTTTAAATATGTTCAAACTTGTTTAAATCATAACTAAATATCCATAGCTCCAAATTTGACAAACTTTATATGCTTTTGGGAGTAACATATAACCAAGCACAACTAGTCTTTTTTTTGGATTTTTAGTTGCATTCATTTGTGAATTGGTAAAACATTTATGAATATGAAAAAATATCATCAAATTTGAAAAAATATTCATGAATTCAAAAAGTGCCCATGAAAAAACATTTATGAATATGTTGAAATACAATCGAGAATTGAAGGCTACAATTTAAATATAATCAATCTTAGCTAGCTATCTTTTCACAATCTTCTTGCCCTTCTTTTTCGCAAATGGAGTTCTTCTCTTGAACGGACGTCCTTTAGGTAGGGTGGTCCTGCTTCTTCTTGTGGTGTATGGCACTTCATCGCAGTCATCATGTTCCATCTTCGGGTCGCCGTACTTGTCGAAGTCTTGCTCATTGGCGACTCCATCCATTCCGATGATCTTCCTTTTGGCTCTCCTCACGACAACACGACTGGGCTTTGACGGGTCGGTAATGAAGAAGCATTGGTCCACTTGGGAAGTCAGTACCCATGGCTCATTTTTCGCGGTGACGTTTGCGCCCGCGGTTTTGGATTTGGCTTCGGGTATAACCATGGTGGTGAAATACCGGTCTTCTTTTAGGACGCTCTTGGCCCATCTGACACGGAACATCGGGACCTTCTCTCCAGCGTAGCTCAGCTCCCAGATCTCTTCGATCCTTCCGTAGTATCTGTCCTTGTCGTTACCGGTGTAGGATTCCATCGTTACCCCGGAGTTCTAATAACCATCGCTCTTCATGTCCTTGTCCTCGGTGTAGAACGTGTACCCGTTGATATCATACGCCTCATAGGTCATCAGGTTGTGCTCGGCGCCCTGTGACAAGGCGAATATGAGATTTTCTTCCGCGGAAGAATCCTCATGTAAAGAGTATGACACAAGCTTCTCCTTGAACCAACGCGTGAAACATGAGTTGTGCTCTTTGATTATATCTCTGTCCGTCCTCTATTGGCCTCGGTCATTGTACGTCTTCTCAATAAAGGTTTTGTGCTCTACCATCCAAGGATCGACCACGTCTATGTGTTGTAGTGCGACTAGGTTTGCTCTTTCAAAGTCAGCGAGTCGACCCTCGAAGTCGACATGCATTTCGCGGTGACCCCATCCAGCGAGCCTGCCGAGGTGCCTGTTGACGGGCAGACCAACGGGGTTCTCGATGCCTAGATAATTCGTGCAGTAGGAGATGCACTCTTCGGTCAGAAAGCCCCTGGCTATGCTTCCTATGGACGTGACATGTTGCGAACGTATCCTTTGATGACACCATTCATCCTTTCGAACGGCATCATGCTGTGCAGGAACGTCGGCCTGAGTTGGATGATATCCTCCACGATATGGACCAGCAGATGCACCATAACGTCGAAGAATGCGCGCGGGAAGTACATCTCAAGCTCGCATAGTATCACCACGATCTCTTCCTGTAGCCTTCTGAGTTGCCTCACGCCAACCGACTTCCGAGAGATGATGTCGAAAAAGTTGCATAGGCCAAATAGCGTTTCACGGACATGCGCGTCCATGATCCCACGAATTGCAACTGGAAGTATCTGCGTGATCAGCACGTGACAGTCGTGAGACTTCATCCCACTGAACTTATGCTTCACTGGGTCTAGGTATCTGCTTATCTTCCCCGCGTAACCGTAAGGAAGTTTTACTCCTACGAGGCAGGTGAAAAACTGCTCGATCTCCTCCTGACTTAGAGTGAAGCATGCGGGAGGGTAGTCATTTCCGGTCTTCTTGGCCTTTTTGCCTTTGCGATGACTTTCCGTGTCCTGCTTCGCCTCATATCATCATCATTAGCGTGAAGCTCCTGCCTGATGCCCATTGATTTCAAGTCTGCCCTTGCTTTCGGCCCATCTTTGGTCCTCTTTGGCATGTTGAGTAGGGTACCAAGCAGACTCTCGCACACGTTCTTTGTGATATGCATGACATCAAGGCTGTGAGGCACACGGTGGATCTTCCAGTACGACAAGTCCCAGAAAACAGACCTCGTTTTCCATACCTTCAGCAGTGGCTCTGGCGCCTTTCGCTTCTTTCCCGGCTCTGGCGCCTGTTGCTTCTTTCCCGGCAGTGGGCAATCTTTCCAATTTTTCAACAGCTCGTCTATTTCCTCGCCGCTCCTTGTACACAGGCGTCTTCGGGGTTCGGTTTCACCATCGAACAGATCCTTGCGTTTCCTCCACGGGTCATCTTCGCAAAGCCACCTTCGATGTCCCATGAACACGGTTTTCGAAGACCTGGGATCTCTATCTAGCTGGCGATACGTTGTGTCATCCATGCACGTGACGCATCCAGAAAATCCGTGGACCACCTGCCGCGCGACATATTCGTAACAGAGATAGTTGTGCACCGTCGTGAGCAGTGCGACTCTCATAGGGAAATATTCTTTCTCTGTGGCGTCCCACGTATTGGCTGGCGTTTTCCACAGCGTGTCTAGCTCCTCTTTCAGCAGCCCCAGATACAGATTGATGTCGTTCCCTAGTTGTTTCGGCCCTTCAATTAGAATACTCATGTGAATGTACTTCCTCTTCATGCACAACCAGGGGGGAAGGTTGTACATCCACACAAACACAGGCCAAGTGCTATGTGTGCTTCTCTGGCTGCCAAACGGATTGACTCCATCGGTGCTCGCGCCCAGCACGATGTTCCTTGGATCGTTCCCAAATTCTAGGTCTTAGAAGTTCAACGCTTGCCACTGGCTCGCATCCTTAGGGTGACTCAGCATCTTGTCTTTTTTATTTATCTCCGGATCATTTCCGTCATCTTCTCGCTTCTTCTCCTCCCTATCCGTGTGCCAACGCGGGAGCTTTGCTACCTTAGGGTCCGCAAAATACCACTGCAGACCAGGAGTGATCGGAAAGTACCACACCACTTTTCGAGGAGCTTTCTTCCGCTTCTTGTATCGAGTGACGCCGCACACCGGACATATGGTAGACTCCGCGTGCTCGTCCCAATAAATGATGCAATTGTTCATGCACACATGGTATTTCACGTGCGGTAAATCCAGAGAACACACGATTTTCTTCGCCTCCTCAAAACTGGTCGGGCACTTGTTCCCCTTGGGAAGACGTTCGTGCTAGAATGACATGTTCTCGTCGAAGCATGCGTCGGTCATTTTGTGTTTTACCTTCATCTCCAGAGCCATGAGCGTTACTTTCAGGCGGGTATCCTTGGGCCTGCATCCTTCATACGATGGAGTAACCGCGTCTATCTCCAGTTGATACAACTTGGCTTTCTCTCGGGCGACAGCTCTTGCGTTATCCGTCTGCTTGAGAAGCAGCTCTTGAATATGAGGGTCCTGCACCCAGCCTCCATCGTCGTCTGCTCCGGCATCTTCATCTAGATCATGATCATGCCCTTCGTCTTGATCCTCCTCATCATCATGTCCGGCATCTTCTACATGATGACTGTGTACAGTATCACTGTCGTGAATCATGTCCTGGAGATTCTTCGTCTTCTCGCCCGCCCTCGCCGCGGTGGTTGTCTTGCTGCCCTTCCTCATTTCTTGCCTGACCATGGACGACTTCATAGTCATCTTCATCACCTTGCCACCGATAGCCATCCATGAAACCACGCAAGAGCAGGTGGTCCCGCACCTGCCCGGAATCTGGGTCCGCAATAAGGCTCTTCAGCTTGCATCTTCAACACGGACATCTTATCTCCGTCTCGTTCTTTTGAAGCATCTCGGCCTTCGCGGAGCTCAAAAACCTATTCACGATGCCTTCGGTCATCGTGCGGACCATGGTCGCCTGCGTGGTAGAGCAAAACGATATTTTAGAACCAAGAAAAAATTTGGCATGACTTTCCTAAAAATAGGACAAAAAAGAATGCATAGTGCCAAAATTCTCGCCGAAACGGAAATGAATCAACATTTCGGCAAAATATTGGCAACTATCGCATTTCAAATACCGGTACCTGCAAACACAAACATATATGCAACTCCACAAACATAAGCAACACCACAAACATACATAGATCTAGCTAGGCCATAAAAAGTGCATGTGCACGGTTGTTGGAGCTCGAGGGAGAAAAAATGATCTACAACATAAAGATAGCTTTTCCCCCTTACCTACCTATCAAAAAAGGTAATTTAACCACTTAATTTTGATGAATCTATGGTGCAAATGAGGTGAGAAGGAGGAGGCAGCCGACACAAGCTTGGAGGAGGAGGTGGAGAGAATGAAGTGGGGAAAGTGAGTGTGTAGGTGTGGCTGTCCAAAATATCTAGCTGGTCCCACTTTATTAATGGCGCACCACCCACTAATGCGCCATTAGTAACCAGTGTTACTAATGGCGCATTAGTGAGTGGTGCGCCATTAGTAGTTTTGCAAAAAAAAAAAATAGTACTGGCGCACGGAGTTGGTGGTGCGCCGTTACTAGTTAAACTAGTAATGGCGCACTGTGTCACGGTGCGCCATTAGTATGCCTGGAAAAATTAAAAAAAGTTGTTACTAATGACGCACCGAATGTCTGGTGCGCCATTAGTATTTGGACACTAATGGCGCACCGACACATGGTGCACCATTAGTATATAGTAATGGCGCACCACATGTCAGGTGCGCCATTAGTGGCCATATCATCTATAGCCCTTTTCCTAGTAGTGACTCCTACTAGGAATAGGAGTCCTATTCCTAGTAGGAGTCCACCAAGAGGGAATGAGGGGGAAGGAAAGAGAGGGAGAGGGAGAAGGAAGGGGTCGCCCCCTTTCCTTGTCCTATTCGAACCAAGGGGGAGGGTCGCGCGGCCCAGCCCTGGCCAGCTCTCTATTTATCCACTAAGGGCCCAAGTGGCCCATTAGTTTCCCGGGGGGGGGGGGGTACCGATACCCCTCCAGCACTTCGGTTTAATCTGAAACTCCTCCGGAACATTTCCGGTGTCCGAATATAATCATCCAATATATCAATCTTTACGTCTCGACCATTTCAAGACTCCTCGTCATGTCTGTGATCACATCCGAGACTCCGAACTACCTTCGGTGCATCAAAACACATAAACTCATAATACTGATCGTCATCGAACGTTAAGCGTGCGGACCCTACGGGTTCGAGAACTATGTAGACTTGACCGAGACTCATCTTCGGTCAATAACCAATAACGGAACCTGGATGCTCATATTGGTTCCTACATATTCTACGAAGATCTTTATCGGTCAAACCGCATAACAACATACGTTGTTCCCATTGTCATCGGTATGTTCCTTGCTCGAGATTTGATCGTCGGTATCATCATACCTAGTTCAATCTCATCACCGGCAAGTCTCTTTACTCGTTCCATAATACAGTATCTCGTGACTAACTCATTTGTCTTGCCTGCAAGGCTTATTACGATGTGTATTACCAAGAGGGCCCAGAGATACCTCTCCGACACTCGGAGTGACAAATCCTATTCTTGATCTATGCCAACACCACAAACACCTTCGGAGACACCTGTAGAGCATCTTTATAATCACTCAGTTACGTTGTGACGTTTGATAGCACACAAGGTGTTCCTCCGATATTTGGGAGTTGCATAATCTCATAGTCATAGGAACATGTATAAGTCATGAAGAAAGCGATAGCAATAAAACTAAATGATCATAGTGCTAAGCTAAACGTTCAAATTACAACACATGTCTATGGTTAGGAAACATAACCATCTTTGATAAACGAGCTAGTCAAGTAGAGGCATGCTAGGAACACTCTGTTTTGTCTATGTATTCACACATGTACTAAGTTTCCGGTTAATACAATTCTAGCATGAATAATAAACATTTATCATGATATAAGGAAATATAAATAACAACTTTATTATTGCCTCTAGGGCATATTTCCTTCAGAAACAATTGAGAGTATAAAGAAACCTGAACCTTTGGAGAAAAAAAGTGTTCCCTTCAACTCGGCCCACCTTGGCCCGCCCAATTATTTTTGGTCGCTCCACCACTGGTATGTTGGTTGGCATGTTTGACGATCTACGGGTATTCGGCCCTCCTCTTTCTTCGCCTTCCTAGCACTTGGCGTCTCGGCCACGTGGCACCTTGTATCTTTATTTTTCTTATTTCTGAGCATATTTGTGTAGTTGTCCCAGGTGATTATTTGCCCCTTCTCTTCCTTTTCGGACTTAAACTTGCATGTTGTATGGACCATGGTTGGTGGTTTATCTCTAAAATTCGGAGAAAGTTTGTGTCATCGAGAGAATGGCGACAAATTTTGTTGTGGTCCTACAATAATTTGGAGGCGTATAGTTTTAGTTGTGATTTCTATTTTTCTTTGGGTCGTTTTTGTGTATGTGACTTGGGTTGTCTATTTTTATCTATTGTTTTCTTGCTCTAAAACAAAGACAATACATATTGTAACCCGACTTATCTTTTGCTATCATCATCTGGCTCCATCGAGTGACGCGTGTCCTTGCATGAGCCTGCCTACCGTTGTAGCCATCTAGCCTTACCTTCTTACCATGTGAAGCTCGTCCACACATCCTTGTTGATCAGTTTTCTTATTCTCATGTGCTTCATTGGTTTTCTCTATAACCACTCGACGCGCACACACCACCACCGTTGTTGCACCCGTCTACGATGACAACGTCCCGAGGGTCTGCCGCTACCATTACCACTGTTGCAGAACCCGCCTGGGCAGCAACACCACTGCTGCTACATTGGAGGGAGGACGCCGACATCACTGCTGCATCCATCGTCATTGCGAGAAGTGGGGCGTCCTCACCGACAGCGCCTACTTCAAAACAACACAGGTGGGAGTCGGGTGTTTGTGAAGGGCGCGGTGTTGCAAGCACCGAATATACAACAACAACAACAAGATTTCAGCATCAACACCGTTGTCGCATCTCCCCGCTACAAGATACGTCATTGCTGCCAGCGCTAGGGCAACCTCGCTGACGATGACTGCTGCAATGCAACATGAGGGAAGGGGTTGCTTGCTACGAAGGGCGTGGTGCTACAAGTGTTGAACGTATGGTGGCAACGAGATATCTGGTGCTCCAACACTACAACATCGTCGTTACTGCATACACTGGCTGACATGGTGCCTCCTACAACATCAATGTTGTTGCATACAGTTGTCGGTGTGGCGCATTCTGCAATGTTTGACACCGTTGCATAAAGTGGCCAGCGTGAAGCATAGTGGAGGCTACAATGGAGCAGACCAGAGCAATCACACATGGGCTATCAATGCCGCGATGCGATGGAGAATTACCGGACTCGTCGGTGTTGTCATGAAGCATCGTGGAGCCGCCGGTGCTATGATGAAGCATCATGAGTGCTGGGATGAAGCATCACCGACCTCGAGGGTGCTGTGATGGAGCATCGCTCACGCTACCATGGCGGGGATGTTGTTGCGACTGAAAATCATCAGTCCGGCGAACGGTTGCTGCTGCTGCAACGATTGAGCACTGGCAGCCATGGATGTCGCGAGTGGGAGGATACGTAGTACAAGGCCAGGAGGTCTTGGTGCCTTGGTGGATGCGAGGAGAAAGGAGAAGACACGCTACGTTGCAAGCTTGCGGTCGCAACCATGTGTGCTAATCCGACGAGTTACCAGGCGGCTGGTCATTTTGTAAGATCAATGGGTTGACACCTCAGAGTCGCCCTAAAATAAACCGAATTTGATATAAAAAAAGGACCTGAAAATACAGTGAAAGTAAACAATGCAACGAGCCTTTAGCGATATGCCTACTACGAGAGTCCCCCGCCCCCCGGCAAACGCTTTTGCCACCCCCATCTCAGCGCAAACTAAACGACCAGGTGGGCCCTTTGCTAGGACACTAGGCCGAATCAACATTCCCTTGTACAAGAATATTAAAAAAAACAATTGCCATGATGTATGTAGGACCTTGTTTTTTAATAGGTAAACAACACAAAATTGCCATGATGTACATAATAAAACTACAAACAAAATTGTCATGCAGTGAAATAACAAAAAACGTTTGGTCATTTCAAGATTCAAGTATAGAAAAAAAATGTCATCTTAAAAACACCAACAAATTTTATACAACATGGAAAATAATGCCCGTTATAGCAAAATTAGTCGCTTGGCAAAATCAAAAAGAAAAGAATGTTATCTAGAAACACGACAAAGCATAAAAATGTAACTAATGATCACATGGCAATTTTGCAAAAATAACGTGTTTCCGAAAAGTCCTCGGAAGTTTTGAAAATTTTGTAATAGCCTCATGACAAATTAAGGCGGGGATGTTTCACAAAAGGATATGAAATATAAGGAAAACAAATCATGGTCTACATAATAAGAATGTCATGGTCTAAAAATTTAAATTATCATATTTACTACAATAAAACTACCAATGTCTAATTAATGAAATTGTCATGGTCTAACTGGTAAAATTGCCATGGTACGTACAAAAATTTACCATGGTCTAAATAATTAAATTGTCATGGTGCCTAGTGCCTACAATAGAACTACCATTGTGTAATTAATAAAATGGTTGATTTTTATTTTTTGCCATGCTGTGTAAATATGTTTGCCATAGAAACATGAAAACTTTAGAATGATGGATGAAAATAAAATTGCCATATAGTTTGGTGTCTAATATTTTTATAAAATAAATAAAAACAATTGTGGCCATCCAACGAGTTTCGGAGATGGCGTGTCTCCTCCCCCCTACTTCAAGATCCGTGCGGCCATCCAACCGCAGATAGCAGAGACTACTAAGAAACTGACGTTAGCCAAATAGCATTTTTGTTAATAAAAGTTTTGCCTTCCTTTCCTTCTTAGAAAGAGAAATCTATTCAACTAAACAAAATCTGAAAGCGATCGTGACGTGACATCTGGTGCTAACCGCGTCAAAATATGTTGGAAGATTGTGGTCAAAAAAAAAATGTTGGAAGATGTTTGCCGTCACACACAACCTAGTTTCGCGGCGACGTCCAGGTCTCTATTAACGCGATCAAATAAGGGTAAGGCCAATTGAAGAACTTGAGCCCATCGATTCCCAAAACAGTCGTTGTTGTTGTTGTGCACAACAGAGGTTCACAACTCCCACGAAAACGGGGATTAGTGCATCTGCGTTCTAGCTTGACTGTGCATTTGTGTAGTATTGTGTTATGTGTAGTCACTTTACTACAGAATTTACTGAAGACTTTTGATACTTCATCCGGTTCTTTTTACTCTGCGTATAAGAATTATTTGAAGTCAAACTTCGCCAAGTTGTCTATATTCATTTGAAAAAATATCAACATCTACAACACAAAAGTTATATGCTATAAAAATGAAAGTTATGATGCATCTAATGATATCGATTTCACATTGTGAATGTTGATATATTTTTCTATAAAATTAGTTAAATATTACGAGGCTTGACTTTAAACAAATTTTATATGCAAACTAAAGAAGACGAGATTTGTCCAATTCCGAAAGCATCCCTACTGCCATTAGGCCAACTCCACCGCGCGATCCCAAACGGACATCCGGTTTGGCCAGATTTTGTCCCTTTGGGACGTCGATGGGTTCGCCCATATCCGCATTTGTCCGATGGGTCGTGGGTGGGCTCAACGCGCGGCCGCACCCTAAAACCTGTCCGGGGTCGACGTGAATTAAAAAAAATGTAAAAACTTAAATAAAATGACTAAAAAGTAAATAAACTAAGTTAAAAAACATAAAACATATATATGGGTTACGGCCACAAAACGACCCAGTTTATCAGGCCACTTAAAAGGCCCAGTTCATAATTAACATAAAAAAACGCCTCGCGCGCGCTCCGGCCGCCCCCACCGATGCCGTGGCCGACGCCGTCTTCACTGGCCGCCAGTGTCGTCGTCGCCGCTAATCAGGTCGACGTAGGCCGACGGCGTCCAGAGGTGGGCCGGCGGTGCGTGGTAGACGGGGGCGGGCTGGACGACGGGAGGTGCCTGCACCACCTCCTCCCGTGGCGACGCCTCCCGCTCCGGCGACCGCGGCGGCGTCGAGCGCCAGGTCACGCCCACGGCTCCGGCCATCTCGTTAGCCGTGCACGACCAGCCCCACTCCTGGCCTACCAGGGCCGGGTGGAACGCAGCCACCGGCGGCTCCTCCACCACCACCTCCTTTGCCACCATCTCTAGCTCGGGGATGGTGACCTCGCCGGCGGCGGAGCGGGCCATCATCTCCTCGAGGCCCTCCCACTGGCGCTCGTCGTGCGTGAACATGGAGTCATCCATGACGCGTGCAACGACGGGCCTCCTCCTCCTCCGTCATGCGAGGAGGTGGTGGTGGCGATGGAGCCGGCGAAGGCGACGGCGTGGGCGTGACGCCGCGCACCCGCCCGCGGCCCCGTCGACGTGCCGGCGAAGAACGCCATGCACCTGGTGTCGTGCTCGTCACGAAACCAGGTGTCCCAGAGCCCGGAGTCGGGGGCGTACCTGGGGTCGTAGAAGAGGTCGTCGGGGAGGAGGCGGCGGCGGCGCTCGATCTCCTCGTCGCGCGCACGGCCGCTCGTCGGGACCTGCGGGATAGGGACCCGGTCGGCGGACAGATGCCAGTTATTGGGGAGATGGACGTCGCTCCAGGGGAGCGGCATCCTCGTCTCCCAATAACGGCGGCACACATCCGCGCGGATGTAATGCCGGTCGCGCTCGCCGGCGTACGTGGGCGCGATGGAGAAGGCGGGCGGCGCGGGGGCCCGGCGTGGTGGCGATGGCGACGCGGGCTCCTCTTTCTTCACGGAGCCGCGGCGGCGCCCCGAGGAGGAGCCAGCCTCACGGTCGTGCTTCCCCTTGCGGTTCCAAAAGCCCATGGCTGGCCGGCCGGCGAGCTCGAGGACAAGGGAGAGCGAGGGTTTGGCCTGTCGGGTTTCGAGGAGGCCGCGGGGTGGCGTGGGGCAGTGTGGACGACGACCCGTCCACGCTTTCCACTTAAAGAAGGACGGCGACCGCTCGACGTGCGGATGACAGGTGGGGCCGTCCGCTCGTGCACATTGATGTGGGCGGATGGGAGGTAGGTGGCCGCCTGCCACGCGGCCCCAACGCGGACGAGGCGCGCTTCCGTTTGGTGTCCGTCGCGACCCAAACCCGGCCCAAGTTTGCGCTCGAAATGGGTCGGTCCGGACACAAAACCGACAAGATGGGTCCGGACTGTTGCACGCTGGACCGCCTCCTTTGTCCGTTTTACCCCAAACGGACGGGGCCGGATAGGATAGGGTCGCGCGGTGGAGTTGGCGTCCGCTAAAGTTGGATCAACGCCAGTGTGGGGCGGCAGGCGGGTGCATTGATTTCCACGAATCCCGCCCAAAAGTCAGTACCACATCGCTCTTTCCATCGATAGCATGAGCCATCATCTTCTGCTTGTCCAGCAATATATATCCAGTCGTCTTATAATATACTCCTTCAATAAACAATAAGCAAGTCTAGAAAGCCAACGAGATAGCCAGCTAGCCACGTAGTACTCCGGGCGCAGCGATCGACGTACGTACACCCGTGCCATGGCAACCGTCCAGCAGATCCGTCGCGTGCAGCGTGCGGACGGCCCGGCGTCCGTGCTCGCCATCGGCACGGCGAACCCGGCGAGCTCCATGCTCCAGGCCGACTACGCCGACTACTACTTCCGCGTCACTAACAGCGAGCACCATGCCGACCTCAAGGGCAAGCTCAAAAGAATCTGTAATCTTCTCTTGCATGCAGCGCGCGCGTTTATTTTCTCCCATTTTCGCGCGGCGAGCTACAAGGTGCTAGACCGCTAGTGACTTTCGTTTCTCTCCTGTTCAGGTAAGAAATCGGGCATCGAGAGGCGCTACGCGCACCTCGACGAGGAGCTCCTGGGCGCGCACCCGGACCTCACAGACCGCGCGCTGCCGACCCTCGACGCGCGGATAGACATCGCCTCGGCCGCGGTGCCCGCGCTCGCCGCGTCCGCCGCGGCCAGGGCCTTCGCCGAGTGGGGGCGCCCGGCCGCCGACGTCACGCACCTCGTCTTCAGCACCTACTCCGGCGGGAAGGCCCCCAGCGCCGACCTCCGCCTGGCGTCGCTGCTGGACCTCAGCCCCACCGTGTCCCGCACCATACTCAGCCTCAACGGCTGCTCCGGCGGCGGCAGGGCGCTGCAGCTCGCCAAGGAGATCGCCGAGAACAACCGCGGCGCGCGCGTCCTCGTGGCCTGCTCCGAGCTCACCCTTATCGCGTTCTGCGGGCCCGAGGAGGGCCGCCTCGACACCATCCTCGGCCACGGCATATTCGGCGACGGCGCGGGCGCCGTCATCGTTGGCGACGGCGTCGAGCGCCCGATTTTCGAGATGGCCTTCGCCACGCAGACGACGATACCGGATACCGAGGACGAGATCACCATGCAGCTCATGAAAGGCGGCCTCGACTTCCACGTCTCCATCCGGGTGCCGAAGCTGCTGAAGAGCAACGTCGAGCGCTGTGTGATCGAGGCGTTCGAGTCCATTGGCGTCAGTGCTACGTGGAACGATCTCTTCTGGGTGATCCACCCCGGGGGGCGTGCGATCCTGGACAACGTCGAGGAACTGCTCAGGCTGGACGCCGAGAAGCTGGCGGCGAGCCGACGGGTGCTGAGAGAATACGGGAACATGAGTGGCGCGACGGTGATCTTCGTGCTGGATGAGCTGCGCCCGCGTAGGGCAAGGGGAGAGGAGGTGGCCGAGTGGGGTGTGATGATGGCGTTCGGTCCGGGGATCACGATCGAGACAATGGTGCTGCACGCCGCCACAAACAGCCTCGGGGAAAACTAGCTGTTCATAAAGAGCAACTGAGTCATATGTTTGTGGAGGTTGTGTACTCCCTGGTGTATTGGCCATCTAAGGAGCTGCATCATGATCTAGGCGTAATGGGATTGACCGTAATATTAGATATAATTAGCATTAAAAAAATTGTAAGTTGAGCTAATTGATTGCAATTCATTTGCCTTACCAATCAACATGCAGCACGAAACACATGCAACCAGAGTTATTGCTCATAAGATTGAAAACTTGTGCATGAGGGTGAAGCGAACGAGGCACGGGAGTGATACGAGGCTGATTTAATTCCTTCGCGTCTTACTCATTTGGAAATTCTAAAATCGCTAAGATGCCCAATGCACCTGGACGAAGGGAGTAGTACTCCTTCCGTCCCAAAATAAGTGATTCAAAAATAACTCAACTTAAATCATTTTTGAATCATTTATTTTGAAACGAAGAAAATAATACTTACATGATGATCTTGGACTGCGCTAGGTGGCTGCAGCAGCACCAAACATGAAGGGTAGACTGATAAGAAAGATCCAACTTCAGCTCAAAATAAAATAAAATAAGAAAGTGCCAACTTAACATGGCTATGGGCATCGACATCCTCCACTTATTTTTCCTTTATAAGACTACTCACAGTGGGGATTAACTTCGACTATGTTTGTATATGTTATTACCTTTATATAGAGTAACATATATATGGTGTCATGCAACACTTCATTTTACTAGGTTATAGACTTATCTTATCTGGTATGTGTGATGTTACTCATAGTATGAATAATTAGTTATGTTACTCAATTGGTCTCTCCCTTGAAATCATTGTCATATAAACAAATTTACTGAGTTGGAATTTATGTTACTACCGAAGTTACTCCCACTAGGGGTAGTCTAAGCGCTTTGCCCCATCTGTTACTTAAGTAGAGAATAGAGTTTTACCCGTGCCCCTCAAAACACCACATAATGATTACTCACGCAATACAATTTTTTCAAGTTTCTTAGCACCCGCGGCGACACATAATTTTACCCTATCAAAGATGATATTTATAGCATCTTCAATAGAAGATGTAGATGCAAAAGTAACAACCTTTGCATCTCTGAGGCCCAAAATTCCTCTTCAATAGATGATGTAGATGCAAAAAAAAGTCCGCCTCCCCGGAGATGTAAAGTACTACACCTGCATTGCAAATTTGCATCTCCACCGACAGGAGATGTAAAAGGGCAGCTGCGCCAACCGCAAACTACGGTTTCTTTTCATTTCCACGCGACCGCCGCCAACCCGCCTCCCGCCGACGCCAATGACCTTGCCGTTTTCTTCAACTCTACCGCTGGTGCCCTGACCCACCTCGTCGTGGCCGCCGCCTCCACGCCTACTTTCCCCAATACGGCCTCCGCCTCCATGCCGCCGCCCCGGATTTGCCCCATCCCGGCCGGTCGCCATCGCCCCGGAGGCACCTACAAAGAAGCAGCGGGCCGCGAAGCCACGCGGTGGAGGCGTGAAGTGGCCGACAGCGCGGGGGCGCAACCCGGCGGCAAACTAACCTCGGCCGACCAAATTTCGAAGCCGGAAGTGGCTGCAGCGGGCGATTCATAGCCGCCGATGGCCTTGGCGTCCTCCTCCGTCCACAGAGCTCCTACTCCACGTCCCCCGCCACCACCACCGCCCATGGAGTAAGACCACGCCGAAAGACACCGCATCCAACGTGTTCGACATATGTCGCAAAGTTAAAAAAATAATCTTTTGTGCACTTGTTTGTTGTCCCAATTATCGATTCAAATAAAATGTGAAGTTGATTATATGTTTGTCCATTTGATGTCTTGATTTCATGCGCGTGACAAATGTGACAAGTGATGGTTATTTGTCACATGAGTATGCATCACAAAAATATGAAACTCAATATGGCGATAACAATCTCGACATGGATGAAGAGGGCTTCGTTATGAAGGGAAGAATGATGGGGAACGACGCATGAAAACAAAAAAATCCTACGAAGACCCAAGATCTATCTAGAATAAGCATAGCAACGAGAGGGGAGAGTGTGTCTACGTACCCTCGTAGACCGTTAAGCGGAAGCGTATATCACGCGGTTGATGTAGTCGTACTCGTCACGGTCCAATCGTGATCCAAATCGATGAAGTACCAAACAAACGGCACCTCCACATTCAGCACACGTATGGCTCGATGACGTCTCCCCCTCCTTGATCCAGCAAGCGAGGGATAAGAAGTAGATGGGATCGCCAGCATCACGACGGCGTGACAGTGATGTGGTGGAGTGATTCCGGCAAGGCTATGCCGAGCGCTACCAAAACAGGAAGGAGTTACGAAGTAACTAAAGAGAGAGCGGGGCCAAGGGCTTGTGAGTCCTCTGGGGGGCTCCCCTTCCCCTCTATATATAAGTGGAGAGGCATGGTGGCTAGCCCTCCAAGCCCTAGGGCTGGTGCACCAAGGGGGGCGAGTTGGACTCCTAGTCCAATTCCCTCATTTCCATACACAGGTGGACTTTTCACCTTTCCCAACCACATAGGCCTTGAGGGACTTGTGCACCTGACCCAATAAGGCAAGGGCACCTCCCCTCAGCCCATACTGACCCTAGAGACATGGTGGAACCCTTGGTGGACTTTAGGACTTCTCCAGAAGTGTCCGGAACCTTCCGTAAGCTTCCCGGTAAAATACCGAAAAACTATAACTTTTTCCAGAACCCTAAAAGTAATTTTCCATATATAAATCTTTACCTCCAGACCATTTCGGAGCTCCTCGTGATGTCCGGGATCTCATTTGGGAATACAAACAACATTCCGTCACCAACATGCATGTCCCAATATTACTCTAATGTCACCGACAGTTAAGCGCGCGGACCCTACGAGTTCGAGAATCATGTAGACATGACCTAGACACCTCTCTGGTCAATAACCAATAGCATGTAACACCCCGGACACTCCCGCCGGTGGTCGTTACTCCTAGCGGGATCTAGACTGGCCCCACAGATCAATACTAGTCTTTTCTGCGCACTTTGTCCTCACTCGTGCGCACCCGGGAGCAACTTCCCGGTCGGCCACACATCCTGAAATTACTCCAGGCTGAGCACGCTTAACTTTGGAGTTCTGTCTGAAAAAGAAGGAATTCCTTATTGATATGAGTAATCTATCATCCCTATTAAGCCAGGCTATCACCTAGCAGAACCTGGATAGATGCACATATTGGTTTCTACATATTACATGAAGATATTTTATCGGTTGAACCACGATGTCAAGGATTCGATTAATCCTGTATGCAATTCCCTTTGTCCGACGATATGTTATTTGCTCGAGATTCGATTGTCAGTATCTCCATACCTAGTTCAATCTTGTTACCGACAAGTCTCTTTACTTGTTCCGTAATACAAGATCTCATGACTAACTCATTAGCCACATTGCTTGGAAGCTCTTTACGATGTTGTATTACCGAGAGGGCTCAGAGATATCTCTCCGTCACACGGAGTGACAAATCCCAGTCTCAATCCATGCAAATGTTGGGGAACGTTGCATGGGAAACAAAAAATTTTCCTACGTTCACCAAGATCAATCTAGGAGATGCATCTACGAGGGGAGAGTTGGATCCACATACCCTTGTAGATCGCTAAGCGGAAGCGTTCAAGAACGCGGTTGATGGAGTCGTACTCGCCGCGATTCAGATCGCCGAAGATCCTAGCACCGAAGCAACGGTGCCTCCGCGTTCTTCACACGTACAGCTCGGGGACGTCTCCTCCTTCTTGATCCAGCAAGGGGAAAGGAGAGGTTGATGGAGACACCGGCAGCACGACGGCGTGGTGGAGATGGTGGTGGAGGATTCATGCAGGGCTTCGCCAAGCACTGAGGAGTTCGCGAAGATGGATGTGGGAGAGGGAGGGCAGCGCCAAGGCACGAACGTGTGTGGCTGCCCTCCCTCTGCCTCTCTTTATATAGGGGGAGTAGAGGGGAGGGGGCGCCCTAGGGTTTACCCCTAGGGGCGGCGGCCAAGGGGAGGTGGGAGGGGGCGGCGCCCCAGGGTTAGGGTTCCCCCCCCCAAGTGCCTTGCCCCCCAAGCCTAGGGGGGTGCGGCAGCCCTAGGGGGGGCCAGCCCCCCTTGCGCATGAGGAGAGGGCCCAGGGGGGGCGCACAGCCCTATGAGGGCTGTTGTGTCCCCCTTTTGTGGCCCATTAGGCCCGAAACTCCTTCCGGGACCCCGAAACCCCTTTCGGTCATCCGCCGTCTTCCCGATACTCCCCGGAACACTTCCGGACTCCGAAACCTTTCATCCTATATATCAATCTTCGTCTCCGGACCATTCCGGAGACCCTCGTCACGTCCGGGATCTCATCCGGGACTCCGAACAACCTTCGGTAACCATGCACTGTTCTCACTAACAACCCTAGCGTCACCGAACCTTAAGTGTGTAGACCCTGCGGGTTCGGAAACTATGCAGACATGACCGAGACACTCCCAGGTCAATAACCAATAGCGGGATCTGGATACCCATATTGGTTCCCACACGTTCCTCGATGATCTCATCGGATGAACCACGATGTCAAGGATTCAGGCAATCCCGTACACAGTTCCCTTTGTCTCGTCGGTATGTTACTTGCCCGAGATTCGATCGTCGGTATCTCTATACCTAGTTCAATCTCGTTACCGGCAAGTCTCTTTACTCGTTGCCGTAATACATAATCCCGTGACCAACTACTTAATCACTTTGAGCTCATTGAGATGATGTATTACCGAGTGGGCCCGGAGATACCTCTCCGTCACACGGAGTGACAAATCCCAGTCTCGATCCATGTCAACTCAACAGACACCTTCGGAGATACCTGTAGAGTACCTTTATAGTCACCCAGTTACGTTGCGACGTTTGGCACACACAAAGCACTCCTACGGTGTCAGTGAGTTACATGATCTCATGGTCATAGGAACTTATACTTGACATGCAGAAAACTATAGCGATAACTGATACGATCAAAAGCTATGTTTAATGTTTGGGTCTCGTCCATCACATCATTCTCCTAATGATGTGATCCCGTTATCAAATGACAACTCATGTCTATGACCTGGAAACCGCGGTCATCTTTGATCAACGAGCTAGTCCTGAAGAGGCTTACTAGGGACACAAAGTTTGTCTATTTATCCACACATGTATATGAGTTTCCAATCAATACAATTATAGCATGGATAATAAACGATTATCATGAACAAGGAAATATAATAATAACTCTTTTATTATTGCCTCTAGGGCATATTTCCAACAGCAAACCCAACGGACACCTTCGGAGATACCTGTAGAGCATCTTTATGATCACCCAGTTATGTTGATAGCACACAAGGTATTCCTACAGTATCTCGGAGTTGCATGAGCTCATGATATTAGGTATAGATACTTGACATGAAGAAAGCTATATCAATAAACTCAAGTGATACAATTGAATGATAACCTTACGATTGGGTCTTGTCCATCACATCATTCTCCTAATAATGTGATCCCGTTATCAAATGACAACTCATGTCTATGGTTAGGAAACCTTAACCATCTTTGATCAACGTGCTAGTCTAGTAGAGACTCATTAGGGACATAATATTTTTTATGTATTCACACGTGTATTTAAGTTTCCGGTCAATACAATTCTAGCATAAATAATAAACATTTATCATGAACAAGGAACTATGATAATAAACAATTTATTTTTGCCTCTAGGAAATATTTCCAACAAAGAACTACAAATTATACCAACTCCGAAGATGTGTTGATTTGCATCGCATGGAAAAAAGTCTCTCGAGATGCAACCATTGGAACCGACCAAGCCACAAACACTTATTGGCAATGCATCAAAGAGTACTTCGATGAGCGCAACACTAGCAGCCACTTTCGATCAAGGGACTCTCTTCGTCAACATTGGGGCACCTTGAACGCCGAATGTCAAAAGTGGGTCGATTGCGTGGAAAATGTTGATCGCATGAACCCGAGTGGTTGCGGTGATAGTGACATGGTGGTAACATGAGTGGCATGGGAGGTGGCAATGAAGTTGCTTCAGATGGAGTTCGTGGGAACAAGACGTCAACCCATGAAAACGTCGACAAAGAAGTCATTGATGATGATGACCGTGCCACCGTCCACAATGGCACTAGTGACAATGGAGAGGACGAAAATTGAGTGATGTTTATGTGCATTTTTATTTATTGCACCAATAACTTCGTTCGAGACAACTGACTTTTGCTTGTAGGATTTTAAATTTTGATTGATGATGCACTTTTGTTGGTAGAATTATGAAAATTCAATGTGCAAATGCGGCTATACAGCGTCTGTACACAGCCACGCGGCGGTTTTACGTCTCTAATTTGCATCTTCTATTGGAGTTGTTCTTTTACATCTGCAATATGCATCATCTGTTGGAGTTGCCTCTTTTTTGAAGATGCAAAAAGCACTTTTGAATATGTAAATTCTTACATCTTCTGTTTTACATCTCCAAATTTGCATGTTCTATTGGAGATGCTCTTGGCGGAAGGGCACGCTTATGTCGAAAGACACATTAGTTTCTCTCGATTCAAATTTTCCAAACGACAAGTATAGTGAGGGAGGCAATGTCTCGTCTGTTGGGGTTTTGCATGCATGTTCTCTTGTCCCGCTCATCCTTCAAGGAGCCCTCCAAATGCCAGGTGGATGTATCCATGTGTACAAGGCCTAGCTTCCACATGACCAATGTCCAAAGTCTAAGGGTGTAGCATACTTGAAGAATAGATAAACCCCGCTTTCTTGCTCCCTTTCACAAAGAGGGCAAAGACAACAATTTGGCCTTTCCAACCGGTCAGTGGTCCAAATCCGACTTTGCAATGCCAACCAAGGAAATAAATTGTCTTTTGGAGGGGCCCAAACTTTTCAAGCCATGTGGTCCATGGAGAAGTGGGTCATGCCAAGGAATCGAGTCGTATAGGCGATGGACGCCGAATACACCCCATCATTCAAGTGCTTCCAGACAATGTCGTCTCGGTTTGGCCTTCATGGTGAAACAACACTTGTGAGAATAGTATTTTCAAGTGATATCACTATGAAATAAAAATTATTTTGTGCACATGTATCCAGACACCAGTGTAATGTAAAATTTCAACTTCATACACCTGATGATAATATAAAGAAACTTGTTCTCATTGGGGGAGGGGGGGGGGCATACGACGTGTTTTGCATCAAATTGGCAGCATTTCGCACAGGCTTCCCCTAACATGGCATGTCCATGTAGCAAGTCGGGTACTGTAGTGAGCCGGTATAGTATCGCCTCGGGCATTATAATGTTCTTCTTCATTCGACTTTTTAAAAATACAGGGAAAATATTATTTTGAAGAAGTTGGTATTATTTGATGACATTTTTTAAAACCATAAATAGGTTTAAAAAATGCAAACATTTTACAAAATTGTGAAAATGTCTATAAAACACAAAAAAGGAAAAAAATTGGAAAGTAAAAATGAAATACAAAAACGACTTTTTGTGAAACCATGATTTTTGTTTTGGAAAGGTAAACCCTTTTCTGAAAACTTGAACATTTTTTAAAACACAAAAAGTTATTCCAATTGATTTGTAAAAGTCAATATTTTTTAAAAGCAGACATTTAAAAAATAATGAACATTTTTATAAAATATCCAAAAAATTAAAAACATAATTCGAATGCAAGTAATTGTTAAAACATGAATAATTTTTGAAAATACGAATAATTATTTAAAAGTTTGAACTTTTTTTCCAATTTTTTATACATAAATTCCAAAAAATCTTTTTATTAAATGAAGCCCTACTCAAATTCTCGAAATAAAATAAGATGGAAAATAAAACTCGAAAAATAAAATAAAAGTCCAAAAATCTGTCAGGGCCCAAAACCAGGTGCATGGGGCAGGACCATTTCCCTGGTTCGGGCACTCTGGTCTGTGCGTTTCCGTGGCAATTTAACGCAACAAATGTTAAATTGGGAATACCCTAAGAAGCAAAATCACTAGTTAACTGTAGCCCTTAACTAGGTCACCCCTCGATCATTTCTGATTTGACAAATGATGCAATCCATGTACGAGACTTCTTGCAATATGAGAGTTCCTTTTTTATATTCGTTCTTTTAAAATGTTTTATCTCTTGGACCGTGCATCCGACCAAACCTAATAAGATTCAAGTCTCTATGCTTATTGTACAGAGTACATGATGTAATATCAAAATAAACTAACATGTCATAAATAGTACTCCTTCCGTTCCATAATATAAAATGTTTTTTAACACTAGTGTAGTGTTAAAAAACGTCATTATGGGACGGAGGGAGTACATCATAAATCCAGAATTTAAATATTACATATTTTGGTAGCGCAAAGCTAGCATACAGACAAAATATAGTAGAAACGCAAATAAAATATTGACAGAGTCCACAACACCACATGCAACAATTGAGTATAGATATCATAACCGTACATCGCATTCATTACTTGTCGTATAAACTCATGTTATATGATAAGTTGCATCTGTGTATGTCAATACGTTGAATGTACTGACAAGTCACACAAGAATGATATAACGGGCTTATTTATACATGCTTGTATGCCAAAAGGATAGGCTACCAGTTGTTTTGCACAAAGGTTTTTTCCCCCTCATAACTACATAATATAATAATCAAGTTTCATTTGTCTTACTACAATTAATACTTTCTCTTTCTCGCGTTGAGATCTTTGAAATTAGTTCACATGTTAAGAGTTTTCGCCGAACCCTTTTGCGCGAAAAAACTAGAGCCGAAAGCACGGTTGCAGTTTTCAAACAAAAAATTGGAAGCACAGGTTGTGATTTCCTCTTTTTTCGGAGATGTGTTTCCCGCGGAAGCAAATCTATGTTTTCATGAGAAGCAAACATATTTCTTTCCTTTTTTCCCGAGAAGCACAACCGTGGTTCTCGTGGAAGAAAATCCGTGCTTCCACGATAAGCAATTATGTGCCTCTCATGAAAGCACATTTATTCCCAAGAAGCACTAACAGAAGCGTCTGTGCTTTCACGAGAAGCAAATATGTGCTTCTCATGGAAGCGTGCATTTTTTTAGAAGAATAATTGTGCTTCTCATGTAAGCAAATCTGAGCTTTCACACGAACAAATTTATGATTCTCGTGAAAGCACTTCTTTTAGAAGCAAAACCGTGTTCGCAAAAAATATCCTCCAATACTTGAAAAACCAGACAAAAACTAAAAAACCAAAAAAGAATGAAAGCCCCATCCAAAACCTGAAAACACATAAAAAATCCAATGGATGCGCCCAAAATGCGGTGGATGGACGCGTTACTTGTTGTGCTCTGAGACCAACAAAGTGACCCCAGGAGGTCCCCCGAAGGGGTAACCTCTCGTTCATTGCTCATGTTCCCCACCCTAGGCGGCCCTAATGTTCACGAGATCAAAGTAATGATATTAAATATTTGTAATAGCATGGATTTGACAAATATTCAATAATCTGAAAAATATTCATCGGGTTTTGAAAATATTAACACATTTAAAAAATTTCCGATGATTAAAAATTGTTTCTAAATTTTCAAAAAGCTCAGAATGTTTTCTAAAATGTTCACGAATCTTATATGGGTTCCACAATAAATATTTGTTTGGAAAATTAGACATACCAAAATTTAAAAGGCTTTGTTGAATGAAAAATGTTCAAGAATTATAGAAACAATTAATGAATTAAAAAGGTGAAATGAAACAAAAAATAAGTAGAGATAAAATAGAAACCCGGAAGAAAATCTGTAGAGAAAAACAAAGTAAAAACTCGAAGCTTCCCAAAGGAAAAATAACAGTGAAGCCCGAGTGGGTCAACCCGTGTACGAGAGAGCGACTGGTATAAATCCAGCTTCTCGGAAAGCCACAAGGAAGAGACGCATGGTTTTCTTATGAAAATCAGTATAGATACCTACTGTTTATATTTATTTTTGTGATTTCTAAACATATGTGCAAGTGTAAAGGTCCTTTTAAAATACATCAGATTAATGAGGACCCTCTATTTTATCAACCTAAGGGGTTAGATTCATCCATACTACTCCAAAATATATGTAGTACATTATTATTTCCTCAGGGTTACCCGGCAGAGAGCAGCAACAAATCATGCACTCCAAAGGGACAAATCTAGAATTTGAAGAAAAAATCTTGGAGTCGCAAATTATATTTCTATTCCCCCCCACACTGTGTCCACTCTCGATATCCCTTTGCTCTATAGGTTGACGGGCCTTAGTCCCAGCTACCTAGGGTTACCACTGCCAACTGAATATCCATGCTCCTCTCTCGCTGATTTGATGTTTCGCCCGCTCGTAATTTTGACCATGGTCGACACCACTGTCCCATGCTACTCTGGCCCGCAATTGTTGGAAATCTATGGCCTTGCCCGATGTCTTCAACTCCCTCTAGGCTTTGTCTTGCCGACGTAATGACCTCCTCGACCTAGTCCTTTCCCCGGACCTAGCTAGCTAACTGCCTCCTTGAATAGCACCTGTCCCTTTCTAGTTTCTAGAGAAAATACTCTCACCATGATCCAGAGCATTGAGTGTCAAAGCTAGGAATCAAAGAGAGGCTTGAAAGTGTGCACCGGAGGCTTGATGGAGAGGTCGGAGCGGCCTGCGCTAGGTTAATAAGCAACACATGCTCAATCTAGTTGAGGCAGCCGTTGCGCATGTAGAGGCAGACGAAACATAGTGTGACTGCAGAAGAGCATAGCAGCGGTGAGCGCGTGGAGAGGCGAAGCAAACAC
Source organism: Secale cereale (assembly GCA_902687465.1). Lineage (NCBI taxonomy): Eukaryota > Viridiplantae > Streptophyta > Magnoliopsida > Poales > Poaceae > Secale > Secale cereale. The sequence continues at coordinate 700,983,010 of LR738713.1, forward strand.
TAGAGTGAGGCGAAGGCAAACACAAAGAGAGGCGACGGCAAACACAAAGAGAGGCAACATATGTATTTTTTTGAAGGGGTTGTATTGATTAGGTGGACGGTAGCCCCTTAAAGACTATACATGCGTGCTCTTAAGAAGAAAAGAAAGTCCACAAAAAAGTACTATAATGTATCTTATAATTCAACCGTCATATTGTTTTCTATACTACACCTTATCTACCGTACAATGTAACGTACAAAGCTCTAGAGGAAAAACAAGAAATTAAGAAATCAAATAAAGCTAGCAAGCTAATATTCAAATTCCACATGTTTCTTTTCTCTTAGGTGATGAAAGACTATGTCAATTTATCATTGCACTACGGTTAGGTATTTTACTTCCTGGTTGGAGATCAAGCTATTGGATTTTCTAGTTTGGTTGTGCATACTACACAATCTACACTACTCAAGTAAGAAGCAAGATTTGACAACAAAAGATTACAAAGACAATGTTTGCTAGCATAGGGGGAGTGGTTTCAAATACAAATCACCTATTGACACCTCATACACAGTACATTTTTTATTGGCTAACTTAAACTAAGCTAGAGAATCTTATTTGACATAACATGATATTTGTTTGACCCAGAGATTGTAGAGCCAGTTATCTAGATATTTGTAGATGCTCAAATAAACACAACAAGATATAAAATGCATTTAAATGATGCAAATTATTGTCTACATAGATAAAATTCAATCCACCATAATATCCGAAACCATAATTTTGTGCCAAAAAAGCAATATAGTTTCCACTATAAAATAGAGTTCTATGTTAGCATAGGTGTATTTCTAAAGATACATGTTTGAGTTGTATAAGAGTAAACTAGGAGAATGAATATACACAACACAAATATGTGGATAATATTGTTACATACACTAGGAACTAACATGCATGATTGCACAATCAAGTTCCTAAGAGTCAATCTAGTTATGATTTAGTGACAATGATCTATAAAATAAGTAAAAATGTTTAGTATAAATAAAGGGTAGACTAGAGAAATATTTGCAATGGCTTATCATACTAGACAACCATGTTACCACCTTATGAAACTAGATCGGGATCGCGCCTTTGCTGGTGCCAACGTTTTGACAAAGCAAGTAACACTATGTTAGTAGGAATCAATATTTAGCATATGCACTCATACATGATAACAACAAAGTGAAAAAGAAAGATTCAGTTATGATAGAGGCAAGACATAATGGAGCTCAATATCGAGATCAGATTATAAGGAACGATCAACAATGCATCCATAAGACCACAAAAGATAGCCACTCGACATGAAGTTCGATACTAAAAGCGAGAATATAGAAGAGGAGATAATAAGAGAAGAAACATAATTAAGAAGAGCCAACTACGGTGCCATGGCTACTAAGCATACTAATAAGTGGCGTCATTCAACTACCTTGTCGTTCTACTCCCTCTGTACCGATATATTTGTCACTGGGAGAAACTTCTGACCAGGTGAAAACGAACAAAAGTACCCGAATACTCCTAATCTGAAAAAGAGAGTTGTCGTTTTCCCCGTCGTCTCCCTCCACCAGGCTCCTACTCCGGCGTCTTCCTTCGCCAGGCTCCTCCTCCTCCTCTGCCCTCCACCTCCACCAACAAGCTCTTCCCCGCTAGCCCCCTCTGCCAGGCTCTTCCTCGCCGTCCAAGCGCTCGTCCTTGTCGCACCAGCCTGGTCCTCTCAACCCCATCTTGGCCGCCACACTGCCCAGCCTGGTCCTTGCTGCTCCCCCGCCCGGTCATCGCCACAGACATCACTCCAGGCAGGTACTCCTCGCCCGTGCACTGAAATTAACAACAAAATTTGAGGAATTAGTAACAAAAACTTCAGTAATTTACAACATGATTTAAATGAACCATCAGAAATCAGGAGTTTTTTGCATGTACGTTCTGCTCTTAGTTCCATGTCACTGAAGTTGCACTGTTTATTTAAATAAACCAACAAAATTTGAAATTCAAGTGTTCCTATAGTGTTCTTGGATTCTGGTTTTTTGACTTGAGATATGTTGTTTTTAAATAAACCAGCAGAAATCAAATGACATTGTTATTCATTTTAAAAAACTAATTATTACTCCTGATAATTATGCTTACAGTATCTTGTACTACATGCAATTCTAATTTTTCAACTGAGTAATTCTTCTTGAGTTGATGATGCTGAGGCATGCACATTCCTTGTACATCACACACCCAAATTTCTCAAAAAAAGTGTTAACTGTTTTACCTGGTGGAATCATAGCAGCATCATGATGGAATATTGTATGTGTTTGGACATTGTATATGTTGTTGTGCTCCGATTGATCTGTCGATGTATGAAGCCATACCATCATCGTGATAAACAAAGTCTGGAGAGTTTAAATCTTTAGAAAGCAAACAACTACTCCATATGAAGACCTGAAAAGAGTAACCGGGCTACATTGCAAAGTTCTCTTAAAAGAACTTAATTGTATTATACAAAGCATATCACTATTTAGATCATTTAGTTGTACTTTAAAGATAATTTATTTTTAACTAAACATTATTTATACACAGCAAAACTGTCAGTAGATTAACTCGTCAATACACTGGAACAAGCATTTTGACAAAATAGTTTGACAAGAGTAAATGGTCACTACAGTATATGGTCAGCAACAAGCATTTGAACAAAATAACAAGCATTTTGGTAAAAATTCACCACTGTAAACAGGAACAAGCATTTTGACAAAGTAACTTGCCATTAACTTGATTTACCGTTAACTTGACATTAACTTGATATAATGTTAACTTAAATGAATGCTTATTGTCAAAATGATCAGTTAACTTGAATATGGCCAGTTAACTTGACATCAACTTGCTTTTCATTTAACTTGAATATGGTCAGTTAACTGTATTTTCAAAGCAGTAAATTCAGTTAGGTGCTTTGCAAATTCAGTTATATGGTCAGTGAACTGAATTCATGTAGAATTCTATATGCACCTGATACGTCTCCAACGTATCTACTTTTCCAAACACTTTTGCCCTTGTTTTGGACTCTAACTTGCATGATTTGAATGGAACCAACCCGGACTAAGGCTGTTTTCAGCAGAATTGCCATGGTGTTGTTTTTGTGCAGAAATAAAAAGTTCTCGGAATGACCTGAAAATTCATATTTTGGAAAATATAAAAAATACCTACGGAAAGATCCACACCAGGGGGCCCATACCCTGTCCACGAGGGTGGGGGGCACGCCACCCTGCCTCGTGGGCCCCCTGGTGCTCCACCGACGTATCTCCCGATCTCATATATTCACTTTAGGGGAGAAAAAATCAGAGAGAAAGAATTATCGCGTTTTACGATACGGAGCTGCCGCCAAGCCCTAATCTCTCTCGGGATGGCTGATTTGGAGTCCGTTCGGGGCTTTGGAGAGTGGAGATCGTCGCCATCGTCATCATCAACCTTCCTCAATCACCAATTTCATGATGCTCACCGCCGTGCGTGAGTAATTCCATCGTAGGCTTGCTGGACGGTGATGGGTTGGATGAGATCTATCATGTAATCGAGTTAATTTTGTTAGGGTTTGATCCCTAATATCCACTATGTTCTGAGATTGATGTTGCTATGACTTTGCTATGCTTAATGCTTGTCACTAGGGCCCGAGTGCCATGATTTCCGATCTGAACCTATTATGTTTTCATGAATATATGCGTGTTCTTGATCCTATCTTGCAAGTCTATAGTCACCTACGATGTGTTATGATCCGGCAACCCCGAAGTGACAATAATCGGGACCACTCCCAGTGATGACTGTAGTTTGAGGAGTTCATGTATTCACTATGTATTAATGCTTTGGTCCGGTACTCTATTAAAAGGAGGCCTTAATATCCCTTAGTTTCCAATAGGACCCCGCTGCCACGGGAGGGTAGGACAAAAGATGTCATGCAAGTTCTTTTCCATAAGCACGTATGACCATATTCGGAATACATGCCTACATTACATTGATGAACTGGAGCTAGTTCTGTGTCATCCTAGGTTATAACTTCTACATGATGAATTGCATCCGACATAATTCCCCATCACCGATCCAATGCCTACGAGCTTTTCACATATTGCTTGTTGCTTATTTACTTTTCTGTTGCTACTATTACAAAAACTACAAAAATACTACCGTTACTTTTATTGCTGTTACATCTATCCCCATATTACTTTGCTACTAAACTACCTTGCTGCAGATACAAAGTTTCCAGGTGTGGTTGAATTGACAACTTAGCTGCTAATACTTAAGAGTATTCTTTGGCTCCCCTTGTGTCGAATCAATAAATTTGGGTTGAATACTTTACCCTCGAAAACTGTTGCGATCCCCTACACTTGTGGGTTATCAAGACTATTTTCTGGCACCGTTGCCAGGGAGCATAGCTCTATTCTGTAAGTCACTTGGGATTTATATCTGTTGATCACTATGAAGAACTTGAAGGATTCAAAAACCAAGATCTATCCCTCAACTACGAGGGGAGGTAAGGAACTGCCATCTAGCTCCGCACTTGATTCACCATCTGTTATGGGTAAATTTGCGACACCTACTCCTGCTATTGAATCTGATATGTCGTATGTTCTTGATGATGCCACTTCTGCTATGTATGATGAAACTACTTCTATGCCTGATAATACTGTACCACTAGGTGAATTTCTAGATGAACAAATTGCTAAGGTTAGGGAGAATGCAAATATTGAAACTGATAATATTTTTGAAAGTGATGACGAAGCTTCTCCCCCTAGATATTATTGCATGTTGTTCCTGAGGGTTATGTTATGGATGAAGAAACTGCTAGAGACTTTCTTGCTTGCAACGATAGATTTGATCTTAAGAAATTATTAGCTAAGCTGAAAGAAAGTCTTTGAATGCTAGAATGAAACATGACCCTGCTTTCGCTACTTCACCTATCTTTGTTACTGATAAGGATTATGATTTCTCTGTTGATCCAGAGTTAATTACTTTGGTTGAATCTGATCCTTTCCATGGCTATAAGTCTGAAACTGTTGTGGCACATCTTACTAAGTTGAATGATATAGCCACCCTGTTTACCAATGATGAAAAGATTCGCTATTACTATATCCTTAAGCTATTTCCGTTCTCATTAAAGGGTGATGCTAAGACTTGGTTTAATTCCCTTGATCCTGGTTGTGTGCGTAGTCCCCAGGATATGACGTATTACTTCTCTGCTAAATATTTTCCCGCTGGTAAGAAACAAGCTGCCTTACGAGAAATTTATAACTTTGTGCAAATTGAAGAAGAGAGTCTCCCACAAGCTTGGGGGAGGCTTCTCCAATTACTTAATGCTTTGCCTGATCATCCTCTTGAGAGGAATGATATACTTGATGTCTTTTATAATCGACTAACCGATGCTTCCAGAGACCACCTAGATAGTTGTGCTGGTTGTGTTTCAGGGAAAGAATAGTTGATCAAGCTGAATTACTATTGAATAATATGATGGCCAATGAAAATAATTGGACACTTCCTGAACCAGCCCCTAAACCAACTCCAAAGAAAAGGGGAGTTCTATTTCTCAGTCCTGAAGATATGCAAGAGGCAAATAAATCTATGAAAGAAAAAGGTATTAAAGCTGAAGATGTTAAGAATTTACCACCTATTGAAGAAATACATGGTCTTGATAACCCGACACAGGTAGTAAAAATAAATTCTCTTTATAGATTTGATGAAGGTGATATCCCTCGTTATAAGTGTGCTAGCCAATGCTTAGATGAGTTTGACAATTTTATTGTGAAACAAGAAAACTTCAATGCTTACGTTGGTAGAAAATTGCAACATAATGCTTATATGATTGAACGCTTGAGTGATTATCTCTCTAGAGTTAAAGGTGAACTGAAACTCACTAGTATACATGCTTATATGGTTACCACTCAAGTAGAACAAGTACTTAAGGCTCAGAATGATTTGCTCAGTGAATTAAATAATAAGAATAACGACTATGCTGTTAGAGTTGCTACTAGAGGTGGCAAAATGACTCAGGAACCCTTGTATCCTGAGGGCCACCCTAAGAGAATTGAGAAAGATTCTCAGAGAGCTAATTTATATGCACCTAGTTCTTCTAAGAAGAAGAAAAAGAAAAATGACAGAACTTTGCATGCTTCTAGTGAACCTGTAGCAGACACACTTGAGAATCCCAACGATATATATGTTTCTGATGCTGAGACACAATCTGGTAATGAATGTGAACCTAGTGATAATATTAATGATGATGCTCAACCTAGCAATGATAATGATGTAGAGATTGAACCTGCTGTTGATCTTGATAACCCACAATCAAAGAATCAACGTTATGATAAGAGAGACTTTGTTGCTAGGAAGCATGGTAGGGAAAGAGAGCCATGGGTTCAGAAACCCATGCCTTTTCCTCCTAAACCATCCAAGAAAAAGGATGATGAGGATTTTGAGCGTTTTGCTGAAATGATTATACCTATCTTTTTGCGTATGCGTTTGACTGATGTGCTTAAAACAAATCCTTATGCTAAGTATATGAAAGATATTATTACCAATAAAAGAAAGATACCTGAAGTAGAAATTTCTACCATGCTTGCCAATTGCACTTTTAAAGGTGGAATACCTAAGAAACTAGGAGATCCAGGAGTACCTGCTATACCTAGCTCCATTAAAAGAAACTATGTTAAAACTGCTTTATGTGATCTTGGAGCCGGTGTTAGTGTTATGCCTCTCTCTTTATATCGTAGACTTGACTTGACTAAGTTGACACCTACTGAAATATCTTTGCAAATGGCCGATAAATCAACTGCTATACCTGTCGGTATTCGTGAGGATGTGCCTGTTGTGTTTGCAAATGTTACTATTCCAACGAACTTTGTTATCCTTGATATTCCCGAGGACGATAGTATGTCTATTATCGTTGGTAGACCCTTTTTGAATACTGCAGGGGTTGTTATTGATTGCAACAAAGGCAATGTCACTTTTCATGTCAATGGTAATGAGCATACGGTACATTTTCCGAGGAAACTGTTGGAAATATGCCCTAGAGGCAATAATAAAAGGGTTATTATTACATTTCCTTGTTCATGATAATTGTCTGTTATTCATGCTTGAATTGTATTGTACGGAAACAGCGATACATGTGTGAGTACACAGACCACAACGTGTCCCCGGTAAACCTTTAGTTACTGGCTCGTTGATCAACAGATGGTCACGGTTTCCTGGCCATGGACATTGGATGTGATTGATAATGGGATCACATCATTAGGAGAATGATGTGATTGACAAGACCCAATCCTGAGCCTAGCACAAGATCGTGTAGTTCGTAATGCTAAAGCTTTTCCAATGTCAAGTATCTTTTCCTTAGACCATGAGGTTGTGCAACTCCCGGATACCGTAGGAATGCTTTGGGTGTGCCAAACGTCACAACGTAACTGGGTGGCTATAAAGGTACACAACGGGTATCTCTGAAAGTGTCTGTTGGGTTGGCATGAACCGAGACTGGGATTTGTCACTCCGTATGAAGGAGAGGTATCTCTGGGGCCACTCGGTAAGACATCATCCTAATGAGCTCAATGTGACTAAGGAGTTAGTCACGGGATGATGTATTACGGAATGAGTAAAGAGACTTGCCATGACGAGATTGAACAAGGTATCGGTATACCGACGATCGAATCTCGGGCAAGTACCGTACCGATAGTCAAAGGGAATTGCATACGGGATTAAGTGAATCCTTGACATCGTGGTTCATCTGATGAGATCGTTGAGGAACACGTGGGAACCAACATGGGTATCCAGATCCCGCTGTTGGTTATTGACCGGAGAGTCGTCTCGGTCATGTCTACGTGTCTCCCGAACCCGTAGGGTCTACACACTTAAGGTTCGGTGATGCTAGGGTTGTAGAGATATATGCACATGGTAACCTGAATGTTGTTCGGAGTCCCGGATGAGATCCCGGACGTCACGAGGAGTTCCAGAATGGTCCGGAGGTAAAGAATTATATATAGGAAGTCCAGTTTCGGCCATCGGGAGAGTGTCGGGGGTCACCGGTAGTGTACCGGGACCACCGGAAGGGTCCCGGGGGTCCACTGGGTGGGGCCACCCATCCTGGAGGGCCCCATGGGCCGTAGGGGGAGGGGGACCATCCCCTAGTGGGCTGGCGCACCCCCTTTGGGCCTCCCCCCTGCGCATAGGGTTGGGAACCCTAGAGGTAGGGGGCGCCCCCCTTGGCTTGGGGGGCAAGCCACCCCCTTGGCCGCCGCCCCCCTAGGAGATCCCATCTCCTAGGGCCGGCGCCCCCTGGCCCCTATATATAGTGGGGGGAGAGAGGGCAGCCGCACCTCAGCCCCTGGCGCCTCCCCCCCATTACACCTCTCCCTCCTCCCGCAGGTCCTTGGCGAAGCCCTGCAGCTTTTCCCGTTGCATCCACCACCACGCCGTCGTGCTGCTGGATCTCCATCAACCTCTCCTTCCCCCTTGTTGGATCAAGAAGGAGGAGACGTCGCTGTACCGTACGTGTGTTGAACGCGGAGGTGCCGTCCGTTCGGCGCTGGGATCATCGGTGATAGGGATCACGATGAGTACGACTCCATCATCCACGTTCTCTTGAACGCTTCCGCTCGCGATCTACAAAGGGTATGTAGATGCACTCTTTTATGCTCGTTGCTAGATGACTCCTTAGATTGATCTTGGTGAAGCGTAGGAAATTTTTTGAATTCTACTACGTTCCCCAACAGTGGCATCTGAGCTAGGTCTTTGCGTAGCATCTTGCACGAGTAGAACACAAACAAGTTTTGGGCGTTGATTATGTTCAATTCTCTTGCCGCTACTTGTCCAATATTGATTCGGCGGCATCGTGGGATGAAGCGGCCCAGACCGACCTTACACGTACGCTTACGTGAGACTGGTTCCACCGACTGACATGCACTAGTTGCATAAGGTGGCTGGCGGGTGTCTGTCTCTCCCACTTTAGTCGGATCGGATTCGATGAAAAGGGTCCTTATGAAGGGTAAATAGAAATTGAGATATCACGTTGTGGTTTTGGTGTAGGTAATAAACGTTCTTGCTAGAAACCTATAGCAGCCACGTAAAAAACTTGCAACAACAATTAGAGGACGTCTAACTTGTTCTTGCAGCATGTGCTATATGATGTGATATGGCCAAGAAGATGTGATGAATGATATATGTGATGTATGAGATTGATCATGTCCTTGTAATAGGGAATCACGACTTGCATGTCGATGAGAATGACAACCGGCAGGAGCCATAGGAGTTGTCTTATTTATTGTATGACCTGCGTGTCACTGAATAACGCCATGTAATTACTTTACTTTATTGCTAAACGTTAGCCGTAGTAGTAGAAGTAATGTTTGGCGAGACGACTTCATTAAGACACGATGATGGAGATCATGATGATGGAGATCATGATGATGGAGATCATGGTGTCATGCCGGTGACAAGGATGATCATGGTGCCCCGGAGATGAAGATCAAAGGAGCAAAATGATATTGGCCATATCATGTCACTTTATTTGATTGCATGTGATGTTTATCATGTTTATGCATCTTATTTCCTTAGAACGACGGTAGTAAATAAGATGATCTCTCACTAAAATTTCAAGAATTGTGTTCCCCCTAACTGTGCACCGTTGCTAAGGATCGTTGTTCCGAAGCACCACGTGATGATCGGGTGTGATAGGCTCTAACGTTCGCATACAACGGGTGTAAGCCAGATTTACACACGCAATACACTTAGGGTTCACTTGACGAGCCTAGCATGTACATACATGGCCTCGGAACACAGAAGACCGAAAGGTCGAACATGAGTCGTATAGAAGATACTATCAACATGAAGATGTTCACCGTTGATGACTAGTCCGTCTCACGTGATGATCGGACACGAGCTAGTCGATTCGGATCATGTATCACTTAGATGACTAGAGAGATGTCAATCTGAGTGGGAGTTCATTAAATTTTATTAGATGAACTTAATTGTCATGAACTTAGTCTAAATTCTTTACAATATGTCTTGTAGATCAAATGGCCCATGCTCATGTTGCCCTCAACTTCAATGCGTTCCTAGAGAAAACCAAGCTGAAAGACGATGGTAGCAACTATACGGATTGGGTCCGTAACCTGAGGATTATCCTCATAGCTGCCAAGAAATCATATGTCCTTGAAGCACCGCGAGGTGATGCACCTGTTTTCCCGGCAGCCCAAGACGTTATGAACGCCTGGCAGTCACGTTGTGATGATTACTCCCTGGTTCAGTGCGGCATGCTTTACAACTTAGAATCGGGGCTCCAAAAGCGTTTTGAGCACCACGGAGCATATGAGATGTTCCAAGAGCTGAAAATGGTTTTCCAAGCTCATGCCCGAGTCGAGAGATATGACGTCTCCGACGCATTCTACAGTTGTAAGATGGAGGAGAATAGTTCTGTCAGCGAGCACATACTCAAATTGTCTGGGTTGCACAATCGCTTGTCTCAGTTGGGAATTAATCTCCCAGACGAAGCGGTCATTGACAGAATCCTTCAGTCGCTCCCACCTAGCTACAAGAGCTTCGTGATGAACTTCAATATGCAAGGGATGGAGAAGTCCATTCCCGAGGTGTATTCAATGCTGAAATCAGCGGAGGTGGATATCAAGAAAGAACATCAAGTGTTGATGGTCAATAAAACCACTAAGTTCAAGAAAGGCAAGGGTAAGAAGAACTTCAAGAAGGACGACAAAGGAGTTGCCGCGCCCGATAAGCCAGTTGCCGGGAAGAAGCCAAAGAATGGACCCAAGCCTGAAACTGAGTGCTTTCATTGCAAGGGAACGGGTCACTGGAAGCGGAACTGCCCCAAATACTTAGCAGATAAGAAGGCCGACAACGTCAAAGGTATATATGATATACATGTTATTGATGTGTACCTTACTAGCGCTCGTAGTAGCTCCTGGGTATTTGATACCGGTGCAGTTGCTCACATTTGTAACTCAAAGCAGGAGCTGCGGAATAAGCGGAGACTGGCGAAGGATGAGGTGACGATGCGCGTCGGGAATGGTTCCAAGGTCGATGTGATCACCGTCGGCACGCTACCTCTACATCTACCCTCGGGATTAGTTTTAAACCTTAATAATTGTTATTTAGTACCAACTTTGAGCATGAACATTGTATCTGGATTTTGTTTAATGCGAGATGGCTACTCATTTAAATCCGAGAATAATGGTTGTTCTATTTATATGAGAGATATGTTTTATGGTCATGCCCCGCTGGTCAATGGTTTATTCTTGATGAATCTCGAACGTGATGTTACACACATTCATAGTGTGAATGCCAAAAGATGTAAAGTTGATAATGATAGTCCCACATACTTGTGGCATTGCCGCCTTGGTCATATTGGCTTCAAACGTATGAAGAAGCTCCATGCAGATGGACTTCTAGAGTCTCTTGATTATGAATCATTTGACACGTGCGAACCATGCCTCTTGGGCAAGATGACCAAGACTCCATTCTCCGGAACAATGGAGCGAGCGGCTAACTTATTGAAAATCATACATACCGATGTGTGCGGTCCAATGAGTGCTGAAGCTCGCGGAGGCTGTCGTTATGTTCTCACCCTCATAGATGATTTGAGTAGATATGGGTATGTCTACTTGATGAAACACAAGTCTGAGAACTTTGAAAAGTTCAAGGAATTTCAAAATGAAGTCGAGAATCAACGTGACTGAAAAATAAAGTTCTTACGATCGGATCGTGGGGGTGAATATTTAAGTCACGAATTTGGCACGCACTTAAGGAACTGTTGAATTGTTTCACAATTGACACCGCCCGGAACACCTCAGCGTAATGGTGTGTCCGAACATCGAAATCGTACTCTGTTGGACATGGTGCGATTTATGATGTCTCTCACCGACTTACCGCTATCTTTTTGGGGATATGCTTTAGAGACTACCGCATTCACTTTAAAAAGGGCTCCGTCAAAATCCGTTGAGACGACACCGTATGAACTTTGGTTTGGCAAGAAACCTAAGCTGTCGTTTTTGAAAGTTTGGGGTTGCGATGCTTATGTCAAGAAACTTCAACCTGAAAAGCTCGAACCCAAATCGGAAAAATGCGTCTTCATAGGATACCCAAAGGAAACGATTGGGTACACCTTCTACCTTAGATCCGAAGGCAAGGTCTTCGTTGCTAAGAATGGATCCTTTCTGGAGAAAGAGTTTCTCTCGAAAGAAGTGAGTGGGAGGAAAGTATAACTTGATGAGGTGACAGTCACCCCTCCCGAACCGGAAAGTAGCGCAGCGCGGGAAATTGTTCCTGAGGTGCCTGCACCAACAGAGGAGGAAGTTAATGATGATGATCATGAAGATCCAGATCAAGGTACTACTGAACTTCGAAGGTCCACAAGGACACGTTCCGCACCAGAGTGGTACGGCAACCCTGTCATGGAAATCATGTTGTTAGACAACGGTGAACCTTCGAACTATGAGGAAGCGATGGCGGGCCCAGATTCCAACAAATGGCTTGAAGCCATGAAATCCGAGATAGGATCCATGTATGAAAACAAAGTATGGACTTTGTAATTGCCCGATGATCGGCACGCCATAGAAAATAAATGGATATTTAAGAAGAAGACTGACGCGGATGGTAATGTGACCATCTATAAGGCTCGGCTTGTCGCTAAAGGTTATCGACAAGTTCAAGGGATTGACTACGACGAGACTTTCTCTCCCGTAGTGATGCTGAAGTCCGTCCGAATCATGTTAGCAATTGCCGCATACTATGATTATGAGATATGGCAAATTGACGTCAAAACGGCATTCCTTAATGGCTTCCTCAAGGAAGAACTGTATATGATGCAGCCGGAAGTTTTTGTCGATCCTGAGAATGCTAACAAGGTATGCAAGCTCCAGCGCTCTATCTATGGGCTGGTGCAAGCATCTCGGAGTTGGAATATTCGCTTTAATGATGTGATCAAAGCGTTTGGTTTTATACAGACTTGGGGAGAAGCCTGTATTTACAAGAAAGTGAGTGGGAGCTCTGTAGCATTTCTCATATTATATGTGGATGATATATTGCTGATGGGAAATGATATAGAATTCTTGGAAAGCATAAAGGCCTACTTGAATAAGAGTTTTTCGATGAAGGACCTTGGAGAAGCTGCTTACATATTAGGCATCAAGATCTATAGAGATAGATCGAGACGCCTCATTGGTCTTTCACAAAGCACATACCTTGATAAGATATTGAAGAAGTTCAATATGGATCAGTCCAAGAAAGGGTTCTTGCATGTATTGCAAGGTATGAGATTGAGCACGGCTCAATCCCCGACCACGGCAGAAGATAGAGAAAAGATGAGTGTCTTCCCCTATGCCTCAGCCATAGGTTCTATTATGTATGCCATGCTGTGTACCAGACCTGATGTGAACCTTGCCATAAGTTTGGTAGGGAGGTACCAAAGTGATCCTGGTATGGAACACTGGACAGCGGTCAAGAACATCCTGAAGTACCTGAAAAGGACTAAGGATATGTTTCTCGTTTATGGAGGTGACGAAGAGCTCGTCGTAAAGGGTTACGGCGATGCTAGCTTCAACACAGATCTGGATGACTCCAAGTCACAAACCGGATACGTGTATATTTTGAATGGTGGGGCAGTCAGCTGGTGCAGTTGCAAGCAGAGCGTCGTGGCGCATTCTACATGTGAAGCGAGTACATAGCTGCTTGCGAAGCAGCGCAGGAAGGAGTCTGGATGAAGGAGTTCATCAGCGACCTAGGAGTCATTCCAAGCGTGACAAGCCCAATGACTCTCTTGTGTGACAACACTGGAGCTATTGTCATTGCCAAGGAGCCCAGGTTTCACAAGAAGACTAAGCACATCAAGCATCATTTCAACTCCATCCGGAATTATGTTCAAGATGGAGACATAGATATTTGTAAAATGCATACGGATCTGAATGTCGCAGATTTGTTGACTAAACCTCTTCCACGAGCAAAACATGATCAACACCAGAACTCTATGGGTGTTCGATTCATCACAATGTAACTAGATTATTGACTCTAGTGCAAGTGGGAGACTGTTGGAAATATGCCCTAGAGGCAATAATAAAAGGGTTATTATTATATTTCCTTGTTCATGATAATTGTGTGTTATTCATGCTTGAATTGTATTGTACGGAAACAACGATACATGTGTCAGTACACAGACCACAACGTGTCCCCGGTAAGCCTTTAGTTACTGGCTCGTTGATCAACAGATGGTCACGGTTTCCTGGCCATGGACATTGGTTGTCATTGATAACGGGATCACATCATTAGGAGAATGATGTGATGGACAAGACCCAATCCTGAGCCTAGCACAAGATCGTGTAGTTCGTAATGCTAAAGCTTTTCCAATGTCAAGTATCTTTTCCTTAGACCATGAGGTTGTGTAACTCCCGGATACCGTAGGAATGCTTTGGGTGTGCCAAACATCACAACATAACTGGGTGGCTATAAAGGTACACAACGGGTATCTCCAAAAGTGTCTGTTGGGTTGGCATGAACCGAGACTGTGATTTGTCACTCCGTATGACGGAGAGGTATCTCTGGGCCCACTCGGTAAGACATCATGATAATGAGCTCAATGTGACTAAGGAGTTAGTCACGGGATGATGTATTACGGAACGAGTAAAGAGACTTGCCATGACGAGATTGAACAAGGTATCGGTATACCGACGATCGAATCTCGGGCAAGTACTGTACCGATAGACAAAGGGAATTGCATAAGTGATTAAGTGAATCCTTGACATCGTGGTTCATCCGATGACATCATCAAGGAACACGTGGGAACCAACATGGGTATCCAGATCCCGCTGTTGGTTATTGACCGGAGAGTCATCTCGGTCATGTCTACGTGTCTCCCGAACCTGTAGGGTCTACACACTTAAGGTTCGGTGACGCTAGGGTTGTAGAGATATATGCACACGGTAACCCGAATGTTGTTCGGAGTCCTGGATGTGATCCCGGACGTCACGAGGAGTTCTGGAATGGTATGGAGGTAAAGAATTATATATAGGAAGTCCAGTTTCGGCCATCGGGAGAGTTTCGGGGGTCACCGGTAGTGTACCGGGACCACCGGAAGGGTCCCGGGGGTCCACCGGGTGGGGCCACCCATCCCGGAGGGCCCCATGGGCCGTAGGGGGAGGGGGACCAGCCCCTAGTGGGCTGGCGCACCCCCTTTGGGCCTCCCCCCTGCGCCTAGGGTTGGGAACCCTAGGGGTGGGGGCGCCCCCTTGGCTTGGGGGGCAAGCCACCCCCTTGGCCTCCGCCTCCCTAGGAGATCCCATCTCCTAGGGCCGGCGCCCCCCTGTCCCCTATATATAGTGGAGGGAGAGAGGGCAGCTGCACCTCAGCCCGTGGCGCCTCCCCCCCCGTTACACCTCACCCTCCTCCCGCAGGTCCTTGGTGAAGCCCTGCAACTTTTCCCGTTGCATCCACCACCACGCCGTCGTGCTACTGGATCTCCATCAACCTCTCCTCCCCCCTTGCTGGATCAAGAAGGAGGAGACATCGTTGTACCGTACGTGTGTTGAACACGGAGGTGTCGTCCGTTCGGCGCTGGGATCATCGGTGATAGGGATCACGACAAGTACGACTCCATCATCCACGTTCTCTTGAACGCTTCCGCTCGCGATCTACAAAGGGTATGTAGATGCACTCTTTTATGCTCGTTGCTAGATGACTCCTTAGATTGATCTTGGTGAAGCATAGGAATTTTTTTGAATTCAGCTACGTTCCCCAACAGAAACAACCTCAGGTCCACAATAACAATTATATTGAAAAAAAATCAACTATTACTATTGGAGGTTTTGAATTTCCTCTTCCTACTGTCAAGAAGGCATATGATACTCTTATTGTTGGGGACATACATATCCCCATTGAGGTAAGCTAGTGTTATTCGAAAATTCTCCGGTTTCATGTTATTCGGAAAGAGTTTATTAACAAGACCTGATCAACCTTGTTAATGGATTCCTTTTGATGAGCATGAGATAGGTGAATCTAGATAGCACAATCTTCTGTACCGTCCTTTTACTTTCTGTTAATTAGGATAAATAATGCAAAAATAGTATTTTCTATCTATTTTCAGACTTATCTGTGCAATAAACAAATACCCCGAAAATAAAAGTTCTCCAAATGCCCTGAAAATTTAATATGATTTTTTAGAATATTTGAGAATATATGGCACATAACACATAGCGAGGGGAGCCAGCACCTGGCCACGAGGGTCCAGGGCGCGCCCACCCTCACAGGGCGCGCCCCCTGCATCGTGGGCCCCACGTGGCCCCCTCCAGTATTCCTGCACCCATACTCTTCTTCTTCCTCCCAAAAAAATCACCAACCAGCTCAAGCACGAGTTCTAGCTCATCTTGCTGCCATTTTCGATCTCCTTGCTCAAAGCACCATTCACCAAACTGTTTGGGGAGATTGTTCCTTGGTATGTGACTCCTCCATTGGTCAAATTAGTTTTTGTTCTAGTGCTTTATTTATTGCAAATTTTTGCTGCTTTGGTGACCTTGTTCTTGAGCTTGCATGTCTAATTTCCTTGGTCCCAAGTAGTTATAATGCATGATATAGTCTCTAGGCACTAGTAGGAGTTGTTGCTATCAATCTTGTTGAGTTTGGTTAACTTTTATTTTGAGTTACTAAAAATTTCCAAAAATTTCAGAAAAATGCATAGGAAAATCTTCCAAGGTGGTTCTTCAAGGAAGCAAGAATCGAGGCTCGCGTTTCGTGAGCCGGACGATGAGCTACCGAGGGAAGCGGAAGTGCGGCCTTGTGAATGGCCGTCAGACGACTTTATGGTTCGGGTTGGCATCAAGGAGGAATTTGACACATATGTGCGCAACGCTGACCTCGAGGGCTTCATACAAGATAAGTGCCCTCAATACCGTGGCTTAACTGATACCTTTGTGAGAAGGTTTAAATTTTCATCTACACACAATTCTCACACTGTCCTGTTTGACCTTTATGATAAATCTTACACCATGGACTTAGACGATCTTAATGATGCTTGTAAGCTCCCGCAATGGGGCAGTATGGGTGATCCTCGCAAACCTGAATTTAGAGATTTCCTTGCTAGTATCATTGTGGGGGAATCCAGAGAAATCACACAGGCTACCATAGGGAGCATTCATTTTCCTGCTATTCATTACTTTGCTCTCTTTATTGGTAGATGCATAAACGGTAAAGATGAGGCTTGCCACATGTGTGTCCCTGATCATAGTGTTCTCAAGAGTGCAGTACTAGGTGATAGACAATATAACTTGGGAGCCATTGTTGCACGTAGGCTACATCTTAATGGTTTGCAAGGAGATTTATTTGGTGGGATTTATGCCACTCGCATAGCCCGCCGTCTTGGTGTGCATGTCCATGAAAATGATGAACCTTTACCGCCTACTCATTTGGATTACCATGCTATGACTAGTCACCGGTTTATAGAGAGGGATGAACAATCCCTCAAATATCGACTAATCTTTAACAGGCGTCATGCCGTCCCTATTACTCTTTCTGCTCCTACCTTGTTTGACTTTCAGGAAAAAGGGAGATATACTATAACCAGGGAGGAGGCAAATGAGTATCATAATATGATGGAAGCAGCCCGCCTTCGAGCTGCAACTCATCAGGCAGTAGCTGCAGCATCCCAGTACAACCCCAACTATGACTTTGGACATCCGTCAGGCCAATACTGGCCATAGACCAACTTAGGCCAAAAGCCTAAGCTTGGGGGAGTACGTGTTTCTCACCGACTTTACATTCATGTTCACACACTTATTCTAGTTGTCGGTGCTCACACTCTTTCATTGTACCATCCATGCTTAGCTTCAATTCTTTTCTTAGTCTTTTTCTTGCGTGCTAGAAAAACCTTAAGAAAAACAAATAAAAATATTAGTTGTAGCTCTTAGCTAGTTTACTTTTTTGCTTGTAGTAGTAATTAAAAGAAAACCCAAAAAAAAATCTCGTTCTTCGTTTGCTTGTTGGGAGCTTTCCCACGTAAATAGTTTCTTTTCTTTTCTTTGGGGGTCAAGAGTAGAAGACCATGATTGAAAATGCTTAGTGGCTCTCATATGCTTTATTTTTGATTTAACCTTGAGCCATATTACCTTGTTTTCTCTCCTGAATTAAATGCTCGCATATTCCAGCTTAGTCCAATGCACGTGCACTATTAGTATTATCCACATCGTTCGGTCGTGCGAGTGAAAGGCAATAAGGACGATATATGATGAACTAATTGAGATGAGAAAAGCTGGTATGAACTCAACCTCTCTTGTTTTTGTAAATATGATAGTTCATCGTTCCTGATTCAGCTTGTTATGAATAAAACATGCTTGCAATGACAATTAGAGATCATAGCTGTTATGCCATGCTTAATTAGCTGAGAGTTTATAATGGTCTATCTTGCGTGCTAACATTGATATTAAAATGGTTGTGACGTGGTATGTGTTGGAAATATGCCCTAGAGGCAATAATAAAATGGTTATTATTATATTTCCTTGTTCATGATAATTATCTGTTATTCATGCATGAATTGTATTATCCAGAAACAGTGATACATGTGTGAATCCATAGACCACAACGTGTCCCTGGTGAAGCCTCTAGTTACTAGCTCGTTGATCAACAGATGGTCACGGTTTCCTGACCATGGACGTTGGATGTCATTGATAACGGGATCACATCATTAGGAGAATGATGTGATGGACAAGACCCAATCCTAAGCCTAGCACAAGATCGTGTAGTTCGTAATGCTAAAGTTTTTCCAATGTCAAGTATCTTTTCCTTAGACCATGAGGTTGTGCAACTCCCGGATACCGTAGGAATACTTTGGGTGTGCCAAACATCACAACGTAACTAGGTGGCTATAAAGTTACACAACGGGTATCTCCAAAAGTGTCTGTTGAGTTGGCACGAACCGAGACTGGGATTTGTCACTCCGTATGACGGAGAGGTATCTCTGGTCCCACTCGGTAAGACATCATCATAATGAGCTCAATGTGACTAAGGAGTTGGTCACGAGATGATCTATTATGGAACGAGTAAAGAGACTTGCCATGACAAGATTGAACAAGGTATCCGTATACCGACGGTCGAATCTCGGGCAAGTTCTATACCGATAGACAAAGGGAATTGCATACGGGATCAAGTGAATCCTTGACATCGTGGTTCATCCGATGAGATCATCGAGGAACACGTAGGAACCAACATGGGTATCCAGATCCCGCTGTTGGTTATTGAACGGAGAGTCGTCTCGGTCATGTCTACATGTCTCTCGAACCCGTAGGGTCTACACACTTAAGGTTCGGTGACGCTAGGGTTGTAGAGATATATGCACATGGTAACCCGAATGTTGTTCGAAGTCCCAGATGAGATCCCGGACGTCACGAGGAGTTCCGAAATGGTATGGAGGTAAAGAATTATATATAGGAAGTCCAGTTTCGGCCATCGGGAGAGTTTCGGGGGTCACCGGTAGTGTACCGGGACCACCGGAAGGGTCCCGGGGGTCCACCGGGTGGGGCCACCCATCCCGGAGGGCCCCATGGGCCGTAGGGGGAGGGGGACCAGCCCCTAGTGGGCTGGCGCACCCCCTTTGGGCCTCCCCCCTGCGCCTAGGGTTGGGAACCCTAGGGGTGGGGGCGCCCACTTGGCTTGGGGGGCAAGCTACCCCCTTGGCCGCCGCCCCCCTAGGAGATCCCATCTCCTAGGGCTGGCGCCCCCCTGTCCCCTATATATAGTGGGGGGAAGGAGGGCAGCCGCACCCTTGCTCCTGGCGCCTCCCCCCCCCGTTACACCTCTCCCTCCTCCCGCAGGTGCTTGGCGAAGCCCTGCAGTTTTTCCGTTGCATCCACCACCACGCCGTCGTGCTGCTAGATCTCCATCAACCTCTCCTCCCCCCTTGCTGGATCAAGAAGGAGGAGACGTCGCTGCACCGTACGTGTGTTGAACGCGGAGGTGCCGTCCGTTCGGCGCTGGGATCATCGGTGACTTGGATCACGACGAGTATGACTCCATCATCCACGTTCTCTTGAACGCTTCCGCTCGCGATCTACAAAGGGTATGTAGATGCACTCCTTTATCCTCGTTGCTAGATGACTCTTTTGATTGATCTTGGTGAAGCGTATGAATTTTTTTGAATTCTGCTACGTTCCCCAACAGTATGATAGGGTGGTATCCTCCTTTGAACGATTCAAGTGGTCTGACTTGGCACATGTTCACACATGTAGTTGAAACAAAATCAACATAGCCTCCACAATATTTATGTTCATGGTGATTTATATCCTACTCATGCTTGCATTCATTGTTGATTAATTTTAATGCATGTTCACGACCGTTGTCGCTCTCTATCTGGTCGCTTCCCAGTCTCTTTCTAGCCTTCACCTGTACTAAGCGGGAATACTGCTTGTGCATCCACTTCCATAAACCCCAAGGTTATTCCAATGAGTCCACCATACCTTCCTATATGTGATATTTACCTGCCGTTCCAAGTAAATTTATATGTGTCAAACTCTAAACCTTCAAATGAAATTCTGTTTTGTATGCTCGAACAGCTCATGTATCAACTAGGGATGTCTATATCTTCCATGCTAGGTGGGTTATTCTCACGATAAGTGGAATCCTCTCATCATTCATGAGAAAATGGCTGGTAACCGGGATGCCTAGTCCCATGCTCAAATCATAATAATAAAATAAAACTCCCCCAGGGTTGTTGCTGGTTTGGACGGTACCCGTTGTTTCGGGCTAGCCGTGGAGTGTGCTTGTTGGTGGTTGGAGGAGTATAAACTTTACCATTCTATTTGGGAACCGCCTATAATGTGCGTAGCATGGGAGATATCGAGATTCTTGGTTGTTATGTTGACAATGAAAGTAAACCGCTCAAAATGTTATTCAATCTCTATTTTAAAATCGAGCTCTGGCACCTCTACAAATCCATGCTTCCCTCCGCGAAGGGCCTATCTATTTACTTTTATGCAGAGTCATCATCCTCTTATCAAAAAGTACCAGTAGGAGAGCACCTCTGTCGTTGCATGTATTACTATTAATTTGCATTGAGTATGATCATGACTGGATCTCTTTTACCATGAATTACAATGTCTAGTTAGTCCTTGATCTTTAAAGGTGCTCTGCATTTATGTTTTGCGGTCTCAGAAAGGGCTAGCGAGATACCATCCTGTTATATCATATCATGATTGTTTTGAGAAGTGTTGTCATCCGAGGTTTATTATTATGGCTCGCTAGTTGATTATGCCATTGATGTGAGTAGTCTTGAGGCCTGAAAGTTATTGTGAATGTGGTTAGTTCATGATCTTGTTGAAAACCTGAATGCTAACTTACATATTTATAACAACAAGAGCAAACAGAGTTTGTCAAATTTTTTCTTTATCATATTCAGTTTATCAACTGAATTGCTTGAGGACAAGCAAAGGTTTAAGCTTGGGGGAGTTGATACGTCTCCAACGTATCTACTTTTCCAAACAGTTTTGCCCTTGTTTTGGACTCTAACTTGCATGATTTGAATAGAACTAACCCGGACTGACGCTGTTTTCAGCAGAACTGCCATGGTGTTGTTTTTGTGCAGAAATAAAAAGTTCTCGGAATCGCCTGAAAATCAACGGAGATTTATTTCAGAAAATATAAAAAATACCTGCAAGAAGATCCACACCTGGGGGCCCACGGGTTGTCCTCGAGGGTGGGGGGCGCGCCCTCCTTCCCAGGGCGCACCCCCTGCCTCGAGGGCACACCGATGCCCCACCGACGTATCCCCAGGTCCTATATATTCCGTTTCGCGAAGAAAAAAAATCAAGGAGAAAGAATTATCACGTTTCACGAGACGGAGCCGCCGCCAAGCCCTAATCTCTCTCGGGAGGGCTGATCCGGAGAACGTTCGGGGCTCTGGAGAGTGGAGATCGTCGCCATCATCATCATCAACCTTCCTCTATCACCAATTCCATGATGCTCACCGCCGTGTGTGAGTAATTCCATCGTAGGCTTGCTGGACGGTGATGGGTTGGATGGGATCTATCATGTAATCGAGTTAGTTTTGTTAGGGTTTGATCCCTAGTATCCACTATGTTCTGAGATTGATGTTGCTATGACTTTGCTATGCTTAATGCTTGTCACTAGGGCCCGAGTGCCATGATTTCAGATTTGAACCTATTATGTTTTCATGAATATATGTGTGTTCTTGATCCTATCTTGCAAGTCTATAGTCACCTACTATGTGTTACGATCCAGCAACCCTAAAGTGACAATAATCGGGACCACTCCCGGTGATGACCGTAGTTTGAGGAGTTCATGTATTCACTATGTGTTAATGCTTTGGTCCGGTACTCTATTAAAAGGAGGCCTTAATATCCCTTAGTTTCCAATAGGACCCCACTGCCACGGGCGGGTAGGACAAAACATGTCATGCAAGTTCTTTTCCATAAGCACGTATGACTATATTCGGAATACATGCCTACATTACATTGATGAACTAGAGCTAGTTATGTGTCATCCTAGGTTATAACTTCTACATGATGAATTGCATCCGACATAATTCCCCATCACCTATCCAATGCCTACGAGCTTTTCACATATTGCTTGTTGCTTATTTACTTTCTGTTGCTACTATTACAAAAACTACAAAAATACTAACGTTACTTTTATTGCTGTTACCGCTATCCCCATATTACTTTGCTACTAAACTACCTTGCTGCAGATACTAAGTTTCGAGGTGTGGTTGAATTGACAACTCAGCTGCTAATACTTAAGAGTATTCTTTGGCTCCCCTTGTGTCGAATCAATAAATTTGGGTTGAATACTTTACCCTCGAAAACTGTTGTGCTCCCCTACACTTGTGGGTTATTAGCACCTAGGTGCATAAAAATTCAATGAAGTACTTTTAAAAGTACTTTGCTGAATTAATATGCACATAGGTGCATAAAAATTGAGTGAAGTGCTTTCAAAAGCACTTTGCTGAATTTATATGCACTTAGGTGCATAAAAATTAACTAAGTGCTTTCAAAAGCCCTTTGCTGAAGTTATATGCACATACGTGCATACAAATTCAATTAAGTGCTTTCAAAAGCATTTTGCTGAATTTATATGCACATATGTTCTTCGTGTTGTACTTCTACTTCGACTTCTACTTGTTCTTCTTCTACTTCTACTTCCTGTTCTTCTACATGTTCTTCTTGTTCTTCTACTTCTAGTTGTACTCCAACTAGACAAGAGAATAGAAAGAGAAAGAGAAAGAGAAAGAGAAGAGAGAAGATGAGAGAAGAAAAGTTTGATTTAATTTTAAATTAGAGGAAAAGGTTCAGTTGATTTGGAGTACAAATGTCCAATAATCCAGAGACTGCGGTATACTGCTTGGAGTACAACACATCACCTACTGAACCTTGCATCTACCCATCCATAGTCCATAACCCAAAATGTTCAAATGGCCTTTCATCTACTCCATCTACAACTATAGCTACCCCATCTAATCGAAATGAACATGTGACGACCCCGGCTCGATCGTGCACTAATCATACACGCAATGCACACGATCAAGCCTAAGGACTCACGTGAAGGAATCACAACACAACTCTAAAACATAAATAAATACATACAAGTCATATATTACAAGCCAGGGCCTCGAGGGCTCGAATACATAACATGATGTCTCACACATAGTCAGCGGAAGCGTTAGGTATCTGGGTACAGATACAACACAACAGAAGATAGGCCTTTTACAAAGGCGGGGCAAAATAAAAGCTACGATCGAAAAGGCGCAGGCCTCCTGCCTGGGACCTCCGATCCTACTCCTGGTCGTCGTCCGCCGGCTCCTCGCAGTAGTACTCGCCGGCCGGGTAGTAGTAGTAGCCAGCCTCGGGCTGGTAGTAGTAGTCGTCAACTGGGGCTGCGGGCACCATGGCTCCGTCGTCTGGTTTATCATGCGGGTAGGACAAAAGAGGAAGCAAAGCAACCGTGAGTACTCATCCAAAGTACTCAGCAAGACTTACATCAGATCTATTCTAGCAATGCATTATTTTCAAAGGAGGCTTTATGTGGGTGGACTAGACTGCAGAAAGCCAGAGTAGAGCGGGGAAAAGCCTAGTCCTGACGAAGACTAGCATCTTCAGCGTCTTGCAGCAATTAGAAGGGAACAGAATAGTTTCATAATAATAATGTATAGTGTTTGCAGCAACATCAACCTCATATCTCAAGTCACCAGTTCTAGTTGTACCGAAGTGGATACAACTCCGAGTGTCCGTTACCGTAGGACAGGCTATCGATAGATTGTTTCTTCCCTGCAGGGGTGCACCAAGTTACCCACCACGCTCGCTTAACTCCGGCCGGACACACCATCAGGTCGTGCCCGCCCTCGGCTAAACCATACGACGCAACCCGACCGGATACCGCCAGAGAGGATCGAGCACGCCGGACTAATCCTATGCCCCCGGGGGTCATGGCCGTCGCCCCGGACACTCCGTACGTTGCGAGGCCGTTCGGTAGCAGACCTAGCAACCCCTTATACAAGCGCAGTTGCATCCTAAGTCCAATCTGAACGGTCCGCTCAATCGCTGACATCATGACGACTCCGGCTGATGTATACGACGCAGAGCACCCACTCACACCCACGTGGTGGTTAGTGCTATCGGACCCGGAGGCCCCTCGGATCAAATATCCAAATCGCTTAGTGTGTTGGGAGCGCGCGGTAACGAGCAGAGCCTACGATACTGTTGGCCCCGTCGCCCCGTCTCGAGGACTTGTGACAAGGACTGGGAAAGACCGGCCACGCCTCGTAGTTATCTCGCGGGTACCCTCACTGGTCACCCGACTCCACAGCTCACGCCTCAAAGGCACTCGCGGGTACCCCTCTGGGTCAACCCGCCTCCATCCAACATGTGTAGTAGTAACTTCAAAGTGTCATCAGACGCACGATACCTCTGGCCACACGCCTTTGTTCCTGGCGACGTCCGGCCTCGGGGATCGATACGTCTTTAAACACGGTATGGTGAAACAGGGCATCCGTGTGGTTTCCATGCCGATGAGGAATCCGAGGAATCACCCTCGTTGGAATCCTATACGACAAGTCCCGTTAAGGTGGTACCGGAGGAATCACCCTCGGCGGTAATCACCATAGCGGATGCACGACAAAAGCTAAGTCGGAAGTGGGAAGAGGAATCACCCTCGGTAACCCACAACGAGCTAGCTATACTACAGGGACAACATCGGAAGTGAGTTCGGAGGTATCACCCTCGTCACCTGATGTTAACTCTGCGGAGTCGAGCATATTAGGGGGGGTTGTGCGGTGATGTGAAGAAGGTCAGGGGTAGGGGCTCGATCGCTTGATCGAGGCAAGGGTACTATGCGAGGCAACTACGAGAGTGTGGGACCATAGCAGTGCTACCCAACCTACACTAAGCAGTTTATGAATAAAGACAGGTATCAACAATTTAGCAAAAACAGGCTATGCAACAGTAATAGGAGCAGTAGCAGTAGCAGCAATTCTAATGCAAGAATAAGAGAGAATAGACATAGGCGATATCGGAAATGCTCAAGGGGGGGTTGCTTGCCTGGTTGCTCGGCAAATGAAAAGGAACAACGGCGGTGAAGTGGTCGATCACCAGGGCACCGTCAGCGGTCTCGGGGTCTACCGGGAAGAAAGGGGGAGAGGAAACAATATAAATACACAGCAACGAAAGTAATCACAAGGCAAGACGTTCTAACGCAGTGCTACCGATAACGGAGGAGGGGAACCCATCCGGGAAAGTATTCCCGGTTCCGGACCTGTACCGGACAGATGACTGGAGAGGGGAAGGTTCCAGGGTTGCGGTGTTAGAGGCACGTGACAGCTAGGATGCAGTGAAGGGTTGCCTAATGTGATGTTAGGTACTACAGACGGAGCGGGAGGATATCCGGGAATATTTTCCCAGGCTCCGGACGTTTATCGAACAGATGAAACGGAGGGGAAACTTCCATGTTCTTCATGCTAGAGGCATGTGATAGGTATGAGGAGGGCATATTCGGGTTCGTCTCATTTTTCTGATCGTTTTTCATATATAAACTTTTTCGATCCGAGTTACGGTTAAAAAGATATGAATTTTCAAAGTTTATTTGAATTTCTGGAATTTATTTTAAAACTGATAAGGATTTATGATGTCAGCATGATGACATGCTGACATCAGCAGGTCAAACAGCGGCTGGCTAAGTCAAATATGACATGTGGGTCCAGTGGGACCCACATGTCAGCCTCTGTGACTTTAACAGAGTTAAATTAAACTAACAGTGCTGATTACAGGGGTGGGCCCCTCATGTCAGTGAAAGTATTAGTTAGACTAATTAATTATTTTATTTAACTAAGTAGTTAGCAGATTAAGTTTTATTTTAAAAACGTTCTAAACGCGCGGGGCCCACACGTCATAGACACAGAGTGCCCAGTCACCAGAGTTGACTGGGTCAACTCGGTCAAGGTGGGGCCCTAGGGCCCACTGTCAGTGGCTTAGGGGTGGGGGCCCTCCTAGCCACGTCGGCGCCGGCCGAAAATGCTCCGGCGAGACCGTGCGCGGCGGCGTGGCTCCGGCGACGCCCGGGTTTCTCCTACAGGCGACCATTCGTGGCGCCGTTTGGTTCTACGGGGAGCTGTGAGTGCCGCTCATCCGACGGGACCAGAGGGAGGAGCTGGGGTGGACCCAGCTCGCCGGGGTCGAGCTCGCGGCGGCGAGGAGCTCCGGGCGAATTCGGAAAAGCGGCTACGGTAAGCTTTAGCGGGTGCTTTTGGTTGCGTTCGAACCAGCGCGAGGTGCCGCGTCGAATCGAGCTAAAGCACGGCTACGGTAACGGCCGGAAGTGGCCGGACGGCGAGGTGCCGCGGCGGTCAGGGCACGGCGCTGCGGCGAGCTATCTAGGACAGAGCATAGCGGCGCGGGAGAGAGACAGAGGGGAGAGGAGAGCTCACCGCGTGGTCAAGAAAGACCCGTGGCAGCTTAGTAGCAGCAGAGGAGGTCGTGGCCGCCGGCGAGCTCCGGAGTCGAAGAGGAAAAGGGGCGATGGCGAACGGCAACTGCAGGACCTCCCCGTTCCAGCTGGGAGCTCCAGACGGCGTGGCGGTCGCTGGCGGACCTCCCGGACAGCGCGGACGGGCGAACGGTCGCCGGTGGCTGCGGCAAAGCAGAGGCGCGGCGGCGATGGCGCTCGGCCTCCGCGGATCTGAGGAAGAAGAGGGACGGAGGGAACGAGGGAGAGAGGGGAAGAGTGAATGGGGAGGCCAGGGAAGTGGTTGGCGTCGGCCTTATCGTCTCCCTCGCCCTGTGGCGGCACGCGTCGACGAGCGGCGACGGCGAGCGTGCGGGAGCGGCGGTGGCGACACGCCGCGGGGAGCAGGTGAAGGAGGAAAGAGGGAGATGGGCCGGGCCAGTCGGGCCTCGCCCTGGCGTCAGGTAAGTTTTTGCCCTCTTCCGTTTTTCTTTCTGTTTTCCTTTATTTAATACAGAGAGAGAGAGAAATAATTATTTGGGCATTTATGTGTCTATGAAGAATTATGGGAGTAGGTGAACTAAAACCATGATGATTTTAGACACTACCATAAAAGGTGGAAGAAATTATTGAAGCTGTTTCAATTTTATTTAAATGCAAAGGCATTTAAATTTGCTGGAATTGGCTCTGTTTTAGGTGCTACTGTTCATCTTTGCACAATAGTGATATTGTTTTTCTCAACAAATAATTGTTAGGGAATTTCTGCAAGGTGATGAACATTTTTGCAGCAAATTTTGAACAACTTCATTTTGTACCCATATTTGAATTTGAATTGGAAGGGAAATTGAATTGGCCCCATTAATCTCTGTGATCAACAAGGCAAATGATGTTGACCTAACATGATTAAGAGGTGATCACTGTGGTGTGATGCTGGGGATGTTACAAATCTCCTCCACTACAAGAAATCTCGTCCCGAGATTTAAGTGGGGAAGAAAAGGGTAACTTCGGGAGAACTGACCCTCGTAGGGTCGACTATTTGGTGGAACATCTCAGGGAATGTGGTAGAAATATCCCTCGAGTTGAAGCTTAGGCAAAACATCGAGAGCAACGCATGGAGGTGCAATAAGAAGTTTCAAATGGATGAGCATCCGATCGATGCCTGAACAGAGTGTGAAAATAGGTTCCGAGGGTCGGGAATAGATTAACTCTTGGAGGGTGGCTCGTGGTAACACACAAAGCCAAGAGCAAAGGATGCTTCGGAAATCAAGGATGCACAGAAGAGTCAGGTTCCGATCTTGTGGAACTGCGACTAGGATCGATCAAAAGTAGAGAGAACGGTGACAACTTACACGGCCACGAGCATAAGATATATCAGTGAATGGCCTGTCAGCTATGCTGGCGACAACGTCGGTACCAAGGGCGAGGGACGAAGAGAACCATTTTCCTGCTCGTTGAACGAGGCGGACCAATAGGCAAAGTTCTCGTCCTTCGGTGGTTACCGGAATGTCATCAACAATAGTAACAGGGTCTCACTGACAGAGTTGTAGACCGAGATGTTTTCATAAGCAGGGAATTATTCCTGCTCATGTCTTAATGATCTCAAGAAAGGTTAAACAAACAAATGGAAAGGAAAATGTGATTATTTGATTAATCACGCCAATGGAAAGAAATATGTGTTTACACACAAGTTTTAGGGGCATATCATTTCGCAAGAAAGAGCGGAGCATGATATACATGATAGGACAGCAAGCTCAAAAGTATTTAAATAAAGGGGCGAGGATTGTATCAGGAGATTACCCATACAACGATGTTTGGATAATAGATCAAGAAATATTTGGCCATGTGCTTACAATGTTATTGTCGTTATTAGGGATACCACAGTCATGCTTCGAGATAGCATTAACATGGTGTTCCAAGCAAGGTTTGGAACTGAAGAGCACAAAAGTTACAAAGGAACGTTTCCATGATTATCTCGGAACGTAAGGTATATCCAATCACAGCCAGGTCTGTGTTGGCAGGAAGTCAATGACGTCATCGATGATATCACAAATCATCGGGGGGTAGGGATGGTATTTCTCACCATGAATTTAATGGACATCTCCGAGAAAGTCAAAATATTGGCGGTGATCTCGGCACAATTGTTGAGGGGTTATAAAGAAGACGAAATTGATCCGTAAGATGATCAAGACAGATGGAATAAAGTTCAAGGTCAAGGGAACCTCGGATATGATACAAGCTCTAAATCAAGCTTGTTAATCGAGGTGAAATGGCCAATCGATAAAGATCGATGTAAGGTTAACTCATCGTCGGGAATTGTGTTCCGGGTATAAGGACCAGGTGACACAGCTAAAATTTGAGCTTGATAACGATATAGCCGATCAGGCTAGGAATGACTTGAAGGATTATTAAACTCGTAAGCAATGAATTTACTTAGAGTTATTGAATCGGAGTGCAGAATCGATTGACTTAGCGGTGTTCTTGAGCGACAAACAACTCAGAACCCGAGAAAAATTGGAATTGGGGATCAATAGAAGTTGAGGAAAAACTCATACGAAGTATTGTAGTTCCTGTGATATTCTCGAGATATCAGGGGGTAATACTCGAAGGTAAGTTCAAGGTAGAGGTAGATCAGGCATATTGATTAACAAAAGACAAATGCCTTATCTTGTCCAAGTAATGGAATCAAAGGAGAACAATCACGGTCAGGACCACAGTTGCATGGAACAAAACACAAAAATGAGACGAACCCGAATATGCCCTCCTCATACCTATCACATGCCTCTAGCATGAAGAACATGGAAGTTTCCCCTCCGTTTCATCTGTTCGATAAACGTCCGGAGCCTGGGAAAATATTCCCGGATATCCTCCCGCTCCGTCTGTAGTACCTAACATCACATTAGGCAACCCTTCACTGCATCCTAGCTGTCACGTGCCTCTAACACCGCAACCCTGGAACCTTCCCCTCTCCGGTCATCTGTCCGGTACAGGTCCGGAACTGGGAATACTTTCCCGGATGGGTTCCCCTCCTCCGTTATCGGTAGCACTGCGTTAGAACGTCTTGCCTTGTGATTACTTTCGTTGCTGTGTATTTATTTGTTTCCTCTCCCCCTTTCTTCCCGGTAGACCCCGAGACCGCTGACGGTGCCCTGGTGATCGACCACTTCACCGCCGTTGTTCCTTTTCATTTGCCGAGCAACCAGGCAAGCAACCCCCCCCTTGAGCATTTCCGATATCGCCTATGTCTATTCTCTCTTATTCTTGCATTAGAATTGCTGCTACTGCTACTGCTCCTATTACTGTTGCATAGCCTGTTTTTGCTAAATTGTTGATACCTGTCTTTATTCATAAACTGCTTAGTGTAGGTTGGGTAGCACTGCTATGGTCCCACACTCTCGTAGTTGCCTCGCATAGTACCCTTGCCTCGATCAAGCGATCGAGCCCCTACCCCTGACCTTCTTCACATCACCGCACAACCCCTCCTAATATGCTCGACTCCGCAGAGTTAACATCAGGTGACGAGGGTGATACTTCCGAACTCACTTCCGATGTTGTCCCTGTAGTATAGCTAGCTCGTTGTGGGTTACCGAGGGTGATTCCTCTTCCCACTTCCGACTTAGCTTTTGTCGTGCATCCGCTATGGTGATTACCGCCGAGGGTGATTCCTCCGGTACCACCTTAACGGGACTTGTCGTATAGGATTCCAACGAGGGTGATTCCTCGGATTCCTCATCGGCATGGAAACCACACGGATGCCCTGTTTCACCATACCGTGTTTAAAGACGTATCGATCCCCGAGGCCGGACGTCGCCAGGAACAAAGGCGTGCGGCCAGAGGTATCGTGCGTCTGATGACACTTTGAAGTTACTACTACACATGTTGGATGGAGGCGGGTTGACCCAGAGGGGTACCCGCGAGTGCCTTTGAGGCGTGAGCTGTGGAGTCGGGTGACCAGTGAGGGTACCCGCGAGATAACTACGAGGCGTGGCCGGTCTTTCCCAGTCCTTGTCACAAGTCCTCGAGACGGGGCGACGGGGCCAACAGTATCGTAGGCTCTGCTCGTTACCGCGCGCTCCCAACACACTAAGCGATTTGGATATTTGATCCGAGGGGCCTCCGGGTCCGATAGCACTAACCACCACGTGGGTGTGAGTGGGTGCTCTGCGTCGTATACATCAGCCGGAGTCGTCATGACATCAGCGATTGAGCGGACCGTTCGGATTGGACTTAGGATGCAACTGCGCTTGTATAAGGGGTTGCTAGGTCTGCTACCGAACGGCCTCGCAACGTACGGAGTGTCCGGGGCGACGGCCATGACCCCCGGGGGCATAGGATTAGTCCGGCGTGCTCGATCCTCTCTGGCGGTATCCGGTCGGGTTGCGTCGTATGGTTTAGCCGAGGGCGGGCACGACCTGATGGTGTGTCCGGCCGGAGTTAAGCGAGCGTGGTGGGTAACTTGGTGCACCCCTGCAGGGAAGAAACAATCTATCGATAGCCTGTCCTACGGTAACGGACACTCGGAGTTGTATCCACTTCGGTACAACTAGAACTGGTGACTTGAGATATGAGGTTGATGTTGCTGCAAACACTATACATTATTATTATGAAACTATTCTGTTCCCTTCTAATTGCTGCAAGACGCTGAAGATGCTAGTCTTCGTCAGGACTAGGCTTTTCCCCGCTCTACTCTGGCTTTCTGCAGTCTAGTCCACCCACATAAAGCCTCCTTTGAAAATAATGCATTGCTAGAATAGATCTGATGTAAGTCTTGCTGAGTACTTTGGATGAGTACTCACGGTTGCTTTGCTTCCTCTTTTGTCCTACCCGCATGATAAACCAGACGACGGAGCCATGGTGCCCGCAGCCCCAGTTGACGACTACTACTACCAGCCCGAGGCTGGCTACTACTACTACCCGGCCGGCGAGTACTACTGCGAGGAGCCGGCGGACGACGACCAGGAGTAGGATCGGAGGTCCCAGGCAGGAGGCCTGCGCCTTTTCGATCGTAGCTTTTATTTTGCCCCGCCTTTGTAAAAGGCCTATCTTCTGTTGTGTTGTATCTGTACCCAGATACCTAACGCTTCCGCTGACTATGTGTGAGACATCATGTTATGTATTCGAGCCCTCGAGGCCCTGGCTTGTAATATATGACTTGTATGTATTTATTTATGTTTTAGAGTTGTGTTGTGATTCCTTCACGTGAGTCCTTAGGCTTGATCGTGTGCATTGCGTGTATGATTAGTGCACGATCGAGCCGGGGTCGTCACAGGTTGGTATCAGAGCCGACTGCCTGTAGGAACCCCCTTTCCAACTCCTTGGCCGAAGTCGAGTCTAGAGGTCCAAAAATGTTTTACTAACTTGGCTGTGTGGCTTATGGCCCCACGTCGCCAATTGGGTGGTGTAGCATCTTTTATTCCTCGTCTTTACTCTGGGACTCTGAAATTCTCTCCTATTCGGGTTAAATGATTTTACTAACACCGGCCTTAAGTTCTCGTGAACGATTCCTCCCGGAGAACCCCCTCATTCCAGAAGATGGCGTGTCATCATCAGAAGCCTCCGAAGATACTTCTCGGATTTTCCTGAGACCATTATGCCACTGCATTGCAGTCCCTGACCACCGTTAAACCCCAAAGGTTAACTACCTACACTTGTCGTTCCTATACTCGTCCCAGTACCCTCGGGTTCTATCCGACATATCGTAACACTATCCGACATTTCGAGAATTCTCGGAACCTATTGCCTTGCAGTCCTGTTCTGCTAGATCACACCTATGGATAAATCCTCATACTTACCGGGGATTCGTTCATCCCTAGTTGATCAGGTGTTTCGCACCATACTTCCCATTTTTAATCGATCTCCCGAAGGACCTCTGCAGTCTACTGCTGTTGGTTACCTTGCCGGCCTGAATTATGGATAATTCCATATGTCTGGTAATATTCATTGCTGTCCTTTGACACCGTCATATTGGTCTTATTAATTCAGCATGAGTGTGAATGCACGCAATCATTAATGGATCCTTCTGAATTATCTTCTTCGGCTCAGACCTTATTCCGAACATGAGCTGGTTCTCGGTAAATCAATCCTTGATTGATTGGCCATCAAATTCTATTCTACCTATCCATCCTTTGATCAGAGCTTTTGCTTCTAATCCTTCGTCCTGGAATCATAACTTCTTCGTACTAAAGCGTCGAATTATTCCAATGTTTCTATAATCCGATGCTTTTTGCATCCTTTCTTCTTCTGGTTGAGTATCGATACTCACATCAGATCCTTTGCCAACCACCTGATCTTTTGTTGGATTAATATCCGACATTGCCCTCCATATTCCATAACCTTGTTAGTTTTCCCCTGATACATAATACCTTCGGCAAACTGTATTCCCCGTCTTGTCAACCAGGCTCTGCTATCGAGTTTGAGTTATTTCCTCCTAAAATTTCTGGTATATGTTCCTAAGATGCCCCGATGGGATGAACATATGCTTTCCCTAAACTGTGTGAACCGAAAGTTGAGCAGGTTATATCTACTCGCGTTCCGTCGAATAAATTTTTCGACTCTACAATTTCTTCAAAGACGAAAAGTGAATGAAAGGTTAAGCATTGGATAAGTGGGAGTCGACCTTGAACCTTAGTGTTCATGCCCATGGATACAATGCAGAACTTATCATGAAAGCTTCTCGTAAAATCAATTGTTCCCTTGGTATAAGTTCGTCTCATATTTGTGTTTTGTTCCATGCAACTGTGGTCCTGACCGTGATTGTTCTCCTTTGATTCCATTACTTGGACAAGATAAGGCATTTGTCTTTTGTTAATCAATATGCCTGATCTACCTCTACCTTGAACTTACCTTCGAGTATTACCCCCTGATATCTCGAGAATATCACAGGAACTACAATACTTCGTATGAGTTTTTCCTCAACTTCTATTGATCCCCAATTCCAATTTTTCTCGGGTTCTGAGTTGTTTGTCGCTCAAGAACACCGCTAAGTCAATCGATTCTGCACTCCGATTCAATAACTCTAAGTAAATTCATTGCTAACGAGTTTAATAATCCTTCAAGTCATTCCTAGCCTGATCGGCTATATCGTTATCAAGCTCAAATTTTAGCTGTGTCACCTGGTCCTTATACCCGGAACACAATTCCCGACGATGAGTTAACCTTACATCGATCTTTATCGATTGGCCATTTCACCTCGATTAACAAGCTTGATTTAGAGCTTGTATCATATCCGAGGTTCCCTTGACCTTGAACTTTATTCCATCTGTCTTGATCATCTTACGGATCAATTTCGTCTTCTTTATAACCCCTCAACAATTGTGCCGAGATCACCGCCAATATTTTGACTTTCTCGGAGATGTCCATTAAATTCATGGTGAGAAATACCATCCCTACCCCCCGATGATTTGTGATATCATCGATGACGTCATTGACTTCCTGCCAACACAGACCTGGCTGTGATTGGATATACCTTACGTTCCGAGATAATCATGGAAACGTTCCTTTGTAACTTTTGTGCTCTTCAGTTCCAAACCTTGCTTGGAACACCATGTTAATGCTATCTCGAAGCATGACTGTGGTATCCCTAATAACGACAATAACATTGTAAGCACATGGCCAAATATTTCTTGATCTATTATCCAAACATCGTTGTATGGGTAATCTCCTGATACAATCCTCGCCCCTTTATTTAAATACTTTTGAGCTTGCTGTCCTATCATGTATATCATGCTCCGCTCTTTCTTGCGAAATGATATACCCCTAAAACTTGTGTGTAAACACATATTTCTTTCCATTGGCGTGATTAATCAAATAATCACATTTTCCTTTCCATTTGTTTGTTTAACCTTTCTTGAGATCATTAAGACATGAGCAGGAATAATTCCCTGCTTATGAAAACATCTCGGTCTACAACTCTGTCAGTGAGACCCTGTTACTATTGTTGATGACATTCCGGTAACCACCGAAGGACGAGAACTTTGCCTATTGGTCCGCCTCGTTCAACGAGCAGGAAAATGGTTCTCTTCGTCCCTCGCCCTTGGTACCGACGTTGTCGCCAGCATAGCTGACAGGCCATTCGCTGATATATCTTATGCTCGTGGCCGTGTAAGTTGTCACCGTTCTCTCTACTTTTGATCGATCCTAGTCGCAGTTCCACAAGATCGGAACCTGACTCTTCTGTGCATCCTTGATTTCCGAAGCATCCTTTGCTCTTGGCTTTGTGTGTTACCACGAGCCACCCTCCAAGAGTTAATCTATTCCCGACCCTCGGAACCTATTTTCACACTCTGTTCAGGCATCGATCGGATGCTCATCCATTTGAAACTTCTTATTGCACCTCCATGCGTTGCTCTCGATGTTTTGCCTAAGCTTCAACTCGAGGGATATTTCTACCACATTCCCTGAGATGTTCCACCAAATAGTCGACCCTACGAGGGTCAGTTCTCCCGAAGTTACCCTTTTCTTCCCCACTTAAATCTCGGGACGAGATTTCTTGTAGTGGAGGAGATTTGTAACATCCCCAGCATCACACCACAGTGATCACCTCTTAATCATGTTAGGTCAACATCATTTGCCTTGTTGATCACAGAGATTAATGGGGCATGAGCAGTACCAATTTTTCGGCTTCAACTCAGCATATTTAAAATGCTTTTGCATTTTTGAAAAATGCTAACAGTGCCCAAAACTCATCAAACCTGTTGGGGCAGTGTCTAATTGTCTATTAGAAATATTGGGCTTAGACCCATAATTTTCTATTAAAAAAAAAAGCATTATGCCTTTCCAAATAAATGCCTTTCCATCTCTGTTTTAATTAAAAAGAAAAACAGAGAAAATAATGCCTACCTGGCGCCTGGGCGAGGCCCTAACCGGCCATCAACCGTTCCCCTCACCTGCTCCCTGCCGCCGTGTCATCGTCGCCATGGCCGAGCCCGCGCCGCACCACCCCCTGCTCGCCACGGCGCCGGAGCAGGTAGGGCGAGGGGATAAGACCTCCCCGGTGCCTCTTCCTTCCCCTGGACCCCCCTCGCCTCCTCCCCCTCGCTCTTTTTCGTCTCCATCGCCCACAGCCAAACCACAGCCGCCACTCTCGCCGTCGATCCCGCGGCCACCGACCACCGTTCACCGTCCCGTGCTGTCCAGGAGCTTCACCACCATCGCCTCCTTCGTCTAATCTTATGGGTTGGACCGGGGAGGCCCTGTACGTTCGTCATCGCCGTCGTCTTCGTCACGTACATCGTCGACCGCCATCGACGATTCCCACTACTCCGGTCTACCTCCGGCCTCCTCGACCGCGACCCCAAGCTCATTGTGAGCTCCTCTCCCAGATCCTCTTTTTCCCTGCTTCGATCTGTAGCCATTGAGGTCGTCCCCGCGCTCGTCCGCCATGGCCGGAGCTTGCTCCGCGCGTGCTCGCCCGCGGCCCTGACCCTGGCCGTTGCCCTGCTCCCGCTCGCGCACGCCCGTTCCACGCGCTCTGGCCGCCCCGCTCACCCAGGCCGAGTCTTAGCCTCGCCCGCACCCCCCTGCTCGCTCCCGGCCGCACGCCCGCTGCCCCCCACGCGCACCCGCGCGTGTCCGTGCCTGCGGCTGCAGCCAACACCGCCGCACCATGACTGCTCGAACAGAGCTCCGCCGCCTAGCCGCCGTCGACGCCTTGGTCCACTCTCCGCCCACGAGACCGCCGGGAATGGATGCGCGTGAACACCAGCTACCCGTAGCCGCAAACCGTGCTTTAAACCGTGGACCGTAGCGGATTCCCGAGGCCCTCCGGCGAGCTCCCGCCGCGCAGCACTGCTGCTGCTGTTTTTCTGCTGCCGTGCTACAGTGTACTGAACTTCACTGTAGCGCGCGCTAGCTTTTGAAAAATAACACTGGATAGCCCCCTAAACAGCCTCAAAACAGCTTTTAAACAGAGCTTAACATAGATAAAATAAATATGTACAAGTAGTACACTTGACAAACTTTATTTTACTCCTTTGGACCAAATTCAAATGAGGCCTAGATTAAATACTATGAAAATGACAAATTGCTATGTTCTGTTAAAAATGTAACAGCTAAACAGATTCTGGAATGAACGTCAGGTAGCACTTTTCAATCAAAGATTTGAACAAGAAAATGGGCACTAACATAGATGCACTGGATACTATCATGTAGATCACAATAAAGTCTTCGATATTGATATAAGGCACTAATTCATAGGATGTACAGAACAATAGTTATAGCCTCCGGAAAACAGCTAAGTGATGTTTAAAACGGACAAATTCTCAGACTTAGCAAAATTTTCAGGGATTCTCCGGATATTGCTAAAACTTTAGAAATTCATATCTTTTAATCCGTAGCTCGGATGGAAAAACTTTCTACATGAAAGTTGCTCAGAACGACGAGACGAAGCCAGCCGTGCTATCTGTTTCCGTGTCGGGACCCTCTACGGAGGTGAACCCGCAACTTTTAGCCCGTTTCCGGTAGATGAATAGTGCACATACACCGGTTAATAATTCCAGTTAAATCCTAAAAATAACCAATATGACTTAGACATGTTTTTAAGCAACCCTGCACTGCACCCCAGTTGCCACTTGACTCTGACAACACTAACCTGCAACCGTTCCCCTCCGGTAATCTGTCCGACACAGGTCCGGAACCGGGAATACTTTCCCGGATGGGTTCCCCTTCTCCGTTATCGGTAGCACTGCGTTAGATCGTCATGCTTTGTGATTACTTTTGTTACTGTGTATTTATATTGTTTCCTCTCCCCCTTTCTTCCCGGTAGACCCCGAGACCGCTGACGGTGCCCTGGTGATCGACTACTTCACCGTCATTGTTCCTTTCATTTGCCAAGCAACCAGGCAAGCAACCCCCCCTTGAGCATTTCCGATATCGCCTATGTCTATTCTCTCTTATTCTTGCATTAGAATTGCTGCTACTGCTACTGCTCCTATTACTGTTGCATAGCCTGTTTTTGCTAAACTGTTGATACCTGGCATTATTCATAAACTGCTTAGTATAGGTTGGGTAGCACTGCTATGGTCCCACACTCTCGTAGTTGCCTCGCATAGTACCCTTGCCTCGATCAAGCGATCGAGCCCCCTTCCCCTGACCTTCTTCACAGCACCGCACACCTCCCCTAATATGCTCGACTCCGCAGAGTTAACATCGGGTGACGAGGGTGATACCTCCGAACTCACTTTCGATGTTGTCCCTGTAGTATAGCTAGCTCGTCGTGGGTTACCGAGGGTGATTCCTCTTCCCACCTCCGACTTAGCTTTTGTCGTGCATCCGCTATGGTGATTACCGCCGAGGGTGATTCCTCCGGTACCACCCTAACGGAACTTGTCGTATAGGATTCCAACGAGGGTGATTCCTCGGATTCCTCATCGGCATGTAAACCACACGGATGCCCTGGATTACCATACCGTGTTTAAAGACGTATCGATCCCCGAGGCCGGACGTCGCCAGGAACAAAGGCGTGCGGCCAGAGGTATCGTGCGTCTGATGACACTTTGAAGTTACTACTACACATGTTGGATGGAGGCGGGTTGACCCAGAGGGGTACCCGCGAGTGCCTTTGAGGCGTGAGCTGTGGAGTCGGGTGACCAGTGAGGGTACCCGCGAGATAACTACGAGGCGTGGCCGGTCTTTTCCAGTCCTTGTCACAAGCCCTCGAGACGGGACGACGGGGCCAACAGTATCGTAGGCTCTGCTCGTTACCGCGCGCTCCCAACACACTAAGCGATTTGGATATTTGATCCGAGGGGCCTCCGGGTCCGATAGCACTAACCACCACGTGGGTGTGAGTGGGTGCTCTGCGTCGTATACATCAGCCGGAGTCGTCACGACGTCAGCGATTGAGCGGCCCGTTCGGATTGGACTTAGGATGCAACTGCGTGCTTGTATAAGGGGTTGCTAGGTCTGCTACCGAACGGCCTCGCAACGTGCGGAGTGTCCGGGGCGACGGCCATGACCCCCGGGGGCATAGGATTAGTCCGGCGTGCTCGATCCTCTCTGGCGGTATCCGGTCGGGTTGCGTCGTATTGTTTAGCCGAGGGCGGGCACGACCTGATGGTGTGTCCGGCCGGAGTTAAGCGAGCGTGGTGGGTAACTTGGTGCACCCCTGCAGGGAAGAAACAATCTATCGATAGCCTGTCCTACGGTAACGGACACTCGGAGTTGTATCCACTTCGGTACAACTAGAACTGGTGACTTGAGATATGAAGTTGATGTTGCTGCAAACACTACATATTATTATGATGAACTATTCTGCTCCCCCCCTAATTGCTGCAAGACGCTGAAGATGCTAGTCTTCGTCAGGACTAGGCTTTTCCCCTCTCTACTCTGGCTTTCTGCAGTCTAGTCCACCCACATAAAGCCTCCTTTGAAAATAATGCATTGCTAGAATAGATCTGATGTAAGTCTTGCTGAGTACTTTGGATGAGTACTCACGGTTGCTTTGCTTCCTCTTTTGTCCTACCCGCATGATAAACCAGACGACGGAGCCATGGTGCCCGCAGCCCCAGTTGACGACTACTACTACCAGCCCGAGGCTGGCTACTACTACTACCCGGCCGGCGAGTACTACTGGAAGGCGGCGGATGCCCGGCGCGTGGAGATCGCCGGTGCGGGCGGCTGCGGTGGCGACAGCGGGCGGGAGCAGTTGGAGACGAAAGAGAAAATGGGCTGGGCCGGCTCCGTTGGACTGGGCCTGCACACTGTGCACTAAGGCCCAGCCAACAATGGCCCTTTTCTTTTGATTGCTTATTTCTTTTCTGTTTCTTGCTGTTTTTATTTGTTACAGAAAGAGTAACAGAATTAATTGGGCATCAAAAAGAGTAAGGAAAAATATGGGACTTGGCCCATTAAATCCTTTGTATTTTTAGGCACTGCCAGAAATTGGTTTAGGGATTTTTGGAACTCCTTTGAATTTACCAAAAATAGAATAGCATTTAAATATGCTGAAAAGGTGCTGTTACAACTTATAATGCCCATCTTTGCTCAAGTGAGATGTTGTATTCCTTAACATATAATTGTTTTGGAATATTAGCAAGATGATGAACATTTTTGCAGCAATTTTTGAACCCGCCTCCATCCAACATGTGTAGTAGTAACTTCAAAGTGTCATCAGACGCACGATACCTCTGGCCGCACGCCTTTGTTCCTGGCGACGTCCGGCCTCGGGGATCGATACGTCTTTAAACACGGTATGGTGAAACAGGGCATCCGTGTGGTTTCCATGCCGATGAGGAATCCGAGGAATCACCCTCGTTGGAATCCTATACGACAAGTCCCGTTAAGGTGGTACCGGAGGAATCACCCTCGGCGGTAATCACCATAGCGGATGCACGACAAAAGCTAAGTCGGAAGTGGGAAGAGGAATCACCCTCGGTAACCCACAACGAGCTAGCTATACTACAGGGACAACATCGGAAGTGAGTTCGGAGGTATCACCCTCGTCACCTGATGTTAACTCTGCGGAGTCGAGCATATTAGGGGGGGTTGTGCGGTGATGTGAAGAAGGTCAGGGGTAGGGGCTCGATCGCTTGATCGAGGCAAGGGTACTATGCGAGGCAACTACGAGAGTGTGGGACCATAGCAGTGCTACCCAACCTACACTAAGCAGTTTATGAATAAAGACAGGTATCAACAATTTAGCAAAAACAGGCTATGCAACAGTAATAGGAGCAGTAGCAGTAGCAGCAATTCTAATGCAAGAATAAGAGAGAATAGACATAGGCGATATCGGAAATGCTCAAGGGGGGGTTGCTTGCCTGGTTGCTTGGCAAACGAAAAGGAACAACGGCGGTGAAGTAGTCGATCACCAGGGCATCGTCGGCGGTCTCGGGGTCTACCGGGAAGAAAGGGGGAGAGGAAACAATATAAATACACAGTAACAAATGCAATCACAAAGCTTGGCTACGCAAACAACTACGCTAGGATGATCTAACGCAGTGTTACCGATAACGAAGAAGGGGAACCCATCCGGGAATTATTCCCGGTTCCGGACATCTGTCAGAGAGATGAACCGGAGGGGGAACGGTTTCACGTACAGGTAGTTCAAGGTAGGTGACGGCCAGGATGCAGTGCAGGGTTGTCTAAAGACATGTCTACGTCATTTAGCTATTTTAGGAATTTGTTTGGATTTATTTTATTAAAGTTGAGCACTATTCATTTATCGAAAACAGGCCGAAAGTTCCATGTTCATCTAGCTAGGGGCATCTGACGGGAATACGGAGGGCGTATCTAGATTCGTATCGAAATTCTGAGCAACTTTCATATATAAATTATTTTCATCGGAGTTACGGATTAAAAGATATGATTTTTCAAAGTTTATTTGAAATTCTGGAATTATTTGAATTTACCAGAAAAGAATTATGACGTCTGTCTATTCTCTCTTATTCTTGCATTAGAATTGCTGCTACTGCTACTGCTCCTATTACTGTTGCATAGCCTGTCTTTGCTAAATTGTTGATACCTGTATTATTCATAAACTGCTTAGTATAGGTTGGGTAGCACTGCTATGGTCCCACACTCTCGTAGTTGCCTCGCATAGTACCCTTGCCTCGATCAAGCGATCGAGCCCCCTTCCCCTGACCTTCTTCA
>LR738713.1:701024631-701078517 GCA_902687465.1 Secale cereale
CCCCCCCTAATATGCTCGACTCCGCAGAGTTAACATCGGGTGACGAGGGTGATACCTCCGAACTCACTTTCGATGTTGTCCCTGTAGTATAGCTAGCTCGTTGTGGGTTACCGAGGGTGATTCCTCTTCCCACTTCCGACTTAGCTTTTGTCGTGCATCCGCTATGGTGATTACCGCCGAGGGTGATTCCTCCGGTATCACCTTAGCGGGATTTGTCGTTTAGGGATCCAACGAGGGTGATTCCTCGGGCTAAGTCAAATATGACATGTGGGTCCAGTGGGACCCACATGTCAGCCTCTGTGACTTTAACAGAGTTAAATTAAACTAAAAGTGCTGATTACAGGGGTGGGCCCCTCATGTCAGTGAAAGTATTAGTTAGACTAATTAATTATTTTATTTAACTAAGTAGTTAGCAGATTAAGTTTTATTTTAAAAACGTTCTAAACGCGCGGGGCCCACACATCATAGACACAGAGTGCCCAGTCAGCAGAGTTGACTGGGTCAACTCGGTCAAGGTGGGGCCCTAGGGCCCACTGTCAGTGGCTTAGGGGTGGGGGCCCTCCTAGCCACGTCGGCGCCGGCCGAAAATGCTCCGGCGAGACCGTGCGCGGCGGCGTGGCTCCGGCGACGCCCGGGTTTCTCCTACAGGCGACCATTCGTGGCGCCGTTTGGTTCTACGAGGAGCTGTGAGTGCCGCTCATCCGACGGGACCAGAGGGAGGAGCTGGGGTGGACCCAGCTCGCCGGGGTCGAGCTCGCGGCGGCGAGGAGCTCCGGGCGAATTCGGAAAAGCGGCTACGGTAAGCTTTAGCGGGTGCTTTTGGTTGCGTTCGAACCAGCGCGAGGTGCCGCGTCGAATCGAGCTAAAGCACGGCTACGGTAACGGCCGGAAGTGGCCGGACGGCGAGGTGCCGCGGCGGTCAGGGCACGGCGCTGCGGCGAGCTATCTAGGACAGAGCAGAGCGGCGCGGGGGAGAGACAGAGGGGAGAGGAGAGCTCACCGCGTGGTCAAGAAAGACCCGTGGCAGCTTAGTAGCAGCAGAGGAGGTCGTGGCCGCCGGCGAGCTCCGGAGTCGAAGAGGAAAAGGGGCGATGGCGAACGGCAACTGCAGGACCTCCCCGTTCCAGCTGGGAGCTCCAGACGGCGTGGCGGTCGCTGGCGGACCTCCCGGACAGCGCGGACGGGCGAACGGTTGCCGGTGGCTGCGGCAAAGCAGAGGCGCGGCGGCGATGGCGCTCGGCCTCCGCGGATCTGAGGAAGAAGAGGGACGGAGGGAACGAGGGAGAGAGGGGAAGAGTGAATGGGGAGGCCAGGGAAGTGGTTGGCGTCGGCCTTATCGTCTCCCTCGCCCTGTGGCGGCACGCGTCGACGAGCGGCGACGGCGAGCGTGCGGGAGCGGCGGTGGCGACACGCCGCGGGGAGCAGGTGAAGGAGGAAAGAGGGAGATGGGCCGGGCCAGTCGGGCCTCGCCCTGGCGTCAGGTAAGTTTTTGCCCTCTTCCGTTTTTCTTTCTGTTTTCCTTTATTTAATACAGAGAGAGAGAGAAATAATTATTTGGGCATTTATGTGTCTATGAAGAATTATGGGAGTAGGTGAACTAAAACCATGATGATTTTAGACACTACCATAAAAGGTGGAAGAAATTATTGAAGCTGTTTCAATTTTATTTAAATGCAAAGGCATTTAAATTTGCTGGAATTGGCTCTGTTTTAGGTGCTACTGTTCATCTTTGCACAATAGTGATATTGTTTTTCTCAACAAATAATTGTTAGGGAATTTCTGCAAGGTGATGAACATTTTTGCAGCAAATTTTGAACAACTTCATTTTGTACCCATATTTGAATTTGAATTGGAAGGGAAATTGAATTGGCCCCATTAATCTCTGTGATCAACAAGGCAAATGATGTTGACCTAACATGATTAAGAGGTGATCACTGTGGTGTGATGCTGGGGATGTTACAGAACATCCATCCACTCCATCTACAACTAATCTATACACTCATGGAGTACAAATAATCCATCTACAGCTGGAACATGAAGCAAACAACAGATCAAAAAAATGCAAGATCATTTCTCAGTACACTGCTGATGAACTCCAGCTAAATGAGTGCACACATATAGTACAAATGAGTACTCCAGATAAAATGCAAGCTTACATTGAACAAGGAGTACTCCAGATAAATACTCCAACTAAATGTTTATGAGTACTTCTCCTCATAAATAAACTTTAAAATTAAGCTTTAACTGAAACTCAAGTGAGAACAGTACTCGAAGCATTAACTGAAAAGAGGCTAAAGAACTGTATCAAAGAATGGTATGTTTATATACACTTGTGCACTGACACTTCAAAGAAATATGTAACTTGCTGACAATAATCAACCAATAATATATCAATACTTGGATGGTGAATCACCTTTTTTACAATGGTGGCTGGACTGGATGGAGCTGGTAACTGAATTTATTGATCGGGGCTAAAGATCGGGGTCGCGCCTTGGAGCGAGGGTGTCGGTCCCAACATTTTGAGCAATGTAAAACTGACAACAACTACAAAACAATACAGTATGCAGCCACATGCTCATAGGAAGGTCTTTATACCAAAAGACCAACGATAACCAGGTAGCAGTACACATAAGTGTGCAAAGCCCCATTGCTCCTCACGACGAATAAACACAGAAAACTTACTCGCATGACTCGTTAACAATAAAATAATATCAGAAATCCTTTGAACTTCTCATAAAGAACCAATAGCATTGCCGAGCCATCACTTATCCCAGAATAACAAAGTGCAACTTACTCTTAACCAGATTAAATCAAGGAAGAAACAAAAAACAACAAAAGTTCAAGACCAACTTATATGCAATAAAGGTATGAGAGAGAATAAATCTTTCATAAGACGGGAATAAACACTGGAGCATATGTAAGCAACACCCTAAAATAAAAATAAAAAGGGTTCGAGGTTCAATGCATAGTGGGCTCAGATTCGCCTTTACTCGATCATATAACCTTCCCCCATCGGCTCTTATCACCAGATCAATCTATTTATACAGTGGAGCCGCCCTGGTTATCACTCAAAAAGAATGACCATCCAAGGACAGAACAATAAGTATCACAGGATCAAAAAGGATTCTAGAGACAAGAAGGAGGATACAACTTGATACCCGCAGGTGCCTCGACTGCTCAAAGGCACACTTATTTCAGCGATGGTTAATCATCATCGCCCTAGCAGGAATGGCTTCCGATCGACAGGGCACGCGATTAACACGCGGTGGCACGCGTTTTGGACTACTATTCATTGCGACAGTGTTAGTTTTCGATTCGGCGGCCCAGATCATCCCGAAGCGAGATCCGATGGACGAAAACGCATGAGGAAATCGATCGGACGGC
Organism: Secale cereale; assembly: GCA_902687465.1. Classification (NCBI taxonomy): domain Eukaryota; kingdom Viridiplantae; phylum Streptophyta; class Magnoliopsida; order Poales; family Poaceae; genus Secale; species Secale cereale. Next base: position 701,028,016 of record LR738713.1, read on the forward strand.
CAGAAATGCCTGAGCTCTGAGAGCGCTCAGTGGATGCTTGGTTTCTTGTTTAAGGATGGATCACCAGATCAATATGTTCTCACGAGGGTGAAACTGCCGTGGTTATCACTCATCAGAAATAACCATCTAGAGACAGAGCCACTAAAATAAGAATGTGATCAAAATGGCGCAAAGAAACGAGGGGGGATCGAAATTAATACCCAGAAGTGCCTCGATTGCTCGAGGGCATGCATATATCAGCCCTAACTGATCATCATAGCCCTGGCCATGTCCCATACAGTAGCCGAAGAAGGGCACGGGAAAATGGAGCTCACCGAGGGAGGGTGTAGCCGAAGCAGTACTCAGTGGGCACCGAGGTTGCGCATGAACGCCATCCAACATGCAAGGAACCACGTCGGAGTTGTGCCTTGCACCGTCCCGCCAACGAGCACGAACGCCACTAGCACCGAAATGGCCAAGGAGGCGAGGATGCGATGTGTAGCACAACTAGGAGCACCATCAGGGGCGGAGATGACCGGGGCCTAGTCAGTTATCTTTTAGCTGCAATCAAGGACAATATTTGTTAGAACATTCTTGTGGTCAAAACTTATCATCATGCAAGCAATGGGCCTATCTATTAGCTTCTTGTAGTGTCGAAGGTAAAATCGAAAGGCCTATTACTGATGGGGAACATAGTATTTCAAAAAATTTACCTACGATCACGCAAGATCTATCTAGGAGAAGCATAGCAACGAGCGGGGAGAGTGTGTCCACGTACCCTCGTAGACCGAAAGCAGAAGTGTTTAGTAACACGGTTGATGTAGTCGAACGTCTTCGCGATCCAACCGATCCAAGCACCGAACGTACGGCACCTCCCCGTTCAGCACACGTTCAGCTCGATGACGTCCCACGAACTCTTGATCCAGTTGAGGTCACGGGAGAGTTTTGTCAGCACGACGGCGTGGTGACGGTGATGATGAAGTTACCGGCGCAGGGCTTCACCTAAGCACTTCAACGATATGACCGAGGTGTGTTTCTATGGGGGGGGCACCGCACATGGCTAGGAACAATTGATGTGTGTCCAAGGGGTGCCCTCCCCATGTATATAAAGGAGGGAGGGGGAGGAGGCGGCTGGCCTAGGAGGGGGCGCGCCAAGGGGGGAGTCCTACTCCCACTAGGAGTAGGACTCCCCTTTCCTAGTGGGAGAAGGAGAAGGGGGAAGGGAAGGAGAGGAAGAGAAGGAAGGAGGGAGCGCCACCCCCTCCCCCTAGTACAATTCGGACTAGGCTTGGGGGCCGCGCGGTCTAGACCTAGGGGGCTTCCGGTAAAGCCCACTAAGGCCCATTAACTCCCCGGGGGGTTCCGGTAACCTCCATGTACTCCGGTATTTATCCGATGACCCCCGGAACCCTTCCGGTGTCCGAATATAACCTTCCAATATATCAATCTTTATGTCTCGACCATTTCGAGACTCCTCATCATGTCCGTGATCACATCCGGGACTCCGAACTACCTTCGGTTCATCAAAACACATAAACTCATAATACCGATCGTCATCGAACGTTAAGCGTGTGAACCCTACGGGTTCAAGAACTATGTAGACATGACCAAGACTCATCTCCGGTCAATAACCAATAGCGGAACCTGGATGCTCATATTGGTTCCCACATATTCTACGAAGATCTTTATCGGTCAAACCGCATAACAACATACGTTGTTCCCTTTGTCATCGGTGTGTTACTTGCCCGAGATTCGATTGTCGGTATCATCCTACCTAGTTCAATCTCGTCATCGGCAAGTCTCTTTACTCATTCCGTAATACATCATCTCGTGACTAACTCATTAGTAGATTGCTTGCAAGGCTTATTACGATGTGTATTACCGAGAGGGCCCAGAGATACCTCTTCGACACTCAAAGTGACAAATCCTATTCTCGATCTATGCCAACACCTCAAACACCTTCGGAGACACCTGTAGAGCATCTTTATAATCACCCAATTAAGTTGTGACGTTTGATAGCACACAAGGTGTTCCTCCGGTATTCGGGAGTTGCATAATCTCATAGTCATAGGCAATGTTGGGGATATCGCTTATCGGGAATTTATCGGTCGACCCATGATAAGGGGTAAATCGGCCAGTTTATCGGCATATCGGTCGATTTATCGCCATATCGGCAGATTTATCGGCCGATTTATCTTATCGGTCAGACAGCGGTAAGCGATAAATCGGTCGATTTATCGGCATATCGGAAGATATCTTGAACAGTGGTCATAGGAACATGTATAAGTCATGAAGAAAGCAATAGCAGAAAAACTAAACGATCATATTACTGAGCTAACAGATGGGTCTTGTCCATCACATCATTCTCCTAATGATGTGATCCCGTTGATCAAATGACAACTCATGTTTATGGTTAGGAAACATAACCATCTTCGATTAACGAGCTAGTCTAATAGAGGCATACCAGGGATACTCTGTTTCGTCTATGTATTCACACATGTATCAAGTTTCCGGTTAATACAATTCTAGCATGAATAAAAGACATTTATCATGATGTATAAGGAAATATAAATAACAACTTTATTATTGCCTCTAGGGCATATTTCCTTCAATTACTACCCCCTTGCATGAGGAACCTTGATTGGCAAACTAACTCGATGCCCCCTAGGAGAAGAACTTGTCATGACATATTATGCACTAAAATGGCAAAAGGCCACAATATGTGGTACATAACATTCACAGTCCATCGGCTTGACCAAACACTAAAAATGGGTGAGCATAAATACACCTCGCTAATCCCATGGAAGCACTTTTCACAAAAAAAATCAAGAAACGAAAATAGACAAAACAAATCTTTAAAGCACCCTGAGTTTATCTCGGGTACAATTAGGAAGAAGCAGAAATGAATAACTCAATCCGACATTCTCTCATACCAGGAAAATAGATGGAATGATACATGACAAAAATCATATGGACACCTAAGAAAGAAACCTATGTAGTGCACACATTTACCAACAGATATCCCATCCTCCCTACCCTCTCTCTGACATCTAGTTCGTAGCGATTTGTGTTCTATTGTGAATGCAGAAAAGAAACAAACAACTTTTTAGAGAATGATGAAGGAAAAAATTCTATCAACTAAATGCCCTATTCATGATACGTCGATCAGAAGACTTAATATGTTTCTTAAGGGAAGCTGCTTACTGATACGTCTCCAACGTATCTACTTTTCCAAACCCTTTTGCCCTTGTTTTGGACTCTAACTTGCATGATTTGAATGGAACTAACCTGGACTGATGCTGTTTTCAGCAGAAATGCCATGGTGTTGTTTTTGTGCAGAATAAGAAGTTCTCGGAATCGCCTGAAAATCAACGGAGAATTATTTCAGAAAATATAAAAAATATCTGCAAGAAGATCCTCGCCGGGGGCACACCCTGTCCACGAGGGTGGGGGCGCGCCCCCCTGCCCAGGGCGCGCCCCCTGCCACGTGGGCCCCCCGATGCTCCACCGACGTACCCCCAGATCCTATATCTTCCGTTTCGGGGAGAAAAAAATCAGAAAGGAAGAATTATCGCGTTTCACGAGACGGAGCCGCCGCCAAGCCCTAATCTCTCTCGGGAGGGCTGATCTAGAGTCCATTCGAGGCTCCGGAGAGTGGAGATCGTCGCCATCGTCATCATCAACCTTCCTCCATCACCAATTTCATGATGCTCACCGTCGTGTGTGAGTAATTCCATCGTAGGCTTGCTGGACGGTGATGGGTTGGATGGGATCTATCATGTAATCTAGTTATTTTTGTTAGGATTTGATCCCTAGCATCCACTATGTTCTGAGATTGATGTTGCTATGACTTTGCTATGCTTATTGCTTGTCACTAGGGCCCGAGTGCCATGATTTCAGATCTGTACCTATTATGTTTTCATGAATATATGTGTGTTCTTGATCCTATCTTGCAACTCTATAGTCACCTACTATGTGTTATGATCCGGCAACCCTGAAGTGACAATAATCGGGACCACTCCCGGTGATGACCATAGTTTGAGGAGTTCATGTATTCACTATGTGTTAATGCTTTGGTCCGGTACTCTATTAAAAGGAGGCCTTAGTATCCCTTAGTTTCCAATAGGACCCCGCTGCCATGGGAGGGTAGGACAAAAGATGTCATGCAAGTTATTTTCCATAAGCACGTATGACTATATTCGGAATACATGCCTACATTGCATTGATGAACTGGAGCTAGTTATGTGTCGCCCTAGGTTATAACTTCTTCATGATGAATTGCATCCGATGTAATTTCCCATCACCGATCCAATGCCTACGAGCTCTACCTATATTGCCAGTTGCTTATTTACTTTCCCGTTGCTATTATCACAAAAACTACAAAAACACTATCGTTACATTTATTGCTGCTACCGCCACTATCATATTACTTTGCTACTAAACTATCTTGCTGCAGATATTAAGTTTCCAGGTGTGGTTGAATTGACAACTCAGCTGCTAATACTTAAGAGTATTCTTTGGCTCCCCTTGTGTCGAATCAATAAATTTGGGTTGAATACTTTACCCTCGAAAACTGTTGCGATCCCCTACACTTGTGGGTTATCAAGACTATTTTCTGGCGCCGTTGCCGGGGAGCATAGTGAAGGAAATATGCCCTAGAGGCAATAATAAAGTTATTATTTATTTCCTTATATCATGATAAATGTTTATTATTCATGCTAGAATTGTATTAACCGGAAACTTAGTACATGTGTGAATACATAGACAAAACAGTATGTCCCTAGTATGCCTCTACTAGACTAGCTCATTGATCAAAGATGGTTATGTTTCCTAACCATAGACATGAGTTGTCATTTGATCAACGGGATCACATCATTAGGAGAATGATGTGATGGACAAGACCCATCCGTTAGCTTAGCACTATGATTGTTTAGTATTACTGCTATTGCTTTCTTCATGACTTATACATGTTCCTATGACTATGAGATTATGCAACTCCCGAATACCGGAGGAACACCTTGTGTGCTATTAAACATCACAACGTAACTAGGTTATTATAAAGATGCTCTACATGTGTCTCCGAAGGTGTTCGTGGTGTTGGCATAGATCAAGAATAGGATTTGTCACTCCGAGTGTCGGAGAGGTATCTCTGGGCCCTCTCGGTAATACACATCATAATAAGCCTTGCAAGCAAATGACTAATGATTTAGTCACGAGATGATGTATTACGGGACGAGTAAAGAGACTTGCCGGTAACGCGATTAACTAGGTATGGTGATATCGACGATCGAATCTCGAACAAGTAACATACCGATGACAAAAGGAACAACATATGTTGTTATGTGGTTTGACCGATAAAGATCTTCGTAGAATATGTAGGAACCAATATGAGCATTTAGGTTCCGCTATTGGTTATTGACCGGAGATGAGTCTCGGTCATGTCTATATAGTTCTCGAACCCGTAGGGTCCGCACGCTTAACGTTTGATGACGATCGGTATTATGAGTTTATGAGTTTTGATGTACGGAAGGTAGTTCGGAGTCCCGGATGAGATCACGGACATGACGAGGAGTCTCGGAATGTCCGAGACGTAAAGACTGATATATTGGACGATTATATTCGGACACCGGAAGTGTTCCGTAAAGTTTTGGAATTAACCGGAGTACCGGGGGGGGGGGGGTTATCGGAACCCCTAGGGAAGCTATGGGCCTTAATGGGCCGTAGGAGAAAGAGGGAAGGAGGGCCAGGGCTGGGCCGCGTGCCCCCACCCCTTGGTGCGAATTGGACAAGGAAGGGGGGCGGCGCCCCTTTCCTTCTCCTTCTTCCTCTCCTTCCTTTCCCCCTTCTCCTTCTTGGTGGACTCCTACTAGGAATAGGATTGCAATCCTATTCCTAGTAGGATTGCCTCCCTGGCGCGCCATAGAAGGGCCGGCCGGCCTCCCCCTTGCTCCTTTATATACGGGGGCAGGGGGCACCCAAAGACACACAAGTTGAATTGTTTTAGCCGTGTGCGGTGCCCCCTCCACAGAAACACACCTCGGTCATACTGTCGCAGTGCTGAGGCGAAGCCCTGCGCCGGTAACTTCATCATATCCGTCACCACGACGTGGTGCTGATGAAACTCTCCCGTGAAGCTCAACTGGATCAAGAGCTCGTGGGACGTCATCAAGCTGAACGTGTGCTGAACACGGAGGTGCCGTACGTTCGGTGCTTGATCCGTTGGATCGCGAAGAAGTTCGACTACATCAACCGCATCACTTGACGCTTCCGCTCCCGGTCTACGAGGGTACGTAGACACACTATTCCCTCTCGTTGCTATGCATCTAGTAGATAGATCTTGCGTGATCGTAGGAAAATTTTCAAATACTACGTTCCCCAACAGTGGCATCAGAGCCAGGTCTATGCGTAGATGATATGCACGAGTAGAACACAATGAGTTGTGGGCGATACTAGTCATACTGCTTACCAGCATGTCATACTTTGCTTCGGCGGTATTGTGAGATGAAGCGGCCCGAACCGACATTACGCGTACGCTTACGCGAGACTGGTTTCACCGTTATGAGCACTCATTGCTTAAAGGTGACTGGCGGGTGTCTGTCTCTCTCACTTTAGCTGAATCGAGTGTGGCTACACCCGGTCCTTGTGAAGGTTAAAACATCACATACTTGACGAAACATCATTGTGGTTTTGTATGCGTAGGTAAGAACGGTTCTTGCTAAGCCCGTAGCAGCCACATAAAACTTGCAACAACAAAGTAGAGGACGTCTAACTTGTTTTTGTAGGGCATGTTGTGATGTGATATGGTCAAGACATGATGAGTAATACGGTTTTGTATGAGATGATCATGTTTTGTAATGTTATCGGCAACTGGCAGGAGCCATATGGTTGTCGCTTTATTGTATGAAATGCAATCGCCATGTAATTGCTTTACTTTATCACTAAGCGGTAGCGATAGTCGTAGAACCAATAGTTGGCGAGACAACAACGATGCTATGATGGAGATCAAGGTGTCGCGCCGGTGACGAAGGTGATCATGAAGGTGCTTTGGAGATGGAGATCAAAAGCACAAGATGATGATGGCCATATCATGTCACATATTTTGATTGCATGTGATGTTTATCTTATTATGCTTCTTATTTTGCTTAGTACGGCGGTAGCATTATAAGATGATCTCTTACAAAATTTCAAGGTATAAGTGTTCTCCCTGAGTATGCACCGTTGCGAAAGTTCGTCGTGCCGAGACACCACGTGATGATCGGGTGTGATAAGCTCTACGTTCAAATACAACGGGTGTAAGCCAGTTTTGCACATGCAGAATACTCGGGTTAAACTTGACGAGCCTAGCATATGCAGATATGGCCTCGGAACACTGGAGACCGAAAGGTCGACCGTGAATCATATAGTAGATATGATCAACATAAGATGTTCTCCATTGAAAACTACTCCATCTCACGTGATGATCGGACATGGTTTAGTTGATTTGGATCACGTGATCATTTAGATAACCAAAGGGATGTCTATCTAAGTGGGAGTTCTTCAAGTAATATGATTAATTGAACTTTAATTTATCATGAACTTAGTCCTGGTAGTATTAGCATATCTGTGTTGTAGATCAATAGCTCGCGATATAGCTCCCCGTTTATTTTATATGTTCCTAGAGAAATATAAGTTGAAAGATGTTAGTAGCAATGATGCGGACTAGGTCCGTGATCTAAGGATTATCCTCATTACTGCACAGAAGTATTATGTCCTTGATGTACCGCTAGGTGACGAGCCTATTGCAGGAGCAGATACAGACGTTATGAACGTTTGACAAGCTCGGTATGATGACTACTTGATAGTTTAGTGCGCCATGCTTTACGGCTTATAACCGGGAATTCAAAAACGTTTTGAATGCCACGGAGCATATGAGATGTTCCAAGAGTTGAAATTAGTATTTCATACTCATGCCCGTGTGGAGAGGTATAAGACCTCTGACAGTACATTGCCTACAAGATGGAGAAGAATAGCTCAACCAGTGAGCATGTGCTCAGATTGTCTGGGTACTACAATTGCTTGAATCAAGTGGGAGTTAATCTTCCAGATAAGATAGTAATTGACAAAGTTCTCTAGACACTATCACCAAGTTAGTAGAACATCGTGATGAACTATAATATGCAAGGGATGACAAAAGTAATTCCCGAGCTCTTCGCGATACTGAAATCGGCGAAGGTAGAAATCAAGAAAGCGCATCAAGTGTTGATGGTTAACAAGACCACTTGTTTCAAGTAAAGGGCAAAGGGGTAGAAGGGGAACTTCAAGAAGATTGACAAGCAAGTTGTCACTCCCGTGAAGAAACCCAAAGCTAAACTCAAGCCTGAAACTAATTGCTTCTACTGCAAAGGAAATGGTCACTGGAAGTGGAACTGCCCTAGATACTTGGTGGATAAGAAGGATGGCAAAGTGAACAAAGGTATATTTGATATACAGATTATTGATGTGTACTTTACTAGTGTTCATAGCAACCCCTGGGTATTTGATACCAGTTCAGTTGCTAAAATTAGTAACTCGAAACAAGAGTTGCAGAATGAACAGAGACTAGTTAAAGGTGAAGTGACGATGTGTGTTGGAAGTGGTTCCAAGATTGATATGATCATCATTGCACACTCCCTATACTTTCGGGATTAGTGTAGAACCTAGATAAATGTTATTTGGCATTTGCGTTAAGCATGAATATGATTTGATCATGTTTGTTTCAATACGGTTATTCATTTAAAGTCATAGAATAATTGTTATTTTGTTTACATGAATAAAGCCTTCGATGGTCATACACCCAATGAAAATAATTTGTTGGATCTGGATCGTAGTGATACACATATTCATAATATTGAAGCCAAAAGATGCAAGGTTAATAATGATAGTGCAACTTATTTGTGGCACTGCCGTTTAGGTCATATTGGTGTAAAGCACATGAAGAAACTCCATAGTGATGGACTTTTGAAATCACTTGATTATGAATCACTTGGTGCTTGCGAACCATGCCTCATGGGCAAGATGTCGGTGTACTAAGGTAGGGGTACCCTAGTACCCCAACTTGTGCACGGGCAGCGGCAGCTCCCCGCGGCAGGGTTCACCACGCGCTTGCCGGAGACCTTCCTGCCCCTTATCTAGCCATTCAAAAACAAAGTATACAAGACAGAAGACCAAGACCCCGGCAAGAGGAGCTTGCCGGGAAGGCCGTCCCAGGCTCGAGATTGCTTAACTAGCACGAGGCCCTGGCAAGAGGAGCTTGTCAGGACGAATAGAAGATTTTATCTTAGAAGACCCGGCAAGGGCTCGGGGAGCGGCAAGCTTCCGGGCCCGGCAAGGTCGAGATCCCCGGCAAGGTGCTTGCCGGGGGAGGTGCGCTGTGTGCCCGCGCTCCAGCTCATCGGCCCACGCGTCGCCCTGGGGCCGCTCCAGGGACGCGTGGCGGATGGCTGTGCAGCCTGGGGGACACGGTGGCACTCCACGGCAGTGGATCCATCGCCGTGGCAGACGGAGACGCAACGGCGGGAGCTTTTGGGGTCGACGGCGACGGGCATTAAATGCCCTTGTCCCCCACTGTTAAAGTAGGTATAGACCACTGTTCTGTACTGTAGCTCCACTGTTCCCGCACTGTTACAACTACCACCTCTTTTACATTTTTACCCCTTACTCCTACGTTGACACCTGTCGGTGACCCCTTGCACTATAAAAGGAGGCCCATGCACAACGTGGAGGGGATTCGGTTCGAAACCTAGATCATTCTCACGCTCGTGTAGCTGCTTCTTCAAGCTCCGAGCGCCCAAACTCAATACACAACCAAGCAGGAGTAGGGTTTTACGCATCCGTGCGGCCCGAACCTGGGTAAAACTGCCCGCGCGTCTGCCTCGATCTGCTCTTTGTGCTCCCTCCGCCCTCGTACCGCACAGACAAGGGGCTCCGGTCCCATAGGTGTTCGTGGCGGACAGTTTCCCCCGACACAAGATGACTAAAACTCCGTTCTCCGGAACAATGGAGCGAGCAACAGATTTGTTGGAAATCATACATACTGATGTATGTGGACCGATGAGTGTTAAAGCTCATGGCAAGTATCGTTATTTTCTGACCTTCACTGATGATTTGAGCAGATATGGGTATATCTACTTGATGAAGCACAAGTCTGAAACATTTGAAAAGTTCAAAGAATTTCGGAGTGAAGTAGAGAATCATCGTAACAAGAAAATAAAGTTTCTACGATCTGATCGTGGAGGTGAATATTTGAGTTACGAGAATGGTCTTCATTTGAAACAATGTGGAATAGTTTCACAACTCACGCCACCCGGAACACCACAATGTAATGGTGTGTCCGAACATCGTAACCGTACTTTATTAGATATGGTGCGATCTATGATGTCTCTTACCGATTTACCACTGTAGTTTTGGGTTATGCATTAAAGACAGCTGCATTCACGTTAAATAGGGCACCATCTAAATCCGTTGAGACGACGCCTTATGAACTGTGGTTTGGCAAGAAACCAAAGTTGTCGTTTCTTAAAGTTTGGGGCTGCGATGCTTATGTGAAAAAGCTTCAACCTGATAAGCTCGAACCCAAGTCGGAGAAATGTGTCTTCATACGATACCCAAAGGAAACTGTTGGGTACACCTTCTATCACAGATCCGAAGGCAAGATATTCGTTGCTAAGAATGGATCCTTTCTAGAGAAGGAGTTTCTCTCGAAAGAAGTGAGTGGGAGGAAAGTGGAACTTGATGAGGTAATTGTACCTTCTCCCGAATTGGATAGTAGTACATCACAGAAACTAGTTCTAGTGATTCCAACACCAATTAGTGAGGAAGCTAATGATGATGATCATGAAACTTCAGATCAAGTTACTGTTGAATCTCGTAGGTCAACCAGAGTACGTTCCGCACCAGAGTGGTATGGTAACCCTATTCTGGAAGTCATGTTACTAGACCATGATGAACCTACTAACTATGAGGAAGCGATGATGAGCCCAAATTCCGCAAAATGGCTTGAGGCCATGAAATCTGAGATGGGATCCATGTATGAGAACAAAGTGTGGACTTTGGTTGACTTGCCCGATGATCGGCAAGCCATTGAAAATAAATGGATCTTTAAGAGGAAGACTGACACCGATGGTAATGATACTGTCTACAAAGCTCGACTTGTTGCGAAAGGTTTTCGACAAGTTCAAGGTGTTCACTACGATGAGATTTTCTCACCCGTAGCGATGCTTAAGTCTGTCCGAATCATGTTAGCAATTGCCACATTTTATGAAATTTGGCAAATGGATAACGAAACTGCGTTCTGTAATGGATTTATTAAAGAAGAGTTGTATATGATGCAACCAGAAGGTTTTGCCAATCCTAAAGGTGCTAGCAAATTGTGCAAGCTCCAGCGATCCATCTATGGACTGGTGCAAGCATCTCGGAGTTTTATACACTTTGATAAGTTTATCAAAGCATATAGTTTTATACAGACTTGCGGTGAAGCCTGTATTTACAAGAAAGTGAGTGGGAGCACTACAGCCTTTCTGATAAGAATATGTGAATGACATATTGTTGATCGGAAATGATGTAGAATTTTCTGGAGAGCATGAAGGAGTGTTTGAAAGGAGTTTTTCAAAGAAAGACCTCGGTGAAGCTGCTTACATAATGAGCATCACGATCTATAGATAGATCAAGACGCTTGATAAGTTTTTTCAATGAGTACATACCTTGACAAGTTTTTTGAAGTAGTTCGAAATGGATCAGTCAGAGAAGGAGTTCTTGCCTGAGTTGTAAGGTATGAAGTTGAGTAAGACTCAAAGCCCGACCTCGGCAGAAGATAGAGAAAGAATGAAAGTCATTCCTTATGCCTCAGCCATAGGTTCTATAAATTATGCCATGCTGTGTACCAAACCTGTTGTGTACCTTACCATGAGTTTGGCAAGGAGGTACAAAAGTGATCCAGGAGTAGATCACTGGACAGCGGTCAAAATTATCCTTAGTTACTGGATAACTAAGGAAATGTTTTCTCGATTATGGAGGTGATAAAGAGTTCGTCGTAAAAAGTTACACCGATGCAAGCTTTACACTAATCCAGATGACTCTTAAGTATCAATCTGGATGCATATTGGAAGTGGGAGCAATTAGCTAGAGTAGCTCCATGCAGAGCATTGTAGACATAGAAATTTGCAAAATACATACGGATCTGAATGTGTCAGACCCATCGACTAAACTTCTCTCACAAGCAAAACATAATCACACCTTACTACTCTTGGGTGTTAATCACATAGAGATGTGAACTAGATTATTGACTCTAGTAAACCCTTTGGGTATTGGTCACATGGCGATGTGAACAATGGGTGTTATTCACATAACGATTTGAACTATCGGTATTAAATCACATGGAGATGTGAACTAGATTATTGACTCCAGTGCAAGTGGGAGACTGAAGGAAATATGCCCTAGAGGCAATAATAAAGTTATTATTTATTTCCTTATATCATGATAAATGTTTATTATTCATGCTAGAATTTTATTAACCGGAAACTTAGTACATGTGTGAATACATAGACAAAACAGTATGTCCCTAGTATGCCTCTACTAGACTAGCTCATTGATCAAAGATGGTTATGTTTCCTAACCATAGACATGAGTTGTCATTTGATCAACGGGATCGCATCATTAGGAGAATGATGTGATGGACAAGACCCATCTGTTAGCTTAGCACTATGATCGTTTAGTTTTACTGCTATTGCTTTCTTCATGACTTATACATGTTCCTATGACTATGAGATTATGCAACTCCCGAATACCGAAGGAACACCTTGTGTGCTATCAAACATCACAACATAACTGGGTGATTGTAAAGATGCTCCACATGTGTCTCCGAAGGTGTTCGTGGTGTTGGCATAGATCAAGAATAGGATTGGTCACTCCGAGTGTCGGAGAGGTATCTCTGGGCCCTCTCGGTAATACACATCATAATAAGCCTTGCAAGCAAATGACTAATGATTTAGTCACAAGATGGTGTATTACGAAACGAGTAAAGAGACTTGCCGGTAACGAGATTAACTAGGTATGGTGATATCGACGATCGAATCTCGGACAAGTAACATACCGATGACAAAAGGAACAACGTATGTTGTTATGCGGTTTGACCGATAAAGATCTTCGTAGAATATGTAGGAACCAATATGAGCATCCAGGTTCCGCTATTGGTTATTGATCGGAGATGAGTCTCGGTCATGTCTACATAGTTCTCGAACCCGTAGGGTCCGCACGCTTAACGTTTGATGACGATCGGTATTATGAGTTTATGAGTTTTGATGTACCGAAGGTAGTTCGGAGTCCCGGATGAGATCACGGACATGACGAGGAGTCTCGAAATGTCCGAGATGTAAAGATTGATATATTGGACGACTATATTCGAACACCGGAAGTGTTCCGTAAAGTTTCGGAATTAACCGGAGTACCGGGGGGTTACCGGAACCCCTCGGAAAGCTATGGGCCTTAATGGGCCGTATGAGAAAGAGGGAAGGAGGGCCAGGGCTGGGCCGCGCGCCCCCCACCCCTTGGTCCGAATTGGACAAGAAAGGGGGGGAGCGGCGCCCTTTCCTTCTCCTTCTCCCTCTCCTTCCTTTCCCCCTTCTCCTTCTTGGTGGACTCCTACTAGGAATAGGATTGCAATCCTATTCCTAGTAGGATTGCCTCCCTGGCACGCCATAGAAGGGCCGGCCGGCCTCCCCCCTTGCTCCTTTATATACGGGGGCAGGGGCACCCAAAGACACACAAGTTGAATTGTTTTAGCCGTGTGCGGTGCCCCCCTCAACAGAAACACACCTCGGTCATACTGTCGTAGTGCTTAGGCGAAGCCCTGTGCCGGTAACTTCATCATATCCGTCACCACGCCGTTGTGCTGACGAAACTCTCCCATGAAGCTCAACTGGATCAAAAGCTCGTGGGACGTCATCAAGCTGAACGTGTGCTGAACGCGGAGGTGCCGTACGTTCGGTGCTTGATCGGTTGGATCGCGAAGAAGTTCGACTACATCAACCGCGTCACTTGACGCTTCCGCTCCCGGTCTACGAGGTTACGTAGACACACTCTCCCCTCTCGTTGCTATGCATCTAGTAGATAGATCTTGCGTGATCGTAGGAAAATTTTAAAATACTACGTTCCCCAACACATAGCTCTATTCTTTAAGTCACTTGGGATTTATATCTATTTATCACTATGAAGAATTTAAAGGACTCAAAAACTAAGATCTTACCCTCAACTACGAGGGGAGTTAAGGAACTGCCATCTAGCTCTGCACTTGATTCTCCTTCTGTTATGAGTACACTTGCGACACCTACTCCTGCTATTGAATCTGATATGTCGTATGTTCTTGATGACGCTACTTCTGCTATGTATGATGAAACTACCTCTATGCCTGATACTGTGCCACTAGGTGAATTTCTAGATGAACAAATTGCTAAAGTTAGGGAGAGTGCAAATGTTGATGATATTTATGAGTGATGATGAAACTACTCCCAATAGATATGAATTGCCTGTTGTGCCTGAGGGTTATGTTATGGATGAAGAAACTGCTAGAGACTTTCTTGCTTGCAATGATAGATATGATCTTAAGAAATTATTAGCTAAGCTGAAAGAAAAGTCCTTGAATGCTAGAATGAAACATGACCCTGCTTTTGCCACTTCACCTATATGTGTTACTGATAAGGATTATGAATTCTTTGTTGATCCTGAGTTAATTACTTTGGTTGAATCTGATCCTTTCCATGGCTATGAGTCTAAAACTGTTGTGGCATATCTTACCAAGTTGAATGATATAGCCACCCTGTTTACCAACGATGAAAAGATTCGCTATTACTATATCCTTAAGTTGTTTCCGTTCTCGTTAAAGGGTGATGCTAAGACTTGGTTTAATTCCCTTGATCCTGGTTGTGTGCGGAGTCCCCAAGATATGATGTATTACTTCTCTGCTAAATATTTTCCTGCTCATAAGTTAAGAATATTACAAAGTAACATTTTACTACAAATGGATATTGTCTCAGGTCGGGATAGTATATTAATTACATAATTAAAGAGGAGGAGGACAACTCATGGCGTTGATGGAGCAGGACTCGCTCAAAGGCTTGCATGTCTACAGTTCATCAAACACATGGTATACACAAAAACAGATGCTGCCAAGCTCTACAGAAAATAGTCTAATACAAGTATGTTTAGTTTAGAAGAGTGATGAACAGAATAATCACCAGGGAGAAGCTGAAGACTAAAGCAGTTCAAACCTACTGGAACAAATCGAAAGTGCAAATTAGAGTATGAGTAGATTACGAGATACAGAGTTGCATAATATGTAATAACCTGATCTTTCAGAACTGTAAATTAAGCTCTATATCAGAGTATCAGAGTATAAAATAATTTGGTGAAAGCCCATGGGTAGCTATTCACACAAAAGTTCCTGAAAGTATGGGTACACCACCATCCCCAGTATTCACAAAATACAATAAATGCTTTGGACAAAACCAAGACATCCATCACTAACATGTCTTCATCTATCAAAACTAAATGGAGGCGAAACAATAATCAACTAAATATACAGAAATTTACTAAAAGGAGGGATTGAAGCACAACATGGAGGGAGGAGGGACCTAGGCGGCATCATCTGGGTAACAGCAGGACAGTGCATACAACCTGCCTTCCTTGAGGAAGAACACAAAATCAGATCAACAAAATAACTACAAAAATGACACTATTCTTGCACCTTGCGCACATTTATGTTGAAAATAGACAATTAGCCAATGTTATATTGTTGAGCCTGCATACCAATGTCCATTTTTGGTAGATTTGAATCTGAGCCTCAATCGCTTATATGGAGAATTGAAATTCAATCGAAGGACAATCTTGGCTAGCCATTCAAGGAAAATGCCTCATCGGGGATAATCTTGCGAAGAGATAGTGGCCTCATAATCCAATATGTCCTCTTTGCAACCTCAACATTGTATCCGTGGTCCATTTTTTGCGCACAATGCCCTTTTTCTATTGGAAGATGTATTTTTTTTCTTGACCAATTTGGCTTCCGCATTAGCCTAAGACCATCCCTCGGGATTGATAATTTGTAGCTGGTGGGTGATGTCACTGAATCGGGTTAGGAAACATCACCGTAAGTGTTTTAGTCCCTTGTGATGCGGATTTGGTGCCGTGTTCGGTGGGAATGTAATTGCAATATATTCAACTAATAGGGTGCTACTTTTCAGTGCATTTGTTATAAATTTTTTGAGCATCTTCAGGCTTGGCTTAATGTTGTGTCAAAGGTGTGAAATGATTTGACGAGTAGAGTAGTTGTCATGTGCTTGGTGGTAGCATTTTTCTGTGTCCTATTTTCGGTTACTCCCTATGCATATTATTTTTTGTTGAAATAGATGTATCTAGACGTATTTTAGTGCTAGATATATCAGTTTAAGCGACAACTAATTTGGATTGGAGGGAGTACTATTTTTTTGTATGTATATGTTTCTGAGGAATTTTAAGATGGGCCGTCAAGAAATATTTAATCTAAACCATCCTTTCATTAAGGACACATTTGACCATGCATAATATTCTAGTTATAGCAACTACTTGTCAAAAAAAGTTGTTTAAATGAACTTTAACCTCCCTTTTGAATCAGAATTAACTACTACTGGTCCGAGTTAAAGAGACTTGGTCTGAATTAGGTAGAGATTGATAAAAAACAATCTTTGCCTAATTGGAGGTGACTAGCAAGGCATGTGCACTTCACCACCTCTCCGCCGCACGAAGGAAGCGATGCTAGCTTATACATACACCACAA
Organism: Secale cereale; assembly: GCA_902687465.1. Classification (NCBI taxonomy): domain Eukaryota; kingdom Viridiplantae; phylum Streptophyta; class Magnoliopsida; order Poales; family Poaceae; genus Secale; species Secale cereale. Next base: position 701,044,814 of record LR738713.1, read on the forward strand.
GAATTAATATGAGCTCAATTGTATGTTGATTGAATGAGGAACATGTGGCTTGTACTATAATTTTTATGTTATAAGTGAGACACGTATTACCATGAAAAAATAAGAAAAAGTGTTGTTCGGACCATGAAAGCCATCCAACGCGGTCTTGTATCATTCCGTCGGGCGGTCTGGACACGATTTCTTCCACTAAATGGGTACAAAAGTGGGGATGTTTGCGGGAGTCCGGACACACGAAACGTACGAATCCGACAACCTAGGCCCACCAAAAACCCTTTCAGGATCCCGCGACTCCATCCTCCCCATTTTCTCTCATTTCTTCTTTCTCTCTTGCCGTCGCCGTCGCTCCACCACCCCGGCCACCACGCCAGACCCCTGTCGGAAATCTACGCCCCCGTCACCTCCGGTGATCCAGCAGGTCTCCCCGCCGCTTCTCCTCCATCTCCGTTCATCCCCTGTCCTCCGACCGCCCCACCAGGTACCATCCTCTACCATGCCTGGCAACTGTTCGATGAATCGCCGGAGCTGAAAACAGTTGCCCCTTCTTGTTTGTAGAAATGGATTCTAATTTGAAGTACATATATGAGCAGTATGTTGAGTACTCCGACGGCTCGTCGGACGAGGAGTACTCCGATGAGACGGCGATGATGTTGGTAGTCCTTGAAGACGTGGAGCGTGCGGAGGAGCATGTTCTCAATTTCACGGGCTCGACCAAGGGCCATCGAGTGCTCAACAGCAACAAGGCGCGAGGGCATTTGACACTGATGGCCGACTACTTTGCCCTCGATGCACTATTCGCTGATCATTTTCGCCGGTATTTTCGGATGCGCAAGACTGTCTTTAATCGTTTGTACCATGGCGTCCGGTCCTACAATGACTACTTCCTCCTTTACCATGGCGTCCGGTCCTACAATGACTACTTCCTCCTGAAAAAGGACGCCGTGGAAATGATTGGCTTCTCTGGTTACCAGAAGTGCACGACCGCACTCCAGATGCTTGCATAGGCAGGTAACGCCCTGGACACACCCGGCGGCGGTTGTTACTCCTGGCGGGATCTAGACTGGCCTCACAGATCAATACTAGTCTTTTCTGCGCACTTTGTCCTCACTCGTGCGCACCCGGGACCAACTTCCCGGTTGGTCACCCATCCTGAAATTACTCCAAGTTGAGCACGCTTAACTTGACCAACCTGAAATTACTCCAAGTTGAGCACGCTTAACTTTGGAGTTCTGTCTGAATGGGCTCCTGAAAAAGAATGAATTCCTTATTGATATGAGTAGTCTATCATCCCTAATAAGCCACGCTATCATATACACCCCCATTCAGAGGAACCGACGTCCTCGTCAGGCCACATGAACGTTCCCATTTGTGCATCCAGTCCGACACATGTGCCATGTCGTGTGCCACGACCGGTCACAAACGTCATGCCCAACATGACCACACACCTGTCCGCAAACATCCGTGTAACCGCGAGGGTCGGCTCTAATACCAACTTGTAACGCCCCGGACACCCCCACCGATGGTCGTTACTCCTGGCGGGATCTAGACTGGCCCCACAGATTAATAATAGTCTTTTATGCACACTTTGTCCTCGCTCGTGCACACCCGAGACCAACTTCCCGGTTGGACACCCATCCTAAAATTACACCAAGCTGAGCACGCTTAACTTTGGAGTTATGTCCGAATGGGCTTCCGTAAAAGAAGGAATTCCTTATTGATACGAGTATTCTATCATCCCTAATAAGCCAGGCTATCACAAGGCACATCTGCTGATTCGTGGGACGAGTGCCTACGGATGTCTGAGAGCACATGCGGAGATGCCATGGTCAGGTTTGCAACTGCCATGGTCGAGGTTTTCGGAACTCAGTACCTAAGAGAACCAACTGTGGCAGACACTGAGAGGCTCCTGGCAATCTCAGAAGCAAGAGGTTGACCAAGTTTACTTGGATCTCTTAACTACAAGCATTGGAAATGGAAGAATTGCCCCAAAGCTTTACAAGGGAAATATCAGGGTCATGTTAAGAAGCCGACCATTATTCTTGAAGCAGTTGCATCACATGATCTTTGGGTTTGGCACACTTTCTTTGGCGTTCCCGGGTCTCACAATGATATCAATGTACTGCAACGATCATTGTTGTTTGTGAAGCTGATTGAAGGAAAAGCTCCTCCTTGCCACTATATTGTCAATGAACATGATTACAACATGGGCTACTATCTGGTTGACGGTATCTATTCTCCGTTGGCTACCTTTGTCAGCACCATCTCAAACCCAGTTGCCCAGAAATGGCTCACTTTGCCCAAAGACAAGAAGCAACTAGGCAGGATGTCGAGATGGCATTTGGAGTTCTTCGGGCCAGTTTTGAAGTTGTTCATGGACGTGCAAAACAATGGGATACGGAGACCTTGTGGGAGGTGATGACATGTTGTGTGATCATGCACAACATGATTGTCGTGGGTGAGGGTGACGATGCTGCCGCAGCTCTGGAATTTGGGAACATGGGTGACCTATTCAACTTCCAGACCAGAATCTATCCACATTTGAGGAGTTTATTCAAATGCATCAATAAATTCGGCATCGACCAATTCACGAGCAGCTCAAGGAAGATCCGATTGAGCATCAGTGGGCGGTGAAAGGGGACAACAATGTTGGGATGTAAATATTTGAACTTTTTAAATTTGAACTAGTGTTGGATGCGGCTATTTGAACTTATGTGCCCTTTACATGTGGCTACTTGATCGTGCGGACGGGGGGGGGGATCCAAAAGGCTGGATGTATGAGGCTACGGTTGGATGTCGACCTCCGGCGTCCGTGTCCGGCACCTAGTCGATCCCCAATCCGGTCAAACGGAGTATAATTTTACTCCTCTTCCTAAAAAATTCCCTATTTTTACTCCCACTTTTCCCCGTCAAGTAAAACGACACGACTCTCCTATGCTGCCTTGTAACGCCCCGGACACACCCACCGGTGGTCGTTACTCCTGGCGGGATCTAGACTGGCCCCACATATCAATACTAGTCTTTTCTGCGCACTTTGTCCTCACTCATGCGCACCCGGGAGCAACTTCCCGGTCGGTCACCTATCCTGAGTAGTCTATCATCCCTAATAAGTCAGGCCATCAGATACATCCCCACTCAGAGAAACCGATGTCCTCGTCGGGCCACAGGAACGTTCTCTCTTGGCACAAACATTTGTGCATCCAGTCCGATACATGTGCCATGCCGTGTGCCACGCGGGTCACAATCCGTGTAACCGCGAGGGTCGGTTCTGATACCAACTTGTAATGCCCCGAACACACCGGCCAATGGTCGTTACTCCTGGCGGGATCGAAACGGCCCCACATATCAATACTAGTCATTTCTGCGTACTTTGTCCTCACTCATGTGCATCCGGGAGCAACTTCCCGGTCGGTCACCCATCCTGAAATTACTCCAAGCTGAGCACACTTAACTTTGGAGTTCTGTCCGAATGGCTCCCTGAAAAGAAGGAATTCCTTATTGATATGAGTATTCTATCATCCCTAATAAGCCAGGCCATCACATGCCTCTCCCTTCCCTCCCGCGCTGCATCTTCGCCCCCGCCGCCCCTCCTAACTGTTGGGGAACGTAGTATTTTAAAATTTTCCTACGATCACGCAAGATCTATCTACCAGATGCATAGCAACGAGAGGGAAGAGTGTGTCTACGTACCCTCGTAGACCGGAAGCGGAAGCGTCAAGTGACGCGGTTGATGTAGTCGAACTTCTTCGCGATTCAACCGATCAAGCACCGAACATACGGCACCTCCGCGTTCAGCACACGTTCAGCTTGATGACGTCCCACGAGCTCTTGATCCAGTTGAGCTTCACGGGAGAGTTTCGTCAGCACGACGGTGTGGTGACGGATATGATGTATTCACCGGCGCAGGGCTTCGCCTAAGCACCGCGACGGTATGACCGAGGTGTGTTTCTGTGGAGGGGGGCACCGCACACGGCTGGAATAATTCAACTTGTGTGTCTTTGGGTGCCCCCCTGCCCCCGTATATAAAGGAGCAAGGGGGAGGCCGGCCGGCCCTTGTTTGAGGCGGCTAGGGGTGCAATTCTACTAGGAATAGGATTGCAATCCTATTCCTAGTAGGAACCACCAAAGAAGGAAGAGAGGGAATAGAAAAAGAAGAAGAGGTGGCGCCCCCCAACTCCTAGTCCAACTAGGAACCCTAGGTGAGGCGCCGGCCAGCCCTATGGGCTGCCTCTCTCTTTTCCATAAGGCCCACTATGGACCATCCCCCTTCGTAGGGGGTTCCGGTAACCCCCTCCGGCAATCCCGTTAAATCCGAAACTTTTCCGGTATACTTCCGGTGTCCGAATATAGTCGTCCAATATATCAATCTTTATGTCTCGGACATTCCGAGACCCCTCGTCATGTCCGTGATCTCATCCGGGACTCCGAACTACCTTCGGTACATCAATACTCATAAACTCATAATACCGATCGTCATCAAACGTTAAGCGTGCGGACCCTACGGGTTCGAGAACTATGTAGACATGACCGAGACTCATCTCCGGTCAATAACCAATAGCGGAACCTGGATGTTCATATTGGCTCCTACATATTCTACGAAGATCTTTTATCGGTCAGAACCGCATAACAACATACGTTGTTCCTTTTGTCAATGGTATGTTACTTGCCCGAGATTCGATCGTCGGTATCTCTATACCTAGTTCAATCTCGTTACCGGCAAGTCTCTTTACTCGTTCCGTAACACATCATCTCGTGACTAACTCATTAGTCTTTTGCTTGCAAGGCTTATTGTGATGTGTGTTACCGAGAGGGCCCAGAGATACCTCTCCGACACTCAGAGTGACAAATCCTAATCTTGATCTATGCCAACACCACGAATACTTTCGGAGACACCTGTAGAGCATCTTTATGATCACCCAGTTACGTTGTGACGTTTGATAGCACACAAGGTGTTTCTACGGTATTCGGGAGTTGCATAATCTCATAGTCATAGGAACATGTATAAGTCATGAAGAAAGCAATAGCAGAAAAACTAAACGATCATAGTGCTATGCTAACGGATGGGTCTTGTCCATTACATCATTCTCCTAATGATGTGATCCCGTTGATCAAATGACAACTCATGTCTATGGCTAGGAAACATAACCATCTTTGATCAATGAGCTAGTCTAGTAGAGGCATACTAGGGACACTCTGTTTTGTCTATGTATTCACACATGTACTAAGTTTCCGGTTAATACAATTCTAGCATGAATAATAAACATTTATCATGATATAAGGAAATATAAATAACAACTTTATTATTGCCTCTAGGGCATATTTCCTTCAGTCTCCCACTTGCACTAGAGTCAATAATCTAGCTCACATCGCCATGTGATTCAATACCGATAGTTCACATCGTTATGTGAATAACACCCATAGTTCACATCGTCATGTGACCAACACCCAAAGGGTTTACTAGAGTCAATAATCTAGTTCACATCACTATGTGATTAATACCCAAGAGTAATAAGGTGTGATCATGTTTTGCTTGTGAGAGAAGTTTAGTCAACGGGTCTGTCACATTCAGATCCGTATGTATTTCGCAAATTTCTATGTCTACAATGCTCTGCATGGAGCTACTCTAGCTAATTGCTCCCACTTTCAATACGCATCCAGATTGATACTTAGAGTCATCTGGATTTAGTGTCAAAGCTTGCATCGGCGTAACCCTTTACGACGAACTCTTTATCACCTCCATAATCGAGAAACATTTCCTTAGTCATCCAGTTACTAAGGATAATTTTGACCGCTGTACAGTGATCTACTCCTGGATCACTATTGTACCCCCTTGACAAACTCATGGCAAGGTACACAACATGTTTGGTACACAGCATGGCATACTTTATAGAACCTATGGCTGAGGCATTGGGAATGACTTTCATTCTCTCTATATTTTTTTGCCGTGGTCTGGCTTTGAGTCTTACTCAACTTCACACCTTACAAGTCAGGCAAGAACTCCTTCTTTGACTGATCCATTTTGAACTACTTCAAAATCTTATCAAGGTATGTACTCATCGAAAGTCTTATCAAGCGTCTTGATCTATCTCTATAGATCTTGATGCCCAATATGTAAGCAGCTTCACCAAGGTCTTTCTTTGAAAAACTCCTTTCAAACACTCCTTTATGCTTTCTAGAAAATTCTACATCATTTCTGATCGACAATATGTCATTCACATATACTTATCAGAAAGGTTGTAGTGCTCCCACTCACTTCTTGTAAATACAGGCTTCACCGCAAGTCTGTATAAATCTATATGCTTTGATCAACTTATCAAAGCGTATATTCCAACTCCGAGATGCTTGCACCAGCCATAGATGGATCGCTGGAGCTTGCACATTTTGTTAGCACCTTTAGGATTGACAAAACCTTCTGGTTGCATCATATACAATTCTTCTTTAATAAATCCATTAAAGAATGCAGTTTTGTTATCAATTTGCCAGATTTCATAAATGCGGCAATTGCTAACATGATTCGGACAGACTTAAGCATCGCTACGGGTGAGAAAGTCTCATCGTAGTCAACTCCTTGAACTTGTCGAAAACCTTTCGCAACAAGTCAAGCTTTGTAAACAGTAACATTACCGTCAGCGTCGGTCTTCCTCTTGAAGATCCATTTATTTTCGATGGCTTGCCGATCATCGGACAAGTCAACCAAAGTCCACACTTTGTTCTCATACATGGATCCATCTCAGATTTCATGGCCTCAAGCCATTTTGCGGAATCTGGGCTCATCATCGCTTCCTCATAGTTCGTAGGTTCATCATGGTCTAGTAACATGATTTCCAGAACTGGGTTGCCGTACCACTCTGGTGCGGAACGTACTCTGGTTGATCTACGACGTTCAGTAGAAACTTGATCCGAAGTTTCATGATCATCATCATTAACTTCCTCACTGATTGGTGTAGGAATCACTGGAACAATTTTCTGTGATGTACTACTTTCCAATTCGGGAGAAGGTACAATTACCTCATCAAGTTCTACTTTCCTCCAACTCACTTCTTTCGAGAGAAACTCTTTCTCTAGAAAGGATCCATTCTTAGCAACGAATATCTTGCCTTCGGATCTGTGATAGAAGGTGTACCCAACAGTCTCTTTTTGGGTATCCTATGAAGACACATTTCTCCGACTTGGGTTTGAGCTTATTAGGTTGAAGCTTTTTCACATAAGCATCGCAGCCCCAAACTTTAAGAAACGACAACTTTGGTTTCTTGCCAAACCATAGTTCATAAGGTGTCGTATCAACGGATTTAGATGGTGCCCTATTTAACGTGAATGCAGCTGTCTCTAAAGCATAACCCCAAAACGATAGTGGTAAATCGGTAAGAGACATCATAGATCGTACCATATCCAATAAAGTACGGTTACGACGTTCAGACACACCATTACGCTGTGGTGTTCCGGGTGGCGTGAGTTGTGAAACTATTCCACATTGTTTCAAATGAAGACCAAACTCGTAACTCAAATATTCTCCTCCACGATCAGATCGTAGAAACTTTATTTTCTTGTTACGATGATTCTCTACTTCACTCTGAAATTCTTTGAACTTTTCAAATGTTTCAGACTTGTGCTTCATTAAGTAGATATACCCATATCTGCTTAAATCATCAGTGAAGGTCAGAAAATAACGATACTCGCCGCGAGCTTCAACACTCATTGGCCCACATACATCAGTATGTATGATTTCCAACAAATCTGTTGCTCGCTCCATAGTTCCGGAGAACGGAGTTTTAGTCATCTTGCCCATGAGGCATGGTTCGCAAGCACCAAGTGATCCATAATCAAGTGATTCCAAAAGTCCATCATTATGGAGTTTCTTCATGCGTTTTACACCAATATGACCTAAACGGCAGTGCCACAAATAAGTTGCACTATCATTATTAACCTTGCATCTTTTGGTTTCAATATTATGAATATGTGTATCACTACAATCGAGATCCAATAAGAATAGACCACTCTTCAAGGGTGCATGACCATAAAAGATATTATTCATAAAAATAGAACAACCATTATTCTCTGATTTGAATGAATAACCGTCTCGCAACAAACAAGATCCAGATATAATGTTCATGCTTAACGCTGGCACCAAATAACAATTATTTAGGTCTAATACTAATCCCGAAGGTAGATGTAGAGGTAGCGTGCCGACGGCGATCACATCGACTTTGGAACCATTTCCCACGCGCATCGTCACCTCGTCCTTAGCCAATCTTCGTTTAATCCGTAGTCCCTGTTTCGAGTTACAAATATTTGCAACCGAACCGGTATCAAATACCCAGGTACTACTACGAGCATTAGTAAGGTACACATCAATAACATGTATATCACATATACCTTTGTTCACCTTGCCATTCTTCTTATCCGCCAAATACTTGGGGCAGTTCCGCTTCCAGTGTCCAGTCCCCTTGCAGTAGAAGCACTCAGTTTCAGGCTTGGCTCCAGACTTGGGTTTCTTCGTGGAAGTAGCAACTGTTTTGCTATTCTTTTTGAAGTTCCCCTTCTTTCCCTTGCCCTTTTTCTTGAAACTAGTGGTCTTGTTAACCATCAACACTTGATGCTCCTTTTTGATTTCTACCTCCGCAGCTTTGAGCATAGCGAAGAGCTCGGGAATTGTCTTTTGCATCCCTTGCATATTATAGTTCATCACAAAACCTTTATAGCTTGGTGGCAGTGATTGAAGAACTCTATCAATAACACTATCCTCGTCAACTTTGCAACCAAGTTGAGTCATATGATTGTAGTACCCAGACATTCTGAGTAAGTGTTCACTGATAGAACTATTCTCCTCCATCTTGCAGCTGTAGAACTTATTGGAAATCTCATATTTCTCAATTCGGGCATTTGCTTGAAATATTAACTTCAACTCCTGGAACATCTCATATGGTCCATGACGTTCAAAACGTCGTTGAAGTCCCGGTTCTAAGCCGTAAAGCATGGCACACTGAACTATCGTGTAGTCATCAGACCGCGACTGCCAGACGTTCAAAGCGTCTACATTAGCGGGAGGGGGCTTGTCACCTAGCAGTGCTTCAAGGACATAATTCTTCTGTGCAGCAATGAGGATAATCCTCAGGTTACGGAACAATTCCGCATCATTGCTACTAACATCTTTCAACTTAGTTTTCTCTAGGAACATATAAAAAATAAACGTGGAGCAACATTGCGAGCTATTGATCCACAACATAGATATGCTAATACTACCAGGACTAAGTTCATGATAAATCAAAGTTCAATTTAATCATATTAATTTAAAGAACTCCCACTTAGATAGACATCCCTCTGGTCATTTAAATGATCACGTGATCCAAATCAACTAAACCATGTCCGATCATCACGTGAGATGGAGTAGTTTCAATGGTGAACATCTTATGTTGATCATATCTACTATATGATTCACGCTCGACCTTTCGGTCTCCAGTGTTCCGAGGCCATATCTGCATATGCTAGGCTCGTCAAGTTTAACCTAAGTATTCTGCGTGTGCAAAACTGGCTTACACCCGTTGTATTTGAACGTAGAGCTTATCACACCCGATCATCACGTGGTGTCTCGGCACGACGAACTTTCGCAACGGTGCATACTCAGGGAGAACACTTATACCTTGAAATTTAGTAAGGGATCATCTTATAATGCTACCGTCGTTCTAAGCAAAATAAGAAGCATAATAAGATAAACATCACATGCAATCAAAATATGTGACATGATATGGCCATCATCATCTTGTGCTTTTGATCTCCATCTTCAAAGCACCTTCATGATCATCTTCGTCACCGGCGCGACACCTTTGATCTCCATCGTAGCATCGTTGTCGTCTCGCCAACTATTGCTTCTACGACTATCGCTACCGCTTAGTGATAAAGTAAAGCAATTACATGGCGATTGCATTTCATACAATAAAGCGACAACCATATGGCTCCTGCCAGTTGCCGATAACATTACAAAACATGATCATCTCATACAAAACCGTATAACTCATCATGTCTTGACCATATCACATCACAACATGCCCTGCAAAAACAAGTTAGACGTCCTCTACTTTGTTGTTGCAAGTTTTACGTGGCTGCTACGGGCTTTAGCAAGAACCGTTCTTACCTACGCATACAAAAACCACAACGATGTTTCGTCAAGTATGTGCTGTTTTAACCTTCACAAGGACCGGGCGTAGCCACACTTGATTCAGCTAAAGTGAGAGAGACAGACACCCGCCAGTCACCTTTAAGCAACGAGTGCTCGTAAAGGTGAAACCAGTCTCGCGTAAGCGTACGCATAATGTCGGTCCGGGCCGCTTCATCTCACAATACCGCCGAAGCAAAGTATGACATGCTGGTAAGCAGTATGACTAGTATCGCCCACAACTCATTGTGTTCTACTCGTGCATATCATCTACGCATAAACCTGGCTCATGATGCCACTGTTGGGGAACGTAGTATTTTAAAATTTTCCTACGATCACGCAAGATCTATCTACCAGATGCATAGCAACGAGAGGGAAGAGTGTGTCTACGTACCCTCGTAGACCGGAAGCGGAAGCGTCAAGTGACGCGGTTGATGTAGTCGAACTTCTTCGCGATTCAACCGATCAAGCACCGAACGTACGGCACCTCCGCGTTCAGCACACGTTCAGCTTGATGACGTCCCACGAGCTCTTGATCCAGTTGAGCTTCACGGGAGAGTTTCGTCAGCACGACGGTGTGGTGACGGATATGATGTATTCAACGGCGCAGGGCTTCGCCTAAGCACCGCGACGGTATGACCGAGGTGTGTTTCTGTGGAGGGGGGCACCGCACACGGCTGGAATAATTCAACTTGTGTGTCTTTGGGTGCCCCCCTGCCCCCGTATATAAAGGAGCAAGGGGGGAGGCCGGCCGGCCCTTGTTTGGTGCGGCTAAGGGTGCAATCCTACTAGGAATAGGATTGCAATCCTATTCCTAGTAGGAACCACCAAAGAAGGAAGAGAGGGAATAGGAAAAGAAGAAGAGGTGGCGCCCCCCAACTCCTAGTCCAACTAGGAACCCTAGGTGGGGCGCCGGCCAGCCCTATGGGCTGCCTCTCTCTTTTCCATAAGGCCCACTATGGACCACCCCCCTTCGTAGGGGGTTCCGGTAACCCCCTCCGGCAATCCCGTTAAATCCGAAACTTTTCCGGTATACTTCCGGTGTCCGAATATAGTCGTCCAATATATCAATCTTTATGTCTCGGACATTCCGAGACTCCTCGTCATGTCCGTGATCTCAGCCGGGACTCCGAACTACCTTCGGTACATCAATACTCATAAACTCATAATACCGATCGTCATCAAACGTTAAGCGTGCGGACCCTACGGGTTCGAGAACTATGTAGACATGACCGAGACTCATCTCCGGTCAATAACCAATAGCGGAACCTGGATGTTCATATTGGCTCCTACATATTCTACGAAGATCTTTTATCGGTCAGAACCGCATAACAACATACGTTGTTCCTTTTGTCAATGGTATGTTACTTGCCCGAGATTCGATCGTCGGTATCTCTATACCTAGTTCAATCTCGTTACCGGCAAGTCTCTTTACTCGTTCCGTAACACATCATCTCGTGACTAACTCATTAGTCTTTTGCTTGCAAGGCTTATTGTGATGTGTGTTACCGAGAGGGCCCAGAGATACCTCTCCGACACTCGGAGTGACAAATCCTAATCTTGATCTATGCCAACACCACGAATACTTTCGGAGACACCTGTAGAGCATCTTTATGATCACCCAGTTACGTTGTGACATTTGATAGCACACAAGGTGTTTCTACGGTATTCGGGAGTTGCATAATCTCATAGTCATAGGAACATGTATAAGTCATGAAGAAAGCAATAGCAGAAAAACTAAACGATCATAGTGCTATGCTAACGGATGGGTCTTGTCCATCACATCATTCTCCTAATGATGTGATCCCGTTGATCAAATGACAACTCATGTCTATGGCTAGGAAACATAACCATCTTTGATCAATGAGCTAGTCTAGTAGAGGCATACTAGGGACACTCTGTTTTGTCTATGTATTCACACATGTACTATGTTTCCGGTTAATACAATTCTAGCATGAATAATAAACATTTATCATGATATAAGGAAATATAAATAACAACTTTATTATTGCCTCTAGGGCATATTTCCTTCACTAACCCTCCCCGCCGGCATCGGTCGGCCACCGGGGAAGCCTTATAGGCCTCGGCCGCTGTCTTCCACCACCTCCTCGTCCCGCCGCCAACCAAAAATCAAGGGTATCCGCAACTCCTGTCGCCGCCGCCAGATTTGGCATTTCCGGCCGCCGGTGGCTGTGCCTTGCCATGGATTGGCCGGGAAGCGGCCCACGCAGCCCCCACAAAGCCTCCGCTCCGAATGCAGGTACTGACTCTTTCTCTAACCACTCTAGTCGCTCCCGACGTCGGTTCACTGGAAAATACACGACCGACCGTCGCCCGGGCTCGGCGCTCGCTCAACTGCTCATCGGCTTGCAGCTGCCGGTCATACAGTGTGACGACTGCACATGGCAAGTGGTGCGTCGAGTTTCTACCGCGTCGCAACATCCCGGATGAGTGTTCTTCAAATGCACAAACAATGGGGTATGTGCTTGTTTTGAATCGGTTTTTCATCGGATTTGGTTCAATTTCGGTAGCTCATTGATGCTCATCTATGTGTGTAGGATGATGGATGCTCGTTTCAGTATTGGGAAGAAGAATACACCGATTTATTGATAGCACGAAAATTAGTAGATGCCCGTGCACTCGTTGGTAGAATTGAGGCTAAACATGAGACTAGATGTAAGATTAGAGAAGAAATTAGACGGGAAGCAACATATACTTATTTAGAATCAAGAAGAAGAATGAAGTTTGCAAGATCGAGAATCCCAAAATATTTAGATGTAAGATTAGTGAATTACTCCCTCCGTCCCAAAATATTTATCATCAAAATGGATAAAAATGAATATATCTAAAACTAAAATACATCTAGATACATCACCTTTTATTCATTTTGAGGACAAGTATTTCCGGACGGAGGAAGTATTATGCAATCTAATGTTGTTGAATAAAATAAAGAAGCAAAGAAATGTGTTTCGGTGGTTGAAATTGAATTGCAAGTGAAAAAAATTACTCCGCTAAGTATAGGAGATCAGCTAGTCCGATCAAAACTTAGTGAAATACGGAGTATATATATACCCCACTAAGCCTTTTACTCTGTTAACTTTTCAGGGCATCGGTTAGGGTTAACATGCAGCGCCTGTTGTATTTGATCAAAACACGCGCGCGCGTACACACAAGTGCCCGGCCGTCTACACGCTGATTGTGAGGGCGTGCCTACACGCTGCTCACACAAGCTTTGGTGACTAGTCGGGACCTCGGATACTCCCATACGCTCTAGCTGGTGGCTAGGTTCTAGAGAAGCACCATTTGGACGGACAAAAGCACCCGACGCCAAATGCAGCCCCTCTCCCACGGCGCGTGAATGACAAATGTACGAACGAGCACACACTTGCCCGAAAAACTTCAAGCTTGAGACTTGAGAGTCTGCACCCGTACCTTTCGGCGTGCCACCACGGAGCGTGGCTCCAACCCATCCTCGTACCAGCAGCAGCAGGAGAGAAAACGAAGACGGCGAGCGCTTTGCGTCACGTGGCCGCGGACGAGGCCGGAGCGGCAAGGAACGCGCTGCCGCCGCACACGCGTCCGTCCGGTCCGGCGGCTCGCCCGTCTACCTCGTATCGCCTTCCGCTGCCATCTCCTTCTCCTACCTGCTGTGACACACGAGCCCACGCGCGCGCGCTTCCTGCCGATCCTTCCTACAGACAGACGGCCAGCGCTAGCGCTCGCGCCCGGCGAAAAATCCTTGGATCTTTAAGGCGAAATATCAGCACGATGCCGCCGCGGCACGGAAAAAGTACGCGCGCGCGGGCACTAACACGTCAACGGAGCCCCGGGCACCGTTGGTGCGGTTCGGCGCCGCGACAAAGCTTCTCCGGCCACAGGAACGAGACGCCATTCGTCCATTGGAATCGTCCGCTCTTCCACACGCCCAGCTCCTTCACCGCCACGGTTCATTCGCCCCGTCTATTCTTGGAACGTTCCCCACCTTCCAGTTGCTGCACATGTTCCATGTCGTTCCTCCCTCCCAGTATTTATACGGCCTCGCTGCTCGACAGGTCCTCCGCAACAGTCAGTCAATAGTTCAACTTCAACGCAACGCTGCACAGGCAACGGTTCTTGAACAAGGAGAGCTCACCGAGTCCAGCAATGGCGGCGAGGGCTGCATGTACCGGCGGGCTGCTCAGGGCTACCACCGCCAAGGAAAGCCGCCTGCCGTCGTCGTCCCCGACGGCCAGCCGACCGTCCTGCCGCATCCCGTCTCTCAAGTTCCCGTTCTTGTGGGACACCAAGGCTAGGCACGGGAAGATCAGCCGCGCCGCGGAGCAAAGGGCGGCCCTGATCACCCTGGGAGCAGCCACCGCCAGCACCGCGGAGGAGAAGCAACGCCTGCTGGGAGAATCGAGCAGCGTAAATCTCCTGCTGCCTCTGGCGTACGAGGTCACCAGGAGGCTGGTGCTCAGGCAGTTCGGGGCGACGTGGCTGGCCCTTACGCGGCGCTGCCGGGCCAAGGTCGTCGAGGCCGTCATCCACCAGGGCATCGTCACATGCCAGTCGTTCACGCTCCTCGGCGTGGCAGGGTCGCTCCTCGGTTCAGTCCCATGCTTCCTCGAGGTAATTAGCCAACTCCTGCATGCGTAGCCGCCATTCATGTTGCAACCTTCGTTTCAAGTAGGTCGCCAGAGACTGACCAAACCTTTCATGTGTCTCTGTAGGGTTGTGGCATTGTTCTGCAGTCGTTCTCCTTGCAGTTCCGTGCCATGTCGCAGACGATAGATCAAGCCGAGATCATCAAACTTCTCATCGAAGCATTAGGTACTTACTGGTGTACTCCAATCACAAGGCATCCGTCGCAACAATCCAAGTCTCAAGTCTGTAACTAACTGGAGTATTTTCTGTCCTTGTTCAGACATGTTCCTGATCGGCACCGCTCTGCTCACGTTCGGCATGGGGATGTACGGCATGTTCTACGGCTCGCAGCGCGTCCAGGAGCCCATCTACGAGAGGCTGAAGGAAGGGGCGAGGATCCGGTCCGTCACGCAGGCCAAGTCGAGGTTCGGCCACGCCGTGATCCTGCTGCTCCAGGCCGGCGTCCTCGAGAAGTTCAAGAGCGTGCCGCTCGTCACCGGCCTCGACATGGCCTGCTTCGCCGGCGCGGTGCTCGCCTCCTCCGCCGGCGTCTTCCTCCTGTCCAAGCTCTCGGCGCATCCGCAGCCATGCAACAAGCAAGCCTCCTTCGCGTGAACATGTGACGTGTCCAGTGTCCCTGAGTAATAGCATGCGTTATTCATTTGTTCTTTCGAGTTAGCAAAGCAAGAAATAGTACTGGTAGAAAAGCCAAAACCTGTGAACACGCTCTTGGCCCTTTTCCTCTTTTCTCTCACGAGTTGCCCGTAGCGGTTTGATTTGTAGTGGCTTGAGAGCAATGTCAATAAAGATTCTCGGGGTAGAAAGAGAAAGTACTACGAAAATCATTTCGGAGCGACCCTCGTGCTCTTTTGTGATCAGCCACGTAAAAACTCGTGGTGTGTTTCACTTTCACGTTGCCTCGGGATATTCCAGCGGCTCTTCCGTATTCCGACCGCGCGAGGATTCTGCTCCGTCCCTCGCCGTCCCGCTGCCGCTTGCGAGAGGGAAGACGCGGTGTGGCCGTGTGGGCGTGTGCCGCGAGGAGGCAGGGCGGCTCCACGAATTTGATTCCGGATATTCATGTGTATTTATTTCGCTAAAATCATTGCTTTTTTCGAAAATTGTCACTATTTTGTCAAAATCAACATTGTTTTGTATAAATCATGGGTATTCATATGAAGACCCAAGAATACCTCTAGCGCCGCCCCTGAGACGGGGATCACCGGGTCAGGCGTGGTGGTACTGTATTTTTTACGGCCATTTTTCAGTTTTCCACCCGGGCCGGGAGAATTTAGCAAAAAAAAAAAGCAAAAGATTTGTCTCGTCTCATTTATTAAGAAGATGTAGGGTTGCCTAATTAGTTAGCAAAAATCAGATGAAAACCATTGCAACGGCTCACTTAGGGTAACATAAGACAACCTAACTACCCACGGGAAGACACACGCCGTTGATAAGAAATCATCGTCGAGGTTATCACCGACCGTCATTGTCATCACTCCTACGTGAGTCATTGACTTTGATTTCAGCATTGACGACCACCAACACAACCCCCGCCAAAAGAGGCGTTGGAACCCATGCCGACATATGTCAATCAGTCGATCACCCGCGTTGGCGATCATACAACTCAGACTCAGATGATGAACCTTGCATGAGAAAAGCGTTGAGCCTGCACCACAACCAGGCCCTACAAGCGAACATCGATCTCGTGCCATCGTCACCGCTGAGGCACCTCCTTCTTAGCTCCGACCCACAAAGACGTGAATCGGATGACACCGACTACCGAACCCCCGCCTGAACCCAACTAAACCGGAAGATGTCATCGGTGCCAGACAAGAAGCCATACAACTCCGAATCAGGGTCGGAACCCTTGCATCCCCGCAGGAAGCAGCGACCCACGGAACCTCCATTGAAACCGAGGCAGCCATCATTCCAGAACACTCACCACCGGTTCCTCCAGTCAGTCTAACTCAAAGAACGATGTTCAATATAGAGCGCCGCTATCACTCGATGTGGGAATATCTCATGTCCGAGGTTTCCCCAAAACAATTATTCGCATAAAAGCTCAAAGGCACATGTGGGGTTTCATGACACGGTGGAAAATTTAGTACCACCCTAAAAATAGAGGAGAGATGAGACCAACATACTCCTGCCGTCCTTGAAAAAGTATTATACAATAATACACCAACATTTATGCCATCAAATTACTAGCATTAGATTCATAATAAAATATATTTTCATCATATACCTATTTGATTTCACAAACATTGATATATTTTTGCACAAACTCGATCAAACTTTGAGATAGTTTGACTTCTAAATTTAGAAGTACACTCTTTGAAGGACGGAGGGAGTATAAGGGATTCGCTCCCACGTCCTATTGGAGCATGAGAAGAGGAGTGGCACAAATGCTATTCTCCCCAGTCTCTCGCCTCGCCACGCCACTGATACGTCCAAAACGTATCTATAATTTATGCTTGCTCCATGCCTCTTTTGTGTGATATTGCTATGATATTTATGCACTTCCATACACTTTTGATCATATTTGGACTAACCTATTAACTCAGTGCACCACAGTGCCAGTTCCTGTTTTCTGCTGTTTTTCTATTTCAGGTTTCCCCCATATTAAAAGTGCCCTAAAAATTCCGGCAAAAATACAGGAAAAATCAGCGTATCGGGAGCTTTCAGAAAAACCAAGGCAGGGCCAGAGGGGAGCCTGGGGTGGCCCAGGCGGCCACCCGGCGCGGCCCCACCCCTGGCCGCGCCAGGGGGGTGCCTGGGGCCCCACCTCCGCCTCTGGTGACCCCCTTTTGCATATATATTGCTCGCGTCCCGAAACCCTCGAGGACGGAACCCTTTTTCGCGATCTCATCTCTGTTCCGCCGCCGCCGCGCTTCCAAGATCAGGAGCACCAGGAGAACTCTTCCCGGCACCCTGTCGGAGGGGAGAACCACCACCGGGAGCTTCTCCACTACCATGGACGCTTTCCGGATGAGTTGTGAGTAGTCTTCCTTGGACCATGGGTCCATGACCAGTAGCTATGTGATGTTCTCCTCCCCTCTTTGTTCTTCATCGATTAGACCTCGTGAGCTGCCCTACATGATCGAGGCACATATGTAATCTTTATGCTGCTGCTCTGCTGAGTTTGCTGGGATCCGATGGATTATGAGATTATGTTCAGATTGTGTGTGAGTAATATATTTGATTCACCTCTTTTATATTTATGTTCTTGAGTAATTATTGCATGTTCTTCGTTGCTATTTATTGCTTTGGCCGAGTAGTAGGTAGTAACTCCAAGAGGGAACGTTATGCTTGATTGTGGGTTCATGCCCCTCGATGACTAGCTTGAGTGACAGAAACATGAGTCTAGGGGGTGTGCTGTTGCCACAAGGGGGAAAACAACGGTGCTTGTACTTGCGGGTGCAAGGATTGTTTACTTTACGCAAAGTTCTTTTAATGCAGTTGTCTGTTGCTTTGAGTTTACACTTTGGGTGGGACTCGCAACTTAATACCAGCGAGATGTTCTGGATAGATATCTCAAGGTGGATGATTAGTAGTAGATGCAGATGGATTTCGGTCTACTTGCCTTGGCGTACCGCCCATGCTTTTGAGCCTCTACCTTTCTTTACAGCATAGTTAACATTGGTTTGCGCATATAATCCTGTCAATTGCCCAGCTGTAATTTGTTTACCTCGCTTAGCTGTTTTATCGTCTTTTGGGAGAGAGACATCACTAGTGAACATCATGGGACCCCGGTCCATGTTACCATCACTGATCACACCCGCTATTTACTTCCTGTTCTTATTTCCTAGTTGCAGTCATACCTATCACTATTATCTCTTGCGTTTGATCCTTTGTAAACGACAAGGCCGGAGGGATTGACAACCTCTCTGTACTCGTTGGGAGCAAAGTTATTTGTATCTGTGTGCAGGTCCTGTCAAGCGAAAGTTTCTGGCGCCATTGACACCTTCTTGTCGACCCTCGGAGTCTCACGGGATTCGATCCTTGGTATCTTTGCCAAGGGAAATTTGCCGCTACGCTACATCTCAAACCTTCCACTTGGGGTAACCAACGAGGGGCGAGAATCCATCAAGCAAGTTTCTGGCGCCGTTGCCGGGGACTCCACTCTTCAAGATAGGGGAGTTGCACGCTATCTTTTATCTTTGCTTTTTAGTCTTGTTAGTTTACCTTTCAGTTTTTGCTTTAGTGTCCCTTACCAAAAATCACAAAAATAGTTATCTTGTTTTTAGTTGGCATTATGTCTAGTCCTTTTGCCTTTGGTGAGGCAGAAGTGCTCACCTTTAAACAAAGAGGTGGTGAAAGTCTAAAAGATGCTTGGTATAGAATTAATGATTCTAAAAAAAGAGCCACCAAGAAGCAATCTACTACTATCCTGCTTAGAAATTTTTATGTTGGAATTACTTCTTGGAATAGGTTTATTCTAGATTCTGCTATCAATGGAAATTTCCTAGAAGCCCCAGTTTGGGAATCTCTTAGTATTATGGAAAATCTTGTTGGAAATCCCCCTGTTGTTAGCAGTCAAGAGGACATTACCCTAGCTCACATTA
Source organism: Secale cereale (assembly GCA_902687465.1). Taxonomy (NCBI): domain Eukaryota; kingdom Viridiplantae; phylum Streptophyta; class Magnoliopsida; order Poales; family Poaceae; genus Secale; species Secale cereale. The sequence goes on from LR738713.1 coordinate 701,064,146, forward strand.
TGAAAAAACTTGAAAAGATAGAGCTAGAGATGCCAAGCATTAATAAGATAAATGAGTTGGACCATAAGATCCAGGGGAATTTGAATAGGCTTGATAGCTCCATGCATAAAATTCTCAAAACTTTGGAGACCATCAAATCCCATGACTTGGATTCTTCTAGGATAGACAAGATTGAGGAAATCTTTGACACTTTAGGAACTACTTTCTCCTCAATCAAAGTCAAAAAGGTAGAAACTCCGCCAAAGAAGGAACCTAAGTTCGTTTACGTTCCAAAGGCTCCTCGTTCCAAAAGTAATCCATCTATTGCCAAAGGGGTTGAAACTGTGAAAACTTTGGAAGAAATACCTCTCTTTGATAAATTTATAAATGAATCTCCCATTGACTTTCCACCTTTTGGTTTTCTCCCTAGAAGTATCTTTACTAGGCCTTTATTTGAAAGTCCTCTTAAGACTAGTTGTACTATTGAAGAGCTTTTTGATGATCTTGATGATGGTTCAATTGATACAACTTGATCATTTTGCATTATGCCTAGCTTTAAGGCATAAAAGAAAGCGCTTTTGGGAGGCAGCCCACAACAAATAAAGTTTTATTTTGATTTTGTTGAGTCTTGATGTTTGTTAATACAGTAGCATCATCATTGTATCTTTTTTTTCAGCTTTGTGCCAAGTTTAGCCTCCGATGCAAGAAAGTTCAAAAGTTGTGACGTGCAGTCCAGAAAACAGATTCTGTCCTTGGACAGAAAAATTCGTATAAAATCACCAGATCATATTTTTGATCTGAATTTTTTTGACACCGTGCTCTATACAATTGGCTTTCGGGCGTCTGTTCTGAGTTTTTTGATTTGAGTTACAGAAGTGCCCCGAAAAAATTATTTACTACCTGCTGGTCTGTTTTTCACAGATTCTGTCCTGTTTTGCCTTTTCTTCGTTTTGCAAACCTTGAGCTTGCTTTTTCTTTGCAAAAACCTTTTGGCAATCTTGATAAACAGTAGCTCTTCAAGATTATCCTTATTTCCAGCAGGGAAAAGTTATTTTATTATGGGTACTAACCTCGCTAATCAGATTATGATGAGTTATGTATGAAGGGAGTTTTCAAGTGTGCGAGGGAAGATGATAAAAAGATTCAGGAGGGTCAAACGCTGAAGCTTGGGTATGCCCCCATGCACCCCCAAGAAATATTCAAGAAGACTCAAGCGTCTAAGCTTGGGGATGCCCCCGTGCATCCCCTTCTCCATCAACAATTATCAGTTCGTCTTTCGTTCCACTATATTTTAATCACTTCATGCGTTATGTGCTATGCTTGGAGCGTCTTGCTCTTAGTTTCCTTTTTAGTTTTCTTTAGCTTTGCTTGCTGTTCATAACGATTTAGAACCCAACTTTCTTTGTGTGGGAGAGAAACACACTCCACTTCAACCTAGAACACAACATAGGATTTTCATGCTTATCTTTGCTGTGTGTGTTCTTTGTCTTTCCATAGCTACTGTCATGTTTAGCTCTTAGTTTTCATGCCTTTCTTTTTAAAGAGCTTTTGTTTAGTTGGTTGTTGAACTCTCTTGAGTTTTCATGTTTATCTTGTTAAGAGAGTTTGTCTGTTGCACTGAGTTGTGTGTCTTAACTTAAAGTAGGTAATTGAGGTTGCTATTTAATTTTAGTAGTAACTTGCAATAGTTTTGAGGTATTGCCATGAGTAATGTCTGAACTTTTGGTGTCAAGAGCTTTAGCCTATTAGTGATAGATGTCGTATTTTGGGCAATCCGTGTTTATTTTCAAAAACCTACAAAATAGTTGAGATCTTTAGCTACTAAATGGATCACTAATCTTTGGAGGGATCGAATATTAGAGTACACTCACGTACCATGGGTCGAGGATGCGCAAGGGTAACCAAACCCCCATACACACTCTTTGTGAACCTCCTAATTAGATTGAGAGTTACCGATAATAAGTGCATGAGTTCTTCGGACTAATGTGAGTATTCGAAAGTTGGCACTTCCACCTAACCATATTTTTCTAGCCTCTTCGGTACCGTGCATTGCCCTTTCTCACCTCGAGAGTTGGCGCATACTTCGCCGGTGCATCCAAATCCTTGGCACGATACGCTCTGTCATCATAAGCCTCATTATATCCTTCCTCAAAACAGCCACCATACCTACCTATTAAGGCATTTCCACAGCCTTTCCGAGATACATTGCCATGCAACATCCATCTTCTCATGACTTGATCTTCATGTCATACATGCTTTTTGCTTGATCGATGAGCCACGTGCTAGTTGGGCCTTGCCCTAATCATTGCTACATGACGCGCTAGTATCATTGCATATCCTGCTACACTGGCAGAGGCATAGATTTGCATACATCATGATAGTTTCATTTTCTTTATGTTGAGTACTTTTGTAAAGTGTGAAAGATCTTCTATACCTCTTGTAATACATAGAGTGTTGCCCCTAAAGTGAGGAAAAGATCTCAAAGAGGACAAATCAAAAGATCCCAAAGAGGACAAAATCAAAAGATCCCAAAGAGGACAAATGAGAGATAAATAGAAAGAGCCATTGAGGCCACAAAAAAATAAAAAATAAAAGAGAAAAAGAAATAAAAAGAGAGAAGGGAGCACACTACTATTTCCTTTTGAGAGATCCACACTCGTACTCCATCTTATACCTTGTGCTCCATAGAGATTATCATTTATGCATATAGCTATGTGGGGACCTTTACACTATAGAACTTGGCTTGTATATTCCAATGATGAGCCTCCTCAAAAGAGCTCTAGGTCTTCTTGAGCAAGCAAGTTGGATGCACCCCCACTAGTTCCATTGGAGAGCTTACCTTAGCTCATATGTGCATCCGTTGCATGGCAATCCCTACTCCTCACATCATATCTATCATTTGGCTTTCTCTCGCCGATGATTGTCCTCATTGATGTGAGCCTGTCACACCTTTTTTGTCTTCCCCCTCTATCATTTTTCTCTCTTTGCCATCCTAAGTATCGACTTTCTTGCTTACGCTCATCCATTGCATGAGTGCTCAAAATATCGAAAGGGAGTGGATCATTTTGACTTGTACCTGGCTGACGGTCTGGGGATGAGTCAAGATAAGATTCCAAAGAAGACCAAGTGTGAAACTTTAGTAGATTAAGTTCTCAACAATATAAAAACTATGTTTTACTCTCTCATATATCCATATCCCCTTTCTTGCACGCAAACACCATTTGGAGACATTCGAGTCACGGACAGCGAGAGCTCTTGCACCTTTATGTTCTTATGTTGCTTGTTACAATGCTAATATAGACTCTTGCTTGTTATGACTTGAATTGAATTACATGCCTTGATTGCTTTACTTAAAAGTTCTTATATGATTGATAAAATGTCACCACAGAAATTATGCTTGTTATCATTTACCTACTCGAGGACGAGCAGGAATTAAGCTTGGGGATGTTGATACGTCCAAAATGTATCTATAATTTCTGCTTGCTCCATGCCTCTTTTGTGTGATATTGCTATGATATTTATGCACTTCCATACACTTTTGATCATATTTGGACTAACCTATTAACTCAGTGCACCACAGTGCCAGTTCCTGTTTTCTGCTGTTTTTCTATTTCAGGTTTCCCCCATATTAAAAGTGCCCTAAAAATTCCGGGAAAAATACAGAAAAAATCAGCGTATCGGGAGCTTCCAGAAAAACCAAGGCAGGGCCAGAGGGGAGCCTGGGGTGGCCCAGGCGGCCACCCGGCGCGGCCCCACCCCTGGTCGCGCCAGGGGGGCGCCTGGGGCCCCACCTCCGCCTCTGGTGACCCCCTTTTGCATATATATTGCTCGCGTCCCGAAACCCTCGAGGACGGAACCCTTTTTCGCGATCTCATCTCTGTTCCGCCGCCGCCGCGCTTCCAAGATCGGGAGCACCAGGAGAACTCTTCCCGGCACCCTGCCGGAGGGGAGAACCACCACCGGGAGCTTCTCCACCACCATGGACGCTTCCCGGATGAGTTGTGAGTAGTCTCCCTTGGACCATGGGTCCATGACCAGTAGCTATGTGATGTTCTCCTCCCCTCTTTGTTCTTCATTGATTAGACCTCGTGAGCTGCCCTACATGATCGAGGCACATATGTAATCTTTATGCTGTTGCTCTGCTGAGTTTGCTGGGATCCGATGGATTATGAGATTATGTTCAGATTGTGTGTGAGTAATATATTTGATTCACCTCTTTTATATTTATGTTCTTGAGTAATTCTTGCATGTTCCCCGTTGCTATTTATTGCTTTCGCCGAGTAGTAGGTAGTAACTCCAAGAGGGAACGTTATGCTTGATTGTGGGTTCATGCCCCTCGATGACTAGCTTGAGTGATAGAAACATGAGTCTAGGGGATGTGCTGTTGCCACAAGGGGGAAAACAACGGTGCTTGTACTTGCGGGTGCAATGATTGTTTACTTTACGCAAAATTCTTTTAATGCAGTTGTCTGTTGCTTTGAGTTTACACTTTGGGTGGGACTCGCAACTTAATACCAGCGAGATGTTCTGGATAGATATCTCAAGGTGGATGATTAGTAGTAGATGCAGATGGATTTCGGTCTACTTGCCTTGGCGTACCGCCCATGCTTTTGAGCCTCTACCTTTCTTTACAGCATAGTTAGCATTGGTTTGCGCACATAATCCTGTCAATTGCCCAACTGTAATTTGTTTACCTCGCTTAGCTGTTTTATCGTGTTTTGGGAGAGAGACATCACTAGTGAACATCATGGGACCCCGGTCCACATTACCATCACTGATCACACCCGCTATTTACTTCCTGTTCTTATTTCCTAGTTGCAGTCATACCTATCACTATTACCTCTTGCGTTTGATCCTTTGTAAACGACAAGGCCGTAGAGATTGACAACCTCTCTGTACTCGTTAGGAGCAAAGTTATTTGTATCTGTGTGCAGGTCCTGTCAAGCGAAAGTTTCTGGCGCCATTGACACCTTCTTGTCGACCCTCGGAGTCTCACGGTATTCGATCCTTGGTATCTTTGCCAAGGGAAATTTGCCGCTACGCTACATCTCAAACCTTCCACTTGGGGTAACCAACAATGGGCGAGAAGCCATCAACCATACACGTGTCTCGTGTTTCGTGAACAAGCCGATCTCAGACATATGCCATATGTGCTCTTTTATTGCCAGATGAAAAAGGATAATTAGTTGGTAATTGATTACTACCTCCGTCAAGGTGAATAAGTCATTCGCGTAGTTCTAGGTCGACGATTTAACTATCTGAATATGTATTATATGTGACAAAAAATATATATTTAGAAACTACATGCGTGTATAAATCTAGTGATATATTTTTTAATGACATATATCACATATTTAATTCCTCAAATCGATGACCTAGAACTACGCGAATGACTTATTCACCTAGACGGAGGTAGTACAATTTTTAGCGGATACATTACGAACAGCAACATCGGAACAACTCGGATCACGCGTTGTTACCAACTTGATCGTGGGCCTAACCCCGCGTCTCACGCCCGACCACGAGTATATTAGCGACAGAGCCATTGGCAACCCTAGTTGTCACTTAGAACAGATTGCATATGCTCTACCTCCTCACGCACGAAACGATCCTCGTTCCTCCTGTTGTTTTTGCTTCCGGTCGACTCCATTCGGAAGACCATTGCATGGTTCCTCGGGAGAGCAGGCCTCTGAAAGCAAGGGCGAAGCGTAGTAGGGAGCAAACCGGGGCACGACATGTCCTTTGTTTTGGAGTTGCTCTTAGAATTTGGTACATATCCGGCCCAATAAGAGCAGAGGCCCACTAAGCACGCTATTGGCCCACCTTCACTTCGCTTCATGCTTCGACATTGTCTAGAACCTTGTCCTTTGTGATCCCACACTAGCAAATTAGCGATAAGGATTTTAGGGAGTGTCTCAACACGACTGCTCGCTCCTGTTCGACTACATCCATGACTTCAGCTACTTCATCAACCTCCCCACCAATACCACAACACCGCGAACAAGAAGGTTGGTGAAGCCATTTGCAACTGCCATGACTTTCACCTCTCCGAAAGGAGGATACAATCTATTCATCCCCCACTTGTTTGTTCATGTGTTAGACATAGACCTGGCCATGGGCAGCCCGGCCCGGTCGGCCCGACCCGGCCCGGCCCGACCTTGTCCACGGGCCGGGCTCGGGCCTAGATTTCAGGCCCGGTGGCCGGGCCGGGCCGGGCCCAGGCCCGTCATTTTTGCACATTAGCGAAGGAGCCCGGCCCGAGGCCCGAGGCCCGTCGGGCTTTTACATGTTCGGGCCGAGCTCGGGCCCGATTTTTAGGCCCGACGGCCGGACCGGGCCGGGCTCGGGCCTGGGTTTTTTGCACCGGGCTTGGGTCGGCCTGGCCCGAAGCCCGGCTCGGCCCGAGGTTTGGCCAGGTCTAGTTAGACATACTTGTTGTTATCATAAATGTTCCTATTCTATGCTTCGTTTAATCGTGGGGCCAATAGTTTTTCTTGCATGTGTCTTCTGCTTACGCTGGGGAATCCTCATCTTGTTTTGTCATGACTACCACAGGATATGTCGAAGGACAAAGTAGAGTGGATTTCAGAACATGTAAAATCGGGCCCGAGCTCGGCCCAAACATGTAAAAGCCCGACGAGCCCGAACAAAGTAGAGTTGTTTTGTCATGACTAGCTAATAGATTGAAACTCATTCTCCCAGTGTTGATTTCAGAAGAACAAAGTGCGTTCGTCCCTGGACGACTTATCACAGATAACGTTTTTGTGGCTTACGAGTGCGTGCATGCGATCAGGACACGGAAGAGAAGGAAACCGTTATGTGCGGTGAAGCTAGATATGATGAAAGCATATGACAGAGTAGAGTGGATTTTCTTGGAGCAGATGTTATCTCGTTTTGGTTTTGCTCAGGGCTGGATATCGATGATTATGAGGTGTGTAACTTCAGCAAATTTCTCGGTCAAACTGAATGGTGGGTGCTCTAGGGGTTTTCTGCCGTCCAGGGGACTGAGACAGGGAGATCCCCTCTCTCCATATTTATTCCTTTTTTGTGTGGAGGGGTTCTCAGCTTTACTAAAAGATGCCCAAGACAACCGGAAGATTAATGGTGTTTCGTTTGGGAGCACTGGCCCCCGTGTGACACATCTTTTATTTGCTGATGATAGTATTGTTTTTTTGGAAGGGTCTAATGACAATCTGGTAGCTCTGAAGGAGATTCTAGAAAAATATGAAGCTGCATCTGGCCAAAAGGTAAACCTGCAGAAATCATCGATATTTTTTGGTAAAGGGTGTGCGCAGGAAGACAAGGGCATACTGATGCAGGCCATTGGGATTGAATCTGAGGCCCTTGGAGAGAGGTATTTGGGACTACCAACGGTGGTTGGACGATCCAAAGATGGCTCCTTCAAATATGTTACTGAATGTTCGAAGGGAAAGGTCTCAGGATGGAAGGGACAGGGGCTCTCAAAAGCGGCCAGAGAAGTTCTAGTAAAATCAGTGCTACAGGCCACACCGACTTTCACAATGAGCTGTTTTTAACTCACAAAGAAGATGTGCGGGAATCTGACTTCGATCTCATCGAAATTCTGGTGGGGGGCAGCGAATGGTGAAAGGAAGGTGCACTGGCTAGCATGGGAGAAAATATGCACCGCAAAACATGATGGTGGGATGGGGTTCAGAGACCCAGCTGCGTTTAACCAAGCGTTGTTGGCGAAACAAGCGTGGAGGATCCTACAGAACACAAACTCATTGTGTGCGCGTGTGCTCAAAGCTCGCTACTTCAAGGAAGGATCGATCATGAGTGCAACATGTCCTGCAGGAGGCTCCTATACTTTCCGTAGCATACTGTACGGTCGAGATTTGTTGAGGGAAGGAACTGTCTGGCGCATTGGAGACGGATCAACGATCAATATCCATCATGATAGCTGGATACCGAGGCAGGGTAGCCTCAAGCCGCTAGGGCAGGTTTTTGTACCCGGTGTGGTAAAAGTTTGGGACCTAATGACACCAAATGGCAAGGCCTGGGACACTAACAGAGTTGATGCCATGTTCTCACTGGAGGATGCTAGCGATATCAAACAGATTGCTATTGGAGGGCCGGGCTTGGTAGATTATCTTGCATGGAATTATACGAAGAATGGTGTGTTTACAGTAAGGTCAGCATACCATCTCAAGATGACTCTGAATGGGCTGAAGTCCGGACGGCCGGGCTCGTCTTCATCAGTCCAGAAACATAAGGGATGGTTGGGGCTATGGGACACAAATGCTCCAAACAAGGCCAAGATACATATGTGGAGGTTGATGCGTAATGGACTAGCAGTTGGGACGGAGCTACTACGACGACGCATTAAAGCAGGTGTTTTCTGCACTGCGTGCGGAAGAGAGGAAACGATCTATCATAGATTTTGGGCATGCCCACACTCCACTCTCTTCTGGAAGGTTCTGTGCTCGGAGAAGGGAGTTGCGGTGGCGATCCCACCGTGTCAGGCTGACTCCTCGAGTGCGGTCTCTACGTGGCTGCAAGGGTGGTTTGCAGAGGCGAGCGATGACGAAAGGGCTGCAATGGTCCAGGCTTGCTACGGGCTGTGGCTCGCACGGAATGAAGCGAAAGATGGGAAGCAGATAGCAACGCCACATGAAATAGCGAATTCGGTATGTGCCTACATAGGGGAATGGCAGGCTGTACACAGTAAGGGAGCGCCGGCGGAGAAAGTGCAAGCGCTTCAGAGGTGGGACGCGCCTGAAGAAGGATGGATCAAAGCCAACTCGGATGGAGCACTACACAAAAATGGTGAGAAGGGCGGCGGGGGAGTTATTCTGCGAGGACATGCAGGGGACTTCCGAGCTGCTGCATGCCATGTATATCACCATGTTTCGGACCCGGAGGTAGTGGAGATCCTGGCGTGCAAGAGGGCAGTCCAACTAGCTGCGGAGATAAATGTTCAGAAGTTGCATCTGGAGACTGATAACAAAGCGGTGGCGACCATGCTTCAAGGGCAAGAGAGGAGTCTGGCTGCTATGGGGCCAATGGTGGAGGAAATCAAGGCCATGTTTCGGTTCTTCCAGGATGTAAAGGTCTCTTGGGTTCGACGATCTGCGAATGGTGCCGCTCATAAACTTGCTAGGGTAGGTGTGGGGGAGGATCTTTGTAAGGTGTGGCTTATGGTGCCACCAGATTTTGTGCTTGGGGTGATCTCTGATGAGATCCCAGACTCGTTTTAGTTGAATAAAGTGCGGCATTAATCCTCAAAAAAAAAGACTACCACAGGAGGAAAAACCGGGATGTAGTGATAAACGCTCGTCACGACTCCATAGCGGGACATCCATATGCACGTACGACTACTCCAAAACGTATGTGTTTACTTGGGAATAACAACATAAAACACATTATTATACATATGCGCAACACTTCTCCAAATATACAAAAAAAATACATATTTTGTTTGTAGAAACATATTTTATGCATGTAATTGACCTCTCGTTTCAAATAGTAGGACATCCATATGCACATACATGGTCATTTATATTTTTTTCATATATACTCCCTCCGTTCCTAAATATTTGCCTTTCTAGACATTTCAAATGGTTACAATATACGGATGTATGTAGACATATTTTTTAGTGTAGATTCACTCATTTGCTTTGTATGTAGTCACTTGTTAAAATCCCTAGAAAGACAAATATTTAGGAACAGAGGGAGTAATACTTATCCACTAGTACATTGGTTTAGCAATATTTTAAAATTTGTTAAGTATAAAAATAATTTTGGCAATATTTGTAGATAAAAAGGGTTGCGCGAGCAGCTGTCCCATTATCATTTCGCTTTTTTTTTTTTTGAGGGTCATTATCATTTCGCTTTAAGATGAGCAACTGTGCTCCCTAAGGCGGCAAATATGAACTCCTAGGAAAAAAATGTCACATATTGTGGCAAACATGGGAGTCGACAGACAAACTTTCTTACATCGTAAGCTGGCCCAACAAGATTTGGCACAATTTATTATTTCACTTTTCTATTACCTTTACTTCTTCTGTTTTTTGTTACTTATTTATATTTCTTTTCTCTTTCCATATTCTAATATTATCTAATTATTCTATTTTGGAAAATTATTTTTAAGAACATTATTTTCAAGAGGTGGACATTGCTTTAAATTACATCAACATTTAATTTGATATATATACAGATTTGCTTTCATGTCTGTGAATATTATTTCAAACAATTGAACATCCTTTATTCAATACTAAGATTTTCCTTAAATTTATGGATATTTTCTACATTATTATAATATATATGTTGAGATATATGATAATATTTTTATTCAGTATATTTTTTTTATTGTTTAATAAATTTTAGACTATGCTTTTTAAACTTTCTGATAATATAATTTTTAGATTCGCAAGAAGTAAAACAGCTACTAGGTGCTAATGGGTCGCACTAGTAGCCCACACATGCCGAAACACAACGAAGTGTGAGTGAATCTCACATTTTTTAACCTTTTGAAATGCTTGATTAAAAAAACTCAAATACATGTTTAATATTTTTTGGCATTGATGGTCAACTTTTTTTCATTACACATTATATATTTTGTCAAAGGCTTGATTAACCTTTTTTTATACATGGTCATCATATTTTCTATACGCAGTTAGCATTTTTCAGATGCTTGATTGACTCCTTTTCAATGCAAGATAAAAAAAATTGCATCCATGGTCAACATTTTTTCTATACACATTTAACATTTTTTAAATGCTTGATTAGAAATTTCAAATAATTGTTTAACATTTTTTAAATGCTTATTTAACAATTTTCAATAGTTATCTACTTTTCTCCCAAACATTTTATTATTTCATATGCATGATAATTATTTTCTCTATACACATTTAACATTTCCAAATCCTTGGATAACATTTTCTTAAAAGTTTATGCAAAGTGTTTTTTGAATATATTGTATTTATAATATTTGAATGTGTAAATAAAAGTAAAAACGAAAATAAATAGAAAACGGGGAAAACCACAATAAAAATGAGGTTGTGGCCTCCAGCACAACTGGTCTGGCGCATCTCGTGCAGCCCTTGCCGCGAGGCTTCCCTAGGTCTGGATATAAGGCCTGTGCCAGTGCTAGTTTCTTAGTGTGGTTTCATAGGCAATTTGCTTATGTGGCATGTTAGTTAATGAAGAAAGAGAGTGAGGTTGTAGCTTAGCTAAGATACAACTCTTGCACGTGGCCATAGGCAAAAAATGGTTCTAGCCCAATCGTATGCATGCATGAGCCCCAAATCATTAGTTGTAGATACAACCCATAAGAAACAATGCATTGGACTAATTGTATCTTAAATAATTATTACACCTATGATATCGTGCTAAGAAACGGTGCATTGGCACAGGCCTAAGCGAGACACAAAGGCGCCCCCGAGCAGTGGTAGGTGGGTGGACCGAAAGAAAGCCGGCTTGAAGAAAAATTAAATACTCCCACCGTCCGGTGAAGAGTGTGCATCTAGAGATTTTAGGACAAATTATGGAGTCAAGTAAAAAATGCATTGGAAAGGTGCAAGCCATCATCTCTCTCCTATTTAATTACCCAACCCCCAATGAGCTAAGTGCATGTAAAAATTAAGAAGACCATGTGTAGATTGTTATTGGTCTTGATTACCGTGTGATGAGAGAGAAGTACTTTAAGGTGCATTGGGAAGTGAGAAGTACACTCTTTTCTGGACAAAATTTGAAGCTAAACGTACACTTTTCACCGGACGGAGGGAGTAGGCTTGTAGCGATTCCTACGAAGCAATCTCGCGAAGTTAAATGGGCTAGCCCAATAGAGCATTTGGATACGGGACTCCTATGAATTACTCTCTATCCTTTGCTACTAGCGAAGAATAGATGATTACTGCTTTACTGTGCTAATAATGTGGATATTCTTTGGGCCATGTTAGGCTAAACACATTTGATTTGCTAATGTGGAAAAGCCTAGCTGACTAAACTTTTGTTGTTTGAAAGGTAAAGCCTGCTAAACCTTGCTTGGAAAGAAGTCCACTAACCCACCAAAAGAGAAAACTGCTCAAGAAATCTATGTGTTGCTATCAGATTTGTTTTTATTTAGTTGACTACTGGAAGTGAAAGGCGTCGACATGTGAGTGCCTGCTCTCATCGATTGTCTTGAACACAGGTCACACATGTCCAGGAGGATGCCATATTTTCCTCATATTGAACGTCCATGATATTCAGTTTGACTGTGTGAAGTATAAACAGGGGGACAGTTTCATACGTTGAAATGCACGTTGGCTGGATACGTACCGAGAGAAAGAGTTGATCAAGAGAACCTGCAGCTGGAATTGACAGGAACTGGATTCCCACTCGTACGTGCATGCTGCGACTGAAAGATAAACCTTGGTCGTGGGTAAGTAAGCGCCTTTGACGTGCAAGCTGTGGACTTGGAAGCTCGATAATCCCTTCCATGTATAGATGCTCCTCCATTTTCGTAGATATGCGCGTCTTTCCATCAGCCCAAGCTTGAGGTAGTACCTGATAGGAACACCATCGTGCATGACGGCCGTGATTTTGCCCGAAGAAGCTGCTCCTTGATCTTTAGGAGTCCAGTTTTAGCTAACCCACCTCACGCATCTCCTTGCGTGAAAGTGAGACGCCACCTGCACCAGCACCCTGAATGCTATCCGCGGGCCGATGCACCATTTCGTCGACCAGGTCGGGTTCTGCAACACTGTCCACCACTGTGGCTAGCCAGGACGCCGGACGCGACCCATCTACAGTATGCATGCCATGCCATGCCGCCCTTGTCTGCAACGAGAGCAATTATATCATGTTGATGCAGGGGTGTACTCCGTACCACATTTCTCTCTCACCACGGTATCCGAAAATGACTCCTGGACTCTTGGTCTGTCCAGGTAACCTGGACCGTATGCGGAAGTAAACGTGTACCGTGTACGTATCACTTGCAGTCCAGCAGGAATTGGGTTCCAGTTCGCCGCGAGCTGGCCGAGGACGCCAGCGCCAGCAGTGCTCCGTCCGTGTCGTCGTCGTCGCAAGCCGTGCATGCTCGCCGATTTTCCGGTTCCCGCGATGTGACCAGCAGGCAGCAGCTGCGGGCCACGTAGGGAATGCGACCGCATGGACCGGGGTTGAGCTGTGTGCCTAGAGCCCTACACAGGAGCACTAGCAGCATCGAGACGAGAACCAAACCAATCACCCGTAATCCGGCCTAGTTGCGGCCGTGCGTGTGCATGGTCCGTCATCATGGTGTGGCCGTGCAGCCGTGCACTAGGACGGGAGAGGAGAGAACGAGATTTGCATTCTTCTGAGCGTGAGCCGACGATGGAGTCGGAGTCAAAGGCCGGGCCATCAGGGTGTGTTTCGTAGCAAGTACTCTTATAGATCTAGACTAGTTGTTCTCTTCTCATACATGTTGAGTGTAGACATGCTGAGTTCGTGCACTTGCTTTTGTTTGGCAGCGATGTATGCATTGAGATATGCTAAGCTGAGACTTTGTTTGGTAGTCTGCATGTGTTTAGACTTATTGAACAATTTCGAATTCCGAATTTATTTTTTCCGAATGGTGAACAAAATTGAGAAAACGTGAACAAAAATTTAAACACATTTTAGAAATTAAACAAAATTTCAATTTTTGATTTTTTTTAAATAAAATAATTTTGAAATTCCTTTTTTTTAAAATTTATATGAAAATTGAAATTATGAACATTTATGAAAATTCAAACAAACTTTGAAATTCTAAACATTTTTTAAAAATGTAAACATATTTGAAATTCTAAACATTTAAAAAAATTTAAAGAAATTTAGAACTTTTTAACTTTTTCAAAAATTTATGCAAATGTTGAAATTCTGAAACTTTTTTGGAAATTTAAACAAATTTTGAAATTATGAATATTTTTTGAAAATATAAACATATTTGGGCGTGATCGTGGGTGGGGACGAGGGTCAGGGCCAGCATGGCTACCTCCATGCATCCTGTCTAGGGTGCATGAGATGGGCATGGTTAAGGGCCCTTTTATGCATCAGAAGGGCATAGCCCAGGTGAGATCATGCACCCTGCCAAACAAGCAAAAGTAGGTTGGATTAGGAACTTTTGCCCTCATGCACCCTACCAAACACACCCTCAGGTAACCGGGCCAGAGATTCCAATATGGGCCCATGCACGGGACATCACTACTACTTCTATAGTACCTCGCCACCCCAGCCCGACCTCGCCTCTATCAAACTTAACCTCAACTTGAGTTCCATGTCCAGGATCACGCCATTGTCCGCCATCAACCACTCACGTGATTCAATTCCCTTGCAAACATCGCACAGAGTGTACATAGCAACACTGGCGGAGCTAGCCAAAAATAACTGTGGGGCGAAAAACAAATCATTAGTGTTTGGGGGGGGGGGGC
>LR738713.1:701078674-701131129 GCA_902687465.1 Secale cereale
CAACATAGCTCCACCACTTCATAGTAACCATCATGATCCATTTACTACTTTTTCAGAGATGCTGATGTAAACCACGCCTGAAACCTTTTTTTAGAAGAAAAGGGCCTAGCCCCGATTCCATTGCAAGCAAGGAATCCAAAGTTATACATCGACTCCAGGAACTTATAGACTCTAGCTGAAAGGAAAGCTAGCACCAATCTAGCTATTACAAATGTAACAGATCAAGCCGAGAGCTAGAGAGCCAACCTTAACAGTAACTAGACTTACTAATACAAGAAAAATGAAACTGGAACTAAAGAAAAAGCACAAGACGATAACCTCCCACTCCTCGGTCTCGGTCCGGCCACATCAATGGAAGAGGTGTTTTGGACAGGAACTCCAGCTTTCGCACCATCATCTGAATGTGTTCTTTAGCAGGTTCTGCAGACAGCCGTTCCCACCGAGCAGCATACGAGGCAGTTTTGCGCCAGAGCGCCTGTATATTAGACCACTTAGCGCGGTTGAAAAAGAAATCATTTCTGGTATTCTAGATGGCCCATAGGCCAGTGATACGTCTCCAACGTATCTATAATTTTTTATTGTTCATGCTATTATATTATCTGTTTTGGATGTTTTATATGCATTAATATGATATTTTATATTATTTTTGGGACTAACTTATTAACCTAGAGCCTAGTGCCAGTTTCTGTTTTTTCCTTGTTTTTGAGTTTCTGAGAAAAGGAATACCAAACGGAGTCCAAACGGAATAAAACCTTCGCGAGGATTTTTCTTAGCCTAGAAGACACCCAGGGGACTTGGGAGTCCAAGACAGGAGCCACGAGGCGGCCACAAGGGTGAAGGGCACGCCCATGGGGTAGGGCGCGCCCCCTACTTTGTGGGCCCCTCATGACCCCCCTTGGCCTACTTCTTCCGCCTATATATTTTCAAATATTCCCCAAACCCTAAAGGGGGCATCGAAAACACTTTTCCGCTGCCGCTGGTCTCTGACCTCGTGAGTTCCCATCTAGATGCCTTTTCAGGTACTTTGCCGGAGGGGAATTCGACCATGGAGGGCTTCTACATCAACACCATTGCCCTTTCGATGAAGCGTGAGTAGTTTACCACACACCTACGAGCCCATAGCTAGTAGCTAGATGGCTTCTTCTCTCTCTCTTTGATTCTAAATACCATGTTCTCCTCGATGTTCTTGGAGATCTATCCGATGTAATCTTCTTTTGCGGTGCGTTTGTCGAGATCCAATGAATTGTGGATTTATAATCAGCTTATCTATAAATATTATTTGAATCATCTCTGAATTCTTATATGCATGATTTGGTATCTTAGTAATTCTCTTCAAACTATCGGTTTGGTTTGGCCATCTAGATTGGTTTTTCTTGCAATGGGAGAAGTGCTTTGCTTTGGGTTCAATCATGCGGTGTCCTCACCCAATGATAAAGTAGTGGTAGCGAGACACATATTGTATTGTTGCCATCGAGGATAAAAAGATGGGGTTTTCATCATATTGCTTAAGTTAATTCCTTTACATCAAGTCATCTTACTTAAAGCGTTACTCTGTTCTTCATGAACTTAATACTCTAGATGCAGAATCGTTTCGGTCGATGTCGGGGATATACCCTGCGGTATGAACCGGCCGGAATTATAACCCGGCCGAACTTGGCATTTTACTTAAGATAGTTTACACTTGGCAATTTACTGGTAACCCGGCAGGCGGATCATGGATGACAAGGCCCAAGGCCCAGAAGGCCGGTTCATGTATGGTGGGCCGGTTTATGAATAAAGCGCAAGGAATATTCTCCTACAAAGGAAGCAAGACTAGGACACCTTGTAATAGATTAATCCTAATCCTACTAGGACTAGTCATGTAACCCGCCCCTTCAACATATATAAGGAGGGGCAGGGCTCCCCAAAGAGGGACAAGCGACAAGCAGACAAGTTCTCACAAGTTTCTAGGGCTAGACACCAAGAGCCGGTTTACCGGCGACACCATGAGGATCATAATGAGATCTAGCCTCAAACAGCACGTAGGGCTATTACCGGATGATGTTTCCCGCGGCCCGAAGCTGTCTAAATCTTTGTCTGGCATCGCGTCTCTCGATTCCGCTCAACCCCTCTCAAGCTAAAACATAGATGCGCGGCCTCACGACTAAGTCCGCTAAACCGGACATCTGCCGTGACAATTCCACGACAGTCGGTGTGTGGAGTAATAGTCGTAGATGCATAATTGTGTCGGTCTACTTGACACGGACGTGATGCCTATATTGGATAATCATTGCCTTAGTTATCGTCATAACTTTGCGCTTTCTATCAATTGCTTGACAGTAATTTGTTCACCCACGTATTATTTGGCTTCAAGAGAGAAGCCTCTAGTGAAACCTATGGCCCCCGGGCCTATTTTCCATCATACTAGTTTCCGATCTACTATTTTACAATCTTTTACTTTACAATCTATAAACCAAAAAACCAAAAAATATTTTATCTTTTGTTTATCTATCTCTATCAGATCTCACTTTTGCAAGTGGCCGTGAAGGGATTGAAAACCCCTTTATCGCAGTGGGTGCAAGTTATTTGATTGTTTGTGCAGGTATGAGTGATTTGTGCGTTCATCTCCTACTGGATTGATACCTTGGTTCTCAAACTGAGGGAAATACTTATCTCTACTTTGTTGCATCAACCTTTCCTCTTCAAAGGAAAAACCAACGCAAGCTCAAGAAGTAGCAGGAAGAATTTCTGGCGTTATTGCCGGGGAGATCTACACCAAGTCAAGATCTACATCAAGCCTACCAAGTACTTGTCATAAACTGTCATCTCTTGCATTTACTTTATTTTCATTCGCCTCTCATTTTCCTCTCCCCCACTTCTAAAACGTCTTCAGAAAAACACAAAAATTATTGCCTTTTCATTTGCCCTTCATCCGTTCGCTTTTTCGTTTGCTATCTTTGCTTGTGTTGCCATGTGCCTTCTATTTTTCTTGCATCTTTGCTTGCTAAAAATCTATTGATATGGATGTCACACCCTGCATTTTGTAACATGTTATTTGTACCTTTGAAGCATGAAAATTTGGACCAGCAATTTTTTTAGCATCATTTGGCTTTTATTTGAAATTGAGTTTTCTTCATATGCTTTTTCTTGTGCTCATTAAAGTCAACTATGACCTCTTGTAGAATTCATCTCCATACCCAAAACTTCTGCCCAATGATCATTCCAAGTGTTATATAACAGTATAGTATTTTCTTACAAAATTAATTTGGCCAAAAGGTATTTTATAAATTTAGTTTTCCAAAAACCCCTGAATTGAGATTTGCACTGCAAGTACTTGATTTAGGGTGAGAAAATTATTTCAAAAGGAACATTTGAGACCTAGTAGCCATAGGACTCCCAGAAACCACAAAGGTATAATTTTAAAAGTTATTTTCCTATTTTATTTAAAAGCTTTTTCTTAAGGCCAGAAATGGTCTTTAATAGGGAAAAATTATTTCACTATTTCAAAAATATTTTCCAAAATTCAGGGAGACTCAGAGGACATATATTGTCCATATATAAGAGTTTCAACACTTGGTCATGTTCAAAATAATGGGCTAAACCCTCTAAAACCCTTTCTGGATATTTCAAGCTTTTGAAATATTTACAAAGGAAACTTTCTCCAAAAATTCCAGGGAAATTCTATCATGTCATATATGACATATTTGGTGATCTTGCCAAGTCCCATGCCTTGGTAAGCAAGAAAACATCCTCAAACCCCTTCATAACCATTCTGTCCATATTTGAAGTTTGAGCAACTTTACATTTCCAAACTTGTCCAAATGCTCTCAAACTTGGTGCACATGCTAGAATGGCCTAATAAGGCATCTAGACCAAATGGCACAAGATTTGGAATAGAGCAACTTGATCAGATCACCCCAAAACCCTTTCTGTTCAAATGCAAATTTGAACAACTTTACATTACCAACTTTTTATCTGGAGCTTCAAACTTTGTGGGCATGATCAATACCCCAAATGATGTTGATACACCAAGTGGTGCATCAAGGGGAGATGATTAGCTTGACTCAATCAAGATGAAGATGTTTCTGTTGATTTCTAGGGTTCACCAAAGTTACATTGGCTAGTTTCTTCAAATGAGCCCAAATTTGGTGAAGCACCCTATTTTCACATGTTATACAATCCTGTTAAGTGCCATGTCAAGTGGAGGTCATTTGCTTGACCAAACACTGATCAAACACCTTCTGGCTTTTTACTAAAACCTCCATCTTGATCACTTTTACTCTTCTCCATGGCCTCAACTTTTTACCACATGTTCATTCAGTTACTAGCTATCCCCAGTAACTTCCCCAGCACCCCAGCTCCATGATTGGGGGGTAAGAACCCAAGTTTACCTTGCTGGACAGCAAGTTTTCACCAAGTCACCAGCATCCTCCCTCTCTCTCAGCATCTCCAGGGCATCCAAGGCCGCAGGCCATTTCTTTACTCCTCCCCTGACCTTCTAGACACTCTTGGGCACGTTGGTTTTGACCGGAGCGGCGAGGGCGCGAAGGTGCCAGCCATACGCGCGCTCTGGAGCACGCAACAGTGCGGGCACGCACTGTAGCTCCAGCCAATCAGCCACCCCCGACAGCCTCGGGCCACTCCCTCGCGCCAGTCGATGCTCCTCGACGTCTGCGACCGCCCCGGCGCTGTCCCCCCTCCTCCTGCGCCCTCCAGTGAACATCGTCGCACGCGCACCGGCCGCCCGCAACGGCCACTCTTCTGCCTCGCACGCGCGCGCGCTCCAGAAGCTCCCCCGCTCCTCCTCTCACCTCTACTGGACGTGGAGCTCGTCCAGCAACTCCGTGGACTCATTCCCCTCGCCCCCTGTGCGCTGTAGCTTCGAGCCGGAGCTCGCCGGCGCACTGGACCACGGGCCTCCGTCGACCCCCTATAAATAGGACCCCCCGGGCCTCTCCAGCAGCATCAGCAGCTCCACCACACCTCACTGAGCCCCCCAATACCACCAGTTCCTCCCCAGGTAGTCCCAGTACTCGGGATCGACCGGAGCTCCGCCGCGTCGGGCCGCCGGTGATCTCGCAGTACGGGCCTCCCCTGCCCTTCCTTTTGCCCGATTCGGAACCCAATCACCTCACTGATCGTTTCCCCCCTGTTTCCCCCTCCTGTTGCAGTCGGAAACGACCGGAGCAACGACCTCCCGACGAGCTTCCGCCGTCCCACCTCACCGTCGGCGAACCTGACCTCCCCGGCGTGCCGTACCACCACCCCTACAACCGCCACTCGACGCTGGACCCAACCCTGCCCTCCGTTGCCGTCGCCGTGGCCGGAAACCTCGCCGGTGAGCTCGCCGTCGCCGTGGCCGCAAGGTTGGAGATGACAGGCGGGCCCCACCTGTCATCCCCACACCTCTCTCCCCCTCCACCCAGTCACTGACCGACGGGCCTCGCCCGTCAGGTTCAAAAACCTGACGTGCGCGCGCAGGCACCCGTGCGGCTGGGCTGGTCCGCCCTGGGCCGTGCACTGTGGCCTTCTCTGGCCCAGTTGCACATGGCACATGGCACTTTTCCTTTTTCTTTTCTGTAATTGTTTAAAATATTTCTATAGAAAAGAATAATGGTCCAAATAAAATAATTCCAACTCCTAAAATCTTGTAATATTCCAACCTATTTAATGGTACCACTTTCACTCACATCTATGAAACTTTTCTGTTCTGTTCAAATTTAAATTCAAATTTGAGTAGTAAAACTCATGTTCTAAAATCAATAGATTCCATTCTGTTACTCCAAAACTCCAACTAAGATTTTTCCCCATCTTAGAAATTCCTCTAGTATTTAACAAAAATAAGTTGACATTTTTCTGAGCACTTTGATTTTTCTGGTTTATTTGTGGTCTTATTTTTCCGTTGTTATTATGCGACGTATAGATCCCGTATTTGACGAAGTTGCTGTGGAAGAAGAAGGAGAAGGATTTGAAGACTTTGAAGACCAAGCCAATCCAGGCAAGCAGCCCTTTGACCATGATACACTTGTTCTTCGGAACTCGTTTGTTTCCGATGCATGATGTTAGGGTTACGATAGTGACCTAGTTGAAACCACCACATGATGCATGCTTGAACTTGATCTTGTTATGTGCTATTTGACCTACAAATAGTTAGTCTTGATACTTGATGATGCATGTGTGACATGAACCTTCGTGGTTAAAAATCTTTGCATGAACCCATCGGGTGCCCCTAATGCCCGAGGGTGATGTTGAATTAGGTCATCACTTGAGAAAGAAGTGATGTGCCGGTAAAATCATGTGCATAGTGGAATGATGGATTAGATTTATGTGTGACTACCGTCCCAACCAAACATGTGCAACCACACTACCCCTTATGGGACGGGGCTTTATTGATTACTTAGGTCGATACTAGCATGGTGCCCGCATTACTAGTGACGGGAAGACTTGAGGTCTTTCCCGGGACGGGGTCGTGCTTGGATAGACGACCATGACTGTTTTCACAGGGCACCGGACACACCGTTGGTCCCTTCGGGTACGTGTGACATTGAATTAGGGCAAGTCCCGTGATCTATTGTTGTACCCGAGGGCCGTGTACCAACGAGTGGACTCTATGTTAGTGTCGTCTAAGGAAAGGTAATGACCGGGTGCTTACCCCGGGTACTTGAGGTACCGCGGGTCGTGGATGACACGGAAGTTCCCCGGATCTTGTGGGTAAAGTGCGCAACCTCTGCAGAGTGTAAAACTATTCGAATAGCCGTGTCCACGGTCATGGACAGTTGGGTGGTGCTACTTAAACTATGTCCAGAATTTTACTTCATCGGTGATAGTATGTGTGTGATGAGTCAAGGTGGTGACTTGACTCGATGAGTTGAATCATATTCATGTTGATATCGGTAACCTGTCTTCGAGGTTACGCGAGGTTATTGATGCATAAACTTGATAGTAGAATATTTATTCTAGCCCTTTGCTAGATTGTTCATTATCGTTCAATTGCATTGTTACTTTGAACCACATCATGGGTTGCTTGCGAGTACATTCAAAGTACTCATTGGTTTGCCACTGGTTATTTAATTGGCCAGGCATGGAAGAACAGGATTATGAGGAAGAATTCTTTGGAGACGAACATGCGAACTAGGACGCTATCCCAGTCAGAATGCCTGTAGGGTTAAGGCAGATGGCATGGGTTCTACCCGTTATCGAAGACTTCCGCTATTTGAGTTATTTGCTATTCAGCCCGTGAGGCTCTATCTATGTAAGACTTGGCCATAATGGCCTTAATTCGTGTAAGACTATTTGTATGGATGTAAGACTCTTGTTATTCAGCTTTTGTGTGTTCAGTGAGCATTGATCTCTAGGATCACTGTACACGTACATTCGGTGATCTCGACTTCTAAGTCGGGGTGCCCACAATGGATCACCTCAAAGTTTTCTACCTGAATCATCTTCGATCCATGTGTGCTCGTGCTGAAACCCCAACTAGTTTAGTTGAGGGAAAATATTTAGATGAGCATGCTCATTTTGTGCGTCACCGTTTGTCCGAAAAAGGGAGACTCTTATGGAATCAAATAAATTGTTTAATTTGTTATGCTTGGAATCTTTGTGAACTTTGGGATTTTACTTGTTTCTCTAAAAGACTAAAAAACACCTTCCCTACCTATGTGAGTTTAATGATAATGAAATCTTATCTTCTTATGAAAAGGGTGTTTATAGTTACTATGATATTGAACAAATTGAAGAATTTGTTGCTTTTAAGGGTGCTTATGAAGTTGCTTATTTGATTGAAAAGTATGATATTACTCTCTACAAATCTAATTTTTTTGACATACTTAAATATTGCTATGAAAACTATGCTCATAATGCCTACGTCGAAGAATTTATTGAGATAATGACCGTTGCTTTGGAAGAAAATAATGATATACTTGAATCTATAGATAATTATGATTCCGTTTGATTGAGATATCTTCCCTTGATGAAGATGATGCTTGCTATTCTTATGGCTATGGTGCCAATTCTTATGGGGATGAATTTGCTATAGTTCCTTATGTTAAACATGAGATTATTGCTATTGCACCCATACTTGATAGTTCCTTTAATCAAAAGCATGATTGCAATGATGTTATTATAAATTCTATTAATGTCAACTATGTTAATGATATGCAAAACCCTAAGCTTCCGGATTCTAATTTTGCTATGTCCATTACTTGTTGCAATGATCATGATTGGGGTGATTCTTCTTATGATCTTGAAAATTTATTTAAGCCCCATGATGAATATGAGATTCATAATAATATTTGCAATAATATTGAAAGTGGGTTTGAAAGAATGTCAACGTTTGATCCCACTACTTTGGAGATTGATCAATCTTATGAAATTTTTGATAAAAGTGGGCTTGGAGAAGCAATGACTTTGTTCTATGTTAATCTCACTATTTTGAATAAGTGTCAACTTTGTATACTTATGGATCATGTAGAGAGTATTTTATGTGATAGCTATATTGTTGAATTCGAATATGATCCTACATGCAACTATTATGAGAGGGGGGAATATGGTTGTAGAAATCTTCATGTTACTAAATTACCTCTCGTTATGTTGAGATTGCTATTGTTTCTTTTTCTACCTTGCATATCCTAGAAATGGATTGCCTTGATAATTTGTTTGCTTAAAAAATGCCTATGCATAGGAAGTATGTTAGACATAGATTGGTTTGTCACGTGTTTTGTGATGCTCTCTTTGTACTTTAATTCTTATCTTTCATGTGAGCATCATTGAAATCTCAATGCCTAGCTAAAAGGCTTTAAAGAAAGCGCTTCTTGGGAGACAACCCAATATCTTTGTTTGTTGTTCTTGAATAAATTTTTCATCTAGCCTCTGATTACATTTGTTTTTGAGTTTTTAATTTAGTGTTTGTGCCAAGTAAGACCTTTGGGATGATTTCGAAAATAGTAGTTTGTTTTTCCTGAAAAACGGAAACTTATGCGTCCAGAATTAGAATTGTTTCTACTTACTGGAGCGCGATAACTTCATGATTTATTTACACGTTTCTTGTCAATAATTTTCCCACGTTTTCCTAATGTTTCAGAATTTTTAGAGCTACAGAAGTTTTACATCAATTTGCCTCTTTACAGACTGCTCAGTTTTTTGACAGATTCTATTTTCTATGTGTTCTTTGCTTATTTTGATGAAACTATGGCTAGTATCGGGGGGTATGAACCATGGAAAATTGGAATACTGTATATATTACACAAATATAAAATAAGAGTGAGTTCACAACAGTACCTACTTGCAAGGATTGGAATTTGTTTTACTAACGGATCTCACGAGTTTTCTATTGAGTTTTGTGTTGTGAAGATTTCATGTTTTGGGTAAGGATTTGATGGACTATGGAATAGTGAGTGGCAAGAGCCTAAGCTTGGGGATGCCCAAGGCACCCCAAGGTAATATTCAAGGACAACCAAGAGCCTAAGCTTTGGGAAGCCCCGGGAAGGCATCCCCTATTTCGTCTTCATCTACCGGTAACTTTACTCAAGGCTATATTTTTATTCACCACATGATATGTGTTTTGCTTGGAGTGTCTTGTATGATATGAGTCTTTGCTTTTTTGCCACAATCATCCTCACTGAATACATAATTTTTAGAGACACGCATGAATCGTGATTTATTAGAATACTCTATGTGCATCACTTATATCTTTTGAGCTAGGCAATTTTGCTCTAGTGCTTCACTTATATATTTTTTAGAGCACGGTGGTGGCCTTATTTTATAGAAATTGTTGATCTCTCTTGCTTCACTTATATTATTTTTAGAGTCTATAAACAGCATGGTAATTTGTTTATGTTATGAATTTTGTCCTAATATGATGGGCATCGAAGGGAGATATAAAAAAACTTTCATATATAGAGTATTGAATACTATGAGAGGTTTGATTCCTTATGATTGTTTTGAGATATGAAGATGGTGATATTAGAGTCATGCTAGTAGTAAATTTTGGATTTGAATAAATAATTGTGTTAAGGTTTGTGATTCTCGTAGCATGCACGTTGATACGTCTCCAACGTATCTACTTTTCCAAACACTTTTGCCCTTGATTTGGACTCTAACTTGCATGATTTGAATGGAACTAACCCGGATTGACGTTGTTTTCAGCAGAATTGCCATGGTGTTATTTTTGTGTGCAGAAATAAAACTTCTCGGAATGACCTGAAAATCAACGGAGAATATTTTTGGAATATATAAAAAAATACTGGCGAAAGAATCAAGACCAGGGGGCCACACCCTGTCCATGAGGGTGGGGGCGCACCCACCCCCTGGGTGCGCCCCCTGTCTCGTGGGCCCCCTGAGACCGACCTCAGCTCCGACTCCATATATTCACTTTCGGGGAGAAAAAAATTAGAGAGAAGGATTGATCGCGTTTTACGATATGGAGCCGCCGCCAAGCCCTAATCTCTCTCGGGAGGGCTGATCCGGAGTCCGTTCGGGGCTTTGGAGAGTGGAGATCGTCGCCATCGTCATCATCAACCTTCCTCCATCACCAATTCCATGATGCTCACCGCCGTGCGTGAGTAATTCCATCGTAGGCTTGCAGGACGGTGATGGGTTGGATGAGATTTACCATGTAATCGAGTTAGTTTTGTTAGGGTTTGATCCGTAGTATCCATTATGTTCTAAGATTGATGTTGCTATGAATTTTCCATGCTTAATGCTTGTCACTAGGGCCCGAGTGCCATGATTTCAGATCTGAACCTGTCGTGGTATTGTCACGGCAGATGTCCTAATGTGAGGACTTAGTCGTGAGGCCAACGCATCTATGTGGTAACTTGAGAGGGGTTGAGAGGAATTGAGAGACGCAACACGCAAGACAAAGATTTAGACAGCTTCGGGCCCCGGGAAACATCATCCGGTAACAACCCTACATGCTGTTTGAGCCTAGGTCTCATTACGATCACTAGAGATTCGCCGCATAAGCCGTCTCTCCTTCTTGTGTCTAACCCTAGAGATTGTTTGTTGTTCCTCGTCCCTCTTTGGGGAGCCCTGATCCTCCTTATATATGTTGAAGGGGCGGGTTACATGCCTAGTCCTAGTAGGATTAGGATTAATCTATTACAAGTGGAGTCCTAGTCTTGCTTCCTTTGTAGGAGAATATTCCTTGTGCTTTCCTCATAAACCGGCCCACCATAACATGAACCGGCCTTCTGGGCCTTGGGCCTTGTCATCCGTCCGCCGTCCGCCGGGTTACCAGTGAGTTATACTAACCAGGCAGGTTGCTTGTAAACCGTCTGGTCAGGGTGGGTCGCCAGTGAATCGCCAAGTGTAAATCATCTCAAGTAAACTGCCAAGTCCGGACGGGTTATATTTCCGGCCGGGTCATACCGCGGGGTATATCCCCGACATTAGCCCTCAATTTAGCTTGGATTTATTCATGGTAAACTTATGATGCAAAATAAACACAAGAACAAATTTGACAGGTTGTGCTTCGAGTTAAGAATTCTTGTAAACCGGAACCTAACCATCCTTAAGTCCTTGTCCTTTCCTTCTTCTAGAAAATCCGGGTCAACGGACCAGCTTCATAATCAATTTTGCTTGCATAAGAAATATTGTAAATCAAGAATCCATTTGAGTCGGCCTTCAATGCTCTGACTTGACAAAAATATTGGTCTTTGAAATATTCAACTGATATCCAGCCAGTTTGAAGATGCCGGTTTATGATTACCACCATTGCCGGGTTATAAGAACTGATAATTCCAGGTCATGACTGTTATAGACGCCGGGTTATGATTGCTGCCAACACCGGGTCACACAGTTAATCTTTCCTGATTTGCCCGAAACTGAGAATTTGAAGATATTCCTCCTTTATATGCATATTACCTATAGCCCCCAAGTCTTAAGAGGAGAACATAGTGATAGCTTAAGACTTGTTTCAATATAAATGTTCCAACCTTGAATAATCTAGATTGATCTTCCTAGTCACTAGTAAAAACTTAATACTCCATATTATGTAGCCCCCAAGTGCCGGGTTGTCATGCTTGCAGCAACCTGAGACTTGTAATTGCCTGATACTCAAAAACTTCAACCAGTGTAGCCCCCAAGGGCCGGGTTATTATGTAATAATGAGCAGGGACTTTGTAGAGAAGATCATGTAGACTTGAACAGCAACGTGTAGCCCCCAAGGGCTGGCTCAGTAGGAATACTGAGCTGGGACTTTATATATACTTTATTGGAAATAACATTATATAATGAAACTCCCATCATAGGGCTTGAGCCCACGTCCACAAGGTTAAGAGCTTTGTGCTTTACCAATTGAGCAGTGGACCCTTCAATATAATGGATCAAAACTTGTGTACCTTGAATTGTTGACAGGAGCAATTGGTAGCCTCCAAGGGCCGGCTCATTACAATGTGATGAGTCGGGTCTTCAATAAGGTGAGCAAAAAAATGACTTTGCATTAGCCCCCAAGTGCCATGTTGCATGCTGGCAGTGACATGGGACTTGCATGATCCCAACTGGAATAATGTAGCCCCCAAGTGCCGGGTCGTAAGCCTGCAGCAACTCGGGACTATTCCTTCAGTTGTAGAATAAATCATACCCATTGATAAAATAATATCCATTACGCTGAAGCGACTTTGAAAACCTCAATCATAATATTGGTTATTGATAACCATAATAAAAATCCAGCCTTGTTGGCTATTTAAAGATTTGAATAATATAACCCGGTTTGAAAACCGGTTCCAGTGATATTTGATCACAATCAGACCGGGTTAATAATCACCGGTCATTATTTTATCTCATACTGGCGACTTATAGTCGAAAGCCAGGCCGGTTTAATAAACACCGGTCATTATCTTATCTCATACTAGCGACTTATAATCAAAAGCCAGGCCGGTTTAATAAACACCGGTCATTATCTTATCTCATACTGGCGAATTATAGTCAAAAGCTAGGCCGGGTAAATAAACACCGGTCATTATAACTGATCATGTACTGACAACTTGTAGTTGAAAGCCAAGCCGGGTTAATGAACACCGGTTTACTTGATGGTGGTGACTTGTAGTAAACCACTAGGCCGAATCGTTAGATATCGGATGAATATCAACAATCTCATTGAGAAGTAAAAACATGGTAAACAAAGCAAATAAAAACTTGTAGTCAAGGCTTTTTACGAGCTGCCAGGCTCCAAATTTGAGGCTTTTCATGGGCTGCCAGGCCACTGAATTAACCATTTCACAAATCCTGTTAAGATGGACCTCAATCCTTAACCAATCGTCAATTTAACGTTGCCAAGTTCAGGGTATGTAAGAAGATTGACTTGTGAAACGTTCGACGGGTCATACTAGGTTTACCTGGGCGGAGTGACTTATTTAATGCAGGCAGGCTAATCCGAGGTTTTAGGTGTATACACCAGGCTTCCAAGCCGTGGCTTGATAGCCTACTACAAGGGTTGTCAACTCGTTGACGCTATGCGTCAGGAGCCCCCAGGTAGCATTGTGAGCTATGCTCGTAGGGTGCCTATGTTTGAGTTGTGCTATGCATCAAACTCTCTTTTGCCCCTTACCATCATGTGTGCTTTGATAGCCAGATTATCGAAGCAACCAGAGCTATGCTCTTATGATGATATTGTCTTAATAGCCGAATCAATGGGTAATCAGAACTCCGCTTTATAAACAGAAGCCCCCAAGTGATATATTTCTGAGCTGTGCTCGCCAGGTGCCTATGTTTGAATTGTGCTGTGCAACAAACTCTCTTTGGTCCCTCTTAACTTTTCCTGAGAACTCGAACTTGCGAGATATTATTCTTCTTGAACCGGATGTTAAACCGGATATTGAGAGCTTCAAAGCTTTGTGGGAGACATCTTTTTCTTGAACCAGATTTCAGACCGGAATCTTCATTTTCAGCCGGAATTTTTTCTGACGGCCTTTAAACTCGAACTTGCGACAGAGTAATTCTTTTTAAACCGGAGATTCTTAAACCGGATTTGAGAGCTTTAGAGCTTTGTAGGAGACATATTGCCCTTGAACCGGATTGTGAACCGGATATTTGAGTCATGTCATCGTAGCCCCCGAGTCTTGAGACTACTCGAGGAGTTGGCTTGAGACTCTCCGTATTTGATCATAGCATAAGGTTTCCATCATCAGTGCGATATGAATCCATAGAAAATTGAGGTAACTGCGACAGGTTATCAATGATCCCGTATGAGCCGTGTCAGCAACTCAGCCAATGGTTCCTTCCAACTGGCGATTTGAAGTTAACCAAATTGTAGTGGCGGCGACTTGTGTGCCTGCCCATCGAACCACCCAGTACAGACGGCGGTTGATAGTATATGATAATTTGCCTCCATTTTGTTGAAAGAAAACTGGGCTACCCAAGCTGTGACTTGCTCATACTCAATAAACAGCTCGTGTAGACAGGTGCGGCTCGGTATGTTGATGTAGACCGGACCGCGAGAGTCGTACAGTAAAGACGATTGCGACTTCAGAGGCATTATAAGACGACGCGAACGGACGAGTCAATCATAGGCACGGTCCCGACAAGTTGATGTAAACCGGGCCGTAAGGGCGGCGTCTTGCACGCGTCCATTCACCGTGTAAGGCGGCACAGACGAACGCCCGGCAGGACGTTGCCAGCGCGTGCTTCGTACCCACGGTATAAACCATGTTTATAATAAATAATTGTCCTGCATAAAATATACGGATCAAAGTAACTGTTTTCTTGATTAAACAATATATACCAAGAAAATATATTTAGATGGATATCACCTGATGTATTTGGACCTTATGATCCTCATCGGTGTCCGTTAGCCAACCCGGCATGTTGAGTAAGCCGGACCGCAGGGCGGACAGTAAGATGACCGCAGCATCAGAGGCAGCCCAAACACATGATTCGGCCGCACTGTTGTAAGCCAGCGCAGACGAGCAGGTTGTCCTCCACGTTGTAAACTGGTGCAGGACGCGTGAACCGCCACGAGGGCAGATGAGCGAGTCGTCTGTGGTGTTGTAAGGCGGCGCGGACGGGTGAGTCGGCCAAGGCATTGTAAGCCGGCGCGGGAGTCCGTTGAGTAATGAGTATGCGCGGTCCCGGTGAGTCGATGTAAACCGGGCCGTAAGGGCGACGATTTACGCACGTCCGTAAAACGGCGAACGGGCGCGGTCCCGGCGGGTCGTTATAATGTGGATCGGGGGTGGTGGCTTGCGCATGTCCATTCCCCAGCAGTATGGCACGGATAAACACTGGTACAGAATGCCGCCAGCTCGTGCTCCACACCCGCGGTATAAAGATAATTGTCCTGCGTACAAAAAATACAGCAGGGCGGAGTAGTTGTTTGTCAAAAGAAATCAACATGTACTTAACAACGAAAATATATATATAGGATAAATATCACTTGGCATTTTTGTCGGATGATACTGATCATCATGCATGCTAGGATCAGTGCTCCTTTTTATGTTTTGGCATAATGGTTTTTGAATCAATCATGCGTACATGCACTGCTCCATTATCCTCTGGCCGAACCCCCAAATTTTCCTTGGTCTTTGTCAATCATACGTACAACGGCTCAGGTGCGTGGTGGCAGAGGCGAGCCGAATCGGGGCAGCGCGAGGCCCGCGTAGCGCGCGGCCGGAGCAACAGCGGACAGGACGGCACCAGCGCGAGGTGGCTTGCGGCTGAGGCGAGCGGCTCAAGGCAGTTTAACTGCGATGCGGGCGGGTCAGGTCGCGCAGCGCAGGCGTTTTGAAGTAGACAGGACCTCAGAGTAGCAGAAACAGATCGGCCGTGGAAACAGCTGGCTGGCGGGGGGTGAAGTTTGAAAAAAACCTTGAACTCATACACCCTGTCGAAAATGGACCCTAATCTTCTAATCCCTGAAATCGGTACCCTATACTTAACAATCCCAGTCAAACTCGACCCCAACCCTGTTTGGCGCACCAGGGAAAATATTGATCCTGACCAGGATAAGAGGCTACTCACACTGACATCTATGTCCCGGCTCGGCTGTCATATTTATCTCTATCCACCGGCCAGCCACAACAACGATCCATGGCCGGCAAAGCTCCTCCGGCTTGCGCCCATGAAAATCTTGTTCCTCACGCACTTCTCGGATGCAGAGAACGTGCGGTATCCACTCAGCTCGCCACCAGCGACAAGTGGCAACGGCGTGTCTGGCTTGTTGGGGAACGTAGTATTTTAAAATTTTCCTACGATCACGCAAGATCTATCTACCAGATGCATAGCAACGAGAGGGAAGAGTGTGTCTACGTACCCTCGTAGACCGGAAGCGGAAGCGTCAAGTGACGCGGTTGATGTAGTCGAACTTCTTCGCGATTCAACCGATCAAGCACCGAACGTACGGCACCTCCGCGTTCAGCACACGTTCAGCTTGATGACGTCCCACGAGCTCTTGATCCAGTTGAGCTTCACGGGAGAGTTTCGTCAGCACGACGGCGTGGTGACGGATATGATGTATTTACCGGCGCAGGGCTTCGCCTAAGCACTGCAACGGTATGACCGAGGTGTGTTTCTGTGGAGGGGGGCAGCGCACACGGCTGGAACAATTCAACTTGTGTGTCTTTGGGTGCCCCCCTGCCCCCGTATATAAAGGAGCAAGGGGGGAGGCCGGCCGGCCCTTCTATGGTGCGGCTAGGAGTGCAATCCTACTAGGAATAGGATTGCAATCCTATTCCTAGTAGGAACTACCAAAGAAGGAAGAGAGGGAAAGGAAAAGAAGGAGAGGTGGCGCCCCCCAATCCTAGTCCAACTAGGAACCCTAGGTGGGGCGCCGGCCAGCCCCTATGGGCTGCCTCTCTCTTTTCCATAAGGCCCACTATGGACCATCCCCCCTCGTAGGGGTTTCCGGTAACCCCCTCCGGCAATCCCGTTAAATCCGAAACTTTTCCGGAACACTTCCGGTGTCCGAATATAGTCGTCCAATATATCAATCTTTATGTCTCGGACATTCCGAGACTCCTCGTCATGTCCGTGATCTCATCCGGGACTCCGAACTACCTTCGGTACATCAAAACTCATAAACTCATAATACCGATCGTCATCAAACGTTAAGCGTGCGGACCCTACGGGTTCGAGAACTATGTAGACATGACCGAGACTCATCTCCGGTCAATAACCAATAGCGGAACCTGGATGTTCATATTGGCTCCTACATATTCTACGAAGATCTTTTATCGGTCAAAACCGCATAACAACATACGTTGTTCCTTTTGTCATCGGTATGTTACTTGCCCGAGATTCGATCATTGGTATCTCCATACCTAGTTCAATCTCGTTACCGGCAAGTCTCTTTACTCGTTCCGTAACACATCATCTCGTGACTAACTCATTAGTCTTTTGCTTGCAAGGCTTATTGTGATGTGTGTTACCGAGAGGGCCCAGAGATACCTCCCCGACACTCGGAGTGACAAATCCTAATCTTGATCTATACCAACACCACGAATACTTTCGGAGACACCTGTAGAGCATCTTTATGATCACCCAGTTACGTTGTGACGTTTGATAGCACACAAGGTGTTCCTACGGTATTCGGGAGTTGCATAATCTCATAGTCATAGGAACATGTATAAGTCATGAAGAAAGCAATAGCAGTAAAACTAAACGATCATAGTGCTATGCTAACGGATGGGTCTTGTCCATCACATCATTCTCCTAATGATGTGATCCCGTTGATCAAATGACAACTCATGTCTATGGCTAGGAAACATAACCATCTTTGATCAATGAGCTAGTCTAGTAGAGGCATACTAGGGACATACTGTTTTGTCTATGTATTCACACATGTATCAAGTTTCCAGTTAATACAATTCTAGCATGAATAAAAGACATTTATCATGATATAAGGAAATACAAATAACATCTTTATTATTGCCTCTAGGGCATATTTCCTTCAGTCTCCCACTTGCACTAGAGTCAATAATCTAGCTCACATCGCCATGTGATTTAATACCGATAGTTCACATCGTTATGTGAATAACACCCATAGTTCACATCGCCATGTGACCAACACCCAAAGGGTTTACTAGAGTCAATAATCTAGTTCACATTGCTATGTGATTAATACCCAAGAGTAATAAGGTGTGATCATGTTTTGCTTGTGAGAGAAGTTTAGTCAACGGGTCTGTCACATTCAGATCCGTATGTATTTTGCAATTTTCTATGTCTACAATGCTCTGCATAGAGCTACTCTAGCTAATTGCTCCCACTTTCAATACGCATCCAGATTGATACTTAGAGTCATCTGGATTTAGTGTCAAAGCTTGCATTGGCGTAACCCTTTACGACGAACTCTTTATCACCTCCATAATCGAGAAACATTTCCTTAGTCATCCAGTTACTAAGGATAATTTTGACCGTTGTACAGTGATCTACTCCTGGATCACTATTGTACCCCCTTGACAAACTCATGGCAAGGTACACAACATGTTTGGTACACAGCATGGCATACTTTATAGAACCTATGGCTGAGGCATAGGGAATGACTTTCATTCTCTCTATATTTTTCTGCCGTGGTCTGGCTTTGAGTCTTACTCAACTTCACACCTTACAAGTCAGGCAAGAACTCCTTCTTTGACTGATCCATTTTTGAACTACTTCAAAATCTTATCAAGGTATGTACTTATCGAAAGTCTTATCAAGCGTCTTGATCTATCTCTATAGATCTTGATGCCCAATATGTAAGCAGCTTCACCAAGGTCTTTCTTTGAAAAACTCCTTTCAAACACTCCTTTATGCTTTCCAGAAAATTCTACATCATTTTCGATCGACAATATGTCATTCACATATACTTATCAGAAAGGTTGTAGTGCTCCCACTCACTTCTTGTAAATACAGGCTTCTCCAAAAGTCTGTATAAAACCATATGCTTTGATCACCTCATCAAAGCGTATATTCCAACTCCGAGATGCTTGCACTAGTCCATAGATGGACCGCTGGAGCTTGCATACTTTGTTAGCACCTTTTGGACCGACAAAACCTTCTGGTTGCATCATATACAACTCTTCTTTGAGATATCCATTCAGGAATGCAGTTTTGACATCCATTTGCCAGATTTCATAATCATAAAATGCGGCAATTGCTAACATGATTCGGACAGACTTAAGCATCGCTACAGGTGAGAAAGTCTCATCGTAGTCAACTCCTTGAACTTGTCGAAACCCTTTCGCAACAAGTCGAGCTTTGTAAACAGTAACATTACCGTCTGCGTCGGTCTTCCTCTTGAAGATCCATTTATTTTCGATGGCCTGCCGATCATCGGGCAAGTCAACCAAAGTCCACACTTTGTTCTCATACATGGATCCCATCTCAGATTTCATGGCCTCAAGCCATTTTGCGGAATCTGGGCTCATCATCGCTTCCTCATAGTTCGCAGGTTCATCATGGTCTAGTAACATGATTTCCAGAACTGGGTTGCCGTACCACTCTGGTGCGGAACGTACTCTGGTTGATCTACGACGTTCAGCAGAAACTTGATCCGAAGTTTCATGATCATCATCATTAACTTCCTCACTGATTGGTGTAGGAATCACTAGAACAATTTTCTGTGATGTACTACTTTCCAATCCGGGAGAAGGTACAATTACCTCATCAAGTTCTACTTTCCTCCCACTCACTTCTTTCGAGAGAAACTCCTTCTCTAGAAAGGGTCCACTCTTAGCAACAAAGACCTTGCCTTCGGATCTGTGATAGAAGGTATACCCAACAGTTTCTTTTGGGTATCCTATGAAGATTTACTTCTCCGATTTGGGTTCGAGCTTATCATGTTGAAACTTTTTCACATAAGCATCGCAGTCCCAAACTTAAAGAAATGACAGCTTAGGTTTCTCGTCAAACCACAGTTCATACGGTGTCATCTCCACGGATTTTAGATGGTGCCCTATTTAACGTGAATGTAGCTGTCTCTAATGCATAACCCCAAAAGCGATAGTGGTAAATCGGTAAGAGACATCATAGACCGCACCATATCCAATAAAGTACGGTTACGATGTTCGGACACACCATTACAATGTGGTGTTCCGGGTGGCGTGAGTTGTGAAACTATTCCACATTGTTTCAAATGAAGACCAAACTCGTAACTCAAATATTCTCCTCCACGATCAGATCGTAGAAACTTTATTTTCTTGTTACGATGATTCTCTACTTCACTCTGAAATTCTTTGAACTTTTCAAATGTTTCAGACTTGTGCTTCATTAAGTAGATATACCCATATTTGCTCAAATCATCAGTGAAGGTCAGAAAATAACGATACCCGCCGCGAGCTTCAACACTCATTGGCCCACATACATCAGTATGTATGATTTCCAACAAATCTGTTGCTCGCTCCATAGTTCCGGAGAACGGAGTTTTAGTCATCTTGCCCATGAGGCATGGTTCGCAAGCACCAAGTGATTCATAATCAAGTGATTCCAAAAGTCCATCACTATGGAGTTTCTTCATGCGTTTTACACCAATATGACCTAAACGGCAGTGCCACAAATAAGTTGCACTATCATTATTAACCTTGCATCTTTTGGCTTCAATATTATGAATATGTGTATCACACGATCGAGATCCAACAAACTATTTTCATTGGGTGTATGACCATAGAAGGTTTTATTCATGTAAAGAGAACAACAATTATTCTCTAACTTACATGAATAACCGTATTGCAATAAACATGATCAAATCATATTCATGCTCAACACAAACACCAAATAACACTTATTTAGATTCAACACTAATCCCGAAAGTATAGGGAGTGTGCGATGATGATCATATCAATCTTGGAACTGCTTCCAATACACATCGTCACTTCATCCTTTAACTAGTTTATGTTCATTATGCAACTCCCACTTCGAGTTACTACTCTTTAGCAACTGAACCAGTATCAAATACCGAGGGGTTGCTATGAACACTAGTAAAATACACATCAATAATCTGTATATCAAATATACCTTTGTTCACTTTGCCATCCTTCTAATCCGCCAAGTATCTAGGGTAGTTCCACTTCCGGTGACCATTTCCTTTGCAGTAGAAGCACTTAGTTTCAGGCTTGAGTTTAGCTTTGGGTTTCTTCATGGGAGTGACAACTTGCTTGTCATTCTTCTTGAAGTTCCCCTTCTATCCCTTTGCCCTTTACTTGAAACAAGTGGTCTTATTAACCATCAACACTTGATGTTCTTTCTTGATTTCTACCTTCGCCGATTTCAGCATTGCGAAGAGCTCGGGAATTACCTTCGTCATCCCTTGCATATTATAGTTCATCACGAAGTTCTACTAACTTGGTGATAGTGACTAGAGAACTTTGTCAATTACTATCTTATCTGGAAGATTAACTCCCACTTGATTCAAGTAATTGTAGTACCCAGACAATCTGAGCACATGCTCACTGGTTGAGCTATTCTCCTCCATCTTGTAGGCAAAGTACTGTCAGAAGTCTTATACCTCTCGACACGGGCATGAGTATGAAATACTAATTTCAACTCTTGGAACATCTCATATGCTCCGTGGCGTTCAAAACGTTTTTGAAGTCCCGGTTATAAGCCGTAAAGCATGGTGCACTAAACTATCAAGTAGTCATCATACCGAGCTTTTGTCAAAACGTTCATAACGTCTACATCTGCTCCTGCAATAGGTCTGTCACCTAGCGGTGCATCAAGGACATATTTCTCTGTGCAGCAATGAGGATAATCCTCAGATCACGGAACAATTCCGCATCATTGCTACTAACATCTTTCAACTTAGTTTTCTCTAGGAACATATAAAAAATAAACGGGGAGCAACATCGTGAGCTATTGATCTACAACATAGATATGCTAATACTACAAGGACTAAGTTCATGATAAATCAAAGTTCAATTTAATCATATTAATTAAAGAACTCCCACTTAGATAGACATCCCTCCGGTCATCTAAATGATCACGTGATCCAAATCAACTAAACCATGTCCGATCATCACTGAGATGGAGTAGTTTCAATGGTGAACATCTTATGTTGATCATATCTACTATATGATTCACGCTCGACCTTTCGGTCTATAGTGTTCCGAGGCCATATCTGCATATGCTAGGCTCGTCAAGTTTAACCCGAGTATTCTGCGTGTGCAAAACTGGCTTACACCCGTTGTATTTGAACGTAGAGCTTATCACACCCGATCATCACGTGGTGTCTCGGCACGACGAACTTTCGCAACGGTGCATACTCAGGGAGAACACTTATACCTTGAAATTTAGTAAGGGATCATCTTATAATGCTACTGTCGTTCTAAGCAAAATAAGAAGCATAATAAGATAAACATCACATGCAATCAAAATATGTGACATGATATGGCCATCATCATCTTGTGCTTTTGATCTCCATCTCCAAAGCACCGTCATGATCACCTTCGTCACCGGCGTGACACCTTGATCTCCATCGTAGCATCGTTGTCGTCTCGCCAACTATTGCTTCTACGACTATTGCTACCGCTTAGTGATAAAGTAAAGCAATTACATGGCGATTGCATTTCATACAATAAAGCGACAACCATATGGCTCCTGCCAGTTGCCGATAACATTACAAAACATGATCATCTCATACAAAACCGTATAACTCATCATGTCTTGACCATATCACATCACAACATGCCCTGCAAAAACAAGTTAGACGTCCTCTACTTTGTTGTTGCAAGTTTTACGTGGCTGCTACGGGCTTAGCAAGAACCGTTCTTACCTACGCATACAAAACCACAACGATGTTTCGTCAAGTATGTGCTGTTTTAACCTTCACAAGGACCGGGCGTAGCCATACTTGATTCAGCTAAAGTGAGAGAGACAGACACCCGCCAGTCACCTTTAAGCAACGAGTGCTCGTAACGGTGAAACCAGTCTCGCGTAAGCGTACGCGTAATGTCGGTCCGGGCCGCTTCATCTCACAATACTGCCGAAGCAAAGTATGACATGCTGGTAAGCAGTATGACTAGTATCGCCCACAACTCATTGTGTTCTACTCGTGCATATCATCTACGCATAGACCTGGCTCATGATGCCACTGTTGGGGAACGTAGTATTTTAAAATTTTCCTACGATCACGCAAGATCTATCTACCAGATGCATAGCAACGAGAGGGAAGAGTGTGTCTACGTACCCTCGTAGACCGGAAGCGGAAGCGTCAAGTGACGTGGTTGATGTAGTCGAACTTCTTCGCGATTCAACCGATCAAGCACCGAACGTACGGCACCTCCGTGTTCAGCACACGTTCAGCTTGATGACGTCCCACGAGCTCTTGATCCAGTTGAGCTTCACGGGAGAGTTTCGTCAGCACGACGGCGTGGTGACGGATATGATGTATTCACCGGCGCAGGGCTTCGCCTAAGCACCGCGACGGTATGACCGAGGTGTGTTTCTATGGAGGGGGGCACCGCACACGGCTGGAACAATTCAACTTGTGTGTCTTTGGGTGCCCCCCTGCCCCCGTATATAAAGGAGCAAGGGGGGAGGCCGGCCGGCCCTTCTATGGTGCGGCTAGGAGTGCAATCCTACTAGGAATAGGATTGCAATCCTATTCCTAGTAGGAACTACCAAAGAAGGAAGAGAGGGAAAGGAAAAGAAGGAGAGGTGGCGCCCCCCAATCCTAGTCCAACTAGGAACCCTAGGTGGGGCGCCGGCCAGCCCCTATGGGCTGCCTCTCTCTTTTCCATAAGGCCCACTATGGACCATCCCCCCTCGTAGGGGTTTCCGGTAACCCCCTCCGGCAATCCCGTTAAATCCGAAACTTTTCCGGAACACTTCCGGTGTCCGAATATAGTCGTCCAATATATCAATCTTTATGTCTCGGACATTCCGAGACTCCTCGTCATGTCCGTGATCTCATCCGGGACTCCAAACTACCTTCGGTACATCAAAACTCATAAACTCATAATACCGATCGTCATCAAACGTTAAGCGTGCGGACCCTACGGGTTCGAGAACTATGTAGACATGACCGAGACTCATCTCCGGTCAATAACCAATAGCGGAACCTGGATGTTCATATTGGCTCCTACATATTCTACGAAGATCTTTTATCGGTCAAAACCGCATAACAACATACGTTGTTCCTTTTGTCATCGGTATGTTACTTGCCCGAGATTCGATCGTTGGTATCTCCATACCTAGTTCAATCTCGTTACCGGCAAGTCTCTTTACTCGTTCCGTAACACATCATCTCGTGACTAACTCATTAGTCTTTTGCTTGCAAGGCTTATTGTGATGTGTGTTACCGAGAGGGCCCAGAGATACCTCCCCGACACTCGGAGTGACAAATCCTAATCTTGATCTATGCCAACACCACGAATACTTTCGGAGACACCTGTAGAGCATCTTTATGATCACCCAGTTACGTTGTGACATTTGATAGCACACAAGGTGTTCCTACGGTATTCGGGAGTTGCATAATCTCATAGTCATAGGAACATGTATAAGTCATGAAGAAAGCAATAGCAGTAAAACTAAACGATCATAGTGCTATGCTAACGGATGGGTCTTGTCCATCACATCATTCTCCTAATGATGTGATCCCGTTGATCAAATGACAACTCATGTCTATGGCTAGGAAACATAACCATCTTTGATCAATGAGCTAGTCTAGTAGAGGCATACTAGGGACATACTGTTTTGTCTATGTATTCACACATGTATCAAGTTTCCAGTTAATACAATTCTAGCATGAATAAAAGACATTTATCATGATATAAGG
This sequence comes from Secale cereale, assembly GCA_902687465.1. Lineage (NCBI taxonomy): Eukaryota > Viridiplantae > Streptophyta > Magnoliopsida > Poales > Poaceae > Secale > Secale cereale. The sequence goes on from LR738713.1 coordinate 701,103,339, forward strand.
AAATACAAATAACATCTTTATTATTGCCTCTAGGGCATATTTCCTTCATGGCTATGTCAGCCCGTAGTTTTCGAGCCGAGCCTTTCACGGGTATGACGTTGCCGCCGTCGTGCACCGCCTTGTACTCGTGCTGCAACCGCCTTTGTTGTCGCTATGAACGTTCTTCCAGACTGCTACGACGAAGCGTTCTTTCGACGGCTACGTTTTGGTTGGCGGTTTCAAGTGCATGCCTCAAGTAGCAGAATCGATCACTGCAGCAGTTCTACACACATGAGTAGTACGTAACAATATGCCGCAGAATCCTCTTGCATTATTGCACCAGGCCACAATGTGCATGGTTGCGTGTGAAGACGTGGACGCGAGAGACACACCTTGTACCGCGTGTTGTAGCCACCATTGCCGAGCATCTCCACGGACGCTCGCAACAGTTCTCTTGGCTTAAACCGGTTCCCTCCCTGATCCTAAAGAATTATAGCACGGGCTTGCCTCCTCCCTCTCTCTCCAGCTTCGCCATTTGCTCCTCCCGTAGCCACGAACATTTCATCAAACAGATGGCATGCGTGCACTCCCCTGCTGCTCACCTCGCCTCTGACCTCGCTCCGACCGCCCCCGTGGATTACCGCGACTTTCTACCGCCATATACTGCGTCCAATGCTCGCTCTGTCTCTCCCTCCAATGCTCGCTCTAGATCGCTGCTCTGCGCCGGTGCTCGCCACCGCCAAGCAGAACGCATGCATGCGGCTCACCGTGCTGTGTGGATGGCGCGAACGGAGACAAGACAAGCGCTCATGCGTCCATTCTTCTCGCCCTTCGTTCGCGTGAGACATGCCTGGTGTCGGTGTACAAAAAGGGGTACACTTTTTGTACCCCTATGACTGTGCATGGGCAGTCTGAGCCACGGGCACCGCCGCACCAAGCAAGGCAAAGGAGGTAAGCCAGGGTAAGACCGAAGCCCAAAAGAACAAGACCACGAAGAACCAAGGGACGATACGGGCTCCCCCGGCAAGATCCTTGTCGGGGCCGGCTTTAGCAGCCCCGGCAAGACCCTTGCCGTGGCAACTCGCCCCACGCCTACGGAGCAAATCACCCTTGAGTCCACTGCCCCCATGGGGCAAGGATTCGGGAGACATCCCCGTAATGGCATGCATATCTTTGTGAAGAAATTCAAGATCAGATACGCACTAAGAAGACGACGACCCTTGGCAGGATCCTAGCCGAGTAAGATCACAAGACCTCCGACAAGCGCCTTGCCGGGGATGGCAGCAGGCGCCGCGGCAATACCCTTGCCGGGGATGGCAGCAGGCGCCGCGACAAGACCCTTGCCGGGGATGGCAGCAGGCGCCACGGCAAGACCCTTGCCGGGGCCCCGGCAAGGCCCTTGCCAAGGACATCCGTAGGACCACCATCAGGCCCACGCCGACTGACTTCCACCGCCTTATGCAGCTGCCGACCCAACCAGCTGGGCGGGCACCTGCGTGGCGGCATGCAGATATTCGTGAAGACCGACCATTGCACCACCTCAGCTACCTGCCTACCTACATGGCATCTCAGGCATCGCTGGCCAGGGCGCGTGTCGACACAAGAAGGAGCGGCGACGGACAAGACATATCTCTCCCCCGTCCCCGATAAAGCAAGGACACGTAAGCAAGACGCATTAAACACGCCTTGTCATGTAATGCGAGGGATAAACTCGCATCACTGTACCCTTTCCACCTCCTGTGTGCCACTGTGGCAACCCCTTTTTCTATAAAAGGAGGCCCGAGGCGACCAGGAGGGGGATTCGGCTTTTTGGAGCTCCTCACGCCCCATAGCTAGCTGAAGAACACAGATATACAATCCACCAAAGCAGGAGTAGGGTTTTACGCATCCTCGCGGCCCGAACCTGGATAAACGAACCGTGTGCTATCTGTTTGATCCGCTCTTCTCTCAACCCCGCGGCCCGCTAACCGTAGTAGGGATTCTTGTGATCCCATAGGTGTCGTTCCCACCGACATCTTTGGCGCGCCAGGTAGGGGGCGCAGTTCTGAGAATCGGCTTTAGCAGTTAGTTCGACGCTTCTTCATCATCATGGCACCCAAGAAGAAGACGACGGTGGCGGTTGGTCAGTCGGAAGCTGGACAGCCCGTCCCGACGCGGGCGAGCAGCGGAACGGTCGCGGAAAGGGCTCGGGGCGCTGCTCGCGAACACCAACGCCATCCCAGCAGCCGGAGTTTGGGAGGTGGCGATGTTTGTGCGCCTGGTAACGGGCCACACACCGCCAAATCCAAAGACGGAGCCAGGCCCTCCGCGGGTGGCGCGGGGCCTTCCAAGATCGTTGCCGCATCACCCGAAGGCGACGCAAGGGCCTCCAGGACTCCCACGCCGGCGCCAACAGCGCGCTCCTCCCAAGCAGCGCACGACGAACGGCGTCATCACGTGAAGATCCCGAGCGTCGCCGCGGAAAGAGCCCCGAGCGCCACTTCCGAGACGTAGAAGACCCGCCCGCCCGCCGAAGCGCTGGTGAAAACGGCATGCGACCGCGGGATCGTGATGGAGCTCCTCTTGACATGGTCACGAGTTGAAGCGCGTCGCGGTCAGTGCAGTTTTCGCTACCGCTAACCCCAGCAGAAGCCCTGGCGCGCGCGCAGTTGCTCCTCGACTTTCCTCCCGTTACGGGGAAACTCGACGAATGGAGAGCCACCATCCGAAGCCTTGTCGCAGTCACCAACAAGGATGAACCAAGTCCAGCGAAGCCCCCGGGTCGACGCTCCGATGGGGTCCCACACACCGGTGGCGGGAGGACCGGCAGCACCGTGGCCACAGTGCATTCGCCTCCTCCTCGCCCGGTACCGCGTGTGTCGACTCGTCGAGACGTCGCGGGTGACGACATCTCCATAGCATCGTCCGACCCGTGGACCCACGGCGACCAGCGTCAAGTTCTTCAGGAGCGAGCTCATGAAGACACTCGAACCACCATCGAGCGCCGGCGCGGAGCGCGCCACCAGTCAGACAGGCGAGCAGGGCCTGCTGTGAACCGCCTAGCACCGGAGAGCCCTGGAGGTCTACCTTATGAGGTAGGCTGTCCGGCTTTTACCCGTGAGCTGCGGCAGTTCCAGTGGCCCACTCACCGCACCTTCAAGCCCGACGTTGGCGAGAAGTACAACGGCAAGACCCACCCGTCGGAGTTCCTCAGCATCTACACCATCACGATGCAAGCTGCCGGAGCCCACGACGATAAGGTGCTTGCGAATTACTTTCCATTGGCTCTTAAACCCAACGCCATGTCGTGGTTGATGCACTTGCCGGTAGACTCTATTTCCTCCTGGTCGGATTTGTGCCATGAGTTTTTAGGCGCCTTTACTGGAGGTCACCAAGCCCATGGCCAAGCAAGTGACCTGCACGTTATTCCCCAGAAGGGAGGCGAGAGTCTGTGCAAGTATATACAGAGGTTCTGCCGGGTACGGTACAATATCCCTGATGTTCACCCTGCCGCCATCATTAGCGCGTTCCATCAGAACGTGCGTAACCGCAAGATGCGTGAAGAACTGGCAATGAACAAGGTGAAAGATATGGCGGAACTCTATGTTCTTGCTGACAGATGTGCCCGGGCTGAAGAGGGAAGGAAGTACCCTGGCGAAGATGCCGGCGTGGAAACCGACTCTTCAGATGAGGATACTGCCGCCCCGGCGAAGAAAGGCCGGCGCCGCAATAGGAAGCGCAAGGGTAGAGCCGTGCTTGCCGTCGAGGGATCTGATGACGCCGGCTCCGCCAAGAAAACCAAGGCAGATGACCCCGGCAAGGAAATTGCCGGGTGTGTCGCCTGCCGGGCCTTGGCGGCTGCCGAGAAGCCAGGAAATTCCGACAAGCAATACTGCAAGATCCATCACACCAAAGGCCATGATCTCTAGAACTGCCGACAGGTTGAGCTCCTTGCTGAGAAGCAGAGGGCTGAATATGAGAAGCGGGACAAGGAGAAGGGCCAGGACGGTGCTGAGGGGTCCGGCAAGAAGCGTGACGGCCAAGCAGGCCGTCGCGGCAAGGATAAATAGTAGGAGAGGCCCGCCCGGGGCCGTGACAGAAAGCCAGAAGACGACGATCACGAAGAGGACGACGAGTTCGGCGACCAAGAGTTTCAGAAAGCCACGGAGTCCATGTGCGTCGATGGCGGCGCCTCGCTGCATACTTCTCACCGCCAACTAAAATAGTGGGCGTGTGAGATTACAGCGGCGGAGCCGTCGTCTGGTGCCCAAAAGCCGCTGAAGTGGTCCAGCACGCCTATCATTTTTGACACTGAGGATCACCCCGACCGCACTACTGCGGTCGGGTGCTTGCCATTGTTGGTTTCACCAACAATACACAACCTCAAGGTGACAAAGATGCTAGTCGATGGCGGGGCCGGTCTGAACATAATCTCACCTACCGTGATCGAGAAGCTACAGATTCCTGATGGAGACCTCGAGGAAACGGGCACATTTCAGGGGGTCAGCCCGGGAAGAAGTCAACCAAAGGGCAAGGTCGCGCTTCCCGTGACTTTTGGAAGTGACCTGAACTACTGGACAGAAATGATCGTGTTCGATGTCGCCAAGATCCCCTTGCCCTACAACAGGATCCTTGGCTGCCCAGCGCTGGCCAAGTTCATGGCGGCGTCACACTACGCCTACAACACCCTGAGGATGCCAGGACCTGTGACGATCATCACCATCCCCTCCGATAAGAAAGATGCGCTGATTTGCGCTGACCAACTATACCAACAAGCAGTTGCAGCAGTTGCCGCCACTAGGGCACTTGCTCCTGCCACTGAAACCCCGGGGGGTGGGGGGAAGAAGAAGAAGAAGACCGGTGAGACCTCGGACACCCACTCCGGCAAGCGCACCTCTTAGGAGTGTAGTGCTCCCGTCGAGGACGTGCCAGAGAGCTCCACCGGCAGAAACAAGAAGCCTAGGGCCACGCCGCCGGGAACCAAGAAGGTTTCTGTCAAGGGGGACGGCACAGGAGGGGCTTACACCATAAGCTCCACCCTTGACGACAAATAGGAAGACGCGCTCGTCACCTTCCCGCGGGCAAATGTCAATGTGTTTGCATGGCAAGCATCCGACATCCCCGGTGTTCCCAGGGAGGTGATTGAGCACCACCTTGCTGTTTGTCCTCATGCGCGGCCCGTCAAGCAGAAGGTCGGGAATCAAGCTTTGGAACGACAAGAGTTCATCACAGAGGAGATCCGGAAACTGGAAGCAGCGGGTTTGGTAAGAGGAGTGCTCCATCCAACGTGGTTGGCCAATCCAGTGGTAGTGCGCAAGGCGAATGGGAAGTGGAGGTTGTGTATTGATTACACAGATATCAATAAGGCTTGTCCCAAAGACCCCTTCCCGTTGCCGCGCATCGACCAGATTGTTGACTCCACGGCTGGGTGTGACCTGTTGTCATTCCTTGATGCCTACTCCGGCTACCATCAGATCTTCATGACAAGAGAAGACGAAGAGAAGACAGCAGTCATCACCCCATGTGGTACGTATTGTTTCGTACGAATGCCTTTCGGGTTGAAGAATGCTGGCTCAACGTTTGCAAGGGCAGTCCAGATTGGTTTTGAACCCCAGCTCCATAGAAATATGGAGGCTTATATGGATGATATAGTGGTCAAAACCAAGAACGGGGCAACCCTTATACCAGATTTACAAGAAACATTTGCAAACCTACGCAAGATCAATCTCAAGCTGAACCTTGAGAAGTGCGTCTTCGGCGTCCCGTCCGGCAAGCTTCTCGAGTTCTTTGTGTCACAGCGTGGGATAGAGGCCAATCTGGACAAGGTCAAAGCTATAGAACAGATTGAAGCACCCAAACGGGTCAAGGATGTGCGTCGGCTTGCTGGCTGCGTTGCCGCCATGAGCAGATTCATTTCCAAGTCTGCTGAGCGCGCCCTCCCCTTTTTCATGATTTTGGAAAAGGCGGACCCAATGGAGTGGACGCCAAAAGCCGAAGCAGCATTGCAAGATTTGAAGAGGTATCTTTCCTCCACGCCAGTACTAGTTGCGCCTAGGCCACAAGAACCGTTGCTGCTATACCTGGCGACAACGAACCAGGTGGTCAGCACCGCACTAGTGGCACCGAGATAAATTGATGGCGAGGTGATAGCAGCGACAGAGCCTGATGCCGTTGGTGCAGAGACGACACGACCGGTTGGAGTGCCGCCGAGGAAGAACATGATGCAGCACCCGGTCTACTTTGTTAGCTCCCTCTTGCAGGGGGCTAGATCAAGGTACTCCGGTGTGCAGAAAATGCTCTTCGGCCTTCTTATGGCCTCGAGGAAGCTGCGTCACTACTTCCAGGCACACGAGATCACTGTCGTCACTTGCCTCCCTCTGCAACGGATATTGCACAATCCCGATGCAATGGGAAGAATTGTAGAGTGGGCACTGGAGCTGTCCAGCTCTGGCCTCAAGTTTGAAAGTACCTCGACGATTCAAAGCCGAGTCCTGGTGGAGTTCGTTGCAGAATGGACCGCGACGCCTGATGAAGAAGCCCAGGAAACTGCTCTCCCCGGCAAAGAGGCGAGTTGCGACTGGATCATGTACGTTGATGGAGCTTTCTCCTTACAGGGCGCCGGGGCTGGCGTACTGCTTGTCGCGCCCACCGGAGAGCACCTCAAGTACGTGGTCCAGATGCACTTCCCCAGGGAGGTATCAACGAACAATACTGCCGAATATGAGGGGCTGCTTGCTGGTCATAGGATCGCGGCAGACCTCGGAATCAAGAAACTCATTGTCAGGCGCGATTCGCAGCTTGTCGTCAAACAAGTCAACAAAGATTACCAGATCCCGTTGATGAAGGCCTACGTCGATGAAGTGAGAAAGCTGGAAGAGCGTTTTGATGGTATACAGGCGGAGCACGTTCCCCGAGCAGAGAATGACATCACCAATTACCTGTCAGAGCGCGCTGCCCTCAAGTTACCTATGGAACCAGGTACCTTTGTGCTTCAGCTTTCTCAGCCATCCGTTGATCCATCAACAGAGCAAAACAAGAGGAGGAAATCAAGGCCCGGCAAGTACTTTCCGCCGAGCTCCCCGAAACCGCCGGCAAGGATGTTGCCGGGGACACTGAGCCTGCCACGGGACGGCTAGCTCCGGCGGAGCGTCAAGCTCTTGCCGTCGAGATAGCCGCTCCTATAGTGGAGGAAATGCCTTTAGTCCTCGCCGTCGAGCCCCAGGCTCTAGCGTGGGCACAGCATACCGTCTGATTCCTCCAAACTGGGGAACTTACTGAGGAGCAGGAAGAAGCGGAAAAAGTGGCCCGTCGATCTGTTATGTACCAGTTCGTCGATGACGTCCTGTACAGAAAGAGACCGAACGGCGTGAAATTGAAGTGTATCCCTCGCGAGGAAGGACTAGGACTGTTGGCAGAGATACATGGAGGCATATGTGGATCCCACATAGGGTCAAGAGCCCTTACCGGCAAGGCATTTCGGCAAGGCTTCTTCTGGCCCACTGCCCTCCAGGATGCGACGACACTGGTCACCAGGTGTGAAGCGTGTCAGTTCCATTCAAAGAAACTTCATCAACCAGCTCAAGCCCTTCAAACCATTCCTCTCTCCTGGCCCTTCTCGGCCTGGGGGCTCGACATACTGGTCCCTTTCCCCCGCACTGTCGGGGGCTTTGAGTACTTGTACGTCGCAATCGACAAGTTCACAAAGTGGCCAGAGGTGGAGGCAGTGAGGAAGGTCACAGCCAGTCAGCCGTCAAATTCTTCAAGGGACTAGTGTGCCGTTTTGGTGTACCCAAGAGGGTCATCACCGACAACGGCACATAGTTCACAAGCCGCACCTTCATGCAATATACCCAAGACCTCGGTAGCAAAGTCTGTTTCGCTTCCGTTGCTCACCCACAAAGCAATGGTCAAGCTGAGAGAGCAAACACTGAAGTACTGCGAGGCTTAAGGACAAAGACCTTTGACAGGCTGCGCAAGAGTGGAAGGCGCTGGATTGATGAATTGCCGACGGTTCTTTGGTCGATCAGAACGACGCCAAATCGAGCCACCGGCCAGACACCCTTTGCCCTAGTATACGGGGCAGAAGCAGTTCTCCCCACTGAACTCATATACGGGTCACCTCGAGTGCTCGCTTATGATGAGCTTGAGCAAGAGCAACTGTGGCAAGATGACACAACGCTCCTTGAGGAAGATCGTCTTCGGGCGGCTGTGAGAGCAGCACGCTACCAGCAAGCCTTGCGCCGCTACCATAGCCGCAAGGTCCGTGCCCGAAGCTTTGAAGAAGGCGACCTTGTTCTTCGGCGCGTTAAATTGGCCAAGAATACCAACAAGTTGACGCCGAAGTGGGAAGGCCCTTATCGGGTAATACGAGTCACCAGGCCTGGCGCAGTCCGCCTGGAGACCGAAAATGCCGTTCCGGTGAGCAACTCCTGGAACATTGAGCATCATCGCAAGTTTTACCCGTGAGGCGCGGCTTGCCGGGCCCCCCAGCAAGCCACCTTTTGTACAAGCCTTGCCGACAAGGCATGTAACCCTTTGTACAAAGCCAGGCGCAGACCCTGAGCATAAATAAATGAAGCGCTGGCGCCCTAAGTTATAGCATGCATGCTAGGTCGAGTCTCTTCCTTGGTTAGGGTTGATAGTGCTTAGCGGCGGCAAACCCCTAGCTTAAAGGTCGAGTTTGCATCTCTTTGTCTTTCTTTTATCTTCTTTGGTTCACAGGACATACAGATATCCTTGCCGAAACCACTTGGGGAGAAAAAAAGGAACATACCAGCATCTAGGCCCTGGCAAGCCAGTATTGCCAGGGGCTGCAAGAGCAAAGATTCACCCACGGCAAACCAGGGTTGCCGGGGGCTGCAGCTTCAGATAAGTTCTTCATCCCTTATCATGCATTCCATTATGCACTGAGGTATGTGAAACCTCGTTTTTTTCCTTAAACTACCGTGCTCCCCTAACTCTAGGCCCTAGGGCTCGTTCCTGGGACCAAGTTTGGTCGTAGTCGCGGCAGCGAAAGGATGAAACAAGGAGCCTAAACCCACTTCATCCATGCCTCCGCCAAAGGCGTGAGAAAGGTCGAGCGAATTGGGGGGATGGCGAGGCCTGTTGCCGGGCAAGAAAATGTTTATCTTAGAGATATCAGGGAATTATTCCCTATTGTGGGTTCTACCTGCGAACAAATGACCCGGCAAACATTCCTTTTTCATTAAAAAAAACATCCCGCCCAGGTACAGTCCATAGGGAATGAAAAACATGAACAAGGGGATAACAAGTTTTAAATTTAACAGATGCCCGAAGGCTTACAAACTAAAAACAGATAAGATGCCCGTAATCCCTTTCTTGTCCCTCTCCTCCGGAGGCAGGTCAAGGAGGCGAGAAGGGCAAAGGAGCACGTAGGCGAGCTACGGGTGGCAGAAGACACCGAGAGAACATCTTGGTGGCCGCCCAAAGGCTGGATGGTGATGGTGGCGCCGGAAGCAGAGCATGAAGACGAGGCGGCAGGACGTCAGTACGCGTCGAAGGCATCGGTGCCCGCGTACTCCGACTTGACGGCCTTGCCGCCCGCCCTCTTCCTCTTCCGCAGCCCCCCAACACCAGCCGCCCAAGGGGACGGCCCCGAGAAGTTCAAGGAGCCGGCGACACGGATGATGGGGTCGCCAGTGCCACAAGGAGCGGCGCTCGACACCTAGTCGGACCCGTCATCCTGCCGCCTACCGCCCTCGTCGTCGCTGCCGCTGTCCTCCTCGTCACTCTCGCTCGAGGAGGAACCTTCACTATCAGATGAGCTCTCCACACAGCACCTTGTACGAGTCCCAAAGTGCCCGAAGACCTTGACGGAGAGAAGGCCACCCTCCATTAGCTTAAAATGGAGAGTGAGCCCCTCCGTCAAGATGTGGATATGAGCAAACGTCTTCCATCCCCGACGAAGATACATCACATGAGGAGCAGGGAAGTCGACGCGGACCCGCGTGCCACTGATCCCGTAGCCCCTCATGTGCAGCCGCAATGACTCCGGCGGATCCAGCTCCATTTCCTGCGCAAATGGAGTCGGGAACCTGACGAAGAACTCACAAGGGTCATCTCCAACATGGCCCTCCATTGGAGGAGGAGCTGCTGGCGGGGGCGTGGCCGGCGGGCCACCCCGTCCTCCTCTTCCCCGAGCGCCCCGACCTCGCCCACGGCCTCGCCCCCTCCCCCTTCTCCTCGCGGCCGGCTCTGCCATCACAGGCGCAAGAGAAGGAGGGACGCGTTGTCAAGCGGCGACCCTCACCGCCACCGTTGAAGGGCCGGGATTTCCTCTCTCCATGAAGAATGGAAGAGAGGAGCAGAAGCTGAAGAAGGAAGAAGATGGAAGAATGCAGGACGCCATCCCTCCCCTCCCGCTCTTTATAAAGAAATGGGGTTGGGGCTCGACCGCCCCGCTCGGCCAATCAAGAAACGGACGGCGCAGGGATCCAGGACCGACCCGCCGCCCCAACCAGCGCCGGCCCGGTTTCCCGCCTCCACCGTTTGCCACCCCAAGCGCATGGGAGACACGTGGCAGACGTGCAGAACCGAGGGGACGGGTGAGGCGACCTCTCCCCACCCCGTGATCGTGGGGAGTGGACGCCTTGAGGACCGCGCCTCGGTCCCATTCAGTAAATGGGCCGCGCCTCCACGCCTCCCTCCGTTTATGGGGAAGGCGCGAACCGCCCTTTTACTACGACGTGACGCATGCGTGCAAAGACCAACCCCACGCATGCCGTCCACGTCACGCACACCCCTCCACACCGCGCCATGCGCGCGGATCATGGGAGACGCAGCGCGCGAAAAGTCTTACCACGGTAAAAACCGTCCCGCCTGCCCGCGCACCGTTCCGGGCCTAGCCCAACAACGCGTCGCGCTTATGTGTGGCCCAGGCCCGGGGGCTCCTATCGGTGTACAAAAAGGGGGGGTACACTTTTTGTACCCCTATGACTGTGCACGGGCAGTCTGAGCCACGGGCACCGCCGCACCAAGCAAGGCAAAGGAGGTAAGCCAGGGTAAGACCGAAGCCCAAAAGAACAAGACCACGAAGAACCAAGGGACGAGACGGGCTCCCTGTAATGCCCCAGATGTAACACTTTCCAATTATGGCATTATATGAAACTTTGACTTCGTCAATTCCATTCTGGGCTCTTCTTCATTTCGGCTTTCTTCGTTTTGTCGTGTGCGTGTGTGCATTTGATCCATGTCATGTTGTCATGTGCATTGCATTGAATTTGTGTTGTCACTTGCACCCGGTTCCACTCGCCTCTTCCCGTTGTCCGTTTCGAGTTCCGACGCTCACACACGTGCTCGTGGCATCCCCGAGTCCTTCTTTCGTGTGTGGCCATGTAACGTTCCCGGAATGACGTGAGACTTGTCGTGCGTTGTTGTTTTGGTACGTGTAGGCCGCCTGTCAAGTTTCGTCGCTTTTGGAGTTCGTTTGGTACTCCAACGGTTAACCTAGTGGGCTAAAAGAACCTATTCTTTAAGGCCAAAGACCCCCTCCACAACAGCCCACAAACCCAACACAACCCTTCCCATCATCTCGGTCATCGAATCGTGATCGCGTGGCCCAAAACCGCTCCCCATTAGGAGTCTCCTAGCTCCTTGTGCCTATAAATTAGTCCCCCACGTCCATTTTTGCGTCCAAACCCTAGCTCCTCTCCACCCGCAGCCACCGGATGTGTCCGTACACCGCCGGACGCGTCCAGCCAACCTCCGCACCAACCAGAGGCCGCCACGAGGCATCCCCGGCGGCCTCTCCCACCGCGCCAGCCGCCGGCCCGCCGGGCCCAAGCGAGGCCCGCCCGGCCCGCGCGCTACTCCGCCGCCAGCCCCGCGCCCGACTCCTTCCCCGCCGCCTCCGGCAACGCCGCCGTCGCGCCTCCCGCTCCTGGCCTCTCCGGCCGCCACCCGCCGCCGGCCTCGGCCACCACCTCCGCCGGCCAGCCGCCTCGTCCTGTGCCCCGCCGCCGCAGCCTTCCGTCGCCGGTCGTCCCGCGAGCCGCCGCCGGCCGCCGCGTCCTCCGCCGCGGAGCGTCTCGTCGCCGGACTCCGGCGAGCCACGCCGCTGCAACCTCCGCCGCCGGCCGCCTCGATCCCGCCGGATCCGATCGCCGCCGCCGGCCGAAACCCTAGCGGATCCGGGCGGATCCGACCTCCGACCCGATCCGCCTCGTCCCGACCCGATCCACCGATCCGGACAGTTTTCCACGTCATCGGACGTGTCCGCCCGACCCCCCCTTGAGGTTGATTTTTTCTCTAGGTCCCAGGAATTTTTTATTTTTTTTGCATGTTCATGTGGCTGTAACTTTTTGTGTGTAAGTCCAAATTGTGCATATGATATACCAAAATGATCGTGGTGATGTGCTCTACGTTTTGTTCCGTTGTGGCATGATTGTTTGAGATCATCTAGAGGTCCTAATCTCTGTTGCAAGAGTGCTACTTGTTATAAACTGCTGAAACTTGTTATTTGTATGCCATGTTTGAGAGGTTATAACTTGGTGCATGTTTATCCAAATGGAGCAAATGATATGTCAAAATGTTCATTGTGAAATGCTCTACATGATGGTTGCTGTAGCATTCATGTTAGGGTTCATATTGCCATGTTATCTTGGTTGCAAAAGTGCATGTGGCTGTTAAGTTATGAAACATGTTAAGAGATGCTGATTTGAAGTGCTCGTTGCTATTGATGTGCTTGTCTCCATGTCACATGTCAATAAGTTTTAGAATCTCCATCATATGGTCTTTGCTGTGGTGCAAACCACGTTCCAAGATATGCCTTGAGGTGAATTAAACATGCTTGTAAACATGCCATGCCAACATAACTGTTTTATACTTAGTGAAATTTCTGCTAAGTCTGGAATCTGTCATAACCTGATGCTATGTTTGCTTGATGCCCTAGTCTAATCCATGCATGTTTTGGAGTGGCCATTGATCATTCCTTGTTGTCCATGTTATTGTCTATCCATCCATGCCCTCACTTGCACATATGGCTTGATGTAGCTTATTTATTACTTGCTCCCAAGTTGCTATAAATTATGACTGTCAGGTTTTTAACAGCATGATCAATTTGGTGTAGCTTGTTTCTATTGATCCGTGCCTCCTATGGAGTTGCTCCAATGGAGTTGTTTGCTGTAGGATATGTCTACTTCATGTCCATGCTTCTTGTCATCATGTTTGGGTGTTGTAGAGTATATATTTCTTGCTCCAAAGTTGCTATGTGGCTGTTAATTTCAGCTTTGCATTGTATCTTGTTTCGAGTGTATGTGTTGAACCGTTGCTCTGTTTTGAGCGTGTCCTATATGAAACTTGTGTGATTTTGCATGTAGAATCTTAATATCATGTTGTTTACATGTTTGGAGTGTGTTTGATTGATGTTTGGGTGCATCTTGCACCGTTGCCTTGCTTGTCTTGTTTTGCTCATATCTTCTAGACCGTAGCTCCGAATTAAACAAACTTTATATGAAACTTGACTAGAATTTCGTGTAGATCATCATGGTGCATGTTAACTTGCTGTTTAACAACTTTAACTTAAGGTTTGTTCAGATCTGGACCATTTTCAACATAAGCATATGAGGACTTACCGGATGTGCTATATGTTGATTCCGGCCTCATTTAAACTTGTGTTTTGTGTTGTTCTTGTGTGCTTCATCCCTTGCCATGAAGTGCATCATACTTGCATCATGTTGATTGTGCATTGCACCTTGTTTGATTTGTGCCTAGTTGTGTTCTTGTGTTGAGTAGAACCGGAAGCCGAGACCGAGTGCGAGGTTCCTACCGAGGTTGAGTACGAGGAGCCGTCTTACGATCCCATCGACGACTCGACAGGCAAGATGACCTGACCCAGATATCATTACTATCTTTGCCTATTGCTAGAAGTCTCGCTCTTTAGCTTATTGCCTCGATGCCCATGTTTTGTTTGTCAGCCTCCTATTGTAACCATGAATCTGTCTAACCACCCAACCTAGCAAACCTTTGTTTGGCTACGTAAGCTTCGCTCAGCCCCTCTTATAGCATTGCTAGTTGCAGGAGAAGATTTGAAGATTCTTGCTTCATGTTGAAGTTATTGTTGGGATATCACTCTATATAAACTCTTAAACTAAATCATCTATATATTGGTAATGGGTGGAAGGCTAAGCCTCTTGCTTGGTGTTTTGTTCCACTTATGCCACCCTAGGAACCGTATAAACCGGTGTTATGTTCCTTGATTTTGCGTTCCTCACACGGTTGGGGTTATGGGACCCCCTCGATAACCCGCTTAGCGCTAAAACTTTTCCAGCAAGTCCCAACTTTGGTTCTACATTTGCCTAACAACTAAAAACTTGCATAGGGAGTTATAAATCCTTTTCTTAATCAACAACCCGGGCCAGTGCTCCACATGAGTGTTGGTCCAAACTGGGGAGTCTGTGGGGCCACCTCGAGGGAACTCAAGGGCTGGTAAAAACCTGTAGAATCGCCCATCCGGTGGTGGCCTGAGACGAGATATGCGCGGCTACTATCAGGTGTCGGCACGTCGAGAGGATTTGCTGGATTAGTTTTACCTTAGTCGGAATATCTTGAGCACGGGATTCCGAGAATACTCGGGTCTTCCCACCTTGGAGTTGCGACTCCGCAGATCGTGAGCTTGTAATGGGCTAAGTTGGTACACCCCTGCAGGGTTTGAACTTTCGAAAGCCGTGCCCGCGGTTATGTGGCAGATGGGAATTTGTTAATATCCGGTTGTAGAAAACTTGACACCATGTTCAGAACACACTACCAGCGTGAGTAACCGTGACGGTCATTTTCCGAAAGGGGTTCGGTAAGTGAACACGGTGGGGTTATGTTTGACGTGCTTAGATAGGATCACTTCATGATCACTTGGACGCTCGTGGCACTTCTCTTCTTGCTCTTAACACGTAACCTAGTGCTAGTGCAGCTGCAACCTTTTGTTCTACAAGCCTTGTTCCACACCCAAGGCTTAGATAGTTTTGTTACCAGGGAACGAGATTGCTGAGTCCTCCGTGGCTCACAGATTCTGCACAACACCAGATGCAGGTACTATGGTGGACTACACAGGTGACGGCACTGAGCTGTACTAGGAGTTCGATGAAGAACATAGTCGATACTATGTGCACTATCCCGATGATCAGTAGTGGCTTCTACTAGGGGCGATTCGGACTTTGTGGCTATATTTATTTGGTACCTTTCATTTGGATCTCCGTTCGTAGTCGGACTGTGATGTTATTTGGATGATGATATGCTTATGTAATGTATTGTGTGACGTGACGAGTGTAAGCCAACTACTCTCTTGCCATTTCATCCCTATTTTACATGAGTCGTGCAAAGATACCAAACTTGAGATCATTCTTGTATGAGCTTATACCTTTAAGTCGTGCCTCGACACGTAGGAGGTATAATCTTATACTGGGCATTACAAGTTGGTATCAGAGCCTTCTCCGACCTAGAAGCCCCCACTGTTTGATCGAATCGTTGACAGTTGAGTCTAGGCACACACTTGAAAATGTTTTGAGTCCTATATATATCGGAGAGTAGGATTTCTTTTTGCTCCTCATCTCTTTTCACTCTGGTGAGGACTTCTGACGATTACTTATCTCTTCTACTCTCAAAAATTCACCAATTTTTTTTAGGATCACGCGAGTATTGTTTGGATTGTTCCGATGTCTTTGTGACGAGAACATTGTTCTCGACGCCTCCTGTCAATTAGGGGTTGTGGCAGTGTCCCGGAGAGTTGACCTCCGAGGTGTTGTCGTCAAAAATATATCGCAGCAGTTCTGGAATACTTAAGACGGCCGACATCGAAAACTCTCCTATGCGGTTAGTGGCAAGATAACCCCGACATCACCTAGCACTGGGGAGGTAGTTTGGGAGTATTGCCATAGCTTGTATAGCAGATGCGTTACGAAGGTCCGAGGTAAACGGTTTCCGGAAATAACTGGTTATGTGTTGAAGGATGGATACAGCTGGATGTAGGATTAGAGTTGAGTGCGCGATGCTTCCCCTGTATCCCCAACACCTGATTGCATAACTGGAAACTTTCGGAAATTAATAGGTGGGTTCATCTAGTAGTTCGTAGGCATTCTTCCAACGAATGCACGATATGGAGTTCGGGGTTCTACATTGAGTGAAGTAGTTTTATGGGCGTTGTTCCGATCGGGAGTTGCATCTTAAAGGGTCCTTGGCTATGCTGATCCGGGTATTGCAAAACCCTTTTGTAACACATTCCATAAGCTTTCAGCACGAATATGTCGAACGAAGCTTCTATCTTGTATTTGTTCTATCTGCTTCTTGTTGTTTTTATTTACCTTTTGTTCTCCCAAGTGGCTTCTCGTGAAAATTGTTGTATCATTAAACTGTGGATTACATTCGTTCATTTTGTTCGAATGTTCTTGTGAAGACTTATGTTGCAATTTCTAGCCGTTGATTCAGCTTATATATTTTCAATCAATGGCTAATAGTTGTCATCTCATTCAGGACGGCTCCTAAAAGGGTTCCCAACGCTAACCCAGAGGGTGAAGAAGTTCCTGATCGTCCTCCTTCCCCTCCTCCTCCGCCTGAGGCCTGGAGAGCAATTATGCAAGCGACGAACCAGAACACCCAGATGCTTATGCAAATGATGCAGAACATTCAAGCAAATCAAGCAAATCAAGGTGGTCATGGGAACCAAGGCCAAGGCAATTTGTTCAACCAACCTCACTTTGCTACTCTCAACCAATTCCTGGCAAACCAACCAAAGGCTTTCAGTTAATGTGTGGACCCGCTAGATGCTGAAGACTGGATAATAGACATCAAGAAGCACTTTGAATGCAGTAACGTGAGACTTGAGGACTATGTGAAGTTTGCCGCCTTCCAACTCAAGGACCAAGCCGCTGATTGGTGGCAGCAGTACAAAGATTCCAGAGAGGGACGTGAAATCTCGTGGGCTGACTTCTGCAAGGATTTCCGCTCTCACCACATTCCAACAAGTGTCATCGAAGGTATGCGTGAGCAATTCCGCAACCTGAAGCAAGGCAGCATGTCCGTTTATCAATACAATGTCAAGTTCCAGAACCTTGCCCGCTGTGCCAAGAAAGACATCCCAGATGCCAAGAGCAAGATTTATCAGTTCCGTGGTGGTCTGAAGGATGAACTCCAACTAGCTCTCACCTTGTTCGAGCCTGATGAATTTGATCAATTCTATAACATGGCACTGAAGCAAGATGCAGCCCAGCTCAAGATGGAAGCTTCCAAAACGAGGATCAGAGATGCTGTTCACTCCTCCTCTTCTTCCCAAGAGGTTGCAAAGCAGCTGAAGTTTTGGCTTCCACCTCCTCCAATGATCCGACCTCCCACCAACAACAACAACAAGCATTCTGGTGGCCGTGGTTTCTCCCACCCACCCAACCCAAGCAATCAGTCAAAGAATCACTTTCAAGCTTCGAAGTCAAGTGCTCCTTATCACCGTCCTCTCTCAGAAGTGGTTTGCAACAAGTGCACTCAGAAGGGTCATTATGCTAACAAGTGCCCCAACCCAAGGCGCCTTCCGCCTCCTCCACCTGTCAGCACTGCTATTGTCAAGCATAATCCAAAGGCAGCAAGAGTGAATCTGATGAATGCAGCTCAAGCAGAGAATTCTTCAGATGTGATACTTGGTAACCTTCCAGTTAACTCTATTCCTGCAAAAGTGTTGTTTGATTCAGGTGCATCATGTTCCTTCATGTCATATCCATTTGCATCCAAGCACGATGTTATCACCAAGAATCTACCCAAAAAGTTGCAAGTTACTTCTCCGGGGAAACTAATGACTTCTAGTGTGTATGCTCCGGATGTATCTATTCGCATGGGTGATTACCGCTTTCTGGCTTCTCCGGTTGTTCTCGGCAACTCGGACATTGATCTTCTTTTTGGGATGGATTGGCTTTCCCAGCATGATGCTCACATTGATTGCGCAAATAAGGAAGTCAAGCTTACTCATTCTGATGAAGACGTGATTATCTTCGCCTCTCGAGATAACACAATCAGGCTATTCTCTCTCAATGACAAGGGCGAGATTAATGCCATCTCTCAAATTCCGGTGGTCAATGAATATGAAGACGTTTTCCCTGAAGAGCTTCCAGGCATGCCTCCGCATCGTCAAGTTGAATTCGTTATTGAACTCGAACCCGGTACCGAGCCAGCATGCCGGCATCCGTACAAGCTCTCCCCTGATGAGTTGAAGGAGCAGAAGAAACAACTCGATGAGCAAGAGCGTATGGGTCTAATCAGGCCTAGAATTTCTCCTTGGGGCTGTGGTGTTCTATTTGTCAATAAGAAGGATGCCACGGAGCGCCTTTGCGTTGATTACCGGCCATTGAACAAGAAGACAATAAAGAACAAGTATCCGCTCCCCAATATCAATGAATTGTTCGAGCAGCTCAAAGGAGCAAAAGTGTTCTCAAAGCTCGATCTCCGGATGGGTTATGACCAGATCCGTATCCATGAAGAAGATATTCATAAGACTGCATTCAGAACAAGCTACGGCTCCTATGAATACACAGTCATGTCTTTTGGCCTCGCAAATGCTCCACCCACCTTCTCGAGAATGATGCACTACATATTCAACCCCTACACCAATGAATTTGTTCTTGTCTATCTGGATGACATCTTGGTATTCTCCAAGAATGAAGAAGACCATGCCAAGCACCTTCGTTTGGTTCTCGACAGACTCCGTGAACACAAGTTCTATGCAAAGTTCTCTAAATGTGAATTCTGGCTGGATAAGGTCTTGTATCTTGGCCATATCATCTCTGCTGAGGGTATTGCTGTCAACCCCGAGAAAGTTGAAGCAATTGTCAACTGGGAACCCCCGTAGAACATCAAGCAACTCCGAAGCTTCCTTGGTCTCGCTAGCTATTGCAGAAGGTTCGTTGAGAACTTCTCCAAGATTGCCAAGCCTCTATCCAACTTGCTGCAGAAGAATGTCAAGTACAACTGGTCTTCTGATTGTGATGTGGCATTCAAAACACTCAAAGAAAATCTCATCTCTACTCCGGTTCTTACTCCTCCAGATGAGTCCAAGCCCTACGAAGTATTCTGTGATGCTTCTCTTCAAGGACTTGGTGGTGTTCTAATGCAAGACAAGAAAATTGTGTCATACACTTCTCGTCAATAAGCCAAATGAGAAGAACTACCCCACACATGATCTCGAGCCAGCAGAAGTGGTACACGCCTTGATCACATGGAGACATCTTCTGTTGGGCAGAAAAGTGGACATCTTCACCGATCACAGGAGCTTGAAGTACATCTTCACACAGCCGAACCTGAACCTTCGCCAGACTCGTTGGGTTGAGATGATCCAAGAGTATGATCCAAGCATTGAGTACACACCTGGCAAGGCCAATGTCATTGCAGATGCCTTGAGCAGAAAGGCATATTGCAACAGTCTCCTTATCAAGCCGTTTCAGCCTGAGCTTTGTGAATCATTCAGGAAGCTCAACCTCCAAGTTGTTCCGTAAGGCTTTCTTGCAAATCTTCAAGTTGCTCCTACCTTGGAAGATCAGATCCGTGAGGCCCAACTCAGTGATGCTATGGTGCAGAAAGTGAAACATGGTATCCCTAAGGGTACTCCCAAATACAAGTGCTATCGTGTTGATGAGAAAGACACCTTGTTCTTTGAGGACAGACTTGTGGTTCCCAAGGGTGATCTCAGGAAGCTCATAATGAACGAAGCACATGACTCCCTCCTCTTGATTCATCCCGGAAGTTCCAAGATGTACCAAGATCTCAAGCAATCTTACTGGTGGACTCGCATGAAAAGGGAGATTGCCCAATTCGTGAATGAATGTGATGTCTGCAGAAGAGTGAAGGTAGAGCATCAACGTCCAGCCGGTCTCCTCCAACCTCTTCCTATTCCCGAGTGGAAATTCGACCACATTGAAATGGATTTCGTCACTGGGTTTCCCAAGTCCAAGAAGGGGAATGATGATATATTTGTTGTGATTGACAAGCTAACCAAAGTAGTGTAACACCCCTATGTACTAACTACTGTGATCAACTGCTAATCATGCCATGTCATGATCATTTACAATGGTAATCACAGTGGTTATCCAAAGCAACTCAAAAACTCCCCTGAAAATTCAAATTCAAACTACAAGTGCAAAATGAAGTTGTTCCAAAATTTTTGGAAAAATGCCCATGTTGTTGCAAATAATCCAAAACAATTGTTTCTGGTGAAAACAACATCACCATCTACTCAAATAATGGGCTAGGGCATTTAAACAGTGTTAAAACAGCACTAATAAATGCTTTTTCATTTTTGTAAATTTCAAAAATGCTTCAAATATGCTCAAACCAATTTTTGGTGATGGGTAATTTTGCAACCTATCATTTGGACCAACTTCTACATTTTTGCAAAGTCCTCTGGTGGCCCTTCATTCCTTATTCTTCTCTGTGAAATGAATAAAGGGAAGCAGTAAACTAAAAAGAAAAAGGGCCTAAACTCCTACTGAGCCACTGGGCTCTAGCCCCACATTGAGGCCCAGCCCACCTCCAACTACTCTCACCTGCCCGTCGTCCTCCTCGCCTCGCTGTCGCCGCGGCCATGGCCGAGCGCGCGCCGCTCCACCCTCCGCTCGCCACGGCGCCGGAGTGGTTGGGAGGAGAGGATAAGGGCGACGCCGAGCCCTCCTCCCTGGTCGCCTCGCCATTTTCCCCCTCTCCCTCACCCACGAGCTCGCATGCTCCCTCTTCCCCTCTGTCACCGAAGCCGACGCCGCCGTCCTCCGTCGAACGCACGGCCACCGGCGGCTCTGAGCTCGTCGACCATGTCTGTCAGCTCCGCTGAGCTCCGCCACGTCTTCTGGTGATCCCAGGCGAACCCGGGGAGCCGTGCAGCAGCCGTTCATCCACGTCCCCATCTCCGGCCACCGCGGACAACTCCGGCGGCCCCGACTCCACTGCTGCTCCTAAACCCCCGAGGGCTTTTCGTAGCCGCGCGATGAGCCTCTTCCTCCCTCCGTTCATCTTCTTGCGCTGCGCGGGTCGCCGTAGCCAGCTCGTCATCCCGCCAAACCTCCTCGCCGCCGGTGAGCTTCTCGACGTGGCCGCGCTGCCCGTCGAGCTCAACTGAGCTCATGGCCGTGCTCTAGGCCTCGCTAGGACCCCGTAGAACACCTCCGCTGGACCTGCTGCGCCGTCTAGTCGCCGCTCGCGAGATGGCCGAACTCCGGCGTCCGCCGAGTTCAACGCCGGCGCCCGTTCCGACCACCCCAGTCGCTCCGACCACCACGGATGGACGCGGCGTGGAGTGCCCGTTCCAACGCGCCCAAGCGCGCTCGAAAAGACCCCCTATGGGGCATTTTCCGGTGAGCTCCCGTGGTCGCCGCCGCGTTTTGACGCCCACCGGCGTTTAAACGCCGGCCGGCCGCCGTGGCACACCTGGGGCCCCACCCCCAGGGTCACTGCCAGTGGCCCCGCGGGCCCCCGTTGACTGGGTTGACCAGTCAACGTGCTGACTGGGCAGCCCCAGTCGCTGACACGCGGGCCCCACCGCATAATTAACTAATTAAAACATTTTAATAATTAAAACTTAATTAGTTAAACTACCAGACACTGACATGTGGGGCCCAGCCGCTAATTAATTATTATTTAGTTAAAATAAACTCTGTTATGACCACTGTCTATGACAGGTGGGACCCACTGGTCAGGTTTGACCTGACCAGTGCGGCAGTTGACTGCTGATGCAGTGCTGACGTCATGCTGATGCAATAATCCTTTTCTGTTATTAAAATAACTACAGAAATTCAAATAAACTTTGAAAAATCATATCTTTTAAACCGTAACTCCGATGAAAATAATTTATATATGAAAATTGACCAGAATTTCGATACGAATCTAGATATGCCCTCCGTATCCCCATCAGATGCCCCTAGCTACATGAACATGGAACTTTTGACCTGTTTTCGATATATGAATAGTGCTCAACTTTAATAAAATAAATTCAAACAAATTCTTAAAAATACCTAACTTAACCTAGACTTGTTTTTAGGCAACCCTGCACTGCACGTTAGCCTAGCACGCTCTGTGTTGCATATGCTTGTGTATTTATCTGTTTCTTCCCCCTCTTCTCTCTCGGTAGAGTCCGGTGCTGACGCAGATCCCGAGACCGACGCTGTCCCGGTGATTGGTTCCCCCTCCGACGATCTTGCTTTTGCCACCGAGCAACCAGGCAAGCAACCCCCCCTTGAGCATTTCCGATATCGCCTATGTCTATTCTCTCTTATTCTTGCATTAGAATTGCTGCTACTGCTATTGCTCCTATTACTATTGCATAGCCTGTCTTTGCTAAATTGTTGATACCTGCATATATTCATAAACTGCTTAGTATAGGTTGGGTAGCACTGCTTGGACCCGCACTCTCGTAGTTGCCTCGCATAGTACCCTTGCCTCGATCAACCGATCGAGCCCCCTTCCCCTGACCTTCTTCACAGCACCGCACACCTCCCCTAATATGCTCGACTCCGCAGAGTTAACATCGGGTGACGAGGGTGATACCTCCGAACTCACTTCTGATGTTGTCCCTGTATTATAGCTAGCTCGTTGTGGGTTACCGAGGGTGATTCCTCTTCCCACTTCCGACTTAGCTTGCGTCGTGCATCCGCTATGGTGAATACCGCCGAGGGTGATTCCTCCGGTACCACCCTATCGGGACTTGTCGTTTAGGAATCCAACGAGGGTGATTCCTCGGATTCCTCATCGGCATGAAAACCACACGGATGCCCTGGTTCACTGTACCGTGTTTAAAGACGTATCGATCCCCGAGGCCGGACGTCGCCAGGAACAAAGGCGTGCGGCCAGAGGTATCGTGCGTCTGATGACACTTTGAAGTTATTACTACTCATGTTGGATGGAGGCGGGTTGACCCAGAGGGGTACCCGCGAGTGCCTTTGAGGCGTGAGCTGTGGAGTCGGGTGACCAGAGAGGGTACCCGCGAGATAACTACGAAGCGTGGCCGGTCCGTAAGGTCCTTGTCACAAGTCTTCGAGACGGGACGTCGTGGTCACCGGTGTGGTGGCAACGCTCGTTACCGCGCGCTCCCAACACACTAAGCGATTTGGATATTTGATCCGAGGGGCCTCCGGGTCCGATAGCACTAACCACCACGTGGGTGTGAGTGGGTGCTCTGCGTCGTATACATCAGCCGGAGTCGTCACGACGTCAGCGATTGAGCGGGCTGTTCGGATTGGACTTAGGATGCAACTGCGCTTGTATAAGGGGTTGCTAGGTCTGCTACCGAACGGCTTCGCAACGTGCGGAGCGTCCGGGGCGATGGCCCCGACCCCCGGGGGCATAGGATTAGTCCGGCGTGCTCGATCCTCTCTGGCGGTATCCGGTCGGGTTGCGTCGTATTGTTTAGCCGAGGGCGGGCACGACCTGATGGTGTGTCCGGCCGGAGTTAAGCGAGCGTGGTGGGTAACTTGGTGCACCCCTGCAGGGAAGAAACAATCTATCGATAGCCTGTCCTACGGTAACGGACACTCGGAGTTGTATCCACTTCGGTACAACTAGAACTGGTGACTTGAGATATGTGATATGAAGATGATGTTGCTGCAAACACTATACTTTATTATGATGAAACTATTCTGTTCCCTTCTCATTGCTGCAAGACGCTGAAGATGCTAGTCTTCGTCAGGACTAGGCTTTTTTTCCCCCCTCTCTACTCTGGCTTTCTGCAGTCTAGTCCACCCACATAAAGCCTCCTTTGAAAATAATGCATTGCTAGTATAGATCTGATGTAAGTCTTGCTGAGTACTTTGGATGAGTACTCACGGTTGCTTTGCTTCCTCTTTTGTCCTACCCGCTTGATAAATCAGACGACGGAGCCATGGTGACTGCAGCCCCCGTCGATGACTACTACTACCAGCCCGAGGCTGGCTACTACTATTACCCGGCCGGCGAGTACTACTGCGAGGAGCCGGCGGACGACGACCAGGAGTAGGATCGGAGGTCCCAGGCAGGAGGCCTGCGCCTTTTCGATCGTAGCTTTTATTTTGCCCCGCCTTTGTAAAAGGCCTATCTTCTGCTGTGTTGTATCTGTACCCAGATACCTAACGCTTCCGCTGACTATGTGTGAGACATCATGTTATGTATTCGAGCCCTCGAGGCCCTGGCTTGTAATATATGACTTGTATGTATTTATTTATGTTTTAGAGTTGTGTTGTGATTCCTTCACGTGAGTCCTTAGGCTTGATCGTGTGCATTTGCGTGTATGATTAGTGCACGATTAAGCCGGGGTCGTCACAGGTTGGTATCAGAGCCGACTGCCTGTAGGAACCCCCTTTCCAACTCCTTGGTCGAAGTCGAGTCTAGAGGTCCAAAAATGTTTTACTAACTTGGCTGTGTGGCTTATGGCCCCACGTCGCCAATTGGGTGGTGTAGCTTCTTTTATTCCTCGTCTATACTCTGGGACTCTTATCTCTCGTCTATTCGGGTTAAATTTTACTAACTCCATTAGGTTCTCGTTCCCACATCTACCCGGAGAGCTGGATATCAATACGATTTCTTGTCATTGACCTGAATAGTCTGATAATCTTTCCTTTCCATTTGTTTGTTTAACCTTTCTTATCAAGTTCCGATGATAATTAACTTGACAAGTCTGATTCTTCTTCTTTCAGATGAATCCTCTGTTTCCACCTCGCCCGGAGACTCAGCTTGTGCTTCGCACCTGGGCTCGAGATGCCCCTGGGTTTCCGGCCATTCTAGTCGCTCTCATGACCAGACTGGGCTACCGCTGGTACCCCGAGTACATGGTCTATGAGGAGTATCGCGAGTTCAACCAGGAGCAGTATTATGCTGTTGTTCGTATCTATGACCGGCAGGATGACTCAGACACTGAGCTGTACCGCTTTCACGGTAGCGGCGTGACGGTTGCGATGGCAGTCCATGATGCTGCCTACGCTGCTGTCGCACGCCTCCGAGGAGAGCACAGAGATAGCTTGGATGCTTCTGAGTTTCGGTACATCCCGTATGCACCTGCTGGAGATGAGACTGGATACTACTCAGCTATCTGTGCCCCGTACGAGAGTCGACGTTATGACCCGCAGGTTCTGATTCAGCACACTCAGGCGCTGGATCGAACAGCTCGGGCCCTGGCGGTTGAGTTGTCCATCACTCGGACAATTCTCTACCAGACGTTGACGCAGTTGGTACCGGCTGTCCAAGCAGGGACACTTCCTCAGTCTATCCTTTGCCCGCGCAGGATCAACACACCTCCAGGTGTCGAGTGGCCTGCGGTTGGAGGTCACACGCCAGTTCGTGGACCTCTGATTCCCGATCGATACCGGGTTCTGCATCAGAGTGCACATGGAGCTCAGGATCTTTCTGCGATCGAGATCCGCCGTCCGCACTTGCAGCTACCCCGTTTCAGTTCCCTTCTCCGACGTTGATGTAGCCTTTGCTATGTCTCGTTGTGTACTTCCTTACCGCGGTCTGCGCGCCGCCTACTATGTCTAGTTTCTGCTTTTGCGCCGTTGTGCTGCCCGTTTGTAACCGACGCTATGTACGAACCCGTATGTCATGATGTGTATGATGTTGTATTTATTGCACTTCCCTTATGTCGTGCATATTTACTTCATTGTTGAATTCATGCAACGTGTATCCTTGTCTCTAAACCACCCCTGTTGGAATTATCAGGATGGCTGGTAACGGTGATCCACCTCCACCTCCACCTCCGCCTCCGCCGCCAGAATATATGGCTGCCGTAATGCAGACCCTTGACATGCAGCGTCAGGTGCTGCAGGGTATGCTCAACCAGATGCCTCAGGCCAACGCCAATGCTCAGCCTCAGCCAGCCGCTATCACTCTGCAAGAATTTCTGCGGCTCAATCCAACGGTATTTCGCAGTGCCGCCAACCCCTTGGATGCCGATGACTGGCTGCGTGACATCTTCTTTGAGCTGGATTCTGCCGCCGTGTCCCCTGACAACCATGTCAAGTTTGCGACATATTTCCTAAAGGGTCCGGCGGCCCAGTGGTGGGACACGCACCGGAACACAGTGCCTGCTGGAACTGTCATCACCTGGGCAGACTTCAAGACTGCTTTTCGTGCTCGGTATATCCCGGAAGGGGTTATCGACCGCAAGCGTACGGAGTTCCGTAACCTGATTCAAGGCAACAAGTCAGTTGATGCCTATCAGCGGGAGTTTCTTGAGCTGTCCCGCTATGCTGAGGAAGATATCGCTACTGACGCTAGACGCCAAGAGAAGTTCAGGCGCGGACTTCATCATGATATTCTGCTTGCTCTAGTGGCACTGGACTTTCCGGACTTCGCCACTTTAGTGAACAAGGCCATTCAGGTTGAAACTGGACTCAAGCTACACAAAGATGCTCTTAAGCGCTCTCGCGAGTCGGGCTCATCTTCGGGCTTGTCTTCTCAGAAGCGCCGCATATGGATTCCTCAGAGCATGTATCGTCCAAACGCTCCAGTGTACAGGCCTTCTTATGCTGCACCTCGTCTGCCTCCTCCACCGCCAATGCAGTACAGGCCTGCTGTCCCAGCACCTCGAGCACCTGCAATTCGTCCAGAGAGTGGACTCTGCTTCAAGTGTGGCCGTCCGGGTCACCGTGCCAGAGACTGTCCGCAGGCTCAGGGTCAGTTGGCTCTTCCATCTGCTGGCCGTGGCAGTGGACGTGGAATTCCTCCGCAGCGCAACAATATTATCAGGCCTTCGAATACTCGTGGTGGTCAGCTTCACCACGTCAATCTGAGTGAAGACCCAGAGCAACCAGCCACAGTGATGGGTACACTTCTTGTCAACTCAGTATTTGCTAATGTTTTGTTCGATACTGGTGCTTCGGATTCTTTCATTTCTGAACCTTTTGCACTCAAGCATGAAATTGAATTTGACACACTGCACCAACCAGTAAAAATACAAACCTCCGCGGGTCCTTGCCGATCTAACCTCTTCTGTCCTCGAGTTAGTGTTGAGATAGAAGAAATGAAGTTTCAGGCAAACCCCATTGTCCTGAAATCCTGCGGCATCGACCTTATCCTAGGAATGGATTGGTTGGAGGCTCACGAGGCCCTAATTGATTGTGCCACCAAGACTGTACGTCTTCGGCACCCCTCGAATCAACTCGTGAATTGCCGCGCTCGTGTATCCCATAATGCCGAAGCTCAAATTTATGCCTTAAATACATTGAATGCTTCACCACTTGACGGGCTCGAGAACATACCAGTTGTATGTGAATTCCCGGATGTCTTCCCAGAAGAACTTCCAGGAATACCCCCTGCTCGAGCCGTCGAATTTGTTATCGACTTGAAGCCGGGTACTACTCCTATTGCGAAGCGTCCTTACAAGATGCCACCGCATCATCTCCTCGAGCTTAAGGAGGAAATCGACAAATCACTCAAGAAGGGCTTCATCCGTCCTAGTTCCTCTGCCTGGGGAGCACCGTCTCTTTTCGTCAAGAAGAAAGATGGTACGAATAGGTTGGTACAAGATTACCGACCTATCAACCAGGCAACCATCCAGAATAAATATCCGCTTCCTCGGATCAATGACTTATATGATCAACTGGCTGGATCGTCAGTGTTTTCTAAACTCGACTTGAGGTTGGGTTATCACCAGATCCGTGTTCGCGAAGAGGATATTCCAAAGACTACATTTGTTACTCGCTATGGCTCTTATGAGTACACTGTCATGTCTTTTGGACTGACTAATGCTCCAGCTACCTTCTCCCGCCTGATGAATTATATATTCATGGATTACCTCGACAAGTTCGTCGTGGTATATCTGGATGATATTCTGGTATTCTCAAAGAACAAGGAAGAACACGCTGAACATCTTCGTCTTGTTCTTTTTTTTTTTTTTT
>LR738713.1:701131294-701186009 GCA_902687465.1 Secale cereale
TTTTGCGGGGGCATCTTCGTCTTGTTCTGGAGAAGCTGCGAGAACATCAGCTTTATGCTAAGTTTTCCAAATGCGAGTTCTGGCTTTCTGAAGTAACCTACCTTGGACATGTGATTTCCAAGGATGGCATTGCCGTTAATCCGGAGCGGGTTCAGGCTATTCTTGACTGGACTCCTCCGAAGAATGTCAAGCAAGTGAGAAGTTTTCTCGGCCTTGCAAGCTATTGCCGTCGCTTCGTCGAGAACTTTTCCAAGATTGCCAAACCCCTGACTAATCTGCTACACAAAGGCGTTAAGTTTGAGTGGACAGATAAATGCCAGGAAAGCTTTCAAGCTCTTAAGGACAAGCTCGTTTCTGCTCCAGTGCTTGCTCCTCCAGATTCTCGCAAGGACTTCGTGATATATTGTGACGCCTCTCGTCAAGGATTAGGCTGTGTCCTAATGCAAGAACGAAGAGTAGTTGCTTATGCATCGCGTCAATTGCGACCGCATGAAGAGAATTATCCAGTGCATGATCTTGAACTTGCTGCAGTGATCTTTGCATTGAAGCTATGGCGACATTACCTTCTCGGTAACCGGTGTGAGATTTATACCGATCACCAAAGTTTGAAGTATTTATTCACTCAGCCGGATCTTAATCTCCGCCAACAGCGATGGTTGGAAACTATTTCTGAATACGACTGCGGTATTTCTTATACCCCTGGCAAGGCTAATGTGATGGCCGATGCCTTGAGTCGCAAGTCATACAGCACCAACCTCAAGGTTAAGCGAGCTCAGCCTCGTCTTTATGAGGAATTGCGCAAGCTGAATCTGCATATCGTTCCACATGGTTCGCTCAATGACCTTGTGATACAGCCGGATCTTGAGAAGGCTGTCAAGGTAGCGCAAACCAAAGATGCTTTCGTTGACGTTATAAAACAGGAACTGCATCTTCCGAAATACAGGGATTTCTCAGTATCCGAAGATGGAACCTTGTATTTCCGAGGCCGCATTGTGGTAACTCGTTTCGACCTGATGACTGACAAGGTCATGAAGGAGGCACATGATACACCGCTGTCTATTCATCCTGGTAGCACTAAGATGTATCGTGATCTCCGTCAAAGGTACTGGTGGCCTAATATGAAGCGGGATATTGCTCGTCATGTTGCTGAATGCGATGTCTGTCGTCGCGTGAAGGCAGAGCATCAGAAGCCTGCTGGACTTCTGCAACCTCTTCCTATTCCGCTGTGGAAATGGGATAAGGTGCAGATGGATTTCATTACTGGATTTCCTAAGTCCCAGAAGGGTAACGATGCCATTCTTGTCGTCATCGACCAACTCTCGAAGGTTGCACACTTCTTGCCAGTCAAGGAGACTATCACTGCTAGCCAGTTAGCAGAACTGTATATCTCCCGAATTGTATCCCTCCACGGAATTCCGAAGGAGATCAGTTCGGACCGTGGCTCCCTGTTCACTTCCAAGTTCTGGGAAAGTTTTCAAGAAGCTTTGGGAACTCATATCCACTGGAGTTCAGCTTATCACCCCCAGTCCCAAGGTCAAGTTGAACGAGTCAATCAAGTGCTTGAAGATATGCTGCGAGCTTGTGTTATATCATTCGGTAAGAAATGGGAAGAATCTCTTCCATATGCCGAGTTCTCGTATAACAACAGCTATCAAGCAAGCTTGAAGATGGCTCCCTTTGAAGTTCTGTACGGACGTAAGTGTCGAACCCCTCTGAATTGGTCAGAAACTGGGGAACGACAAGTTATTGGTCCGGACATTGTTCAACACGCCGAAGAGCAAGTCCGTATCGTGCGTGAAAATCTCAAGGCGGCTCAAGACCGTCAGAAGAGTAACTATGATCGCAAGCGATGGGGTCTGACTTATCATCCAGGTGATCAAGTTTATCTTCGTGTCACCCCTATGAAGGGCACGCACCGTTTCGGTATCAAGGGCAAGTTAGCTCCACGCTACATTGGTCCCTTTCCCGTGGTTGCTAGACGTGGATTCGTGGCTTACAAATTGCAATTGCCTCCGCAATTCTCGCATATCCACGATGTGTTCCATGTGTCGCAACTTCGCCGATCTTTCAAGGAGTCCCCGCATCGTGCTGTGGATCACGAGATGCTCGAGCTTCAAGATGATCTGTCTTATAAGGAGCATCCGATCCGCATCCTCGATCAAACTGAACGTCGGACCCGCCAGAAGACAACCAAGTTCCTGAAAGTGCAGTGGTCAAATCATACTGAAGATGAAGCCACTTGGGAACGCGAGGAAAATCTTCGGGCGGAATACCCCGACCTCTTTACTTCTACCTCCTAAATTCTCGGGACGAGAATTTCTTTTAGAGGAGGAGAATTTGTAACACCCCTATGTACTAACTACTGTGATCAACTGCTAATCATGCCATGTCATGATCATTTACAATGGTAATCACAGTGGTTATCCAAAGCAACTCAAAAACTCCCCTGAAAATTCAAATTCAAACTACAAGTGCAAAATGAAGTTGTTCCAAAATTTTTGGAAAAATGCCCATGTTGTTGCAAATAATCCAAAACAATTGTTTCTGGTGAAAACAACATCACCATCTACTCAAATAATGGGCTAGGGCATTTAAACAGTGTTAAAACAGCACTAATAAATGCTTTTTCATTTTTGTAAATTTCAAAAATGCTTCAAATATGCTCAAACCAATTTTTGGTGATGGGTAATTTTGCAACCTATCATTTGGACCAACTTCTACATTTTTGCAAAGTCCTCTGGTGGCCCTTCATTCCTTATTCTTCTCTGTGAAATGAATAAAGGGAAGCAGTAAACTAAAAAGAAAAAGGGCCTAAACTCCTACTGAGCCACTGGGCTCTAGCCCCACATTGAGGCCCAGCCCACCTCCAACTACTCTCACCTGCCCGTCGTCCTCCTCGCCTCGCTGTCGCCGCGGCCATGGCCGAGCGCGCGCCGCTCCACCCTCCGCTCGCCACGGCGCCGGAGTGGTTGGGAGGAGAGGATAAGGGCGACGCCGAGCCCTCCTCCCTGGTCGCCTCGCCATTTTCCCCCTCTCCCTCACCCACGAGCTCGCCTGCTCCCTCTTCCCCTCTGTCACCGAAGCCGACGCCGCCGTCCTCCGTCGAACGCACGGCCACCGGCGGCTCTGAGCTCGTCGACCATGTCTGTCAGCTCCGCCGAGCTCCGCCACGTCTTCTGGTGATCCCAGGCGAACCCGGGGAGCCGTGCAGCAGCCGTTCATCCACGTCCCCATCTCCGGCCACCGCGGACAACTCCGGCGGCCCCGACTCCAGTGCTGCTCCTAAACCCCCGAGGGCTTTTCGTAGCCGCGCGGTGAGCCTCTTCCTCCCTCCGTTCATCTTCTTGCGCTGCGCGGGTCGCCGTAGCCAGCTCGTCATCCCGCCAAACCTCCTCGCCGCCGGTGAGCTTCTCGACGTGGCCGCGCTGCCCGTCGAGCTCAACTGAGCTCATGGCCGTGCTCTAGGCCTCGCTAGGACCCCGTAGAACACCTCCGCTGGACCTGCTGCGCCGTCTAGTCGCCGCTCGCGAGATGGCCGAACTCCGGCGTCCGCCGAGTTCAACGCCGGCGCCCGTTCCGACCACCCCAGTCGCTCCGACCACCACGGATGGACGCGGCGTGGAGTGCCCGTTCCAACGCGCCCAAGCGCGCTCGAAAAGACCCCCTGTGGGGCATTTTCCGGTGAGCTCCCGTGGTCGCCGCCGCGTTTTGACGCCCACCGGCGTTTAAACGCCGGCCGGCCGCCGTGGCACACCTGGGGCCCCACCCCCAGGGTCACTGCCAGTGGCCCCGCGGGCCCCCGTTGACTGGGTTGACCAGTCAACGTGCTGACTGGGCAGCCCCAGTCGCTGACACGCGGGCCCCACCGCATAATTAACTAATTAAAACATTTTAATAATTAAAACTTAATTAGTTAAACTACCAGACACTGACATGTGGGGCCCAGCCGCTAATTAATTACTATTTAGTTAAAATAAACTCTGTTATGACCACTGTCTATGACAGGTGGGACCCACTGGTCAGGTTTGACCTGACCAGTGCGGCAGTTGACTGCTGATGCAGTGCTGACGTCATGCTGATGCAATAATCCTTTTCTGTTATTAAAATAACTACAGAAATTCAAATAAACTTTGAAAAATCATATCTTTTAAACCGTAACTCCGATGAAAATAATTTATATATGAAAATTGACCAGAATTTCGATACGAATCTAGATATGCCCTCCGTATCCCCATCAGATGCCCCTAGCTACATGAACATGGAACTTTTGACCTGTTTTCGATATATGAATAGTGCTCAACTTTAATAAAATAAATTCAAACAAATTCTTAAAAATACCTAACTTAACCTAGACTTGTTTTTAGGCAACCCTGCACTGCACGTTAGCCTAGCACGCTCTGTGTTGCATATGCTTGTGTATTTATCTGTTTCTTCCCCCTCTTCTCTCTCGGTAGAGTCCGGTGCTGACGCAGATCCCGAGACCGACGCTGTCCCGGTGATTGGTTCCCCCTCCGACGATCTTGCTTTTGCCACCGAGCAACCAGGCAAGCAACCCCCCCCTTGAGCATTTCCGATATCGCCTATGTCTATTCTCTCTTATTCTTGCATTAGAATTGCTGCTACTGCTATTGCTCCTATTACTATTGCATAGCCTGTCTTTGCTAAATTGTTGATACCTGCATATATTCATAAACTGCTTAGTATAGGTTGGGTAGCACTGCTTGGACCCGCACTCTCGTAGTTGCCTCGCATAGTACCCTTGCCTCGATCAACCGATCGAGCCCCCTTCCCCTGACCTTCTTCACAGCACCGCACACCTCCCCTAATATGCTCGACTCCGCAGAGTTAACATCGGGTGACGAGGGTGATACCTCCGAACTCACTTCTGATGTTGTCCCTGTATTATAGCTAGCTCGTTGTGGGTTACCGAGGGTGATTCCTCTTCCCACTTCCGACTTAGCTTGCGTCGTGCATCCGCTATGGTGAATACCGCCGAGGGTGATTCCTCCGGTACCACCCTATCGGGACTTGTCGTTTAG
Organism: Secale cereale; assembly: GCA_902687465.1. Lineage (NCBI taxonomy): Eukaryota > Viridiplantae > Streptophyta > Magnoliopsida > Poales > Poaceae > Secale > Secale cereale. Next base: position 701,136,334 of record LR738713.1, read on the forward strand.
GAATCCAACGAGGGTGATTCCTCGGATTCCTCATCGGCATGAAAACCACACGGATGCCCTGGTTCACTGTACCGTGTTTAAAGACGTATCGATCCCCGAGGCCGGACGTCGCCAGGAACAAAGGCGTGCGGCCAGAGGTATCGTGCGTCTGATGACACTTTGAAGTTATTACTACTCATGTTGGATGGAGGCGGGTTGACCCAGAGGGGTACCCGCGAGTGCCTTTGAGGCGTGAGCTGTGGAGTCGGGTGACCAGAGAGGGTACCCGCGAGATAACTACGAAGCGTGGCCGGTCCGTAAGGTCCTTGTCACAAGTCTTCGAGACGGGACGTCGTGGTCACCGGTGTGGTGGCAACGCTCGTTACCGCGCGCTCCCAACACACTAAGCGATTTGGATATTTGATCCGAGGGGCCTCCGGGTCCGATAGCACTAACCACCACGTGGGTGTGAGTGGGTGCTCTGCGTCGTATACATCAGCCGGAGTCGTCACGACGTCAGCGATTGAGCGGGCTGTTCGGATTGGACTTAGGATGCAACTGCGCTTGTATAAGGGGTTGCTAGGTCTGCTACCGAACGGCTTCGCAACGTGCGGAGCGTCCGGGGCGATGGCCCCGACCCCCGGGGGCATAGGATTAGTCCGGCGTGCTCGATCCTCTCTGGCGGTATCCGGTCGGGTTGCGTCGTATTGTTTAGCCGAGGGCGGGCACGACCTGATGGTGTGTCCGGCCGGAGTTAAGCGAGCGTGGTGGGTAACTTGGTGCACCCCTGCAGGGAAGAAACAATCTATCGATAGCCTGTCCTACGGTAACGGACACTCGGAGTTGTATCCACTTCGGTACAACTAGAACTGGTGACTTGAGATATGTGATATGAAGATGATGTTGCTGCAAACACTATACTTTATTATGATGAAACTATTCTGTTCCCTTCTCATTGCTGCAAGACGCTGAAGATGCTAGTCTTCGTCAGGACTAGGCTTTTTTTTCCCCTCTCTACTCTGGCTTTCTGCAGTCTAGTCCACCCACATAAAGCCTCCTTTGAAAATAATGCATTGCTAGTATAGATCTGATGTAAGTCTTGCTGAGTACTTTGGATGAGTACTCACGGTTGCTTTGCTTCCTCTTTTGTCCTACCCGCTTGATAAATCAGACGACGGAGCCATGGTGCCTGCAGCCCCCGTCGATGACTACTACTACCAGCCCGAGGCTGGCTACTACTATTACCCGGCCGGCGAGTACTACTGCGAGGAGCCGGCGGACGACGACCAGGAGTAGGATCGGAGGTCCCAGGCAGGAGGCCTGCGCCTTTTCGATCGTAGCTTTTATTTTGCCCCGCCTTTGTAAAAGGCCTATCTTCTGCTGTGTTGTATCTGTACCCAGATACCTAACGCTTCCGCTGACTATGTGTGAGACATCATGTTATGTATTCGAGCCCTCGAGGCCCTGGCTTGTAATATATGACTTGTATGTATTTATTTATGTTTTAGAGTTGTGTTGTGATTCCTTCACGTGAGTCCTTAGGCTTGATCGTGTGCATTTGCGTGTATGATTAGTGCACGATTAAGCCGGGGTCGTCACAAGTAGCTCACTTCCTTCCAGTTAAAGAATCCATCAATGCAGCTCAGTTGGCAGAGCTGTACACTTCCAGAATTGTGTCGTTACATGGCATTCCTCAAGTTATCTCCTCAGACCGTGGAAGTTTGTTCACATCCAAGTTTTGGGACTCCTTTCAGTCAGCCATGGGCACTAAGATCCGTTTCAGCACTGCGTTTCACCCTCAGACTAGTGGTCAAGTCGAAAGAGTGAACCAGATCCTCGAAGACATGCTCAGAGCTTGTGTCATGTCTTTTGGCATGAAGTGGGAAGATTGTCTCTCGTTTGCCGAGTTCTCTTACAACAACAGTTTCCAAGCAAGTGCCGGCAAAGCTCCTTTTGAAATCCTCTATGGCATAAAGTGTCGTACCCCTCTCAACTGGTCCGAGACTGGTGAACGTCAACTTCTTGGCAATGACTTGATCTCACAAGCCGAAGAAATGTGCAAAGTCATACGTGAGAATCTCAAGGCCGCTCAGTCGCGTCAAAAGAGCTACTATGACGGCAAGCATCGTGATTTGGCTTTCGACATTGGAGATCATGTCTATCTCCGTGTTTCTCCTATGAAAGGCACCCAAAGATTCGGTATCAAAGGAAAGCTTGCTCCTAGATACATGGACCCTTTCAAGATTCTTGGCAAAAGAGGCGACCTAGCCTATCAACTTGAGCTTCCATCCAACTTTGCAAATGTTCATGATGTGTTTCACGTGTCTCAACTCCGCAAGTGCTTCAAGACACCTGAACGCACCATTCCGTTCGAGGAGATTGATCTTCAACAAGACTTGTCTTACCGTGAGCACCCCGTTGCTATTCTTGAAGAAACTGAGCGCAAGACCCGCAACAAGTCAATCAAGTTCTTGAAAGTTAAGTGGTCACACCATACCGACCGAGAAGCTACGTGGGAACGTGAAGATCACCTTCGTTCTGAGTACCCTTCCTTCTTTCAGTCCTAGATCTCGGGACGAGATCCTTTCGTAGTAGAGGAGAGTTTGTAATGCCCCAGATGTAACACTTTCCAATTATGGCATTATATGAAACTTTGACTTCGTCAATTCCATTCTGGGCTCTTCTTCATTTCGGGTTTCCTCGTTTTGTCGTGTGCGTGTGTGCATTTCATCCATGTCATGTTGTCATGTGCATTGCATTGCATTTGTGTTGTCACTTGCACCCGGTTCTACTCGCCTCTTCCTGTTGTCCATTTCGAGTTTCGACGCTCACACACGTGCCCGTGGCATCCCCAAGTCCTTCTTTCGTGTGTGGCCGTGTAACGTTCCCAGAATGACGTGAGACTTGCCGTGCGTTGTTGTTTTGGTACGTGTAGGCCGCCTGTCGAGTTTCATCGCTTCTGGAGTTCGTTTGGTACTCCAACGGTTAACCTAGTGGGCTAAAAGAACCTCTTCTTTAAGGCCCAAGACCCCCTCCACAACAGCCCACAAACCCAACACAACCCTTCCCATCATCTCGGTCATCGAATCGTGATCGCGTGGCCGAAAACCGCTCCCCATTTGGAGTCTCCTAGCTCCTTGTGCCTATAAATTAGTCCCCCACGTCCATTTTTGCGTCCAAACCCTAGCTCCTCTCCTCCCGCAGCCACCGGACGTGTCCGTACGCCGCCGGACGCGTCCAGCCGACCTCCGCGCCAACTAGAGGCCGCCACGTGGCGTCCTGGCCGGCCTCTCCCACCGCGCCAGCCTCCGGCCCGCCGGGCCCAGGCGGGGCCCGCCCGGCCCACGCGCTACTCCGCCGCCAGCCCCGCGCCCGACTCCTTCCCCGCCGCCTCCGGCAACGCCGCCACCGCGCCTCCAGCTCCCGGCCGCTCCGGCCGCCTCCCGCCGCCGCGGAGCGCCACTGCCGCCGACCTCGGCCACCACCTCTGCCGGCCAGCCGCCTCGTCCTCCGCCCCGCCGCCGATCGTCCCGCGAGTCGCCGCCGGCCGTCGCGTCCTCCGCCGCGGAGCGTCTCGTCGCGGGCCTCCGGCGATCCGTGCGGCCGCAACCTCCGCCGTCGGCCGCCTCGATCCCGCCGGATCCGATTGTCGCCGCCGGCCAAAACCCTAGCGAATCCGGGCGGATCCGACCTCCGACCCGATCCGCCTCGTCCCGACCTGATCCGCCGATCCAGACAGTTTTCCACGTCATCGGACGTGTCCGCCCGACCCCCCCTTGAGGTTGATTTTTTCTCCAAGTCCCAGGAATTGTTTATTTTTGTTGCATGTTCATGTGGTTGTAACTTTTTGTGTGTAAGTCCAAATTGTGCATATGATATATCAAAATGATCGTGGTGATGTGCTCTATGTTTTGTTCCATTGTGGCATGCTTGTTTGAGATCATCTAGAGGTCCTAATCTCTGTTGCAAGAGTGCTACTTGTTATAAACTGCTGATTTTTTTTATTTTTATGCCATGTTTGAGAGGTGATAACTTGGTGCATGTTTATCCAAATGGAGCAAATGATATGTCAAAATGTTCATTGTGAAATGCTCTACATGATGGTTGATGTAGCATTCATGTTAGGGTTCATATTGCCATGTTAATCTTGGTTGCAAAAGTGCATGTGGCTGTTAAGTTATGAAACATGTTAAGAGATGATGATTTGAAGTGCTCGTTGCTATTGATGTGTTTGTCTCCATGTCACATGTCAATATGTTTTAGAATCTCCATCATATGGTCTTTGCTGTGGTGCAAACCACTTTCCATGATATGCCTTGAGGTGACTTAAACATGCTTGTAAGCATGCCATGCCAACATAACTGTTTTATACTTAGTGAAATTTCTGCTAAGTCTGGAATCTGTCATAACCTGATGCTATGTTTGCTTGATGCCCTAGTCAAATCCATGCATGTTTTGGAGTGGCCATTGATCATTCCTTGTTGTCCATGTTATTGTCTATCCATCCATTCCCTCACTTGCACATATGGCTTGCTGTTGCTTATTTATTTATTGCTCCCAAGTTGCTATAAATTATGACTGTCAGGTTTTTAACAGCATGATCAATTTGGTGTAGTTTGTTGCTATTGATCCATGCCTCCTATGGAGTTGCTCCAATGGAGTTGTTTGCTGTAGGATATGTCTACTTCATGTCCATGCTTCCTGTCATCATGTTTGGGTGCTGTAGAGTATATATTTCTTGCTCCAAAGTTGCTATGTGGCTGTTAATTTCAGCTTTGCATTGTATCTTGTTTCGAGTGTATGTGTTGAACCTTTGCTCCGTTTTGAGCGTGTCCTATATGAAACTTGTGTGATTTTGCATGTAGAATCTTAATATCATGTTGTTTACATGTTTGGAGTGTGTTTGCTTGATGTTTGGGTGCATCTTGAACCGTTGCCTTGATTGTCTTGTTTTGCTCATATCTTCTAGACCGTAGCTCCGAATTAAACAAACTTTATATGAACCTTGACTAGAATTTCATGTAGATCATGATGGTGCATGTTAACTTGCTGTTTAACAACTTTAACTTAAGGTTTGTTCAGATCTGGACCATTTTCAACATAAGCATATGAGGACTTACCGGATATGCTATATGTTGATTCCGACCTCATTTAAACTTGTGTTTTGTGTTGTTCTTGTGTGCTTCATCCCTTGCCATGAAGTGAATCATACTTGCATCATGTTGATTGTGCATTGCACCTTGTTTGATTTGTGCCTAGTTGTGTTCTTGTGTTGAGTAGAGCCGGAAGCCGAGACCGAGTGCGAGGTTCCTACCGAGGTTGAGTACGAGGAGCCGTCTTACAATCCCATCGACGACTCGACAGGCAAGATGACCTGAACCAGATATCATTACTATCTTTGCCTATTGCTATAAGTCTCGCTCTTTAGCTTATTGCCTCGATGCCCATGTTTTGTTTGTCAGCCTCCTATTGTAACCATGAATTTGTCTAACCACCCAACCTAGCAAACCTTTGTTTGGCTATGTAAGCTTCGCTCAGCCCCTCTTATAGCAATGCTAGTTGCAGGAGAAGATTTGAAGATTCTTGCTTCATGTTGAAGTTATTGTTGGGATATCACTCTATATAAACTCTTAAACTAAATCATCTATATATTGGTAATGGGTGGAAGGCTAAGCATCTTGCTTGGTGTTTTGTTCCACTCATGCCAACCTAGGAACCGTATAAACCGGTGTTATGTTCCTTGATTTTGCGTTCCTCACACGATTGGGGTTATGGGACCCCCCCCCCCCTCGATAACCCGCTTAGCGCTAAAGCTTTTCCAGCAAGTCCCAACTTTGGTTCTACATTTGCCTAACAACTAAAAACTTGCATAGGGAGTTATAAACCATTTTCTTAATCAACAACCCGGGCCAGTGCTCCACATGAGTGTTGGTCCAAACTGGGGAGTCTGCGGGGCCACCTCGAGGGAACTCAAGGGCTGGTAAAAACCTATAGAATCGCCCATCCGATCGTGGCCTGAGACGAGATACGCGCGGCTACTATCAGGGTGTCGGCACGCCGGGAGGATTTGCTGGATTAGTTTTACCTTAGTCGGAATATCTTGAGAACGGGATTCCGAGAATACTCGGGTCTTCCCACCTTGGAGTTGCGACTCCGCAGATCGTGGGCTTGTAGTGGGCTAAGTTGGGACACCCCTGCAGGGTTTGAACTTTCGAAAGCCGTGCCCGCGGCTATGTGGCAGATGGGAATTTGTTAATATCCGGTTGTAGAAAACTTGACACCATGTTCAGAACACACTACCAGCGTGAGTAACCGTGACGGTCATTTTCCGAAAGGGGTTCGGGAAGTGAACACGGTGGGGTTATGTTTGACGTGCTTAGATAGGATCACTTCGTGATCACTTGTACGCTCGTGGCACTTCTCTTCTCGCTCTTAACACGTAAGCTAGTGCTAGTGCAGCTGCAACCTTTTGTTCTTCAAGCCTTGTTCCACACCCATGGCTTAGATAGTTTTGTTACCCGGGAACGGGATTGCTGAGTCCTCCGTGGCTCATAGATTCTACACAACACCATATGCAGGTACTATGGTGAACTACACAGGTGACAGCACCGAGCTGTACTTGGAGTTCGATGAAGAACGTAGTCGATACTATGTGCACTATCCCGATGATCAGTAGTGGCTTCTACTATTGGCGATTCGGACCTTGTGGCTATATTTATTTGATATCTTTCATTTGGATCTTCGTCCATAGTCGGACGGTGATGTTATTTGGATGATGATTTGCTTATGTAATGTATTGTGTGACGTGGCGAGTGTAAGCCAACTACTCTTTTGCAATTTCATCCCTATTTTACATGAGTCGTGCAAAGATACCAAACTTGAGATCATTCTAGTATGAGCTTATACCTTTAAGTCGTGCCTCGACACGTAGGAGGTATAATCTCATACTGGGCATTACACTCCCCCGGCAAGATCCTTGCAGGGGCCGGCTTTAGCAGCCCCGGCAAGACCCTTGCCGCGGCAACTCGCCCCACGCCTACGAAGCAAATCACCCTTGAGTCCCCTGCCCCCATGGGGCAAGGATTCGGGAGACATCCCCGTAGTGGCATGCAGATCTTTGTGAAGACATTCAAGATGAGATACGCACTAAGAAGACGACGACCCTTGGTAGGATCCTAGCCGAGGAAGATCACAAGACCTCCGGCAAGCGCCTTGCCGGGGATGGCAGCAGGCGCCGTGGCAAGACCCTTGCCAGGCATGGCAGCAGGCGCCGCGGCAAGACCCTTGCCGGGGCCCCAGCAAGGCCCTTGCCAAGGACATCCGCGGGACCACCATCAGGCCCACGCCGACTAAACTTCCACCGCCTTATGCACCTGCCGACCCAACCAGCTGGGCGGGCACCTGCGTGGCGGGATGCAGATCTTCGTGAAGACCCACCATTGCGCCACCTCAGCTGCCTGCCTACCTACATGGCATCTCAGGCATCGTTGGCCAGGGCGCGTGTCGACACAAGAAGGAGCGGCGACGTACAAGAGAGATCTCTCCCCCGTCCCTGATAAAGCAAGGACACGTAAGAAAGACGCATTAAACACGCCTTGTCATGTAATGCGAGGGATAAACTCGCATCACTGTACCCTTTCCACCTCCTGTGTGCCACTGTGGCAACCCCTTTTTCTCTAAAAGGCGACCCGAGGCGGCCAGGAGGGGGATTTGGCTTTTTGGAGCTCCTCACGCCCCATAGCTAGCTGAAGAACACGGATATACAATCCACCAAAGCAGGAGTAGGGTTTTACGCAACCTCACGGCCCGAACCTGGATAAACGAACCATGTGCTATCTGTTTGATCCGCTCTTCTCTCAACCCCGCGCCCCGCTAACCATAGTAGGGATTCTTGTGATCCCATAGGTGTCGTTCCCACCGACACCTGGACCTCCCCATCTCTCCGTTTCCCACACCTCACTGTTCTGAACGAACACCACAGCCCTTGCAGAGAGAGAAAAAAATTATGGAAAAGAAGATGGATATAACATGCGGACACATGCAGTCAGTGAGAGTAGAGAGTGATCCCGGCCGGGATCATTATTGTCCTAGCATGACAAACTAGTCAAGACGGGTTTAGGGTTGAGATAGACCAGGATCAAACACTACATAGTATCAATTTCAGGGATTTAAAGGTTAGGGTTTGATTCTGACGAGCAATATGAATTCAAGGTTTAAAACAGACTTTACTCGCTGGCGGGATGCAATGCTTCTCCAAGATCAATACTGACAGAATGCTGCCAAGGTGTCTTGTTTTGGTTCAATCCTTGCACGTGAGGAGTACTAGTAGTAACACTAATTCTAATATTTGTCTGATTTGATGTTTGATATACTATATTCAGCAACAGCAGCAACGTAGCAGCCTCGGAGCTTGAGCGAGTCTCCGTACATCCGCTGCCATCGATGCAATCTTTTGTACCTGTTGGCTCTCCAAGTAGGAAACGATAATAGAGCGGCAAAGTACTCTGAATCGGTCTCGGTTTTACCGGACCGCACCGGCCGCTTTGGCGAAAATCATCTTTTCTCAGATTGTCATGTACGGCGACTCGTCATCTTCTGACTCGACGAATCGTCGGGTCATGATCTGTCGCACTGTACGCAACCCTAATTTTCATTTGAATGAAATCTCATATATTACAAGTGCGGACCCTTCCAAAACCGGTTCTTCTTGATCTGGCTGATCGGAAACTTCTCGAAACCTTAAGAACAGATCCCTCAAAGAACTCAACACCATCGTGCGCCAGCCCCATGGTGGGCGCCAACTGTCGTGGTATTGTCACGGCAGATGACCTAGTGTGAGGACTTAGTCGTGAGGCCAACACATCTATGTGGTAGCTTGAGAGGGGTTGAGGGGAATCGAGAGACGCAACACGCAAGACAAAGATTTAGACAGCTTCGAGCCCCGGGAAACATCATCCGGTAACAACCCTACATGTTGTTTGAGGCTAGGTCTCATTACGATCACCAGAGATTCGCCGCATAAGCCGGCTCTCCTTCTTGTGTCTAACCTTAGAGATTGTTTGTTGTTCCTCGTCCCTCTTTGGGGAGCCCTGCCCCTCCTTATATATGTTGAAGGGGCGGGTTACATGACTAGTCCTAATAGGATTAGGATTAATCTATTACAAGTGGAGTCCTAGTCTTGCTTCCTTTGTAGGAGAATATTCCTTGTGCTTTCCTCATAAACCGGCCCACCATAACATGAACCGGCCTTTTGGTCCTTGGGCCTTGTCATTCGTCCTCCGTCCGCCGGGTTACCAGTGAGTTATACTAACCAGGCAGGTTGCTTGTAAATCGTTTGGTCAGGGTGGGTCGCCAGTGAATCGCCAAGTGTAAATCGTCTCAAGTAAACCGCCAAGTCCGGCCGGGTCATACTGCGGGGTATATCCCCGATAGAACCTATTATGTTTTCATGAATATATGTGAGTTCTTGATCCTATCTTGCAAGTCAATAGTCACCTACTATGTGTTATGATCCGGCAACCGCGAAGTGACAATAATAGGGACCACTCTCGATGATGACTGTAGTTTGAGGAGTTCATGTATTCACTAAGTGTTAATGCTTTGGTCTGGTACTCTATTAAAAGGAGGCCTTAATATCCCTTAGTTTCCAATAGGACCCCGCTGCCACGGGAGGGTAGGACAAAAGATGTCATGCAAGTTCTTTCCCATAAGCACGTATGACTATATTCGGAATACATGCCTACATTATATTGATGAACCAGAGCTAGTTCTGTGTCACCCTATGTTATAACTATTACATGAGGAATCGCATCCAACATAATTATCCATCACTGATCCAATACCTACGAGCTTTTCACATATTGCTCCTTGCTTAGTTACTTTTCCCTTGCCACTGTTACAATCACTACAAAACTACTACTGTTACTTTTGTCACCATTGCCATTACTTATATACCACTTTGCTACTAAATACTTTGATGCAGATATTAAGTCTTTCAGGTGTGGTTGAATTGACAACTCAACTACTAATACTTGAGAATATTCTTTGGCTCCCCTTGTGTCGAATCAATAAATTTGGGTTGAATACTCTACCCTCAAAAACGGTTGCGATCCCCTATACTTGTGGGTTATCACACGTATGGTCTCCTAACTATGTAACCAAATTGAAGCGCATTGTGTCTTGATTGTTTATCTTTGCGTGAAGATCGGGAGAGCGCGATGGTTAACTCCTACCAACCTCTCCCCTAGGAGAACGCGTAGTACTACTTTGCTTTGAGGGCTAATAAACTTTTTGCAATAAGTATGTGAGTTCTTTATGACTAATGTTGAGTCCATGGATTATACGCACTCTCAACCTTCCACCTTGCTAGCCAATCTAGTACCGCGCAACTTTCGCCGGTGCATCAAACCCACCATATATCCTTCCTCAAAACAGCCCCATACCTACCTATTATGGCATTTTCATAGCCATCCCGACATACATTGCCATGTAACTCCACTGTTCCATTTATTATGACACACACACCATCATTGTCATATTGCTTTGCATGATCATGTAGTTGGCATAGTATTGTGGCTTGGCCACCTTTCATTTTTTATACATGTCACTCTTGATCATTGCACATCCTGGTACACCACCGAAGGCATTCATATAGAGTCATATCTTTGTTCTAGTATCGAGTTGTAATATCGAGTTGTAAGTAAATAAATGTGTGATGATCATCATTATTAGAACATTGTCCCATGTGAGGCTATGAATAAAGAGGCCAAGAAGTCTCAAGAGGCCAAAAGAGTCTTAAAAAGGGTCTCCAAGAAAAAGAGGAACCTAAAAAATGAGAGAAAAGGAGAGAATGGACAATGTTACTATCCTTTTCCAGACTTGTGTTTCAAAGTAACACCATGTTCTTCATTATAGAGAGTCTTCTATTTTGTCACTTTCATATATTACTAGTGAGAATTTTCGTTATAGAACTTGGCTTGTATATTCTAACGATGCTCAAATGCGCTAGGTCTTCATGAGCAAGCAAGTTGATGCACACCCACTAGTTTTCTTTCGAGCTTTCATACACTTATAGCTCTAGTGCACCCCTTACATGGCAATCCCTACTCACTCACATTGATATCAATTGATGGACATCTCCATAGTCCATTGATTTGCCTAGTTGATGTGAGACTTTCTCCCTTACTTTGTCTACTACCACCTTCTATTCCACCCATAGTGTTATATCCATGGCTCACACTCATGTATTACGTGAAGAGTTGAAAAAGTTGAAGCGCGTTAAAAAGTATGAAACAATTGATTGGCTGACACTTGGGTGGGCATGATTTATACTTTGTGTTAAGAAGAGGGAGAATAACAAGACTATATTATTTTGTAGGGATAACTTTCTTTAGCCGTGTTATTTTTGAAGCTTAATGATTTTCTTTCTAGTATGCTTGAAGTATTATTGTTTTTTATGTCAATATCAACTTTTGTTTTGAATCATACGGATCTGAATATTCATGCCACAATACATAGATTGCATTGATAAATATGCTAGGTAGCATTCCACATCAAAAATTCTGTTTTTATCGATTACCTACTCGAGGACGAGAAGGAATTAAGCTTGGGGATGCTTGATACGTCTCCAATGTATCTGTAATTTTTTATTATTCCATGCTATTATATTATCTGTTTTGAATGTTTTCTATGTATTAATATGGTAATGTATATTGTTTTGGGGACTAACTTATTAACCTAGAGCCCAGTGCGAGTTTCTGTTTTTTCCTTGTTTTTGAGTTACGCATAAAAGGAATACCAAACGGAGTCCAAACGGAATAAAACCTTCGCGGGGATTTTTCTTGGACCAGAAGACACCCAGGGGACTTGGAGTTTAAGTGAGAGGAGCCACGAGGTAGCCACAAGGGTGGAGGGTGCGCCCAGGGGGTAGGGCGCGCTTGTGGTCCCCTTGACCCCCTGACCTACTTCTTCCGCCTATATATTCTCAAATATCCCCCAAACCCTACAGGGGGAATCAAAAACACTTTTCCACCGCCACAGGTCTCTGGCCTCGTGAGATCCCATCTGGAGGCCTTTTCCGGTACTCTGCCAGAGGGGGATTCGACCATGGAGGGCTTCTACATCAACACCATTGCCCTTCCGATGAAGCGTGAGTAGTTTACCATCGACCTACGGGTCCATAGTTAGTAGCTAGATGGCTTCTTCTCTCTCTTTGATTCTCAATACCATGTTCTCCTTGATGTTTTTGGAGATCTATCCAATGTAATCTTCTTTTGCGGTGTGTTTGTCGAGATCCGATGAATTGTGGATTTCTGATCAGCTTATCTATGAATATTATTTGAATCATCTTTGAATCCTTATATGCATGATTTGGTATCTTAGTAATTCTTTTCGAACTATCGGTTTGGTTTGGCCAACTAGATTGGTTTTTCTTGCAATGGGAGAAGTGCTTTGCTTTGGGTTCAATCTTGCGGTGTCCTCACCCAGTGACAAGGTAGGGGTAGCGAGGCACGTATTGTATTGTTGTCATCGAGGATAAAAAGATGGGGTTTTCATCATACTGCTAGAGTCAATTCCTCTACATCATGTCATCTTACTTAAAGTGTTACTCTGTTCTTCATGAACTTAATACTCTAGATGCAGAATCGTTTTGGTCGATGTGTGGAGTAATAGTAGTAGATGCAGAATTGTTTCAGTCTACTTGACACGGACGTGATGCCTATATTGCATAATCATTGCCTTAGATATCGTCATAACTTTGCGCTTTTCGATCAATTGCTCGACAGTAATTTGTGCACCCACCATATTATTTGCCTTCAAGAGAAAAGCCTCTAGTGAAACCTATGGCCCCCGGGTCTATTTTCCATCATACTAGTTCCCGATATACTATTTTGCGATCTTTTACTTTCCAATCTATAAACCAAAAAACCAAAAAATATTTGATCTTTTGTTTATCTATCTCTATCAGATCTCACTTTTGCAAGTGACCATGAAGGGATTGACAACCCATTTATCGCGTTGGGTGGAGGTTGTTTGATTGTTTGTGTAGGTATTGGTGATTTGTGCATTCATCTCCTACTGGATTGATACCTTGGTTCTTCAAATAAGGGAAATACGTATCTCTACTTTGCTGCATCACCCTTTCCTCTTCAAGGAAAAAACCAACGCAAGCTCATGAAGTTGCAGCCAGCTACATGAATTATGTTAATAGCAGCCATCTTAAGACCACCAGCCCAACAATCCGAAAAAGATAACATATTGGTTGGGCCTTTATACCCAGAAATATTAAATATGTTTTTCCAGAACTCAACAACAATGTCACAACCAAAAAATAAATGATGGCATGATTCATTCACAGAGCAAAAAGGACAAGTAGTGTCAGGTACATTTTGTCTCTTACTCAAATTATCTCTAGTCAGAATCTTATTATTTCCCACTAGCCAAAGAAAGATATGGATTCTAGCTGGTATTTTGATGTTCCACACAACAGGGGTATTTTTAGGTAGAACCCCCCCTAAAATTAACCACTTTGTAAAAAGATTTAACAATATAGACTCCACTGGAATTCAGATTCCAGGTTAGTGAGTCTTCTGCATGAGTGTAAATAATGGACTTGGCAATTTCAAGGAGCTCAAACCAAAGGGATAGGAGCTCATTGGTAAAGCATCTACTGAAAGAAATTTTAAGGTTAACCCCATCCTACACCTTATCTATGGTACTATCATGCTCATTGGCAAGATTATAAAGGTCCCAATAGAGAGTAGCTAGAGGGGCAGATCCAAACCAATGATCCTCCAAAAATCTAGTTTTTTTACCATTCCCAATATTCTAGGAATAGCCAAACTTAACATCTTGGGCAGCCTAGAGAATCCCCTTCCAAAAGGGTGATACACCCAGGGAGGGGCAAGTGAAAATGTTGGGGGACTGGGTATTGTACTTAGCATCAATGATGCTTTTCCAAATCTTTCCTTCATCTCTATTGTATCTGATAACCCAAGAAGCTAGAAGGCAACGATTAATATCAAATAGGTCAGTGATGCTCAAACCTCCATATTCTCTCTTCATGGACAAAGCCCCCAGTTAGCCAAATGATATTTATGATGACCCTCATAGTCATCCCAAAAACAATGACCTAACTGAGAGTTGATAAGCTTTATAGGCCATTTTGGGAATTTAATGTATCCCATAAGATAAGAGGGAATGCTGGCTTGGCAAGCTTGAACTAGAATCAACCTCTTACCAAATGACAGAAGCCTCCCTCTCCACCGAGCAGCTCTCTTAATAATTTTGTCAACCATAGGTTGGAGGTCCTCTCTTCAAAGCTTATTATAGTGAAGAGGGGCTCCAAGGTACTTGATAGGGAAAGTATTCATTTTGCAACCCAGAATCTGGGAAAATTAATAGCATCATTCCTATAAATATTGATTGGAACCAGGTCACAGTTACGAAAATTGATCCTCATACCAGATAGTTGCTCAAAACAAGAGAGCAACCACTTAAGGTTTCTAGCATGCTCAATGCCATTATCAAGGAAAAACAAGGTGTCACCAGCATACTGCATGCTAATGACACCAACAGGGTAAGTAGGAGGAAACACACCGGCAATCATTTGCTGATTAGCTGCCTTAGCCAGTATTCTAGTGAATACATCAGCAACAAGATTAAAAAGTAAAGGGGAAGCAGGGTCACCCTGTCTCACTCCTTTCCTAGCAATAAAAAAATCACTATTTGTGTCATTAATCCTGACACCAACCGAGCCATTGTGGAGCAGGGTTTCTAATTTCTGCATCCACTTGGGGCCAAACCCTCTCATCCTTAACATGTCTAACATGAATTCTCTATTGACCATGTCATAAGCTTTCTCATAATCTAATTTAAAGCTAAACCCTGGAAGGTGATTACTAGCTACAACATGGATCACTTCATGGGCAGCTACAATGCTTTCCAAAATAAATCTCCCCTTGATAAAGGCAGTCTGATTAGGAGAAATTAGGTCACTGCAAACTGGACCAAATTTATTAGCAACACACTTGGCAAAGATCTTGAAATTACAATTAATCATAGCTAGAGGTCTAAATCTGTCTAGGGAAACAACATTAGGTTCTTTGGGGACTAGGGTCAAAAGGGAAAAATTGAGTCTATATAGGTCCAACTTACCCTTCTCCCAGTCTCTAAACAGGGCAAAAAGGTCAGTCTTAATGAGGTCCCAAAAATGTTGATAAAATAAGAAAGGAAAGCCATCGCGCCCAGGGGCACCTTCAGCATATGAGCCAAAGACTGCATTTTTAATCTCCTCTTCTGATTTTCTTTCAAGAGGTCAATATGTTTAGCAGTGGCCATACTGGACTGGTCCCAAAAATCATCTAACAGTTTGATGTTAATACTAGGGAAAGAACCAAACAAGTTATTATAGTAGGAAACTGCACTAGAGACAATACATTGAGTGGTCTCAACCACGCCTGAATTACGCCCGCCCACGAATCCCTCCATCGACACGGTCGGGAGTTAATTGCACGGAAGTACCACAATTGGGGCATCACATGCAGATTGGTACCACGATTGCTAATTTTTGCGTGTTAGTACCAACATTGGTCCAGGTTTTTGCAAAAAAACTAAAAGGTTGTTTTATACGTATTGATGATGTATCCGACAGCTCG
The DNA here is from genome assembly GCA_902687465.1 of Secale cereale. Lineage (NCBI taxonomy): Eukaryota > Viridiplantae > Streptophyta > Magnoliopsida > Poales > Poaceae > Secale > Secale cereale. Next base: position 701,151,969 of record LR738713.1, read on the forward strand.
GGCCCACCCGTCAGGTGCCACGCTGGCCAATCGACACGTGCCCGCGCGCTGACTAGGACGAGCCGCACTCAACACCCGGTCCGGTCGCACCGGTTCGCCCCAGCGCACCATTCCCTCCCCTCCTCCTCCTCGACTCGTTCCCTCCGTCGCCGCCGCCCGCGTCTCGACTGCCGGCCGTCGCACAGCCCCGCCGACGCCATGGTTTTGGAGGACGAAAGCATCGATGACCGGTCTAGCCTCCCGTACATGCACTCTTCCTCCTCCATCAACGGGCTCAACCAGGTCAGTACAATGAGTTTAGGGTTAGGGTTTCAGATTTGGGATTTCTTGATTTGGTTGATTTATGTAGGTTTTGATTTGGCCATTGTCTTTGTGTGAGCTTTTGCAAGTCCCTTTCAGCCTTGAAGATCCATATTACAACGTGCTTGAGCTGGATGTGATGTCCCCATGTGATAAGCACGGCATGGCATCTGAGAGGCTTGTTGCCTTTGAAGGAACAGACACAGGCATGAGGTTTGTAGCATGTGCACAACCGGTATGATTGTAGGCATAGTGATTTGTTTCTTAGTTTGTCAGTGGCAATGGCATAGTCATTTTGGTTCATAGTGGTATTAGAGTAGCTTATTTAGGTCAAGCATGAGTATATTTTGCTTACTGGAGTATTGTGCTTGCTGTGAAGGATACTAGAGTTTTTCAGAGTACTAGTTGCTAAAAATACTGAAATGGATACTAGAGTAAGTACCACTAGAGTAACTAACCTAGTCACTCAGCTACTCAAGTGGCTGCTCCTCTTGTTAAATGTAGTGTTCTGATGCTAAATTTAGATATTCTTGTTGGCAATTGCAGTGATCTTGTGTAATTACAAGCTGTATGAACTCTGTTGGTGTTGTTGTTTTTGAAGGAAGGTAGCAATTGTGGCTTTGTTGAATCGGTTGACCACCAGTGGCCCCCAACAATGCAGAATGCATTGTTGAAGCTATGGGCAATGGTTGAAGAAGCCAAAAGTGCTAGGGTGAATGACAATCTTGAAAGTTCTTTCACTATCCACCATCTGACAGAAGAGAAGAACAAGCTAGAGGCCAGCTATGACAAGCTAGTCCATTATGTGCATGAGCTTATGAATTTCCAGGAGGAAAGGGTGATTGATTTCAGATATCTGCAGTCTAACATTACATATCAGTAGGAGGTAAGAAAAGAACTAATTGATGATATGAAGGCAAAGATGGCAACTGAGATGGCAAAGAAAGATGCAAAGACCCAGAAACTTACTCAGAAGTATGATCTGCTGGTCAACCTGACAAGAGCTCAAGCAACAGTCATTCAGAACTTGAAGTTGAACAAAATGAAATAGAAGCAAGTGCTTACTAAAGCTAGGATGAATTTGGAGCTGAAGAATGCAGAGCTAACAAAGTGTCAGGAGAATCTCACCCAAGAGAATCTAGAGTTGAAGCTTTAGGTTGCTGATATGCTTAAGGGAAAGGAGAAGCATATTGAAGAGAAGTGTCAGTTAGAGTTTCAGAATGCGGAGCTCATGATGGGAAATGAAAAGCTGAAGGAGAAGTTCAAGGGGATTCGGGCCATCTTGGAGAAGTGAAGAAGATGAAAATGAGATTAGTGGCATTGTTGACCTTTTGGGAATGATGGATGTGTAATGACCTAGCATCTAGGAACTAAGGTTGTGTACTGTATGCTTGTACTAATTGTGAACTATGGTTGTGTATGTATGTAGTAGTTATGCTATTCATCCTTTTGTGAGAAAAGGATGAAGTATGCATTTGAAGTTAAACTCCTCTATCTATTGTGAACAATGGTTATGTATGGCTATAATGAGTTGAACTCCAGAAACTAATGTGTGCTATGATTGGTAGACATGGATGAGTTTCTTATTTTGTAGTGGCATGTCTGGAAAAAAATATGATTGCTAGATGGATATGTTTATGGATATGCTGATTATGTAGATGGATATGTTGATGATGATACATTATGACAATGTTGCAGCAAACCACTCATGTCATACAAAATAAAAGAGGATCAAGACTGACTCAATCCCATTGCATCAGAAGATAACTTCACTGATCCATTACATATTAAGCAAGAGCATACAAAAGACAACTTGGCTTAAACTAGAGCAACTAAACCAGACAGTACATTGCATTTAGATTGGCTACAACTAAACCAACTAACTAACTTAAGATCTTGCCTGCAACTAAGCCAAGCACAAATATAGTGAAAAGAAACAGCACATTGTAAAATTTGGCCCTAATCCTTGCAATCTCTGCATTCTTCTCTCTGAGTTGAGTTTGCAGAGACAGAACCACGGCCTCCCTTGTGCCATCATCTTCATTGGGAGTTAGCACTAGAAATTGATCTTCAGATCTAGCAACAGTTGCACCTTTAAGCCTCAAGACTTCATCACGCAGATCACCAATGAGCTCACTCCAAAATTTGGGTAATGGATCATCATGACATTGCACAAATCCACAACCATCGTGCTATTAAGATGCACAAACAAATTTCCAAATATATATCATTTCACATACTATTGCAGAGAAGAAAAAGGAAGAAAAATAGGCAAAAAAACCACTCACCAGAGCATCCACGCAGCTATAGTACCTCCTACCAGGGTTCTGCCTGCTACAGGAGATCCATCTTGGCGCCTTCCTCGGAGGTGAGCAGATGCACATCACTGGGGGCTCGTATGCCATTGGGTTCTCGCGGTAGCCCACCGGCGAGTGTGACTCCCCCCCCCCCCTTCCTGCAGCTCGACGGAATCCGGGAGCGGACCTGACACTGGACGACCATGACATCTCTCTCTCCGTCGCCGGCCCCAGTCAGTGCCTCCACGCTGAGATCTCTCTTACGTTGCGCTCCAAATGGATGAACCCTAGTTTCGTTCCCCACTCGCTCGATACAAGCTTGTGATGTCACATTAATAGTAGGAGAGGTATCGGTCCCGCCAGTCAGAATCCCCAAATGTGGTACTGTATGTTATGTGATGCCCCAATATTGGTACTGACATGCAACAGTTAGCAGTAGTATTGGTACTGACTTGCAACAAGTAACTGCAAATGTGGTACTCCTGTGCCAACAAACATTCATAATTCAGGCACTGGCACTGGCAACACTTACATATTCATCAACAGCAACACATACATATCCAGTATCAACATCAACACCATACATACATATTCAACACCAAAATATGATGCCCCAACTACATTACTCCACCTCAAGTTCAACATTACAATAACCAGTACTGGATTGTGCCAAAATATGCATCAAGTGGCAACAACACATCAACATCAGCATCAAGTTCAACCAAAACAACACCACATCATTTCAAACTACATGGCTCCTCTTCCTCTGCTAGCAGTGAAGTAGGACATCCATCCAGTGTGTGTACCATCAATAGGAATGTCAGCATAAGTTGAGGCAGCATATTGCCTGCGGGCACTGAATGGCCTTGGCGCACCTCTTCCAGCTACTCCTCTTCCAGCTCCTGTGCCAACTCTTCCTCTGTCAGCTCCTCTTCCAGATGGTGGTGGTGTAGTACAAGTAGCAGCAGCTCTTCCTCTTCCACTGCCAGCTCCTCTTCTTCCAGATGATGGTGGTGTAGGAGCAGAAGCAGCAGATCTTGCCTCTTGCTGTTGGTGTAGGAGAAGGACCAACAGCTCTTGGCTGTGAGTTGCTTGGAGTAGCCTTGCAAAGAAAAGGAAAACAGTTAATATTACTAGCAGCAGTAAAGTACAAGAAAGGAAACATTAGTATATTTCAAGGTGACAAATTATTACCACAAGTTTATTCTTCCTCAAAGCTAGCTCAGGCTTCAACTGTTTAAGACAGTTTGTGTACCTATGCCCTTGGAGACCACAGTTGCCACATGTTATACTCCCCATTCTTGAAGTGTCTTTTGGCTTTGGTACTTCAAATTTGCCCTTGATCCTATTTTCTTTCCTTCTTCCTCTCTTGATTTTGAATGCAGGTGGTTCTATGTATGGACCAGGGGTCCTTGTCTAATCATGCTCACCAGGCACATGAAAGATCATTGGTTCATAAGCTGCAACATAAAAATCTTTCTTGAAGAATTTGCTGACATAATCCTCTGGTTTCCTTTTAGCCTTGTTTACTGCAGAGATGGCATGGTTGCAAGGTATACCACTAAGATCCCACTCCCTGCATCCACAAGTCTCAAGTTCCAGGTTGAGAACATGTGTTTGCTGCCCACTTGTAACTTGCCATAAGTTGACCCCTGCATGTATTAGCTTGCAGTATCTAGCCCTCTCCTTCTCAACCTCTAGCTTCTCACTGTAATGAGGTGTTATCTCCCATCTTGCTACCTTTTTCCACTCTCTCTGTTCCTGTGCCACCTCACCATCTGCTTATCTTTTATGCCATCACACATTGTCCTTGTAGGTTTTCTCCTAACATCTAGAATGTACTTGTTGAACACCTCAGACAAGTTGTTCACTACCAAGTCAGTCTTGCAGTTTGTGTCAAATGCATGCCTTGCCCATGTTTTTTTGGTATTGCAGTAAGCCACTCCCAAGCTTCCTCACTTTCAGCTCTAAGATCATTCATTGCAATATTAAATTTGTGTTCATTGTAGGCATAGCTAGCATTATCCATGCACTTCTTAAGATCTTCACCCCTAAACCCAGCATTTTGGAAATTTGCATATAAATGTCTAAGGCAGAATCTTTGGTTGCAATTTGGAAACACAGCATTCACTGCATTCAGTAACCCCTGACACAAACAATTTAACAAGTCTAAGCTACAAGCTTAAGAAATATGCACCAATGAAACTCTTAGCTACAAGCTAAATAAATATGCAAACACGTACCTTTTGTCTATCTGACATTATAGTATAAGGTCCAAACTTGCCCACTTCTCCTCCTAGGCAAATTTTAAGTTGGTGTAGAAACCAACACCAACTAGGTGTATCCTCGTGTCCAATGATACGTCCATTTTGCATCATGCTTATAAGTTGATATTTATTGCATTATGGGCTGTTCATACATGTTTTGTCACAATACTTATGCATTTTCTCTCTTATTTTACAAGGTTTACATGAAGAGGGAGAATGCCGACAGCTGGAATTCTGGGCTGGAAAAGGAGCAAACTCTGGAAACCTATTCTGCACAACTCCAAAAGCCCTGAAACTCCACAGAACGTCGTTTCGGAAAATATAAAAAATATCTGGTGAAAGAAACCCACGAGAGGGGCCACCGGCTGGCCTCGAGGGTGGGAGGCACGCCCCCCTTCCCAGGGCGCGCCCCCCTGCCTCGAGGGCCAGCCGGCAGGCCCCCTAAGCCCATCTTCTCCTATATGAAGCGTTTTGACCTGGAAAAAAATTGGAAGGAGGCTTTTGGGACCAGACGCCGCCGTCTCGAGGCGGAACTGAGGCGGAAAACCAATCTAGGGCTCCGGTATACCTGTTCTGCTGGGGATACTTCCCTCCGGGAGGGAGAAATCGTCACCGCCATCATCACCAATGACTCTCCCATCTTGGGGAGGGCTATCTTCATCAACATCATCACCAGCACCATCTCCTCTAAAACCCTAGTTCTTCTCTTGTATCCAATCTTTGTACCCAAACCTCATATTGGTACCTGTGGGTTACTAGTAGTGTTGATTACTCCTTGTAATTGATGCTAGTTGGTTTATTTGGTGGAAGATCATATGTTCAGATCCATTATGCATATTAATACCCCTCTGATCATGAACAATATTATGTCTTGTGAGTAGTTACTTTTGTTCCTGGGTACATGGGAGAAGTCTTGCTATTAGTAGTCATGTGAATTTGGTCTTCGTTCGATATTTTGAAGAGATGTATGTTGTCTATCCTCTAGTGGTGTCATGTGAACGTCGACTACATGACACTTCACCATTATTTGGGCCTAGAGGAAGGCATTGGGAAGTAATAAGTAGATGATGGGTTGCTAGAGTGACAGAAGCTTAAACCCTAGTTTATGCGTTGCTTCGTAAGGGGCTTATTTGGATCCATATGTTTCAGGCTGTGGTTAGGTTTACCTTAATACGTCTTTTGTAGTTGCGGATGCTTGCATTAGAGGTTGATCATAAGTGGGAGGCTTGTCCAAGTAAGGGCAGCACCCAAGCACCGGTCCACCCACATACCAAATTATCAAAGTACCGAACGCGAATCAGATGATCGTGATGAAAACTAGCTTGACGATAATTCCCATGTGTCCTCGGGAGCGCTTTACCTTACATAAGAGTTTGTCCAGGCTTGTCCTTTGCTACAAAAAGGATTGGGCCATCTTGCTGCACCTTATTTACTTTTACCTTTTGTCACCTGCTACCAATTATCTTATCACAAAACTATCTGTTACCTATAATTTCAGTGCTTGCAGAAAATACCTTACTGAAAACTGCCTATCATTTCCTTCTGCTCCTCGTTGGGTTTGACACTCTTACTTATCGAAAGGACTACGATAGATCCCCTACACTTCTGGGTCATCAAGACTCTTTTCTGGCGCCGTTGCCGGGGAGTGAAGCGCCTTTGGTAAGGAAAAATTTATATATTGTGCTGAAATTTATTGTCACTTGTTACTATGGCTCAAAATCCTTTGAGGGGCTTGTTCGGGGTATCTTCACCCCGAACAGAAGAGCAAAGAGTTGCTCCTCAACCTACTTCACCTATTGAAAATGTTTGCTTTCAGATTCCTTCGGGTATGATAGAGAAACTGCTTAAAAATCCCTTTACAGGAGATGGAACACTGCATCCCGACTTACACCTAATCTATGTGGATGAAGTTTGTGGATTGTTTAAGCTTGCAGGTATGCCCGAGGATGTTATCAAGAAGAAGTTCTTCCCTTTATCTTTGAAGGGACATGCATTGACATGGTTTAGGCTATGCAATGATATGGGATCATGGAACTATAATCGTCTGAAGTTGGAATTTCATCAGAACTTCTACCCTATGCACCAGGTTCATCGTGATCGTAATTATATTTATAATTTCTGGCCTCGCGAAGGAGAAAGCATCGCTCAAGCTTGGGGGAGGCTTAAGTCAATGTTATATTCATGCCCCAATCATGAGTTTTCAAGAAAGATGATCATCCAAAAAATTATGCTTAGCTTTCTCTCAATAATCGCACCATGCTCGATAATTCTTGTTCTGGCTCTTTTATGATGAAGACTGTTGAATTCAAATGGGATTTATTGGAAAGAATTAAACGCAACTCCAAAGATTGGGATCTCGACGAAGGTAAGGAGTCAGGTATGACCCCCAAGTTTGATTGTGTTAAAGCTTTTATGGATACCGATGTTTTCCGTGAGTTTAGCACTAAATATGGACTTGACTCTGAGATAGTAGCTTCTTTTTGTGAATCTTTTGCTACTCATGTTGACATCCCCAAGGAGAAGTGGTTTAAATACCATCCCCCTATTGAAGTAAAAGTAGTTGAACCTATTAAAGTTGAAGAAAAGACTATCACTTATAATGTTGATCCTATTATCCCTACCGCTTATATTGATAAACCACCTTTCCCTGTTAGGATAAAGGATCATGCTCAAGCTTCAACTATAGTTCGTAAGAGTAATACTAGAACACCTACACCCTCTGAAAAAATTAAAGTTGAACCTAGCGTTGCTATGGTTAAAGATCTCTTGGTAGAAGATTTAGATGGACATGTTATTTATCTCCAAGAAGAGTCTGCTAGAATAGCCGAACCCAATGCTAGAAATAGACATAAACATGTAGTAGGCTTGCCTGTTATCTCTATTAAGATAGGAGATCATTGTTATCATGGTTTATGTGACGTAGGCGCTAGTGCGAGTATTATCCATCTTGATTTGTATAACGAAATTATGCATGATATTGCACCTGTTGAGTTAGAAGGGATTGATGTTACTATTAAGCTCGCTAATAGAGATACTATTTCACCAGTTGGGATAGTTAGAGATATTGAAGTCTTGTGTGAGAAGGTTAAATACCCTGCTGATTTTCTTGTTCTTAGTTCCCCACAAGATGCATTCTGCCCCATTAGATTTGGTAGACCCTTCTTGAATATTGTTAATGCCAAGATAGACTGCGTGAAAGATATTGTCACTGTTGGCTTAGGGGATATGTCTCATGATTTTAACTTTGCTAAATTCCGTAGACAACACCTTGAAAAGGCACCAACCAGTAAAGATGAATTTATTGGTCTTGCTTCTATTGTCGTGCCACCTAATGATCCTTTAGAACAATACTTGCTAGACCACGAAAATGATATGCATATGAATGAGAGAAGTGAAATAGATGAAATATTCTTTAAACAGGGACCCGTTGTGACGCCCCCGATTTGACCGTACACTAATCATGCACGCAAATGTGTACGACCAAGATCAGGGACTCACTGGAAGATATCACAACGCAACTCTAGACACAAATAAAATAATACAAGCTTTATATTACAAGCCAGTGGCCTCGAGGGCTCGAATACATAAGCTTGAATACACAAGAGTCAGCGGAAGCAATAAAATCTGAGTACAGACACAAGTTAAACAAGTTTGCCTTAAGAAGGCTAGCACAAAACATCAATGATCGAAAAGGCAAGGCCTTCCTGCCTGGGACCTCCTAACTACTCCTGGTCGTCAGCTGTCTCCACGTAGTAGTAGGCTCCGTCGGGGTAGTAGCAGTCGTCAATTGTGGCATTTGGCTCCTGGACTCCACCATCTGGTTGCATCAACCAGCAAGAAGAAAGAAGGGGGAAAAGGGGGAGCAAAGCAACCGTGAGTACTCATCCAAAGTACTCGCAAGCAAGGATCTACACTACATATGCATCAGTATCAAAGAAAAGGGTAGTATCTATGGACTAAGCTGCAGAATGCGAGAATAAGAGGGGGAGAAGCTAGTCCTATCGAAGACTAGCATCTTCTGGAAACCACCGTCTTGCAGCAACAAGGGGGGTAGAGTAGTATAACATAAGTCATATTTATGTTGTTGTTCCAACGCTCCGGGATCCTTTCTCGACTCCCGAAGCAACATATCCAAACAATGCCTCAGCATCCAGTTCTAGTTGTAGCGATCGGGATACAACTCCAAGTGTCCGTTACCGTAGGACAGGCTATCGATATATGTTTTCTTCCCTGCAGGGGTGCACCAACTTACCCAACACGCTTGCTTAACTCCGGCCGGACACACCATCAGGTCATGCCCGCCCTCGGCCAAACAATACGCCGCAACCCGACCTAGGCTTAATAGAGAGGTCATGCACGCCGGACTAAACCCTATGCCCCCAGGGGTCATGGGCCAATCGCCCCGGAAACTCCTGCACGTTGCGTACGCGGCCGGTGAGCAGACCTAGCAACCTCCTTTGAAAAGGTAGGAGCCTAACCAGTCCAACCCGACGCGCGCCGCTCAGTCGCAATGACGTCAGTTAAGCTTCGGCTGATGCATACGACGCAGAACGCCCATACTATGCCCACGTGATGGTTAGCACTATCAGGCCAGAGGCCCCTTGGATCAAATATCCAAACCGTTTAGTGTCTTGGGAACGCGCGGTAACGAGCAGAGACTCACGAAAGATGTGACCCCATCGCCCCGTCTCGAGAACTTGCGGCAAGGGCGAGTGCCCGGCCACGCCTCGTATTATCTCGCGGGCACCTTCCGGGTCAACCCGACTACACATCACTCGCAATTAAGCTCGCGCGGGTACCCCTCTGGGTCGACCTGTCTTTAGTAACCAGGTTCAGTGTAAAGTCATAGTAACCATAGTAATTGTGTGTCTGACACCAAAGGAAAACCTGAGGAAATCACCCTCGATGGAATTCCACCTGATGTTTATCATCAAGGTGAACGAAAGAGGAGTCACCCTCGAGGTCCACTCTTGAGGAGTTGCATGACAGTGTCATTATCGGGAGTGGAGAAAGAGGAATCACCCTCAATAACCACAACCTATGAACTAACCTACAAGGTTAACATCAGAAGTGCTGATGAGGTCTCACCCTCGGCACTCGATAGTAACCCAGTAGTGTCGAGCAACTAAGGGGAATGTGATGTGCGGTGCCGGGTCCTGGTCTTCGATCCCGTTGATCGGGTCTTCTGATGATCCAGCGAGGCAGTCGGGACAAGGTATGGGGTCACTGGTGGATCTCTAACCAGCCTATACTAAGCAGTTTAGTATAAACGTGTAAGGTATGAAAGCAGTATCAACAACAGGGTATGCATCAGAATAGGATCATACAAAAAGCACTAGCAGTTCTAATGCAAGCATAAGAGAGAAGAGAATGGGCGATATCGGAATGATCAAGGGGGTTGGCTTGCCTGGTTGCTCTAGCAAGAAGGAGGGGTCGTCGTCGATGCAGTCGATCACCGGGGTAGCATCAATCTCGGGGTCTACCGGAGAGAAGAGGGGGAAGAAACAGTAAATATAAAGCAAACAGTTGCAACAAAGAAGCACGACAAGTCAACACGCAGTGCTAGGGTGCTCTAACGCAGTGGTACACGGTACCGGCGAAGGGGGATAACACTCGGGAAAGTATCCCCGGTGTTTCGTGTTTTCGGACAGATGAATCGGAGGGGAAAAGTTGCAGGTTCACTATGCTAGGGACGTGTGGCGAACGAACGTTCCGCGTATTCGAATTTGTCTCGTCGTTCTGAGCGATTTTCATATATAAAACATTTTCATCCGAGTTACAGATTATTTTATATGATTTTCTAAAGTTTTAAACAATATTCTGAGATTGCTATTAATTCAAAAAAAGGCTTATTGTGTCAGCATGACGTCATGCTGATGTCAGCAAGGTCAACAGTCAACTTTGACTATTGACTGGTCAAAAGGGGCAGTGGGGCCCACGTGTCATGGACACATCAGTCAAATAAATAAAGTTTTAACTAATCCAAAGATTAAGCTAATTAATCTTAGTTAATTAAGTTAATTAACTGACTGATTAATTAATTAATTATTTTATATTATATCTTTTTTTTAGAAACAGGGGCGTGGGGCCCAACGTCAGTGGCCCCTGGGGGGCTTAACGGGGCGGGCGAAACGGGCAGGGGAACGAGGCCAGCCCCCCCGGAGCTATGCCCCGCGGCGGCGAGGCCATGGCGAGGTGCCGGCGCCGGGGCCTGGGCACTGCGGGCGGCCGGCAGTGGGGCGATGGCCGGTGGCTGGAGCCGGCGAGGGCGGCCGCCGGTGCGCGGGCGGAAGGAGCGGCGTGGCGCTGGTGCTGGCGCCGGAGCACGCGGCCATGGCGGGGCGAGCGGGCGTGGCCATGGCAGCGGCAAGGGCGGCTGGGTCAGGTGATGCTGGCGCGGCGGAGGTAGGAGGCGGCGCGGGGAGGCCACGGCGGGGCGAGGCAAGCGATGGCCGAGGCCGTGGCCATAGCGCGGGGAGGTCGGGCTCCGGCGGGGAAAGGCATCGGGCGAGCGAGGCGAGTGGCGAGCGGTTGCGGGTCAGAGCGGGGCAGTTGTTCTAGCGCGCGCCCGAGCAGTTTGAAAGGTGAGGCCGCACCATTGTAATGCCTCGAGCACATCGGCGTGCTCGGACGGCCAAGACAACGATGACGGGTAGCACGGCGGAGTTTGGCTCGGCCAATCACGACGACGGTGCTAGACACGGCAAAAAGGAAAGGAGAGGCAGAGGGGTTTCGACGGGGAGCTCACCGCGGAGCGCATGAAAGGCTCGGTGAGAGGCAGAAGCGTAGGACGGCGGCGGAATCGACATAGGGGAGTCGGCGGCCGTAGAGGAAGAAGTGGTCGCACGCGTCATCGAGGGGGCCTCCCGTCTGCGATCCAGCACCGTAGTCGACGCAGGGGGGCATGGCGGTCCTCTGGGACAGGACCGCAGGGCGTAGGGAGGCCGATGGCCGCGGTGGTGGCTCGGCGACGGCGACTGCGGTGTTCGATGGAGGTGGATCTGAGGGGGAAGCGAGCGCGTGGGCGAGAGAGAGAGGGCGAGGGAAATATCTGCGTGGGTGCGGGGGGAGCTGACGAGGCCGGGGGCTCGGTCTTATCTCCTCCCTCGTCGTCGACGGCGAGGCGGTCTGGCGGGGCGTCGCCCCTGTAGCGATGCGGTCACGGGAACAGGGGAGACGATCGGGGAGGCGAGTTGGGCCGGTCTGCTGGGACGTGCCGAGGCCCAAGTGAAGTCCAGGGGCTTTTCCCTTTTTTAAAACCAAATTCCTTTTCCTTTTTTCTGTTTTCCGGTATCCTATTAGTTTCTTTTATTTTTTTTGAATTTTGCTTTTGTTTCACTTTTATCTTTAAACTATTCTGTTTATTTACCTTTTAATTCCCACATTATTTTAGTTTAATAAAAATATGAGACCAACAACTAATTTAGTGTTTTAGTTTAACCCTCTGCCACATAAAGTTTCACCCTCAAATAAAATAGCTTAACCCCTTTTTTAAAAATTATAAAGGGCATTTAAATGATTGTTAAAGCCACTGATATATCCACAAAAGGGAATTTAAACACTTTACAAAAGTGTTGGGTCACCACCATAATTACCTATGGAAAATTTGCAACACTTTGAACATTTTAGTTTGCATGTATGAGAAGTTTGAATTTTGACTTTAAAATTTGGATTTGAATTTGAACCATTTTGAACTAAACGAGATTAACAACAGTAATAGTGGTGACGTGGCCTCATTAGCAGGGGATTACTGTAGCACTTTTTATCGGGGTGTTACAAATCTCCTCCACTACAAGAAATCTCGTCCCGAGATTTAAGTGGGGAAGTATGGTAACTTCGGGAGAACTGACCCTTATAGCGTTAATTATCTGGTGAACAAAACAGGGAATGAGGCAGAAGTAACTCTCGAGTTGAAACTTAATAAAACATCAAGAGCAAAGTACGAAGGCACACTAGGAAGTTTCAAGCGATTGGACAAACGATTGATACCTGAACAAAGTGTGAAAAAAAAGGGTTCGGACCAATAGAATAAATATTCCGGCTGAAACAGAATAGAACATCTCTAGGAATATGGCTCGTGATTAACATACGAAGCCAAGCATGAGGAATAACCTTGGGAACCTGGGTGTACAGGATAGGCAGGTTTCGATCCTGTGGAACTGTGGGTTATGGGCCCACCATGTGGTTTAACAGTAGGAAAGGCGGTGACGTCTTGCACGATCATGTAAGCAAGGCATGTCAGATGATAGCATGTCAGTTATGCCGGCAACATCATCGGTACCAAGGGCGAGGGACGAAGAGAACCATTTTCCTGCTCGTTGGTACGAGGCGGACCAATAGGCAAAGTTCTCGTCCATCGGTGGTTACCGGAATGTTATCAACATTAGTAACAGGGTCTTACTGACAGAGTTGTACACCAAGGTGTTTACATACGCAGAAAACTATTACTTCTTAGATTATATGTAGATCAAAGAAAGGTTAATCAAACAAATGGAAAGGAAAATGTGTTAAAACACAATGGATAGGAGTGTATCATTCCCAAGATTAAGCAGGGCATGATATACGTGTCAGGAGATCAAAGTCATGACCATATAGATAAAAGGGGTAAGAAGAATTATGATATGTACTCATACAACGATGTTGGATAGCTGATCAAGAACATTTAGCATTGCGCTTACAATGTTCTTGTGGATCTACGGACTACCACAGACATGCTTCGAGATAGCACCGGCATGATCATTGGGTAAAGACCCGATTTTTGAATACACAAAGGATCCATTAGGAACAACTTATAGAATAAGTCTTACATTTTCAGGAAGGAAAAGATGAGGATGTGGCCGACGGGCTCAGCAACAATCCATTGAGGGGAAAGGATGGTATTTCCCATCATGAATTTGATTCACCTCTTGGAAGAAGGCAAATCATTGTTCATGATGATCACGACACATTTGTCGAGAGATTTCAATAAGATGTAATTGATCGGCGATGACATCAAGTCCAATGAATGATGGAGTGAAAGGTTATTGAAACCACTAGTACAATACAAACTTGAAATCAAGCTAGTTGTTCAAGGCAAAATGGTATGCCGAGGAAGACCGGCGTAAGCTTAGTTCATTGCCGAAGTTGTGTTCCGGGAAGAAGGACCAGGTAGCACAGTTTAAAAGATGCACGATTGTGATATAGCCGATCAGGCTAGGAAGGACTTGAACGATTATTAAACTCATAAGCAATGTAGATTACCTAGAGTTTATTGAATCCGAGTGCGGGATTGATCCACTTATTGGTGTCCTTGAGTGTCTAATAACTCAGAACCCGGGGAAAATTGGAATCTGTGAGAAGTAATACTTGAAGAATAACTAATAAGAAGTAATATGGTTCTGTGACATTATCGAGATACCACGGGGTAATACTCGAAAGTAGATCATAATAGAGGTTGGACAGGTGCATTGACCTACAGAGGACAAGTGGTTTAACTTGTCCGAGAAATGGTATTTAATGGAGAGCATGGTCGGAACCATGATTGCAAAAGGCCGGATCCCGGCTATAAGATGAATTTATATCAAGGGGATAATTAATTTAAGAGAAGCTTTAATGATAGGATCTACATCGTGTCCGTGGGCATGAACAAAAAGTTCAAGGTTGACTCCCACTTCTTCAATGCACAAGCTTTCATTCACTGCTCTATTAAAAATGAATTGATTGCGAAGACTTGCCTGTTGAATTACCATAGGAGTATGAACCTTGGAAAACTTTTGGGTTCACACAGATTAAGGAAGGCATAAGTTCAACCCATCGGGGCATCTTAGACTCCTATTACGTAAACTTCAGGAGCAAAATATACCAGCTCAAAAGCAGAGCATGGTTGAGAAAGCAGATGATATAATTTACCCAAGGCATTATATATCGTGGCAGAACTCATAAGGTGTTTGAATATGAAGGACGTTGTCGGATAAAATCCAACGAAGGAGCTGGTGGTTCACAAGGGATCTTATGTGAGTATCGGTACTCAACCAGAAGAAGAAAGAATGCAAGGATATCAGATTATAGGAACAACTGACTAATTCAAAGCTCAAATGCAAAGGAATTATGATTTCCAAATCAAGCGATCAAAAGCAACCGCTCTGATTAAGGATGGGTTAGTTGAAATGACTTAGGGGTACAATCGACGGCAATTTGATTGGTCAAGATCCAGCTCATAGTCGGAATGACGTCTGAGCTGGAAGAACGAATTCTAGTTTGACTGATGATTGCGAGTAATTGCAACATATTGAATCAATAAGAGCAGAAAGTCAATCACAGAGGATTTTAATGAATATTGATATACATATGGAATTAACCATAATACAAGCAGGTAAAACTTCCCAGAGCAATAGGTTGCTGAGGATTTCGGAAGATGGAAAAGCGTCTCGAAGACCTTTGTTAAACGCATGAACAACTGGGGATGAACGAATCCCCAATAAGTGTGAGGAAATATTCATACATGTATTCATGCGGAAAAGGAGCTGCAAGGCGGCAGGCACCAAGGATTCTCAGAAGTCGGAGAATAATTTCGGGTATCTTGTAATAACAAGAACAACTAGGGATGGAAGTATGAACGGCGAGGGTATCCATAAGGATTCAATGGTATTAAGGATTGCAAAAGAAATGAACAAAAGTTCTCAGGAGTAGATCGGAGAGTATCTTCAATGTCTTCTGGTGAAGCGGGCAACCATCTGGAATGAAGGGGCTCTCAGGGGAAAGTCGTTACGAGAACCTAATGTAGTTAGTAAATTCATTTAACCCGAATAGAAGAGAGTTCAGAGTCCCAGAGTATAGACGAGGAGTAAAAGATCCTAATACCACCCAATGGCGACGTGGGCCCGTAAGCCACACAACCATGTTAGTAAAACGGGTTTTCAAAGACTAGACTCAACTTCGGCCAAGGAGTTGGAAAGGGGGTTCCTACAGGCAGTCGGCTCTGATACCAACTTGTGACGCCCCCGATTTGACCGTACACTAATCATGCATGCAAATGTGTACGACCAAGATCAGGGACTTACTGGAAGATATCACAACACAACTCTAGACACAAATAAAATAATACAGGCTTTATATTACAAGCCAGGGGCCTCGAGGGCTCGAATACATAAGCTCGAATACACAAGAGTCAGCGGAAGCAATAATATCTAAGTACGGACATAAGTTAAACAAGTTTGCCTTAAGAAGGCTAGCACAAAACATCAATGATCGAAAAGGCAAGGCCTCCTGCCTGGGACCTCCTAACTACTCCTGGTCGTCAGCTGTCTCCACGTAGTAGTAGGCTCCGTCGGGGTAGTAGCAGTCGTCAAGTGTGGCATCTGGCTCCTGGACTCCACCATCTGGTTGCATCAACCAGCAAGAAGAAAGAAGGGGGAAAAGTGGGAGCAAAGCAACCATGAGTACTCATCCAAAGTACTCGCAAGCAAGGATCTACACTACATATGCATCGGTATCAAAGAAAAGGGTAGTATCTATGGACTAAGCTGCAGAATGCGAGAATAAGAGGGGGAGAAGCTAGTCCTATCAAAGACTAGCATCTTCTGGAAACCACCGTCTTGCAGCAACAAGGGGGGTAGAGTAGTATAACATAAGTCATATTTATGTTGTTCTTCCAACGCTCCGGGATCCTTTCTCGACTCCCGAAGCAACATATCCAAACAATGCCTCAGCATCCAGTTCTAGTTGTAGCGATCGGGATACAACTCCAAGTGTCCGTTACTGTAGGACAGGCTATCGATAGATGTTTTCTTCCCTGCAGGGGTGCACCAACTTACCCAACACGCTTGCTTAACTCCGGCCGGACACACCATCAGGTCATGCCCGCCCTCGGCCAAACAATACGCCGCAACCCGACCTAGGCTTAATAGAGAGGTCATGCACGCCGGACTAAACCCTATGCCCCCAGGGGTCATGGGCCAATCTCCCCGGGAACTCCTGCACGTTGCGTACGCGGCCGGTGAGCAGACCTAGCAACCTCCTTTAAAAAGGTAGGAGCCTAACCAGTCCAACCCGGCGCGTGTCGCTCAGTCGCAATGACGTCAGTTAAGCTTCGGCTGATGCATACGACGCAGAACGCCCATACTATGCCCACGTGATGGTTAGCGCTATCAGGCCAGAGGCCCCTTGGATCAAATATCCAAACCGTTTAGTGTCTTGGGAATGCGCGGTAACGAGCAGAGACTCACGAAAGATGTGACCCCATCGCCCCGTCTCGAGAACTTGCGGCAAGGGCGAGTGCCCGGCCACGCCTCGTATTATCTCGCGGGCACCTTCCAGGTCAACCCGACTACACATCACTCGCAATTAAGCTCGCGCGGGTACCCCTCTGGGTCGACCCGTCTTTAGTAACCAGGTTCAGTGTAAAGTCATAGTAACCATAGTAACTGTGTGTCTGACACCAAAGGAAAACCTGAGGAAATCACCCTCGATGGAATTCCACCTGATGTTTATCGTCGAGGTGAACGAAAGAGGAGTCACCCTCGAGGTCCACTCTTGAGGAGTTGCATGACAGTGTCGTTATCGGGAGTGGAGAAAGAGGAATCACCCTCGATGACCACAACCGATGAACTAACCTACAAGGTTAACATCAGAAGTGCTGATGAGGTCTCACCCTCGGCACTCGATAGTAACCTAGTAGTGTCGAGCATCTAAGGGGAAAGTGATGTGCGGTGCCGGGTCCTGGTCTTCGATCCCGTTGATTGGGTCTTCTGATAATCCAGCGAGGTAGTCGGGACAAGGTAGGGGGTCACTGGTGGATCTCTAACCAGCCTATACTAAGCAGTTTAGTATAAACATGTAAGGTATGAAAACAGTATCAACAATAGGGTATGCATCAGAATAGGATCATACAAAAAGCACTAGCAGTTCTAATGCAAGCATAAGAGAGAAGAGAATGGGCGATATCGGAATGATCAAGGGGGTTGGCTTGCCTGGTTGCTCTGGCAAGAAGGAGGGGTCGTCGTCGATGCAGTCGATCACCGGGGTAGCATCAGTCTCGGGGTCTACCGGAGAGAAGAGGGGGAAGAAACAGTAAATATAAAGCAAACAGTTGCAAGAAAGAAGCACGACAAGTCAACACGCAATGCTAGGGTGCTCTAACGCAGTGGTACACGGTACCGGCGAAGGGGGATAACACTCGGGAAAGTATCCCCGGTGTTTCGTGTTTTCGGACAGATGAATCGGAGGGGAAAAGTTACAGGTTCACTATGCTAGGGACGTGTGGCGAACGAACAGACCGCGTATTCGAATTTGTCTCGTCGTTCTGAGCGATTTTCATATATAAAACATTTTCATCCGAGTTACAGATTATTTTATATGATTTTCTAAAGTTTTAAACAATATTCTGAGATTGCTATTAATTCAAAAAAAAGGCTTATTGTGTCAGCATGACGTCATGCTGATGTCAGCAAGGTCAACAGTCAACTTTGACTGTTGACTGGTCAAAAGGGGCAGTGGGGCCCACGTGTCATGGACACATCAGTCAAATAAATAAAGTTTCAACTAATCCAAAGATTAAGCTAATTAATCTTAGTTAATTAAGTTAATTAACTGACTTATTAATTAATTAATTATTTTATATTATATCTTTTTTTTAGAAACAGGGGCGTGGGGCCCAACGTCAGTGGCCCCTGGGGGGCTTAACGGGGCGGGCGAAACGGGCAGGGGTGCCCATCGGGCAGGGGAACGAGGCCAGCCCCCCCGGAGCTATGCCCCGCGGCGGCGAGGCCATGGCGAGGTGCCGGCGCCGGGGCCTAGGCACTGCGGGCGGCCAGCATTGGGGCGATGGCCGGCGGCTGGAGCCGGCGAGGGCGGCCGCCGGCGCGCGGGCGGAAGGAGCGGCGTGGCGCTTGCGCTGGCGCCGGAGCACGCGGCCATGGCGGGGCGAGCGGGCGAGGCCATGGCTGCGGCAAGGGCGGCTGGGTCGGGTGATGCTGGCGCGGCGGTGGTAGGAGGCGGCGCGGGGAGGCCATGGCGGGGCGAGGCAAGCGATGGCCGAGGCCGTGGCCACAACGCGGGGAGGTCGGGCTCCGGCGGGGAAAGGCATCGGGCGAGCGAGGCGAGTGGCGAGCGGTTGCCGGTCAGAGCGGGGCCGTCGATCTAGCGCGCGCCCGAGCAGTTTGAAAGGTGAGGCCGCACCACTGTAATGCCCCGAGCACATCGGCGTGCTCGGACGGCCAAGACAACGATGACGGGTAGCACGGCGGAGTTTGGCTCGGCCAATCACGACGACGGTGCTAGACACGGCAAAAAGGAAAGGAGAGGCAGAGGGGTTTCGACAGGGAGCTCACCGCGGAGCGCATGAAAGGCTCGATGAGAGGCAGAAGCGTAGGATGGCGGTGGAATCGACGTAGGGGAGTCGGCGGCCGTAGAGGAAGAAGTGGTCGCAGGCGTCATCGAGGGGGGCTCCCGTCTGCGATCCAGCACCGTAGTCGACGCAGGGGGGCACGGCGGTCCTCTGGGACAGGACCGCACGGTGTAGGGAGGCCGATGGCCGCGGTGGTGGCTCGGCGACGGCGACTGCGATGTTTGACGGAGGTGGATCTGAGGGGGCAGCGAGCGCGTGGGCGTGAGAGAGAGGGCGAGGGAAATATCTGCGTGGGTGCGGGGGGAGCTGACGAGGCCGGGGGGCTCGATCTTATCTCCTCCCTCGTCGTCGACGGCGAGGCGGTCTGGCGGGGCGTTGCCCCTGTAGCGATGCGGTCGCGGGAACAGGGGAGAAGATCGGGGAGGCGAGTTGGGCCGGTCTGCTGGGATGTGCCGAGGCCCAAGTGAAGGCCAGGGGCTTTTCCCTTTTTTTTAAACCAATTTCCTTTTCCTTTTTTCTGTTTTTCTGGTATCCTATTAGTTTCTTTTATTTTTTTAAAATTTTGCTTTTGTTTCACTTTTATCTTTAAACTATTCTGTTTATTTACCTTTTAATTCCCACATTATTTTAGTTTAATAAAAATATGAGACCAACAACTAATTTAGTGTTTTAGTTTAACCCTCTGCCACATAAAGTTTCACCCTCAAATAAAATAGCTTAACCCCTTTTTTTAAAATTATAAAGGGCATTTAAATGATTGTTTAAGCCACTGATATATCCACAAAAGGGAATTTAAACACTTTACAAAAGTGTTGGGTCACCACCATAATTACCTATGGAAATTTGCAACACTTTGAACATTTTAGTTTGCATGTATGAGAAGTTTGAATTTTGACTTTAAAATTTGGATTTGAATTTAAACAATTTTGAAATAAACGATATTAACAACAGTAATAGTGGTGACGTGGCCTCATTAGTAGGGGATTACTGTAGCATGATTATCGGGGTGTTACACCCGTATTGAAAAATAACTTGCCAGTTGAAATCCTAGGGGATCCACCTCCACCCAAGGGTGACCCCGTGTTTGAACTTAAACCTTTGCCTGATAATCTTAAGTATGTTTATCTTGATGAAAAGAAGATATATCATGTTATTATTAGTGCTAACCTTTCAGAGCAGGAAGAAGAAAGATTATTGAAAACTCTAAAGAAGCACCGAGCTGCTATTGGATACACTCTGGATGATCTTAAGGGCATTAGTCCCACTATATGTCAACACAAGATAAAATTGGAAGAAAATGCTAAACCAGTTATTGATCATCAGCAACGGTTAAATCCTAAGATGAAAGAAGTGGTAAGAGAGGAAATACTAAAGCTCCTAGAAGCAGGTATTATCTATCCAGTTGCTGATAGCCAGTGGGTAAGTCATGTCCATTGTGTTCCTAAGAAAGGAGGTATGACTGTCGTCCCTAATGATAAAGATGAATTGATCCCGCAAAGAATAGTTACAGGTTATAGGATGGTAATTGATTTTCGTAAGTTAAATAAAGCCACTAAGAAAGATCATTACCCATTGTCATTTATTGATCAAATGCTAGAAAGGTTATCCAAACATACTCATTTCTGCTTTCTAGACGGTTATTCTGGTTTTTCTCAAATACCTGTGTCAAAAGGGGATCAAGAAAAGACCACCTTTACTTGTCTTTTCGGTACCTTTGCTTATAGACGTATGCCTTTTGGTTTATGTAATGCACCTGCTACCTTTCAAAGATGTATGATGGCTATATTCTCTGATTTTTGTGAAAAGATTGTTGAGGTATTCATGGATGATTTCTCCGTTTACGGAACTTCTTTTGATGATTGCTTAAGCAACCTTGATCGAGTTTTGCAGAGATGTGAAGACACTAACCTTGTCTTGAATTGGGAGAAATGCCACTTTATGGTTAATGAAGGCATTGTCTTGGGACATAAAATTTCTGAAAGAGGTATTGAAGTTGACAAAGCTAAAGTTGATGCTATTGAAAAGATGCCATGCCCAAAGGATATCAAAGGTATACCATGTTTCCTTGGTCATGCCGGGTTTTATAGGAGGTTCATAAAGGACTTCTCCAAAATCTACAGGCCTCTGACTAATCTCTTACAAAAAGATATTCCTTTTGTCTTTGATGATGATTTTCTAGAAGCATTTGAAATACTTAAGAAAGCATTGATCTCTGCACCTATTGTCCGGCCTCCTGACTGGAATTTACCCTTTGAGATTATGTGCGATGCTAGCGATTATGCTGTAGGTGCTGTTTTAGGGCAAAGAGTTGATAAGAAATTGAACGTTATCTAGTATGCTAGTAAAACTCTAGATAGTGCCCAAAGAAATTATGCTACTACTGAGAAAGAATTTTTAGCAGTTGTGTTTGCTTGTGATAAGTTTAGACCCTATATCGTTGATTCTAAAGTAACTATTCACACTGATCATGCTGCTGTCAAATACCTTATGGAAAAGAAAGATGCTAAACCTAGACTTATCAGATGGGTTCTCTTGCTGCAAGAATTTGACTTGCATATTATTGATAGAAAGGGAGCTGAGAACCCCATAGCGGATAACTTGTCTAGGTTAGAAAATGTGCTTGATGACCCACAACCTATTGATGATAGCTTCCCTGATGAACAATTAGCTGTCATAAGTACTCCTCGTATTGCTCCATGGTATGCTGATTATGCTAATTATATTGTTGCTAAGTTTTTACCTCCTAGCTTCACATACCAGCAAAAGAAAAGGTTCTTCTATGATTTGAGAGATTACTTCTGGGATGATCCACATCTTTATAAAGAAGGAGTAGATGGTATTATTAGATGTTGTGTACCTAAGCATGAACAGGAACAGATCCTACGCAAGTGCCACTCCGAAGCCTATGGAGGACACCATGCGGGAGACAGAACTGCACACAAGGTATTGCAATCCGGTTTTTATTGGCCTGCTCTCTTCAAGGATGCCCGTAAGTTTGTCTTATCTTGTGATGAATGTCACAGAATTGGTAATATTAGTAGACGTCAAGAAATGCCTATGAATTATTCACTTGTTATTGAACCATTTGATGTTCGGGACCTTTTCCTGCCTCTAACGGGAACACACATATTTTAGTTGTTGTTGATTAAGTTCCTAAGTGGGTAGAAGCTATTCCAACTAGTAGTGATGATCATAACACCTCTATTAAGATGCTCAAAGAAGTTATATTTCCGAGGTTTGGATTCCCTAGATATCTAATGACTGATGGTGGTTCACACTTTATTCATGGTGCTTTCTGTAAGATGCTTGCTAAGTATGATGTCAACCATAGAATTGCATCACCTTATCACCCACAGACTAGTGGTCAAGTAAAACTAAGTAATAGGGAGTTGAAATTAATCTTGCAAAAGATAGTTAATAGGTCTAGAAAGAATTGGTCCAAGAAACTAGATGATGCATTATGGGCCTATAGAACTGCATACAAAAATCCTATGGGTATGTCTCCATATAAGATTGTATATGGAAAAGCTTGTCATTTACCTCTTGAGCTAGAATATAAGGCATATTGGGCAATTAAAGAGCTCAACTACGATTTCAAACTTGCCGGTGAAAAGAGGTTATTTGACATTAGCTGTCTCGATGAGTGGAGAACCCAGGCCTATGAGAAGGCCAAGCTGTTTAAAGAAAAAGTTAAAAGATGGCATGACAAAAGGATACAAAAGCGTGAATTTAACGTAGGGGATTATGTCTTGCTATTCAATTCTTGTTTAAGATTTTTTGCAGGAAAACTTCTCTCCAAGTGGGAAGGACCTTACGTTATCGAGGAGGTCTATCGTTCCGGTGCCATAAAAATCAACAACTTCGAAGGCACAAATCCGAAGGTGGTGAATGGTCAAAGAATCAAACACTATATCTTAGGTAATCCTATTAATGTTGAAACTAATGTTATTGAAACCATAACCCCAGAGGAATACATAAGGGACACTTTCCAGAATGATTCAGCCTCCGAAAAGGAAGAGGTACATGATACGGTAAGTAAACCGACTCCAAAACAACTCTAAAGGCAATTTTTCTCCGTTTTGGAATATTTAGAAAAATAGAAAAATAAACCGATGTCCGGAAGAGACACGAGGCGTCCTCGGGGGTGGAGGGCGCGCCCCCCTTCCCTGGGCGCGCCCCCCTGCCTCGAGGACACCCCATGTGTCCCCTGGACTCCATTTTCTTGTGGGTTACTCGTTTTGTTCGGGAAAAATTCATTATATATACTCCCGAAGGTTTTGACCTCTGTATCACGCAAAAATCCTATGTTCTTGTTTCGATCTGTTTCTGTCGCAGATAAAGGCAACATGTCATCCCGAGATTCGGAGGGAGAAAGTTATCTGGCTGATTCCCTTGCTGAACCTAAGGTCTATGGTGATTTGGAGCATTATGGTTGGGCCACGGAAGAAGAATAGGACCATGATTCAAAGAGGCAGGATTGGACCAGCTCGGATGAAGACGAAGTCCCACTACCTTAACCGGTGGACATGCATGTGGAGTTCACAAAGTCAAGCCTCCCCAACAGAGTAAAGAAACCTAAGATCGAATTTATCCCTTTTAACCTCTTGCAGGAAAACAAGCAGGCATTATGCAAGAAGATATTAAACCTTGAGCAAGAGATCAATGAGCTAAAGGAGCAAAATTCTGCCCTTAAGCGTAAGTTGAGGAAGAAGTCATCATCACCAACCCCGAAGAAGGAGACATAATCATATGGGTATGGGCACTCCCCTTGGCAACTGCCAAGCTTGGGGGAGTGACCCCGGTATCGTATCACCATCACTCCTATATTAACCGTTTTACTTAGTTCGATCCTTTTGGTAGTATCTTGATCTATTAGAGTAAAGTTAGCATGATCTAGTTGTGATTTTTTGCTTTGTGAGCTTTATCCTTTGTAATCGAGTCCGTGAGCTATATCATAAAGATTAGTGTTGAGTCAAGGGCTTGATTTCCTCACTTGGGTCATGATAAAAAGAAAGAAAACATGAAGAGTATTAAGGAGATCATATCGATCTTATGGGAAGTAATGACTTCACATACAAGAGTATGATAAATAAAAGTTGTTGGGAGGTGACAAACATAGTTTTGGTCATCGTTGCAATTAATAGGAAGTAACAAAAGAAGAGAGGCTTCCGATACAAATATACTATCTTGGACATCTTTTATGATTGTGAGCACTCATTAAAGTATGACATGCTAAAGAGTTGATGTTGGATAAGGAAGACAACATAATGGGTTATGTCTTCTTATATCCGAAATAAAGTATATTGGCATGGATCATCCAACATGTTGAGCTTGCCTTTCCCCCTCATGCTAGCCAAAACTCCTCGCACCAAGTAGAGATACTACTTGTGCTTCCATATATCCTTAAACCCAGTTTTGCCATGAGAGTCCACCATACCTACCTATGGATTGAGAAAGATCCTTCCAAGTAAGTTGTCATGTTGTAAACTCGCTAAAATATGTATGATTTATTAGTGTGGGAGAAATTAGCTTTATACGATCTTGTGGTATGGAAGTAATAAAAGCGACGGACTGCATAGTAAATGTCCTTATCACAAGTAGCAATATAAAGCACAGTTCTTCTATGCTAAGACTTTGTGCATCCAACCATAAAAACACATGACAACCTCTGCTTCCCTCTGCGAAGGGCCTATCTTTTATTCTTGTCTTATAAGTGCCAAGGTGAAATCCACCTTTCCTTTTTACATTTTATCCTTTGGCGAGCACATTGTGTTGGAAAGATCCTGACATATATACCCACTTGGATGTAAGTTTTCATGATCTATTACTGTTGACATTACCCTTGAGGTAAAAGGTTGGGAGGCAACACCATAAGCCCCTATCTTTCTCTGTGTCCGATTAAAACTCCATAACAATAAGTATTGCGTGAGTGTGAGCAATTGTGAAAGACTATATGATAGTTGAGTATGTAGGCTTGCTGAAAAGCTCTTATATTGACTCTTTCTGATGTTACGATAAATTGCAATTGCTTCATTGACCGAGACCAAAGGTTGTTAGTTTCCAATGAAGTTTATGATGCATACTTGATATTGTGGATGAATTGTTACTTTAGCATAAGAATCATATGACTATATTTATATAAGTTGTTGTTACGAGAATGATCATGATGCCCTCATGTCCGTATTTTGTTTTTATCGACACCTCTATCTTTAAACATGTGGACATATTTTTCGATATCGGCTTTCGCTTGAGGACAAGCGAGGTCTAAGCTTGGGGGAGTTGATACGTCCATTTTGCATCATGCTTATAAGTTGATATTTATTGCATTATGGGCTGTTCATACATGTTTTGTCACAATACTTATGCCTTTTCTCTCTTATTTTACAAGGTTTACATGAAGAGGGAGAATGCCGGCAGCTGGAATTCAGGGCTGGAAAAGGAGCAAACTCTGGAAACCTATTCTGCACAACTCCAAAAGCCCTGAAACTCCACAGAACGTTGTTTCAGAAAATATAAAAAATATCCGGCGAAAGAAACCCACGAGAGGGGCCATCGGCTGGCCTCGAGGGTGGGGGGCGCGCCCCATGCCTCGAGGGCCAGCCGGCAGGCCCCCTAAGCCCATCTTCTCCTATATGAAGCGTTTTGACCTGGAAAAAACAGAAGGAGGCTTTCGGGACCAGACGCCGCCGTCTCGAGGCGGAAACCAATCTAGGGCTCCGGCAGAGCTGTTCTGCCGGGGATACTTCCCTCCGGGAGGGGGAAATCGTCACCACCGTCATCACCAACAACTCTCCCATCTTGGG
This sequence comes from Secale cereale, assembly GCA_902687465.1. Classification (NCBI taxonomy): domain Eukaryota; kingdom Viridiplantae; phylum Streptophyta; class Magnoliopsida; order Poales; family Poaceae; genus Secale; species Secale cereale. The sequence continues at coordinate 701,177,959 of LR738713.1, forward strand.
GAGGGCTATCTTCATCAACATCTTCACCAGCACCATCTCCTCTAAAACCCTAGTTCATCTCTTGTATCCAATCTTTGTACCCAAACCTCAGATTGGTACCTGTGGGTTGCTAGTAGTGTTGATTACTCCTTGTAGTTGATGCTAGTTGGTTTATTTGGTGGAAGATCATATGTTCAAATCCATTGTGAATATTAATACCCCTCTGATCATGAACAATATTATGTCTTGTGAGTAGTTACTTTTGTTCCTGAGGACATGGGAGAAGTCTTGCTATTAGTAGTCATGTGAATTTGGTCTTTGTTCGATATTTTGATGAGATGTATGTTGTCTATCCTCTAGTGGTGTCATGTGAACGTCGACTACATGACACTTCACCATTATTTGGGCCTAGAGGAAGGCATTGGGAAGTAATAAGTAGATTATGAGTTGCTAGAGTGACACAAGCTTAAACCCTAGTTTATGTGTTGCTTCGTAAGGGGCTGATTTGGATCCATATGTTTTAGGCTATGGTTAGGTTTACCTTAATACTTCTTTTGTAGTTGCGGATGCTTGCATTAGAGGTTAATCATAAGTGGGAGGCTTGTCCAAGTAAGGGCAGCACCCAAGCACCGGTCCACCCACATACCAAATTATCAAAGTACCGAACGTGAATCAGATGATCGTGATGAAAACTAGCTTGACGATAATTCCCATGTGTCCTCGGGAGCGCTTTACCTTACATAAGAGTTTGTCCAGGCTTGTCCTTTGCTACAAAAAGGATTGGGACATCTTGCTGCACCTTATTTACTTTTACCTTTTGTCACCTGCTACCAATTATCTTATCACAAAATTATCGGTTACCTATAATTTTAGTGCTTGGAGAAAATACCTTACTGAAAACTGCCTATCATTTTCTTCTGCTCCTCGTTGGGTTTGACACTCTTACTTATCGAAAGGACTACGATAGATCCCCTACACTTGTGGGTCATCATCCAACTATGCCAAATGCCAGTGGATATATATTGTTGTTGCCATCTCTACCAGTGGCAGCAAGGAGTTGAGCACCTGTAGTGAGCTTAATGAAGCATCCATCAACACCTGCACAATCAATATTTCCGAACATTAAATACATTCAAGTGAGATACAATATGGAGAACTCTACAATATGTAAATGGTGCACAAGGTTCTGGAACTAACCAATGAATGGCCTACACCCATTGAGAAACCCCTCCCTTGCTCCATTCATGCAAAACAACATGGCACGGAATCTTGGTCCTGGGTGGGGTATTTTTGTGTTTGGTACTGGAGTAACAGTAGTGACTATTACTCTACTCCTAGGGTTTGTGTCCATGACTGTCTGAGCATAGTCTTTAAGCCTAGGATATTGCTTCTTGTGATCTCCTAACACAGCTTCAATAGCTATGTTCTTTGCCCTATATGTCATGCACTTGGGCACATCTACACCATATTTTTTTCATGCATGCATCAAGTATAGTCTGAATACCAATAGTTATATCAGATCTGAAGAGATGCTCATATTCTGTGCTAGCCACTTAGCACTAACCTTGGTGGTCTCAGTGGTACTAGGGCAAGTGTGCTCTAGTCTCATCTTCTTAATTACAAAGGTTTTCTCCCCTTTTATAACTGCTGTCACCATAAAGAACTGGCATTGTTTATCTGTACACTCAACAATTATCCTCTGATCTGAATTCCTGTGATACTTGAAATTCCTGGCCTGAGTGATGTGCAAATTCAACAAAGCATCTCTGAATTGATGTTGATCCCTGAAACACAACTTTAGACATAGTTGTTCATGTGGTTTCTCCATTTTCTCATTGTACCACTTCCTAGCAGGCCTTTTATATGCCCTACTCTTCCTTTTCTTTTATCGGACAAATGAGATTAGTTGAAAACCATCATCATCACTCTCCCTCAACAAGCCCTTCTCTTTTTCATCTGATGATGGTCTGAAATCATGTTCAACCTCTGGTAGCTTACTGGAATGTGACCTAGTAGTTGGTCCTCTTCTAACTGGCAACTTCTGCTTCTTTACAGGTACAACTTTATTTTGTTCTTCTTCTTCAAAAGTCCTATCTTCCTCTACCTCAAATGGGTCCTCAACTTTAGTGTCACCATCATAATGCAGCACTGGTTCCTCATCTGATTGCTCATCATCTGATTCTTCCTCTTGTACTTCCAACTCTATCTGTCTCTTCCCCTCTTCCACCTCAACATCTTCATCATCACACATATAATTAGGCTCACTTCCAATTTGACCATCCTCATCAGAGGCAGAAGCATCACTGTCCTCATATACCTCATGTCCTTGATATCCCTCTTCTTCTTCTTCCAAAACAGCTTTCAACTTGGCATTTGCATTCCTGTTTTCTTGTGTGCAACCACCAGGAGGATGGGGTGTGCTAGAGCTGCCGCATTGACTCTCAAAACTACTCCTTGCTGATCAACAGCTAAGACAGGAGCCTCACTCAGATTATAAACAATAGGCTCTTGGTACACAATAGTGGACAAATCTGGCCTTTCACATAGCTACAACTCAAAATCTCTATCAGGGGGTGGACAAGCCCTAACTAGCAAATTAAGCTCCAATTTGTCCTTGATCTTCCTTTGATCTTCCTCTTTATCATCTGTAATTCTGCATGACTATCTACCAAATCCAGCCATTTCTCTCCTAAAGATGGATTTTCAATGTGATCCATACAATCATATGCATTAAACCCTTGGGTTTCCATCACTGCAACCAAATTCAGATAAGTAATATCTGGACTACAAAGCTTCATCTTCAATGGTTCTCTTGCATCAAAATGGATCCTTACTTGGCAAATGTCTTCATCCAATCTATAGAACAAATTCAATTTCATGTATTCATTACCATAACTCTAATTTTGCAGAGCAACAGTACAATACAGGGAAATTTGAATTAACTTTCCTATAAGTCTCAAATTTACTACTACAATTACAGATGACAGAACATGAATCAATGTAGCTACGACCATTTCAGCACAATAGCAATTTCAAAGAAAAATACAAGGACAGAATACTTCAATTACTCAAACCCTAATCCCAAATTGTTACTGTAATTGAACTACTTTGATAGTGCACTACACTAGGTTACTAGGTTACTGTAATTGTCCTAGAGTGCTCACAGAAGATGAACAAACCCTAATCCCCAACTGGATAAAGCAGAAGATGAACAAACCCTAGAAATCCCCAATTGGATAAATCAAAGGAGGAGGAGGAGAAGGATACGTACAGCACGCCGCCGAGTCCATGCGTCACTTCATGGCTGCTGCTAGGGTTCGCCACCCACAGCTGCGCCAACCGCAACCGCTGCTCCATGGAGAGTAACGACGACTCCTCCTCGTCATCGCTCGAGTACATGGAGCTGGAGTCGTCGCTGCCGTCGCCGTCGACTACAGCCGGGCCGCTAGGAGGCCAAAACGGTAGGCAACCGCCGCCGACGACGCCCTCGCCGCCGCTTGCCGGAGTCGCCGACGCCATGGACTAGGGTTCGAGTCGATGAGGAGGAGGGGGGAATGGGGCGGTGGGGCGAACCGGTGCGACCGGACCGGGTGTTGAGTGCGGCTCATCCTAGTCAGCGCGCGGACACGCGCCGATTGGCCAGCGTGGCACCTAACGGGTGGGCCCGAGCTGTCGGATACAGCGTCAATACGTATAAAACAGCCTTTTAACCTTTTTTCTAAAAACATGGACCAATGTTGGTACTGACACACAAAAATTAGCAATCATTGTACCAATCTGCATGTGATGCCTCAATTATGGTACTTCTGTGCAATTAACTCCATGGTCGGCATCCGAATAACTGTCGGCCACTACGGCTCAAGGTGTGCTATAGCCAGGGCGCAGCACACTTGTGTCAGAGTGCGTGCGCTCGCCATGCACTGCACAGCGACGACGAAGCAAGTAATCATGATGGACGTGCACCGGACGTACCATGCCGCAATCCCTTTCCATGTCACCATGCCAACCGATAAGGAATCCCGATCCAACCCAAATGAATAGCCGGTGAAAAGATCTGTCGATCGGTGCGAGAGAATGTTCCGATTTGTACCATCATCAACGAGTATGGTTTAAACCATGCCCGAGCAAGCCTGCTCGGACGAAAAAAAATCCAATCTAAGTTCAAAAAGATGAGGGATTTCAAGCAAATAATGCGTCGAATCGGAAGCAAGTTTGCAAAAACTACTTGAAGGGATCGGAGGAGCTTACGTTTCTCACTTCGGGGCCATCTCGTTCCGCAAAAACGATGAAGAAACGGTGAAGATCCGAGGGGAAGAGTGGAGGAGATGAGAGTGGGAGAGAGGGTGTGGGGACCCCGACTCATAAGTCGTGATCACCGAATGCACGTGTACATTGATCCCAGAGATCAATGCTCACTGAATAGACAGAAGCTGAATAACAAGAGCCTTACATCCATACATACCGTATTAAACAAATTGTGACCATTATGGTCAAGTCTTGAATATATCATTGCAGCGGAAATCTTCAATAACAACTTGGACCCATGCCATCTGCCTTAACCCTACAGGCGTTCTGACTGGGAAGCATCCTAGCTCGCATGTTCGTCACCAAGAAATCTTCATCATATCCTGTTCTTTCATGCCTGGCCAATAAAATAACCAGTGGCAAGCCAATGAGTACTTTGAATGTACTCGCAAGAAACCCAAGTGTGATGACAGAATAATTATGCAAGGCTCTACTGCTAAATTGGCAGTTTTGTAGAAAGCTAGTTTTTCATATGCAAGTATGATCAACATGTAACAAGGGCATGCATGCGTCTGCAACAAGTATCAGGAGGTTACAGACATCAACATCGAGAAAGAGTTATGAACAACTCTTGCTCCAGATCATCGTGACCTTCTCACAAATCACGTCAACAGATTTACCCAAACTGTGTTGTTTTCCAGAAACTTAAGGACATAGTCTAAGCAGCACCACCCAAGTGTCCTTGACCGTGGACACGGCAATTCGAATAGTTTTACACTCTGCAGAGGTTGCACACTTTACCCACAAGATCCGGGGAACTTCCGTGTCATCCACGACCCGCGGTACCCCAAGTACCCGGGGTAAGCACCCGATCACTATCTTTCCCTAGACGACACTAACATAGAGTCCACTAGATTGGTAGTAACCCCCGTGACCAACATTTCACATCTTAAAAATTGTGGAGCCTCGCTCCCATATTCATCACATACCACTGGCACGGGGTACCAACGGTGTGTTCGGTGCCCTGTGAAAACAGTCATGGTCGCCTATCCAAGCACGACCCCGTCCCGAGAGTGACCTCGTGTCACCCCCGTCACTAGTAATGCGGGCACCATGCTAGTATCGACCTAGGTAATCAATAATGCCCTTTCCCATATAAGGGTAGAGTGGCTGCGCATGTTCGGTTGGGACGGTCGACAAATCTTCAATCTAATCCATCTCTGTAAACAACACCACTAGTAGATAAAGGGTCTTTAGCCCCGGTTCATTTGGGCCTTTTAGCCCCGGTTCTGGAACCGGGACAAGAAGGTCGGTACTAATGCTCTGACCCTTTAGTCCCGGTTCAATCCAGAACCGGGGCAAAAGGGTGTCCACGTGGCCTGTGCACCGAGTCCAGGCAGGAGGGGCTTTAGTCCCGGTTGGTGGTACCAATCGGGACCAAAAGGCATCCACGCGTCAGCATTTCTGTGGCTGTGGTTTTTGTTTTTTTTTTGAAAGGGGAGGGGGGTTTTAGGTTTTGGGGGTTAATTTAGGTGTTTCATATATTGTGTTAGCTAGCTAATTAATAGAGAGAAGTGTTCTCTCTTATGTCCGTGCTTGGTCGACGCTACATACTACACATACGTATATAGAGAGGACTAGAGTCACGCTAGCTAGCTATAGCTAGCTGCTAGCTACTAAGCAAACGAAAGGAACAGAAGATCTCGTATAATCAACATATATATATATATGCATACAGAGAGAAGTAATATCGACCACCTCTCCTTCTCCGAGAGATTGGTCGAACAACAAGTTCTCGTATATCTATCCGACACTACCGGGCACATATATACAATAATTATCTCTTACAAAAATAATCTCCTAACACATGGATGCATGGTCCATATAGTATTCTCCGTCTTCAGCGATCACGTGTTCAAGGAAGAATGCCGCCAATTCCTCTTGAATTGCTCGCAGACGATCTGGTGTTAGGAGTTCATCCCGCATCCGAAACATCTAATTTGAAGTAGGGGGTCAATACATGAAATGATGCTATAAATTTGTGAATATTATTGATTGCTTACGCACTTCAAATTGTTCATCAGTGTAGCCCCGCTCACAGGTCGTGTGGCGGATGGACTCGCAAATGTAGTATCCATAATAATCATTCCCGGGTTCCTGCCACAACCACTTTACAAGAAATAGAGGTCAATCAAACTGATAAGCAAGAATGCCAAATTGGTATTGATGAAACTAGCGCTTGAATCAAGATATAGGAGATGCGCGCGCGGAACATGCTACTATATAGTACTTACTTTCGGGTATCTAAATTGTAGCTTCTTCGGCAGTCCCGGAGCTTTTTTGGTGAATTTTTTCCAAGCCCTGCCAGACAAAGGAAACAATTAGTTGATATCAGAAATGAAGTTGCTGATATATATGCATGGTGGATAATATTGATCGATTTAACTTACCTGACTAGCATTTGAGTCATGTCCGCATACTCCTCGGGATCTTTACGTTTAGAGTCGAAGACAGTTACTATTCCCTTCTCAAGCTTAATCTCTAAGAGAATATAGTGGAAGCTGCGCACGAATGCATGAGATCATCAATTACATCACTATAAACTTGACTGATATATAAGGGAAACCAAATATGCACAAGACATTAACACTCACTTGAAGTTGTAAGGAAAGAGTATTATATCTTTGTTTTCATTTACCACCAACGATCGTAGCAAGTTGGTCTCGGTATCGCCGGGACGCAATTTAACCTCGGTTGCATATATGAGGTATGTGTTAATAAACCCAATATCACCTACTTGTCTTTTCTTCAATTCGACGATCTTCAATCTGCATAATATAGTGAGGATAATTATAAATACATGCAATGAAGATCAGCTATATAGAGAGACTTAATGACAGAAGTAGTACTACTTACAGACATTAGCAGGTGATCGTTGTTTTATCGAGGGCCAATTGATTGAAAAATTGATAGAACTCCTCAAATGGAACAGGCAACAGGTCAATTCCAACGAGGTCATGCTCCGGTTTAACTCTCAAATACAAGTTATTCCTCCCCCCAGACTCTCTGCAGATTTTCATGTACCAATCATGCAATCTTCGCATATTCGTTGATAGAGATCTTTCATTTTTGACGAGAGGCTTTTTGTACTCGTATCTTTCTATCTGCACGTCCATGAAATCATAGTGTACATCGTCGGACGCGTAATCTGCAAGATTGGTATAACCGGGCACCATCCTCGGATCATTAGCGACCATGTCGCTAGACACCTTGAGCGGGGGGCACGATTGGTTCGCTTATTCGCCGAGCTGGGCAATTTGTTTCCCAGCTCGCCCTTCTGCTAACCTCTGATCACTTTTTGTACTTCCGGACCGCTTGGCATCTTGAAATGTTTTTTGAATAATGCGGTCATAGTTGCCCTTCGGCTTACTTTTCGCTGGTTGCTTCAGGGCAGCAAGAGTGCGCTTTGCTTTCACCGCATCTATCTTCTCCTCCGGAGGTGGATGTCTCTGTGCTTTCAACCCTTCAAAAAAGTCCTTCACTTCGCCTTCAGCGATCTTCGTGTTTTCCTCGTCGGACCTCTCGTACGGTAACTTCTCTAGAGGCGTGAGAGAAGGACCGAATCTGCATCGCCTCCCGCCTCTGGCTGTACTGGTAGACGTCGCCGGACCAGACGAAGCGGCTGTCTTTTTTACTTGCTTAGGCGCCGGAGCAGGAGCAGCCGGAGCGGCGGCAGGTCTCTTCCGCCCTTGCTGATTAGGCGGAGAAGGAGGAGCAGGCTGTCTGCTCGGGCGCGCCGGCGGCGAAGGAGGCGGAGTGCCGCCACG
>LR738713.1:701197811-701215686 GCA_902687465.1 Secale cereale
AGAAAATAGAGCTTCGAGAGGAGAAAAGCTTAACTAGTGTGGCTCGGGCATTCCACCGAACACGTTGTGTGCATAGGAGGTGAGCTAGAGCACCACTAACCCCTCTCCCCCTCGGCCAGAAAAAAAAACAGAGCAGTGAGCTCTGCTCTTGAGTGAGGGGGTTTATATAGGCAACTCACTGGTCCCGGTTGGTGCTACAAACCGGGGCTAAAGGGGTGCCTTTGGTCCCGGTTCATAAAACAAACCGGGACCAATAGTGGTGGGCCAGGAGCAAGAGCCATTGGTCCCGGTTTTTAGCTCCAACCGGGACCAATAGGTCCAGACGAACCGGGACCAATGGCCCACGTGGCCCGGCCGGCCCCCTGGGCTAACGAACCGGGTCCAGTACCCCCATTGGTCCCGGTTCTAGATTGAACCGGGGCTAATGGGCTGGACCAATGCCCTGTTTTCTACTAGCACCTTCATCAAGCCTCGGTACACTACTTCTCCACCAAGTAGTGCCCTAGTTCCTCATCATCTCCCAGGGGCATTAGTGGCACCCACTGGGTTATTTGCAAGTATGTCAAACCAAACTTGGTTCTTTCCATGCATAACCCCGACCCATTTTGCGTAGCCTACTACTATAGCATATTTCTCCAACCAACCAACACAACTCTAAACATAATAGAGTCGTGCAAAATGCAAGTATCAACGGGGTATGCAACGGAGGCAAGCCTAGCAAGGTTGACACTCAAGATATATCATGCACTCGATGAAACGATGAAAATGCTTTCATGACATAAAAGGGTTCAACATGGTCAAAGGGCTGCTTGCCTGTCTTAACCAAGTCCTTGGGGTCTTCAAATCCTCTGGTCCTTCTCCAAGTACTCCGTCTACTTCGTCAACTAACGCCGGAAACAAATCACAATAAGCAACACAACAAGGCAAAAATAAAATTGCTCTAAAAATATGAGTTGGACTTTTCTAGGATATCTCTGGTCATATGAAAAATGACCAAGCTGGTTTAATTGGGATTTGATCAATGGATATCTCCGAACATTTCAATATGATGGAATCAAGTGGTTTAATGGATCTATAAGAAGTGTACAGAAGAATTATTTTGAAAAATGGGCAAAGCCACCCATTTAACAAGGAATGATTTTAGAAGCAGCTACGAGTTGGTTTCACTTGATTTGGAGTTCAAATGAATTTCCTATGATTTTGCAAAGTTGGCTATACATGGATAAATAGAACAATATTTGATGTGGTACAGAAAGTGTTGGGAAAAATGTTCCAAAACTAAGTTTTTATATTATAAGTATCTAGGAATTTGAATCATGGCATTTGGATCAAAAGTGGGCTCTATGTGATTTTCTAAACTTCATCATAGAAATGGAAAGGTGGGATTTCATAAATATTTGTGAAGAAAATATTTCCGGAAAAATGTGCAAATAGCACCATGTGATAGATCATGATTTATAGAGTCACTAGAAATTTGAATCATCAAATTTGGAGTTAATTAGAATATTCTATAGATTTTACCAGTCCACAGAAAAAGAAAAAGAAAAGGGATTTACCTAAATGGGCCCAATCCAGCGGCGGCAGCGCGCACCGGGCGGGGTTTAGCGCCGAGGCGCAACTGGGCCGGCCCAGCAGCTCGGCCACGCAGACGATAGGGCGACGTCGAAGGCGCCCAGGCGGAGCGCACCTTCGCTGCGGGGACGCGGGAGACGGCGAACCCGCCTCCACTTGCCAGCGTGGCCCGGTGGCTGGGCCACTAACGAGCGGGCCCCACCTGCAGGTTCGTCCTCAACCTCCCGCGCGGGCGCGAAGGGAGACAGAGAAGGCGTTCGACGCCGGCCGCCGGTGCTACAGGGCGTCTCCGGCGATGATCCGCCCACCGGCGCGCTCAGCGGAGAGAGACGAACCAGGGAGACCCCACCACGGGTGCCTGCGTCACCGGATGGGAGCAGGGCTTCGCCCGCGGCGGACGGTGGCGTCGGGCGAGAGTGGCCATGGCCTAGCAGCTTGCCGGAGGAGAAATAAGGGTGCGGTCGAGCTCCTCTGGTTCTAGGGGGGTCCTGAGATGTGGTTATAGGGAGAGGAGGGAGTCAGGACGGCGCGAATTTTGGCGATGGGCGGCGGCTCGGCTTCGGCCTTGGAGGTGGATGGGGGGCACGGGAGGAAGAATGGCGCGGTCTGAGGGGTCCAGGGGAGGGAGAGAGGGCAGTTGGAGATGAGATAGGGCTCGGGGTGGCCTTTAAATAGGCGGGCGACGGTCCACCGAGGACTCATGCGCCGGCGAGCTCGTTGCCGTCGCCACGGGTCACGGGAGCTCGTCGCGGTGTGTCTGGGGCGTTTGTAGGGGTGGTATAAGCCCAGAGGAAGGGAGAGAAGGAGCGGGGAAGCGTCAGGGCAGCGCGCGTGTGAGCGTGCTCATTGGAGCTCTCGGGCGGCCATGGTGCGCGTGCGAGCAGGGGAAGGGGAGAGAGAGGAAGAAGGGGGCCGACCAGCTGCCGTGTCTGGGACGTCGAGGCATCTCGTCGGGCGCGCTGAGGAGGCCCGAGGTGGCCGGAGGTGGTTGGCAGGGGGCGGCTACAGTGCGGGAGCGCATTGTAGCGCGCTCTAGAGCGCTCAAATGGCCGGTATGGCCATTTTCTATGCAATGTGGGCGCGTCCAAAGGTGTCTGGTAGCTCTAGGGGGAAGTAAAGAAGTGGGCTGTGGCCTTGGATGCCCTGTGGAGCCAATAGGAGAGGAGAGAGGCAGAAGAAGAGGGAGAGAGGGGCTGTCCAGGGAGGTAAATGGGGGTGTTTCACCCATTAATCATTGAGCAATGGCTAGGGTAGAGTTACTGGAGGTAGGAGAGGGTCAGGAGCAGCTGTGGTACAAAGTTGAGCCCATGGAGATTAGTGGAAGAGGTCAAAAATGGCATTTTGGTAAAGTGTCAGAAGGTGTTTGATAATGGTTTGGGCAAGAAAATGATTCCCAATTGACATGAGACTTAACAGGATCAAATGGCATATAGAAATAGGGTATTTCACCAAGTTTGAGCTCACTTGTAGAAACTTGCCAATGTAACTTTGGTAAACCCTAGAAATCAGCAGAAATGACTTTTCCAAGATTTAGCCATGCAAATCATCCCTCCTTGATGCACCACTTGGTGTAGTGTCATCATTTGGGGTTGTGATCATGTCCACAAAATTTAAGGTCACAAGTAAAAATTTGGCAATGTAGAGTTGTTCAAATTTGGATCTGGTCAGAAAGGGTTTTGGGGGCACTTAGATCAAGTTATGCTTCTCCAATACTTGTTCTGTTTTGTCTAGATGCATAATTAGACCATTTTAGCATGTGCACCAAGTTTGAGAGCATTTGGACAAGTTTGGCAATGTAAAGTTGCTCAAACTTCAAAATGGACAGAAATGGTTTTGAGGGGATTTGATGATGTTTTCTTGATATTCAAGGCATGAGGCTTTGTAAGATCATCAAATATCTCATATTTGACATGATAGAATTTCCCTGGAATTTTTAGAGAATATTTCCTTTGTAAATATTTCAAAAGCTTGAAATATTCAGAAAGGGTTTTGGAAGGATTTGCCCAATATTTTGAACATGACCATGTATTGAAACTCTTATATATGGACAATATATGTCCTAGGAGTCTCTCTGAATTTTGGCAAATATTTTTGAAATGGTTAAATAATTTTTACCTATTAAAGACCATTTTTGGCCTAAAGAAAAATCCTTTAAATAAAATAATAAAATAACTTTTAAAATTATAATTTGTGGTTTATGGGAGTCCTATACCTAATAGGATTCAAATATACTTCTTGAAAGATTTTTCACACCCTCAATTAAGTACTTGCAGTGCAAACCTCAATTCAGGGGTTTTTGGAAAACTAATTTTAGAAAATACTATTTGGCCAAATCATTTTATAAGAAAATACTATAATGTTCTATACACATGGCATGATAATTGGGAAAAGGTTTTGGATCAAGGAGATGAAGTATAAGAGTTGGATGATTTATTTTATTTTTAGAGCACTAGCAAACAGCAACCAGAAAACCAATCAAGCAAGGTCAAAAACACTCAAAAGTTTTTGTTAAACCATATTTTATCATGATTATTAGCTTAAGTGTAGTGGCATGAAAATCAGAGTGTGACAGACCTACCCCCCTTACAAGAATCTCATCCCCGAGATTCCCAAACTAGGCGTGGAAAAGAATACGAAAACTTGGATATGGGGTAGTCTTCACTTCTTCTTGTTGGTTCTGCTTCCGAGTGGTGCTCCATGGAACCTTGAAGTACTTGGTGGTGTGGCTTCTCGCATGTTTCCCTCTTTGATGCAGGTTGCTGAGGGGTCTCTTGCATAGGTTAGGTTGGGCTAGACGTCAAAGGCTCGGTGATCGATGTCCTTGAAGGGACCGGGCTAGTTAGGAAGTTAAAAGTATTTCCAGAGTTGTGACTCGTGGAAAATTTGGTGCACGGTGGGTACTCAGGTGGTCAATCTAGCTAGTAGCCGTCCACTATTTGTCTTGCAGTGGTCTTGAAGAAGGTCGACAAATCTTGGTGTGAGCGTCCCTTCGACATGGAAATGCTTGGTTCCTTCGAGAGGAGTGGTTTGCAGATACGCCTGGTCTTTGACGCGGAAGTTTACTTCTTTATGACGGTGGTCGGTGCAGTTCTTCCTTCTTGACATGGCGGTCTTCAAATGTCTTCTAACCAGTTGAATGGATCTTCTTCCGTCTTCGGGTAGTCAAGTATGTTGCCAAATAAAGATGACAACTAACTTGTCCAAGTACTCCATGAAGTCTATGGGGTACGCAAGGTAGGCTGGGGTATTGGTGGTGGTCTTGGTTGAGTATTGGCAACGGTCTTCTTGACTAAATTCAAGGTTGTGGCCAGGACCTGACCATGTTGTGGCTTGGTGGGGCTTAAGGGTTTCAAGGATTCTAGTGTGTGAGTGAACATTTATCATCTTATCCTAAGGCACAGTTCCTGAGATGCCAGTAGTGCTATCTAGTCCTCTAAACAAATCACTCCATACCACCGAAAGCATCATCTCGCATAGGTCAACTCCAATCATCTCTCATGTTATAGATATCTTCATGGCTCCTTAGAGGAGATCTAACAAAATTATACATGTCTATGATCCCCAAACTCATATGTATGTCTACCCCTAAAATCCATGGGTAGAGCATACATGCTGCTAAGCTTGACTTAAACACCACAATCCAAGCGCTCAGCCTATTCTTGCAAGGTTCAAGATAATGCATCTCTATTCTAAGGAAACACGTCATATGTCACTCCAAGTTCTTGTTTCCTTCCTATGGATCAACTCCAATAGGCCATCTACTTCCATCAATCACCACATAATCCAACAATTCTACAAATCCGATGTCTACGGTGTTCCACAAGATCTCAAGTCCCTATAATACCCAATTACTTGGAAGGGCTATGTATTCTATAGTAAGTTCACCAAATTCCCACCATCATGGTCAAGTAAACTTCAAGGTCATGATTATATAGATCCCTAAATCAACTCCGACAAATAATCCAATCTCCTAGTTTATTGTCCACCGAGAAACATGGAACCATGATCGGGATCATCAGTGTAAATCCAATTTACTCCACACCATGTAGACATATTTAGCATCTACACCCAACCAGAATTACCTACATAAATCCAAATCTCATGCCCAACGAGAATTCCTACATTTCCCCCAAGTCATTCTCAAAAGGTCAACTATCTCCTATCAATATCCCCTGGCTAGGTCAAATCCTTATACCTCCAAGAATTTCAATTTGCGATCACAATTTGTCCCACTAAATCCAACTTTCTCAGTGTAATGAAGGCTATGCTACTCTATTGACGGGATTCCACCAAATTCATCTGTCAACATGAAAGCCTCAAAATCCACCAAATATCCTCATATAATTCCTCAAAGTCATTGATATAAACTCACCAGATCATCTGTCCTATATCCTCAAATTGGTCTATCTATGACATCGTCAGTTCTTGTGCTATATTAGGATGAAAATGTGCTCACTCACTGTGTCCACTAGTTCCATTACGAACCCAGTGTTGTGCAAGGTTACAAAAGCTTAACTGGTTCTCTCGCAATTCTGGAGGTTAGGAACAAGATTAAGGATTTGTGCTGGAGTATCTCGTGAAGTCTCAAAGGGTCTAGGAATGGGTTTCTAGTTTGGAGGGTTAAGCATAATTCTACGGGGTTTGCACCGGGTCGTGGAGGTTGTAGCAGAAGTCTTCATTGTTAGTTGGTTGCCGAGTTGGAATCCTTGGTACTTCTTGTCTTGCTGATCTTCAGTTGAGGAGAGAGAAGAGAGGGGAAAAGTAGCATAGAGAAGGGGAATGCCTAAAGGGGGTTCTATAGTGCAAGTGCAAACAAATAGGTGCAAAAAGGACGAAACAAAAGAAACAAGGTAAGGAAGGTGATATAGCCGTGTACTTGTTGCCTAGGGCAAAAGTGCGACTTATATCAAAACACAAACAATAAAAGCAAGCAACACACAATCATGGTTCTATTCGAACCATCATACGGACTCGACTGCGCATAGGGGGTACTTGACTCATCCTACCCTAGGGGTTCTCGGACTCAGCAGTCATCCGTTGTGCCTCGTGCAGTCTTCTAAATCTTCCTCAGGTGTTGCTATGTCCCTTGTAGTTGTTTGATGAGCGATCCGGGTTGAGCCTGAAGAATCTTCAACAACTTCTCGCCTGATGAGGTGATGTGGTGAAGGTGTCTCCTCGTAGCTAGCATTGACTCGGTCTTCTGTTGTCTTCTTATTCATGACGATCTCTTTTGTCTTCTAAGGCGTCGACGGTACTGGGTAGGTAATCCTTATGCAATGACAATAACAAGGCATAATAGAGGTCCAATATGTCGGTTACGTTGATGACAACATCGACACCAAGAGCGGGGGACGAAGAGAACCGTTTTCCTGCTCACTATAGTGAGGCGGACCAAATGGCGAGGTTCTCATCCACCGGTGGTTACCGATACAACAACGGTAGTGACATGATTACTCTATTAGCGATGTATATCATGATCTTGCACATCCTGTGCCCTGGTCTTCCTAGGCTAAGGTTGCACCATCTTGGGGCAATGTCAAGGGTGTCACCATCTTCTAGGTCTTCATGTCCTCATTCCTCGAGGATGTATTTTCTGTTGGTAGGTCTTGTCGTGGTGTCGCCAATCTTGTGTTTAGAAGAGGTGGGTGAGTGTTTGGCAAGGCATCTTCCTTCTAGATTATCCACGAGGATTACAAGGAATCCAGTGGTCACGGGCATAAGGGTTCTAGCGACCATTTGCAGTAGTTTTGATGGGGAAGAGATCGATAGGGAAAATATACCTTAGCTTTTCCAAAAAATCAGAGGGGAAGAGGAGTATAGATAGTTTTGAAAACTAGTAATAGTTTGGAAATAGTTTTACCCTAACTAACGACCATGCTAACTAAGGCTTCCTACAGTCAGGATGGCTCTGATACCAGCTCTGTGGGGACCCCGACTCATAAGTCGTGATCACCGAATGCACGTGTATAGTGATCCCAGAGATCAATGCTCACTGAACACACGGAAGCTGAATAACAAGAGTCTTACATCCATACATATCGTATTACACAAATTGTGACCATTATGGTTAAGTCTTGAATATATCATTGCAGCGGAAATCTTCAATAACAACTTGGACCCATGCCATCTGCCTTAACCCTACAGGCATTCCGACTGGGAAGCGTCCTAGCTCGCATGTTCGTCACTAAGAAATCTTCATCATATCCCGTTCTTTCATGCCTGGCCAATAAAATAACCAGTGGCAAGCCAATGAGTACTTTGAATGTACTCGCAAGCAACCCAAGTGTGATGACAGAATAATTATGCAAGGCTCTAATGCTAAATTGGCAGTTTTGCGGAAAGCTAGTTTTTCACATGCAAGTATGATCAACATGTAACAAGGGCATGCATGCGTCTGCAACAAGTATCAGGAGGTTACAGACATCAACATCGAGAAAGAGTTATGAACAACTCTTGCTCCAGATCATCGTGACCTTCTCACAAATCACGTCAGCAGATTTACCCAAACTGTGTTGTTTTCCAGAAACTTAAGGACATAGTCTAAGCAGCACCACCCAACTGTCCTTGACCGTGGACACGGCTATCCGAATAGTTTTACACTCTGCAGAGGTTGCACACTTTACCCACAAGATCCGGGCAACTTCCGTGTCATCCACGACCCGCAGTACCTCAAGTACCCTGGGTAAGCACCTGATCACTATCTTTCCCTAGACGACACTAACATAGAGTCCACTCGATTGGTAGTAACCCCCGTGCCCAACATTTCACATCTTAAAAATTGTGGAGCCTCGCTCCCATATTCATCACATACAACGGGCACGGGGTACCAACGGTGTGTTCGGTGCCCTGTGAAAACAGTCATGGCCGCCTATCCAAGCACGACCCCGTCCCGAGAGTGACCTCGTGTCACCCCCGTCACTAGTAATGCAGGCACCATGCTAGTATCGACCTAGGTAATCAATAGTGCCCTTTCCCAAACTTGTTTATTTCCATGCATAACCCCGACCCATTTTGCGTAGCCTACTACTATAGCATATTTCTCCAACCAACCAACACAACTCTAAACATAATAGAGTCATGCAAAATGCAAGTATCAACGGGGTATGCAACGGAGGCAAGCCTAGCAAGGTTACCACTCAAGATATATCATGCACTCGATGAAACGATGAAAATGCTTTCATGACATAAAAGGGTTCAGCATGGTCAAAGAGATGCTTGCCTGTCTTAACCAAGTCCTTGGGGTCTTCAAATCCTCTGGTCCTTCTCCAGGTACTCCGTCTACTTCGTCAACTAACGCCGGAAACAAATCACAATAAGCAACACAACAAGGCAAAAATAAAAGTGCTCTAAAAATAGGAGTTGGACTTTTCTAGGATATCTCTGGTCATATGAAAAATGACTAAGCTGGTTTCATTGGGATTTGATCAATGGATATCTCTGAACATTTCAATGTGATGGAATCAAGTGGTTTAATGGATCTGTAAGAAGTGTACAGAAGGATTATTTTGAAAAATGGGCAAAGCCACCCATTTAACAAGGAATGCTTTTAGAAGCATATAGGAGTTGGTTTCACTTGATTATTAGTTGGTTGCCGAGTTGTAATCCTTGGTACTTCTTGTCTTGCTGATCTTCAGTTGAGGAGAGAGAAGAGAGGGAAAAAGTAGCATAGAGAAGGGGAATGCCTAAAGGGGGTTCTATAGTGCAAGTTCAAACAAATAGGTGCAAAAAGGACGAAACAAAAGAAACAAGGTAAGGAAGGTGATATAGCCGTGTACTTGTTGCCTAGGGCAAAAGTGCAACTTATATCAAAACACAAACAATAAAAGCAAGCAGCACACAATCATGGTTCTATTCGAACCATCATACGGACTCGACTGCACATAGGGGGTACACGACTCATCCTACCCTAGGGGTTCTCGGACTCAGCAGTCGTGCGTTGTGCCTCGTGCAGTCTTCTGAATCTTCCTCGGGTGTTTCTATGTCCCTTGTATTTGTTTGATGAACGATCCGGGTTGAGCCTGAAGAATCTTCA
Organism: Secale cereale; assembly: GCA_902687465.1. Classification (NCBI taxonomy): domain Eukaryota; kingdom Viridiplantae; phylum Streptophyta; class Magnoliopsida; order Poales; family Poaceae; genus Secale; species Secale cereale. Next base: position 701,207,416 of record LR738713.1, read on the forward strand.
ACAACTTCTCGCCTGATGAGGTGATGTGGTGAAGGTGTCTCCTCGTAGCTAGCATTGACTCGGTCTTCTGTTGTCTTCTTATTCATGACGATCTCTTTTGCCTTCTAAGGCGTCGACGGTACCGGGTAGGTAATCCTTATGCAATGACAATAACAAGGCATAATAGAGGTTCAATATGTCGGCTACGTTGATGACAACATCGACACCAAGAGGGGGGGCGAAGAGAACCGTTTTCCTGCTCACTATAGTGAGGCGGACCAAATGGGGAGGTTCTCATCCACCGGTGGTTGCCGATACAACAACGGTAGTGACAGGATTACTCTATTAGCGATGTATATCATGATCTTGCACATCATGTGCCCTGGTCTTCCTAGGCTAAGGTTGCACCATCTTGGGGCAATGTCAAGGGTGTCACCATCTTCTAGGTCTTCATGTCCTCATTCCTCGAGGATGTATTTTCTGTTATATCGTCGTGTCGTGGTGTCGCCAATCTTGTGTTCAGAAGAGGTGGGTGAGTGTTTGGCAAGGCATCTTCCTTCTAGATTATCCACGAGGATTACAAGGAATCCAATGGTCAGGGGCATAAGGGTTCTAGCGACCATTTGCAGTAGTTTTGATGGGGAAGAGATCGATAGGGAAAATGTACCTTAGCTTTTCCGAAAACTCAAAGGGGAAGAGGAGTATAGATAGTTTTGAAAACTAGTAATAGTTTAGAAATAGTTTTACCTAACGACCATGCTAACTAAGGCTTCCTACAGTCAGGATGGCTCTGATAACAGCTCTGTGGGGACCCCGACTCATAAGTCGTGATCACCGATTGCACGTGTACAGTGATCCCAGAGATCAATGCTCACTGAACACACGGAAGCTGAATAACAAGAGTCTTACATCCATACATACCGTATTACCCAAATTTGTGACCATTATGGTCAAGTCTTGAATATATCATTGCATCGGAAATCTTCAATAACAATTTGGACTCATGCCATTTGCGTTAACCCTACAGGCATTCTGCCTGGGAAGCGTCATAGCTCGCATGTTCGTCACCAAGAAATCTTCATCATATCATGTTCTTTCATGCCTGGCCAATAAAATAACCAGTGGCAAGGCAATGAGTACTTTGAATGTACTCGCAAGCAACCCAAGTGTGATGACGGAATAACTATGCAAGGCTCTACTGCTAAATTGGCAGTTTTGCGGAAAGCTAGTTTTTCATATGCAAGTATGATCAACATGTAACAAGGGTATGCATGCGTGTGCAACAAGTATCGGGAGGTTACAGACATCAACATCGAGAAAGAGTTATGAACAACTCTTGCTCCAGGTCATCGTGACCTTCTCACAAATCACGTCAACAGATTTACCCAAACTGTGTTGTGTTCCAGAAACTTAAGGATATAGTCTAAGCAGCACCACCCAACTATCCTTGACCGTGGACATGACTATTCGAATAGTTTTACACTCTGCAGAGGTTGCACACTTTACCCACAAGATCCGGAGAACTTCCGTGTCATCCACGACTGGCGGTAAAAAAAGGGTCAAATCCCTCAAAAAAATCCAATCGGGGTCAGATCCTGAATTGATATGCGAGAAGGGTCAAAACACGAAATTTTGCCTCTGGACTGCACAGTAGCACTGCGAGAAGGGTCAAAACACGAAATTTTGCCGCTGGACTGCACAGTGGCACTTCGTGGTGGGTGAGCAGTACAAGCGGAAATCGAGGTAGTTGCAGGAGGAATTGGGTTCCAGTTCGCCGCGAGCTGGCCGAGGACGCCAGCGCCAGCGGTGGTCCGTCCGTCCGCGCTTGTCGCGTGTCGTCGTCGTCGTCGTCGCACGCCGTGCATGGTCAGGGCCGGCCCTGAGGGGGGGCAGGGGGGGCGGCCGCCCCGGGCCCTCAAGATGCAGGGGCCCCCACCCAGGGGTACGGTACGCAGTCAGCTCCCACAGCCTTGTGCTGGGTTTGCAGCTTGCACACACATGCAGCGGCTTGCGTACCATCGTCCGATGCAGCTCGTAGTTGCAGGCTCGAACGCACGGCTATTAGGTTTCCTAATTCACTTCCGAGATTTATTGAAAAATTAAATGCCCTTCCGAGATTTAATCAAAAATTAAATGCCCTTCCGAGATGGCCGCAAGATCTGATCGCGATTGGCGTCTTCATGAGGATCATGATCCCGTCACGAGTTAACGTTTCACCGGCCGGCGTATCATGCCCTCCAATCGCCGATCCATGTGTCATCCCTCATCGCTGAAGGTAGACGTACTGACAAAACCAAGTACATCACACTCTCCCAATCAACATCGCATGATCACTGAGCGCCCGATCAGACCATCACCAAGGCCGATCCAACTCATCTGAGGTATACCATATTGTTATTCCCTATTACTTCTTCTGTTCCTAAACATAAAATCTTTTTTAAAGATTCAACTACGAACTACATACGGATGTATGTATATATATATATATATATATATATATATATATATATATATATATATATATATATATATATATATATTAGAGTGTAGATCCACTCATTTTATTTCGTATATAGTTCATAGTGAAATCTCTAAAAAGACTTATATTTAGGAACGGAGGGAGTAGATAATTATAAGTAGTTTATCTTTACCTATATGACACATAGCCTTTTCACTGTTTAACTCATGATGTACCCCCTCCGTCCCATAATGTAAGACGTTTTTAAACACTACACTAGTGTTCAAAAACGGTTTATATTATGGGACAGAGTAGTACTACCTCCGTTCCTAAATATAAGTCTTTGTAGAGCTATCACTATGGACCACATACGGATATATATAGATGCATTTTAAGTGTAGATTCACTCATTTTGCTCTGTATGTAGTCTATAGTGAAATCTCTACAAAGACTTATATTTAGGAACGGATGGAGTATCTTTTATTTTCAACATTGTGTATTGTTTGTTTTTTGGTTGCTTACCACATGGGCCATGTGGTAACATTGTGTATTTGAGTGTGTAAATTATTTCATGCGAATATTGGTTTTGGATGGATTTAAATATATGGGCCATGTGGTAACATTGTGTATTTGAGTGTGTAAACTATTTCATGCGAATATTGGTTTTGGATGGATTTAAATATATAGTGCCAGTGCCTTTGCAACGGATCCAAAATGACTGATACTTGTTTGGAAACTTGAAAAGCATACAAACCTTTATATATCACTAAAATATGTTAGGTTTCACCCAAGTATATGCCCCCTATTTGTTTGGAGGCTGTGGGGAAGGGTTGGGGCTAGTTTAGGGGGAGTGAGGTGTTTTCTACAAAGCAGAGTAGTTGGGGTCTTTTTGCAGTACAACAACAAACATTGCATGGGGATGATCGAAAATAGAGGAAGGTAGACATCGTAGAGATATCGATTATTATTTTTATGATGCTCATAACTAAGGGCCCCGAGTTTTTCTTTCGCCCCGGGCCCCCAAAATCTCAGGACCGGCCCTGTGCATGGTCGCCGATTTCCCGGTTCTCGTGCTGAGGGGACAAGGGATCCAACAGCTCAGCACGGGCGTGACCAGGAGCTGCGGTCACGTTCTGTTCCGAGCCACGTAGATAATGCGAACACATGGACCGGGTTGAGCTGTAATGTCCAGCTGTGTGCCTAGAGCCCTACACACAGGAGCACTAGCACTGTCTAGGAGCATCGAGAGCACAATAAACCAAACCAATCAAGCAGCTATCCCGGATTACGGGAGCACCGCGGTCATGGTGGATGCATGGGGCTCGCAATCCTACGCAGCCAATCAGCCAGGGCCCGGCAGTGGCAGTCTCGCAAATACCACGTGACGGCATGGGCGTTCCCGAATCCCACATTCGCCCCGTGGTTGCTGCACCACAAATCCGTCCCCCCACGGACGAGCTGGACTGGGACGGGAGAGGAGAGCTCGAGCTTTGCATTCCGCTGGGCCACAGCCAATGATGGAGTCAGAGTCAAAGGACGGGCCATCATCGGGCACCCGGGTGAGAGCTTCCAGGACGGGCCATGCACGCTCCGGTCACTTGTCAAGCCTAACCTCAGCTTAATTCCCTGTCCAGGATCACCCCACCGTCCACCATCAAACGCTCGCGCGTTTCCCTCGCAAACATCGCACACTGTGTATACAGCACCCGTCACGATCCGTTTACTACTACTCGGCAAGAGATGCCGATGTATGCCACGCCCACAGATCCGTCCATCGACACGGTCGGCATCCGTATAACTGTCGGCCACTACGGCTCAAGGTAGCTATAGCATATAGCTAGCCAGGACGCAGCGCACTTGTCGCACAGTGCGTGCGCTCGCCATGCACTGCACAGCGACGACGAAGCAAGTAATCATGATGGACGTGCACCGGACGTACCATGCCGCAATCCCTTTCCATGTCACCGTGCCAACCGATAAGGACTCCCGATCCAACCCAAACCCAAATGAATAGCCAGTGAAAAGATATGTCCATCGGTGCGAGAGAATGTTCCGACCTGCACCATCATCAATGAGTCTGGTTGAAACCATGGCCGAGCTCGCCTGCTCGGACGAAATTACAGATCCGCCGTGCATGCATGTACTACGTGCGTGCTTTGGGAGTTGGCGAGATGCCAAGGACGACTTTGTCAAAGCTTACGCGCTACTACTCGTCTTCTTCAAGGGAGTCCTGTGCGTACCTGCCCGCTCCAGCTGCACTGTAGTACTGCATCGCTGCGGTTGAAAACGGCTGCCACACCGGCTGTGAGAATCCCTGGGCGGGTGGGTGTAGGAGAGTCGGTGGTTTCATTTCATTTGGGTTCCAGTTCGCAACGAGCTGGCCGGCTTCGCTGCTCTTATCTAATCGTCTTGGTATAGTACTTGTCTTGCTCGTTTCATGCATGCACCGATGATTGTGGAGAAGGGTAGAAGGAAGACTTGACAGAACAGCCAGCGCATGCCTACTCGTCTTGTTTGTTGTTTCACGCGCCGAACATGCAGGGTCGTACGAGATCTGTTCATTCACATCAAACGGAGCTGGGTGCCGAGAGCCCTACCTATAGACACATGCGTGGACACGGCCAGGACGGCCTCCGCCTACACAAGTAGCTGCACGTACTGCCCCAAGTGTCAAGAAAAAGAGGACCAAAATCTGTTTTTTTTTCGAAACGGAGGCAAAAGCTTTGCCTCATCGATTAATTAAGAAAAAGAGAATCGCCCGGTTAATTAACGGAAAACCGGACGAAAACCGATACATATAGACCACATGCGGACTACTCGCAAGGAAAGAAACTCCATGATCCCACAATCAACCCGACAAACATACATAACACGCAGCACCCATGATCCCTCACACTTCTACGTCGCAATGAAACTCCCAACGACACCAAGGTTGAAAACAATAGAGACCACCAAATCCACGAAGACGAGCCAATCGGAGATGGTGATCGAAGAGACTGAGTATCATCCATTAAGCAGCCGCGGACGCCTTAGCAATGGCGCCACTCTTCTTGCCTATGTTCCTGAGAGCCTTCTTCACCTTCTTGATTTTTCCCCTAGAAGCCTCCTCCGCTAGGAGACCGGCAATCTCCTTGGCAGACCCCGGGCTAGCTGCCTCCAAACCAGCGAGCAAGCGGCAAAGCTTTTTTGCGAAGACCACCTCGTCAATACGTGCCATCATACTTTCACGGTCAAAGATGGGCGATCGGATGGTTTTCAACGCCTCAGAATTGGGTACCAAAGCACCTACCTCCTCAACCACGGCACCCACAGATGCCACCTGGCCAACAGCCACACGTGGGACAACAATAGCAGCATCCAAACCCCCACAGTCCATAAAGGTGATCAGCTGACTGGGCTCCAACAACGGCGGTGAGGTCGCGGTCGGCATCGCCAAGGCCCCTCCAAGCGAGTCCATCTCCTTAGGAAGCACCATCGAAATAGGCGAAATGGGCTCCTCACAAAGCTTCTGCAGCTCTGGCATCATCTGCAGCACTGGAGCAATGACCTCAACAATGGTTTCACTCCCAGAAGCAATCGGCACGACAGGCAACGATGACAGGCATGATGCAGCACGAGGGGAGAGATCTCCATACATGCTTGCTTCCCCATCGGCAGAACCAACGTGGGACACAACGGGCACAACCTGGAGCTTGGCGAGAGCGGCCTCTGCACTTGCCAAAACACACCCAACTCGCACAATGCAGTCGCGAAGCTCAGCGCGGAGCATCTCAGTCTGCTCCACAAGGATGGGCTGCAACGCCAAATCAACCGGTGTTGCATCGATATTTGACGCAGGCGCAGGGGTGGATGATGGAGCAGCATGTCGCGGTGTCGTAGTCCGGTTGGTGCGGTGTTGTGCACGACAGAATCGCACTTTATGGCCGAAACGGAGGCATCCCATGCACCGGAATGGGTCCCTGCACTCACGAGCACGATGACCCTTGGAGAGGCACCGGAAGCAACGGTCTCTCAGCCATGTCGGGGGAGCTGGCCGAGCGATGGACGCAGACCCACAGCAGGGCACGGGAGGCGACGAGCGGCGCCCCGATACAAGGCGCCATCCATCCAGAAGATCCCCAGGAGGCGCGGGCACGCCGCACACGGGAACACCATGCGTTGCATCCCGAACGAAGCAGCCACGCCAATCACCCCAACCTGAACTTGAGGGAGGCACGCCATCCCCTTGGACGGAGTCACGTGGCAGCGGCAGTGACATCCGAGTAGGAATGGCCGGCACCAGAGGGGCCAACAGCTTGCTGAGAGCAGAGGTCGCCGGGGCGGCGGCAGCAGGATCCAGCTCCCCTTGGACCGGATGCAGGGGACCAGTGGCTGGCTCGGCCGCCATATCAGGACCAGGCAGGGGAGGGCACGGCGGCAGGCAGCCAGTGGAGGCGTCGACCAGAGGAGCATAGTGTGACGGGGTCGTAGATGTCGCAGTGGCGGGCTTGGCGAGGTGAGGGGCCCATTGACCACCCACAGATGGGTCGGACCTGCGGAGAGCAAGCGCGGCGGCGGAAGCTTCAAACTTGGTGTGCCCGTCACTGTCTAAAGATGCAGCCGCAAGGTTGGGAGAGAGAGCCACCAGGGGCGTCACCGACACCAAGAGCACACCGGCCCCAACGGCAGAAGCAGAGTCCGGCTGCGGCAGGAGCGAGGAGACCCGATCCAGATCCTCCCGATCCAGACTGAAAGGGCAAGGGACGCAGGCTCCAGATCCTCCCGATCTGGACTGAGAGACCCGATCCGGGGGCGGCAAGGCGGCCGGCGGCGGAGGCAGCGCGTCCGAGGCGGCACCAGCCAGCAGGAAAGCAGCGGCAGCGGTGGGCGGCGGGGCCAGAGTGGCGGCCGCCGCGGGCGACGCGAGGGGTCGCGAGAGCGCCATCCCTTTTCCCAGGGGTTCCTGCAAGTTCCGCATTTTGGAGTAGGTAGGACCAAAATCTGTTAAGTATGCCGGATTACGCGAGCACGGCGTGCATCACTCTGCCACGTACCCACTCCCTCCCAGTGGCAGTTCCGCGAATACCCTGCGACGGCATGGGCTATGCCACCACAGCTAGACGGACCTAGCGCCTGCAGGACCGCGCCTACATGAGTTGAGCTTCCATGGCTTCACCCGCATTACGGATACGGCCGGGCATGCTTTTCTTGCAGAACCCAAGAATGCTACCTATGGTGCACGTCAGATCCATAGAGGAAAAGCATGTCCCCCTCGCCCTCGGAGAGGCGAGAAAGAGATCGTCGAGCTTGCGTTCTTGCAGAACCCATATCGTCGAGTCTGTCGAGAGTACGTGGTACACCGCGTGTGTATAGGACTAAGGGCAGTGCCGTAGCCAGGTTTCTCTTACGCCCCGGTCCAGCAGCCTATGTACAGTAAATATTGCATGTACAGTGCGTTACTGTAACTGTATTTAACAAAGAAAATGCACGCCACGCCCCAGGCCATGGCCCTGTTAGCCCTGGGCCTGGCTACGCCCCTAGGGATATGTATTCATATTGTTGTATCTCTCTCTTTACCCTTGTATATTTATACATCTTGGAAGACAAGTAAAGGCCGGTCCATCCTGTATCTATATATGTGCACCATGCACACGATTAATGAATTATCGATTCGTGCAATTTCATTCTTCCTAACTAACATGGTATCAGTTTAGCACGCCAATCCTCTTCCCGACCTCCGCACCAAGCCGCCGCCGCCGCCGCCATCGCTCCTGCGCCGCCCGCTGTACACCGCCGCCGCCGCGCCTTCTCTACCTCGCAGCCGTCGCCTTTCTCCCGCTGCCGCTGCCTCCCTC
>LR738713.1:701220141-701275765 GCA_902687465.1 Secale cereale
CCCCCCCTTGAGCATTTCCGATATCGCCTATGTCTATTCTCTCTTATTCTTGCATTAGAATTGCTGCTACTGCTACTGCTCCTATTACTGTTGCATAGCCTGTCTTTGCTAAATTGTTGATACCTGTCTTTATTCATAAACTGCTTAGTATAGGTTGGGTAGCACTGCTATGGACCCACACTCTCGTAGTTGCCTCGCATAGTACCCTTGCCTCGATCAAGCGATCGAGCCCCCCTTCCCCTGACCTTCTTCACAGCACCGCACACCTCCCCTAATATGCTCGACTCCGCAGAGTTAACATCGGGTGACGAGGGTGATACCTCCGAACTCACTTTCGATGTTGTCCCTGTAGTATAGCTAGATCGTCGTGGGTTACCGAGGGTGATTCCTCTTCCCACTTCCGACTTAGCTTTTGACGTGCATCCGCTATGGTGAATACCGCCGAGGGTGATTCCTCCGGTACCACCCTAACGGAACTTGTCGTATAGGATTCCAACGAGGGTGATTCTTCGGATTCCTCATCGACATAGAAACCACACGGATGCCCTGTTTCACCATACCGTGTTTAAAGACGTATCGATCCCCGAGGCCGGACGTCGCCAGGAACAAAGGCGTGCGGCCAGAGGTATCGTGCGTCTGATGACACTTTGAAGTTACTACTACACATGTTGGATGGAGGCGGGTTGACCCAGAGGGGTACCCGCGAGTGCCTTTGAGGCGTGAGCTGTGGAGTCGGGTGACCAGAGAGGGTACCCGCGAGATAACTACGAGGCGTGGCCGGTCATTCCAGTCCTTGTCACAAGTCCTCGAGACGGGACGACGGGGCCAACAGTATCGTAGGCTCTGCTCGTTACCGCGCGCTCCCAACACACTAAGCGATTTGGATATTTGATCCGAGGGGCCTTCGGGTCCGATAGCACTAACCACCACGTGGGTGTGAGTGGGTGCTCTGCGTCGTATACATCAGCCGGAGCCATCACGACGTCAGCGATTGAGCGGCCCGTTCGGATTGGACTTAGGATGCAACTGCGCTTGTATAAGGGGTTGCTAGGTCTGCTACCGAACGGCCACGTAACGTGCAGGAGTGTCCGGGGCGATGGCCAAGACCCCCGGGGGCATAGGTTAGTCCGACGTGCTTGATCCTCTCTGGCGGTATCCGGTCGGGTTGCGTCGTATTGTTTAGCCGAGGGCGGGCACGACCTGATGGTGTGTCCGGCCGGAGTTAAGCGAGCGTGGTGGGTAACTTGGTGCACCCCTGCAGGGAAGAAACAATCTATCGATAGCCTGTCCTACGGTAACGGACGCTCGGAGTTGTATCCACTTCGGTACAACTAGAACTGGTGACTTGAGATATGAGGTTGATGTTGCTGCAAACACTATACATTATTATGATGAAACTATTCTTTTCCCCTCTAATTGCTGCAAGACCCTGAAGATGCTAGTCTTCGTCAGGACTAGGCTTTTCCCCTCTATACTCTGGCTTTCTGCAGTCTAGTCCACCCACATAAAGCCTCCTTTGAAAATATTGCATTGCTAGTATAGATCTGATGTAAGTCTTGCTGAGTACTTTGGATGAGTACTCACGGTTGCTTTGCTTCCTCTTTTGTCCTACCCGCATGATAAACCAGACGACGGAGCCATGGTGCCCGCAGCCCCTGTTGACGACTACTACTACCAGCCCGAGGCTGGCTACTACTACTACCCGGCCGGCGAGTACTACTGCGAGGAGCCGGCGGACGACGACCAGGAGTAGGATCGGAGGTCCCAGGCAGGAGGCCTGCGCCTTTTCGATCGTAGCTTTTATTTTGCCCCGCCTTTGTAAAAGGCCTATCTTCTGCTGTGTTGTATCTGTACCCAGATACCTAACGCTTCCGCTGACTATGTGTATGACATCATGTTATGTATTCGAGCCCTCGAGGCCCTGGCTTGTAATATATGACTTGTATGTATTTATTTATGTTTAGAGTTGTGCTGTGATTTCCTTCACGTGAGTCCTTAGGCTTGATCGTGTGCATTTGCGTGTATGATTAGTGCACGATCGGGCCGGGGTCGTCACAGGTTGGTATCAGAGCCGACTGCCTGTAGGAACCCCCTTTCCAACTCCTTGGCCGAAGTCGAGTCTAGAGGTCCAAAAATGTTTTACTAACTTGGCTGTGTGGCTTATGGCCCCACGTCGCCACTTGGGTGGTGTAGCTTCTTTTATTCCTCGTCTATACTCTGGGACTCTTATCTCTCGTCTATTCGGGTTAAATTTTACTAACTCCGACACTAGGTTCTCGTTTTCACATCTACCCGGAGAGCTGGATATCAGTGCAATTTCTTATCATTGACCTGAATAGTCTGATAATCATTTCTTTCCATTTGTTTGTTTAACCTTTCTTACCAAGTTCTGTTTAATTGTCATCAGGACTTGACAAGTCTGATTCTTCTTCTTTCAGATGAATCCTCTGTTTCCACCTCGCCCGGAGACTCAGCTTGTGCTTCGCACCTGGGCTCGAGATGCCCCTGGGTTTCCGGCCATTCTAGTCGCTCTCCTGACCAGACTGGGTTACCGCTGGTACCCCGAGTACATGGTCTACGAGGAGTATCGCGAGTTCAACCAGGAGCAGTATTATGCTGAAGTTCGTATCTATGACCGGCAGGATGACTCAGACACTGAGCTGTACCGCTTTCGCGGTAGTGGCGTGACGGTTGCGATGGCAGTCCATGATGCTGCCTACGCTGCTGTCGCACGCCTCCGTGGAGAGCACAGAGATAGCTTGGATGCCTCTGAGTTTCGGTACATTCCGTATGCACCTGCTGGAGATGAGACTGGATACTACTCAGCTATCTGTGCCCCGTATGAGAGTCGACGTTATGACCCGCAGGTTCTGATTCAGCACATTCAGGCGCTGGATCGAACTGCTCGGGCCCTGGCGGTTGAGTTGTCCATCACTCGGACAGTTCTCTACCAGACGTTGACGCAGTTGGTACCGGCTGTCCAAGCAGGGACACTTCCTCAGTCTATCCTTTGCCCGCGCAGGATCAACACACCTCCAGGTGTCGAGTGGCCTGCGGTTGGAGGTCACACACCAGTTCGTGGACCTCTGATTCCCGACCGATACCGGGTTCTGCATCAGAGTGCACATGGAGCTCAGGATCCTTCTGCAATCGAGATCCGCCGTCCGCACTTGCAGCTACCCCGTTTCAGCTCCCTTCTCCGACGCTGATGTAGCCTTTGCTATGTCTCGTTGTGTACTTCCTTACCGCGGTCTGCGCGCCGCCTACTATGTCTAGTTTCGATTTTGCGCCGTTATGCTGCCCGTTTGTAACCGACGCTATGTACGAACCCGTATGTCATGATGTGCATGATGTTGTATTTATTGCACTTCCCTTATGTCGTGCATATCTACTACATTGTTGAATTCATGCAACGTGTATCCTTGTCTCTAAACCACCCCTGTTGGAATTATCAGGATGGCTGGTAACGAAGATCCACCTCCACCTCCGCCTCCGCCTCCGCTGCCAGAATATATGGCTGCCGTAATGCAGACCCTAGACATGCAGCGTCAGGTGCTGCAGGGTATGCTCAACCAGATACCCCAGGTCAACGCCAATGCTCAGCATCAGCCAGCCGCTATCACTCTGCAAGAATTTCTGCGGCTCAATCCAACGGTATTTCGCAGTGCCGCCAACCCCTTGGATGCCGATGATTGGCTGCGTGATATCTTCTTTGAGCTGGATTCTGTCGCTGTGTCCCCTGACAACTATGTCAAGTTTGCGACATATTTCCTGAAGGGTCCGGCGGCCCAGTGGTGGGACACTCACCGGAACACAGTGCCTGCTGGAACTGTCATCACCTGGGCAGACTTCAAGACTGCCTTCCGTGCTCGGTATATCCCGGAAGGGGTTATCGACCGCAAGCGTACGGAGTTCCGTAACCTGATTCAGGGCAACAATTCAGTTGATGCTTATCAGCGGGAGTTCCTGGAACTGTCCCGCTATGCTGAGGAAGATATCGCTACTGACGCTAGACGCCAAGAGAAGTTCAGGCGCGGACTTCACCATGATATTCTGCTTGCTCTAGTGGCACTGGACTTTCCAGACTTCGCCACTTTAGTGAACAAGGCCATTCAAGTTGAAACTGGACTCAAGCTACACAAGGATGCTCTTAAGCGCTCTCGCGAGTCGGGCTCATCTTCGGGCTCGTCTTCTCAAAAGCGCCGCATATGGATTCCTCGGAGCATGTATCGTCCAAACGCTCCAGTGTACAGGCCTTCATATGCTGCACCTCGCCTGCCTCCTCCACCGCCAATGCAGTACAGGCCTGCTGTCCCAGCTCCTCGAGCACCTGCGATTCGTCCAGAGAGTGGACTCTGCTTCAAGTGTGGCCGTCCGGGACACCGTGCCAGAGACTGTCCACAGGCTCAGGGTCAGTTGGCTCTTCCATCTGCTGGCCGTGGCAGTGGACGTGGAGTTCCTCAGCAGCGCAACAATAATAGCAGGCCTTTGAATGCTCGTGGTGGTCAGCTCCACCACGTCAATCTGAGTGAAGACCCAGAGCAGCCAGCCACCGTGATGGGTACACTTCTTGTCAACTCAGTATTTGCTAATGTTTTGTTCGATACTGGTGCTTCGGATTCTTTCATTTCTGAACCTTTTGCACTCAAGCATGAAATTGAATTTGACACACTGCACCAACCAGTAAAAATACAAACCTCCACGGGTCCTTGCCGATCTACCCTCTTCTGTCCTCAAGTTAGTGTTGAGATAGAAGAAATGAAGTTTCAGGCACACCCCATTGTCCTGAATTCTTGCGGCATCGACCTTATCCTAGGAATGGATTGGTTGGAAGCTCACGAGGCCCTAATTGATTGTGCCACCAAGACTGTACGTCTTCGGCACCCTACGAATCAACTCGTGAATTGCCGCGCTCGTGTATCCCATAATGCCGAAGCTCAAATCTATGCCTTAAATGCATTGAATGCTTCACCACTTGAAGGGCTAGAAAGCATACCAGTTGTATGCGAATTCCCGGATGTCTTCCCAGAAGAACTTCCAGGAATACCCCCTGCTCGAGCCGTCGAATTTGTTATTGACTTAAAGCCGGGTACTACTCCTATTGCGAAGCGTCCTTACAAGATGCCACCGCATGAGCTCCTCGAGCTTAAGGAGGAAATCGACAAGTCACTCAAGAAGGGCTTCATCCGTCCTAGTTCCTCTGCCTGGGGAGCACCGTCTCTTTTCGTCAAGAAGAAAGATGGTACGAATAGGCTGGTACAAGATTACCGACCTATCAACCAGGCAACCATCCAGAACAAATACCCACTTCCCCGGATCAATGACTTATATGATCAACTGGCTGGATCATCGGTGTTCTCTAAACTCGACTTGAGGTTGGGTTATCACCAGATCCGTGTTCGCGAAGAGGATATTCCAAAGACTGCATTTGTTACTCGCTATGGCTCTTATGAGTACACCGTCATGTCTTTTGGACTGACTAATGCTCCAGCTACCTTCTCCCGCCTGATGAATTATATATTCATGGATTACCTCGACAAGTTTGTCGTGGTATATCTGGATGATATTCTGGTATTCTCAAAGAACAAGGAAGAACACGCCGAACATCTTCGCCTTGTTCTGGAGAAGCTGCGAGAGCATCAGCTTTATGCTAAGTTTTCCAAATGCGAGTTCTGGCTTTCTGAAGTGACCTACCTTGGACACGTGATTTCCAAGGACGGTATTGTCGTTAATCCGGAACGGGTTCAGGCTATTCTTGACTGGACTCCTCCGAAGAATGTCAAGCAAGTGAGAAGTTTTCTCGGCCTTGCAAGCTATTGCCGACGCTTCGTCGAGAACTTTTCCAAGATTGCCAAGCCCCTGACTAATCTGCTTCACAAAGGCGTTAAGTTTGAGTGGACAGATAAATGCCAGGAAAGCTTTCAAGCTCTTAAGGACAAGCTCGTTTCTGCGCCAGTGCTTGCTCCTCCAGATTCTCGCAAGGACTTTGTGATATATTGCGACGCCTCTCGTCAAGGCTTAGGCTGTGTCCTAATGCAAGAACGAAGAGTAGTTGCTTATGCATCGCGTCAATTGCATCCGCATGAAGAAAATTACCCCGTGCATGATCTTGAACTTGCTGCCGTGATCTTTGCATTGAAGTTATGGCGACATTACCTTCTCGGTAACCGGTGTGAGATTTATACTGATCATCAAAGCTTGAAGTATTTATTCACTCAGCCGGATCTTAATCTCCGCCAACAGCGATGGTTGGAAACTATTTCTGAATATGACTGTGGTATTTCTTATACCCCTGGCAAGGCTAATGTGATGGCCGATGCCTTGAGTCGCAAGTCATACAACACCAACCTCAAGGTTAAGCGAGCTCAGCCTCGTCTTTATGAGGAGTTACGCAAGCTGAATCTGCATATCGTTCCACATGGTTCGCTTAATGACCTTGTGATACAGCCGGATCTTGAGAAGGCTGTCAAGGTAGCGCAAACCAAAGATGCTTTCGTTGATGTTATAAAACAGGAACTGCATCTTCCGAAATACAGGGATTTCTCAATATCCGAAGATGGAACCTTGTATTTCCGAGGCCGCATTGTGGTAACTCGTTTCGACCTAATGACTGATAAGGTCATGAAGGAGGCACATGATACACCGCTGTCTATTCATCCTGGTAGTACTAAGATGTATCGTGATCTCCGCCAAAGGTACTGGTGGCCTAATATGAAGCGGGATATTGCTCGTTATGTTGCTGAATGCGATGTCTGTCGTCGCGTGAAGGCAGAACATCAGAAGCCTGCTGGACTTCTGCAACCTCTTCCTATTCCGCTGTGGAAATGGGATAAGGTGCAGATGGATTTCATTACTGGATTTCCTAAGTCCTAGAAGGGTAACGATGCCATTCTTGTCGTCGTCGACCAACTCTCTAAGGTTGCACACTTCTTGCCAGTCAAGGAGACTATCACTGCTAGCCAGTTAGCAGAACTATATATCTCCCAAATTGTATCCCTCCACGGAATTCCGAAGGAGATCAGTTCGGACCGTGGCACCCTATTCACTTCCAAGTTCTGGGAAAGTTTTCAAGAAGCTTTGGGAACTCATATCCACTGGAGTTCAGCTTATCACCCCCAGTCCCACGGTCAAGTTGAACGAGTCAATCAAGTGCTTGAAGATATGCTGCGAGCTTGTGTTATATCATTCGGTAAGAAATGGGAAGAATCCCTTCCTTTTGCCGAGTTCTCGTATAACAACAGCTATCAAGCAAGCTTGAAGATGGCTCCTTTTGAAGTTCTGTACGGCCGTAAGTGTCGAACCCCTCTGAACTGGTCAGAAACTGGGGAACGACAAGTTATTGGTCCGGACATCATTCAACACGCCGAAGAACAAGTCCGTATCGTGCGAGAAAATCTCAAGGCGGCTCAGGACCGCCAGAAGAGCAATTATGATCGCAAGCAATGGGGTCTGACTTATCAACCAGGTGATCAAGTTTATCTTCGTGTCACCCCTATGAAGGGCACACACCGTTTCGGTATCAAGGGCAAGTTAGCTCCACGCTACATTGGCCCCTTTCCCGTGGTTGCTAGACGTGGGTTCGTGGCTAACAAATTGCAATTGCCTCCGCAATTCTCGCATATCCACGATGTGTTCCATGTGTCGCAACTTCGTCGATCCTTCAAGGAATCCCCGCATCGTGCTGTGGATCACGAGATGCTCGAGCTTCAAGATGATCTTTCTTATAAGGAGCATCCGATCCGTATCCTCGATCAAACTGAACGTCGGACCCGCCAGAAGACCACCAAGTTCCTGAAAGTGCAATGGTCAAATCATACTGAAGATGAAGCCACTTGGGAACGCGAGGAAAACCTTCGGGCGGAATACCCCGACCTCTTTCCTTCTACCTCCTAAATTCTCGGGACGAGAATTTCTTTTAGAGGAGGAGAATTTGTAACACCCCCTTGTAATGATCACTGTGATCAACTGCTAATAATGCCAAGTCATCTTTATTTACAATGTTAATCACAGTGGTTCAACAAGTCAACTCAAATTTGCCCCTGAAAACTCCAATTCAAATTCAAATGCAAAATGAAGTTGTTCCAAAAATTATGGAATAATGTTCATTATTTAGCAGATATTCCAAAACAAATGCTGTTGTTGAAAATAACATCACCAGCAACTCAAATAATGGGCTAGGGCATTTAAACAGTGTTATAACAGCACTATTAAATGCTTTTTCATTTTTGTAAAATTCAAAAATGATCCAAAATAGTCCAAAGCAATTTTTGTGGTGAGGAATATTGCAACCTCATTTTTTGGGCCAACTCACAATTTTTCCAAACATCATTTGATGGCCCTACCTTTTTCTTTCCCTCTGCTGTTGAAATAAAAGAAAACAGTAAAATGAACAAAGGGAAAAAGGCCAGGAGACCTTACCTGTTGAGGCCCAGGCCGGCCCAGCCCATCTCCCCTCACCTGCTCCGTCGCCGTGTCGACCGCGCGCTGGCCGCCGCGCGCTTGCCGCCGCGGCCGTCGACAGCTGCCGCTACAGCGGCGCGGAGAGGATAAGAGGGAGCTCCTCCCTCTCCCCCCCTCCGTCCCTATCCATTTCCCATCTCCCTCCCGAGCTCAGTCCTCCTCTCCCCTCTCTGATCCGCGCGGCCCGAGCGCCGTCGCCGCCGTTCGACCGTTGTTGCCGCGGCCACCAGCGTCCACCGTCGCCGTGACCTTGTCCAGAAGCTGCGCCGCGGTCGGCTACGCCCTCCTTGCCCACGAACCGGAGCTGGGAGGCTCGGGAGCTGCTGCACGTCGTCGCCCCCTTTCGTCTCTGCCTCCGGCGATCTTCTTCGTCTCCGGCGACGTCTGCTGCTACTAAACCTCCAAGGGCCACCGTGTGTGCCGCTCGGTGAGTCACCGCCCCTCCCACTCTGTTTTCCTCGCTCCGGCTAGCCCGTAGCAGCAGCGCCGCTCGAGCCCGCACGCAACGCCGCGGACCTCGTCGCCGGCGAGGTTCCGGTGACCCATTGGTCACGGTCGTTTGTCCAACAGCCTCCCCACGTCGCATAGACCACCCCCACGCTTCTAGATCAAGCTAACACGCACGGCTTCGACGTTTCCGACGAGCGCCCGAAACCACCGCCGCCATAGCTCGTCGTCGCCGTCGTTTCCGGCCATCTCCGGCCCGGAGACCACCGGCGTTGGATGCGCGGCTCAACACTCGTTCGAACGAGCCTACGCGCGGGTCGAATGGACCCCCGTAGCGTTTTTCCGACCATCTCCGGCGAGGAACCGCCGCTGGAGAGGTCGCCGGCGCGTTTCCGGCGCCGCTGGCCGGCGTGGCTGACCTGGGGCCACCCCCAGGGTCGCTGCCCGTGGGCCCCGGGGCCCCCGTTGACTGGGTTGACCAGTCAACTTTGCTGACTGGGCAACCCCAGTCACTGACATGTGGGGCCCCTGCGGTTAAAACCTAATTAAAACGTTTTAAAAATAAAAACTATTTAGTTTAATTAATTAGCCTATGACATGTGGGCCCAATAGTTAATTAATCTCTGGATTAGATTTAATTAACTCTGTTAGTAAACAGAGGCTGACATGTGGGTCCCACTGGACCCACAGGTCAGGTTTGACCAGTCAGCCGAGTCAAATGGCTGCTGATGTCATGCTGATGCAATGCTGACGTAATAAATTCTTTTCTGTTAATTAGAATAATTCCAGAAATTCAAATAAACTTTGAAAAATCATATCTTTTAATCCGTAACTCCGATGAAAATAATTTATATATGAAAATTGTTCAGAATTTCGATACGAATCTAGATACGCCCTCCATATTCCCGTCAGATGCCCCTAGCTAGATGAACATGGAACTTTCGGCCCGTTTTCGATAAATGAATAGTGCTCAACTTTAATAAAATAAATCCAAACAAATTCCTAAAAATAACTAATATGCCCTAGACATGTTTTTAGGCAACCCTGCACTGCACGTTAGCTTAGCACGCTCTGTGTTGCATATGCTTGTGTATTTATCTGTTTCCTCCCCCTCTTCTCTCTCGGTAGAGCCCGGCGCTGACGCAGATCCCGAGACCGACGCTGTCCCGGTGATTGGTTCCCCCTCCGACGATCTTGCTTTTGCCACCGAGCAACCAGGAAAGCAACCCCCCCCCCTTGAGCATTTCCGATATCGCCTATGTCTATTCTCTCTTATTCTTGCATTAGAATTGCTGCTACTGCTACTGCTCCTATTACTGTTGCATAGCCTGTCTTTGCTAAATTGTTGATACCTGTCTTTATTCATAAACTGCTTAGTATAGGTTGGGTAGCACTGCTATGGACCCACACTCTCGTAGTTGCCTCGCATAGTACCCTTGCCTCGATCAAGCGATCGAGCCCCCCTTCCCCTGACCTTCTTCACAGCACCGCACACCTCCCCTAATATGCTCGACTCCGCAGAGTTAACATCGGGTGACGAGGGTGATACCTCCGAACTCACTTTCGATGTTGTCCCTGTAGTATAGCTAGATCGTCGTGGGTTACCGAGGGTGATTCCTCTTCCCACTTCCGACTTAGCTTTTGACGTGCATCCGCTATGGTGAATACCGCCGAGGGTGATTCCTCCGGTACCACCCTAACGGAACTTGTCGTATAGGATTCCAACGAGGGTGATTCCTCGGATTCCTCATCGACATAGAAACCACACGGATGCCCTGTTTCACCATACCGTGTTTAAAGACGTATCGATCCCCGAGGCCGGACGTCGCCAGGAACAAAGGCGTGCGGCCAGAGGTATCGTGCGTCTGATGACACTTTGAAGTTACTACTACACATGTTGGATGGAGGCGGGTTGACCCAGAGGGGTACCCGCGAGTGCCTTTGAGGCGTGAGCTGTGGAGTCGGGTGACCAGAGAGGGTACCCGCGAGATAACTACGAGGCGTGGCCGGTCATTCCAGTCCTTGTCACAAGTCCTCGAGACGGGACGACGGGGCCAACAGTATCGTAGGCTCTGCTCGTTACCGCGCGCTCCCAACACACTAAGCGATTTGGATATTTGATCCGAGGGGCCTTCGGGTCCGATAGCACTAACCACCACGTGGGTGTGAGTGGGTGCTCTGCGTCGTATACATCAGCCGGAGCCGTCACGACGTCAGCGATTGAGCGGCCCGTTCGGATTGGACTTAGGATGCAACTGCGCTTGTATAAGGGGTTGCTAGGTCTGCTACCGAACGGCCACGTAACGTGCAGGAGTGTCCGGGGCGATGGCCAAGACCCCCGGGGGCATAGGTTAGTCCGACGTGCTTGATCCTCTCTGGCGGTATCCGGTCGGGTTGCGTCGTATTGTTTAGCCGAGGGCGGGCACGACCTGATGGTGTGTCCGGCCGGAGTTAAGCGAGCGTGGTGGGTAACTTGGTGCACCCCTGCAGGGAAGAAACAATCTATCGATAGCCTGTCCTACGGTAACGGACACTCGGAGTTGTATCCACTTCGGTACAACTAGAACTGGTGACTTGAGATATGAGGTTGATGTTGCTGCAAACACTATACATTATTATGATGAAACTATTCTTTTCCCCTCTAATTGCTGCAAGACCCTGAAGATGCTAGTCTTCGTCAGGACTAGGCTTTTCCCCTCTATACTCTGGCTTTCTGCAGTCTAGTCCACCCACATAAAGCCTCCTTTGAAAATATTGCATTGCTAGTATAGATCTGATGTAAGTCTTGCTGAGTACTTTGGATGAGTACTCACGGTTGCTTTGCTTCCTCTTTTGTCCTACCCGCATGATAAACCAGACGACGGAGCCATGGTGCCCGCAGCCCCTGTTGACGACTACTACTACCAGCCCGAGGCTGGCTACTACTACTACCCGGCCGGCGAGTACTACTGCGAGGAGCCGGCGGACGACGACCAGGAGTAGGATCGGAGGTCCCAGGCAGGAGGCCTGCGCCTTTTTGATCGTAGCTTTTATTTTGCCCCGCCTTTGTAAAAGGCCTATCTTCTGCTGTGTTGTATCTGTACCCAGATACCTAACGCTTCCGCTGACTATGTGTATGACATCATGTTATGTATTCGAGCCCTCGAGGCCCTGGCTTGTAATATATGACTTGTATGTATTTATTTATGTTTAGAGTTGTGCTGTGATTTCCTTCACGTGAGTCCTTAGGCTTGATCGTGTGCATTTGCGTGTATGATTAGTGCACGATCGGGCCGGGGTCGTCACAAGGAGACATCTAGCAACGAGCATATTAGAGTGCATCTACATACCCTTTTGTAGATCGCGAGCGGAAGCTTTCGAAGAAGCGTGGATGAAGTAGTCGTACTCTTCGCGTTCTTCGTCACCAATGATCTAGCGCCGAACGGATGGCACCTCCGCGTTCAACACACGTCCGGTACAGCAACGTCACCTCCTTCTTGATCCAGCAAGGGGGAGGAGAGGTCGTCAGAGATCCAGCAGCACGACGGCGTGGTGGTGGATGCAGCGGGAAATCCTGCAGGGCTTCGCCGGCGCCCTGCGGAGGAGGAGGAAGGTGTGACGGGAGGGGGAGAGGCGCCAGAGGATTGGGTGCGGCTGCCCTCTCCCCCCCTCCCACATATATATAGGGGGCCAGGGGGTGCGCCAGCCCCTGCAGATCCCATCTGCAAAGGGGGCGGCGGCCTGGGGGGGAAACTTGCCCCCCAAGGCATAGGGGGCGCCTCCCTCCCCTAGGGTTTCAACCCTAGGCGCATGAGGGAGGGCCCAGTAGGGTGCGCCAGCCCACCAGGGGCTGGCCCCCTTCCCCTTGCGGCCTAGGGGCCCCACCGGGATGGGTGGCCCCACCCGGTGGACCCCCGGGACCCCTCCGGTGGTCCCGGGACACTCCCGGTGACCCCCGAAGTTCACCCGATGGCCGAAACTGGACTTCCTATATATCATTCTTTACCTCCGGACCATTCCGGAACTCCTCGTCACATCCGGGATCTCATCCAGGACTCCGAACAACTTTTGGGTTTCCACGTGCATGTATCTCTACGACCCTAGCGTCACTGAACCTTAAGTGTGTAGACCCTATGGGTTCGGGAGACACGTAGACATGACCGAGACCACTCTCCGGTCAATAACCAACAGCGGGATCTGGATACCCATGTTGGTTCCCACGTGTTCCTCGATGATCTTCATCGGATGAACCACTGTGTCAAGGATTCACTCAATCCCGTATGTTATTCCCTTTGTCCATCGATGCGGTACTTGCCCGAGATTCGATCGTTGGTATTCCCGATACCTTGTTCAATCTCGTCATGGCAAGTCTCTTTACTCGATCCATAATACATCATCCCGTGACTAACTCCTTAGTCACCTTGAGCTCATTATGATGATGTCCTATCGAGTGGGCCCAGAGGTACCTCTCCGTCATATGGAGTGACAACATCCCAGTCTTGGTTCGTACCAACTCAACAGACACTTTCGGAGATACCCGATGCGTACCTTTATAGCCACCCAGTTACGTTGTGACGTTTGGCACACCCAAAGTATTCCTACGGCACCCGGGAGTTGTACAACCTCATGGTCTAAGGAACAAATACTTGACACCGAAAAGCTTATGCATTACGAACTATACGATCTCGTGCTATGCTCAGGATTGGGTCTTGTCCATCACATCATTCTCCTAATGATGTGATCCCGTTATCACTGACATCCTATGTCCATGATCAGGAAACCGTGACCATCTGTTGATCAACGAGCTGGTAACTAGAGGCCTACCAGGGACTCATTGTGGTCTATATATTCACACATGTATCGTTGTTTCCGTACAATACAATTCAAGCATGAATAACAGACACTTATCATGAACAAGGAAATATAATAATACTTTTATTATTGCCTCTAGGGCATATTTCCAACAGTCTCCCACTTGCACTAGAGTCAATAATCTAATTACATTGTGATGAATCGAACACCCATAGAGTTCTGGTGTTGATCATGTTTTGCCCGTGGAAGAGGTTTAGTCAACGGGTCTGCAACATTCAGATCCGTATGCACTTTACAAATATCTATGTCTCCATCTTGAACATAATTCCGGATGGAGTTGAAACGGCGCTTGATGTGTTTGGTCTTCTTGTGAAACCTGGGCTCCTTGGTAATGGCAATAGCACCAGTGTTGTCACAGAAGAGAGTCATCGGGCTTGACGCGTTTGGAATGACTCCTAGGTCGGTGATGAACTCCTTCATCCAGACTCCTTCCTGCGCTGCTTCGCAAGCAACTATGTACTCCGCTTCACATGTAGAATGCGCCACCACGCTCTGTTTGCAACTGCACCAGCTGACTGCTCCACCATTCAAAATATACACGTATCCGGTTTGTGACTTCGAGTCATCCCGATCTGTGTCGAAGCTAGCATCGACGTAACCCTTTACGACGAGCTCTTCGTCACCTCCATAAACGAGAAACATATCCTTAGTCCTCTTCAGGTACTTTAGGATGTTCTTGACCGCTGTCCAGTGTTCCATACCGGGATCACTTTGGTACCTCCCTACCAAACTTATGGCAAGGTTCACATCAGGTCTGGTACACAGCATGGCATACATGATAGAACCTATGGCCGAGGCATAGGGTATAACACTCATCTTTTCTCTATCTTCTGCCATGGTCGGGGACTGAGCCTTGCTCAATCTCATACCTTGCAAAACAGGGAAGAACCCCTTCTTGGACTGATCCATATTGAACTTCTTCAATATCTTGTCAAGGTATGTACTTTGTGAAAGACCGATGAGGCGTCTTGATCTATCTTTATAGATTTTGATGCCTAATATGTAAGCTGCTTCTCCAAGGTCCTTCATTGAAAAACTCTTATTCAAGTAGGCCTTTACAGTTTCCAAGAATTCTATATCATTTCCCATCAGCAATATGTCATCCACATATAATATGAGAAATGCTACAGAGCTCCCACTCACTTTCTTGTAGATACAGGCTTCTCCATAAGTCTGTATAAAGCCAAACGCTTTGATCACATCATTAAAGCGAATATTCCAACTCCGAGATGCTTGCACCAGCCCGTAAATCGAGCGCTGGAGCTTGCATACCTTGTTAGCGTTCTCTGGATCGACAAAACCTTCCGGCTGCATCATATACAACTCTTCCTTGAGGAAGCCATTAAGGAATGCCGTTTTGACGTCCATTTGCCATATCTCATAATCATAGAATGCGGCAATAGCTAACATGATTCTGACTGACTTCAGCATCGCTACGGGAGAGAAAGTCTCGTCGTAGTCAATCCCTTGAACTTGTCGATAACCCTTAGCGACAAGCCGAGCCTTATAGATGGTTACATTACCATCCGCGTCTGTCTTCTTCTTAAATATCCATTTATTTTCTATGGCGTGCCTGTTATCAGGCAAGTCCACCAAAGTCCATACTTTGTTTTCATACATGGATTCTATCTCGGATTTCATGGCTCCAAGCCATTTATTGGAATTCGGGCCCGCCATCACTTCTTCATAGTTCGAAGGTTCACAGTTGTCTAACAACATGATTCCCATGACAGGGTTGCCGTACCACTCTGGTGCGGAACGTGCCCTTGTGGACCTTCGAAGTTCAGTAGTAACTTGATCTGTTTCTTCATGATCATCATCATTAACTTCCTCCCTTGTCGGTGCAGGCACCTCAGGAACAATTTCCTGTACTGCGCTACTTTCCGGTTCGGGAGGGGTGACTGTCACCTCATCAAGTTCTACTTTCCTCCCACTCACTTCTTTCGAGAGAAACTCTTTCTCCAGAAAGGATCCATTCTTGGCAACAAAGACTTTGCCTTCGGATCTGTGGTAGAAGGTGTACCCAATCGTTTCCTTTGGGTATCCTATGAAGACGCATTTTTCCGATTTGGGTTCGAGCTTTTCAGGTTGAAGTTTCTTGACATAAGCATCGCAACCCCAAACTTTCAGAAACGACAACTTCGGTTTCTTGCCAAACCAAAGTTCATACGGTGTCGTCTCAACGGATTTTGACGGAGCCCT
The DNA here is from genome assembly GCA_902687465.1 of Secale cereale. Classification (NCBI taxonomy): domain Eukaryota; kingdom Viridiplantae; phylum Streptophyta; class Magnoliopsida; order Poales; family Poaceae; genus Secale; species Secale cereale. Next base: position 701,236,102 of record LR738713.1, read on the forward strand.
ATTTAAAGTGAATGCGGCAGTCTCTAAAGCATAACCCCAAAAAGATAGCGGTAAATCGATAAGGGACATCATAGATCGCACCATGTCCAACAGAGTACGATTTCGACGTTCGGACACACCGTTACGCTGAGGTGTTCCGGGCGGTGTCAATTGTGAAACAATTCCACATTTCCTAAGGTGCGTGCCAAATTCATGACTCAAATATTCAACCCCACGATCCGATCGTAAGAACTTTATTTTCTTGTCTCGTTGATTCTCAACCTCATTCTGAAATTCCTTGAACTTTTCGAAAGTCTCAGACTTGTGCTTCATCAAGTAGATATACCCATATCTACTCAAGTCATCCGTGAGGGTGAGAACATAACGATAGCCTCCGCGAGCCTCAACACTCCTTAGACCGCACACATCGGTATGTATGATTTCCAATAAGTTGGTTGCTCGCTCCATTGTTCCGGAGAACGGAGTCTTGGTCATCTTGCCCATGAGGCATGGTTCGCACGTGTAAAATGATTCATAATCAAGAGACTCCAGAAGTCCATCAGCATGAAGCTTCTTCATACGTTTGACACCAATATGACCAAGGCGACAATGCCACAAGTATGTGGGACTATCATTATCAACTTTACATCTTTTGGCATTCACACAATGAATATGTGTATCATCACGATCAAGATTCATCAAAAATAAATCATTGACCAGCGGGGCATGACCATAAAACATATCTCTCAAATAAATAGAACAACCATTATTCTCAGATTTAAATGAGTAGCCATCTCGCATAAGACGAGATCCAGATACAATGTTCATGCTCAAAGCTGGTACTAAATAACAATTATTAAGGTTTAACACTAATCCCGAGGGTAGATGTAGAGGCAGCGTGCCGACGGCGATCACATCGACCTTGGAACCATTCCCGACGCGCATCGTCACCTCATCCTTCGCCAGTCTCCGCTTATTCCGCAACTCCTGCTTAGAGTTACAAATATGAGCAACTGCACCGGTATCGAATACCCAGGAGCTACTACGAGCGCTGGTAAGGTACACATCAATAACATGTATATCACATATACCTTTGACGTTGCCGGCCTTCTTGTCCGCTAAGTATTTGGGGCAGTTCCGCTTCCAGTGACCCGTTCCCTTGCAATAAAAGCACTCTGTCTCGGGCTTGGGTCCATACTTTGGCTTCTTCCGGCAACAGGCTTACCGGGCGCGGCAACTCCCTTGCCGTCCTTCTTGAAGTTCTTTTTACCCTTGCCCTTCTTGAACTTAGTGGTTTTATTGACCATCAACACTTGATGTTCTTTCTTGATATCCACCTCCGCTGATTTCAGCATTGAATACACCTCGGGAATGGACTTCTCCATCCCCTGCATATTGAAGTTCAACACGAAGCTCTTGTAGCTTGGTGGGAGCGACTGGAGGATTCTGTCAATGACCGCTTCGTCTGGGAGATTCATTCCCAACTAAGACAAGCGGTTGTGCAATCCAGAAATCATGAGAATGTGCTCACTGACAGAACTGTTTTCCTCCATCTTACAGCTGTAGAATGCGTCGGAGACGTCATATCTTTCGACTCGGGCATGAGCTTGGAAAACCATTTTCAGCTCTTGGAACATCTCAAATGCCCCGTGGTGCTCAAAACGCTTTTGGAGCCCCGATTCTAAGATGTAAAGCATGCCGCACTGAACCAGGGAGTAATCATCACAACGCGAGTGCCAAGCGTTCATAACATCTTGGTTTGTCGGGGCGGGAGCGTCACCTAACGGTGCATCTAGGACATAAGTTTTCTTGGCAGCTACGAGGATGATCCTCAGGTTACGGACCCAGTCCGTGTAGTTGCTACCATCGTCTTTCAGCTTGGATTTCTCTAGGAACGCGTTGAAGTTGAGGGTGACATGAGCGTGGGCCATTTGATCTACAAAAGATATTGTAAAGAATTTAGACTAAGTTCATGATAATTAAGTTCATCTTAATCAAATTTTAATGAACTCCCACTCAGGGCCGGCCCTGAGGGGGGGCAGGGGGGGCGGCCGCCCCGGGCCCTCAAGATGCAGGGGCCCCCACCCAGGGGTACGGTACGCAGTCAGCTCCCACAGCCTTGTGCTGGGTTTGCAGCTTGCACACACATGCAGCGGCTTGCGTACCATCGTCCGATGCAGCTCGTAGTTGCAGGCTCGAACGCACGGCTATTAGGTTTCCTAATTCACTTCCGAGATTTATTGAAAAATTAAATGCCCTTCCGAGATTTAATCAAAAATTAAATGCCCTTCCGAGATGGCCGCAAGATCTGATCGCGATTGGCGTCTTCATGAGGATCACGATCCCGTCACGAGTTAACGTTTCACCGGCCGGCGTATCATGCCCTCCAATCGCCGATCCATGTGTCATCCCTCATCGCTGAAGGTAGACGTACTGACAAAACCAAGTACATCACACTCTCCCAATCAACATCGCATGATCACTGAGCGCCCGATCAGACCATCACCAAGGCCGATCCAACTCATCTGAGGTATACCATATTGTTATTCCCTATTACTTCTTCTGTTCCTAAACATAAAATCTTTTTTAAAGATTCAACTACGAACTACATACGGATGTATATATATATATTAGAGTGTAGATCCACTCATTTTATTTCGTATATAGTTCATAGTGAAATCTCTAAAAAGACTTATATTTAGGAACGGAGGGAGTAGATAATTATAAGTAGTTTATCTTTACCTATATGACACATAGCCTTTTCACTGTTTAACTCATGATGTACCCCCTCCGTCCCATAATGTAAGACGTTTTTAAACACTACACTAGTGTTCAAAAACGGTTTATATTATGGGACAGAGTAGTACTACCTCCGTTCCTAAATATAAGTCTTTGTAGAGCTATCACTATGGACCACATACGGATATATATATAGATGCATTTTAAGTGTAGATTCACTCATTTTGCTCTGTATGTAGTCTATAGTGAAATCTCTACAAAGACTTATATTTAGGAACGGATGGAGTATCTTTTATTTTCAACATTGTGTATTGTTTGTTTTTTGGTTGCTTACCACATGGGCCATGTGGTAACATTGTGTATTTGAGTGTGTAAATTATTTCATGCGAATATTGGTTTTGGATGGATTTAAATATATGGGCCATGTGGTAACATTGTGTATTTGAGTGTGTAAACTATTTCATGCGAATATTGGTTTTGGATGGATTTAAATATATAGTGCCAGTGCCTTTGCAACGGATCCAAAATGACTGATACTTGTTTGGAAACTTGAAAAGCATACAAACCTTTATATATCACTAAAATATGTTAGGTTTCACCCAAGTATATGCCCCCTATTTGTTTGGAGGCTGTGGGGAAGGGTTTGGGCTAGTTTAGGGGGAGTGAGGTGTTTTCTACAAAGCAGAGTAGTTGGGGTCTTTTTGCAGTACAACAACAAACATTGCATGGGGATGATCGAAAATAGAGGAAGGTAGACATCGTAGAGATATCGATTATTATTTTTATGATGCTCATAACTAAGGGCCCCGAGTTTTTCTTTCGCCCCGGGCCCCCAAAACCTCAGGACCGGCCCTGCTCCCACTCAGATTGACATCTCCCTAGTCATCTAAGTGATACACGATCCGAATCGACTAGCCCGTGTCCGATCATCACGTGAGACGGATTAGTCATCAACGGTGAATATCTTCATGTTGATCGTATCTTCTATACGACTCGTGTTCGACCTTTCGGTCTGACGTGTTCCGAAGCCATGTCTGTACATGCTAGGCTCGTCAAGTGAACCCTAAGTGTATTGCGTGTGTAAATCTGGCTTACACCCGTTGTATGCGAACGTTAGAACCTATCACACCCGATCATCACGTGGTGCTTCGGAACAACGATCCTTAGCAACGGTGCACAGTTAGGGGGAACACAATTCTTGAAATTTTAGTGAGAGATCATCTTATTTACTACCGTTGTTCTAAGTAAACAAGATGCATAAACATGATAAACATCACATGCAATCAATTAAAGTGGCATGATATGGCCAATATCATCTTGCTCCTTGGATCTCCATCTTTGGGGCACCATGATCATCTTTGTCACCGGCTCGACACCATGATCTCCATCATCGTGTCTTGAAGAAGTCGTTACGCCAACTATTACTTCTACTACTATGGCTAACGTTTAGCAATAAAGTAAAGTAATTACATGGCGTTATTCAGTGACACGCAGGTCATACAATAATTAAGACAACTCCTATGGCTCGTGCCGGTTGTCAAGTTCATCGACATGCAAGTCGTGATTCCCTATTACAAGAACATGATCAATCTCATACATCACATATATCATTCATCACATCTTCTTGGCCATACCATATCACATAGCACATGCTGCAAGAACAAGTTAGACGACCTCTAATTGTTGTTGCAAGTTTTTACGTGGCTTCTATAGGTTTTCTAGCAAGAACGTTTCTTACCTACGCCAAAACCACAACGTGATTTGTCAATTTCTATTTACCCTTCATAAGGACCCAGTTCATCGAATCCGATCCGACTAAAGTAGGAGAGACAGACACCCTCCAGCCACCTTATGCATCTAGTGCATGTCTGTCGATGGAACTAGTCTCACGTAAGCATACGTGTAAAGTCGGTCCGGGCCGCTTCATCCCACAATACCGCCGAATCAAGATTAGATTAGTAACGGTAAGAAAATTGAGCAAACTCAACGCCCACAACTGCTTTGTGTTCTACTCGTGCAAGATGCTACGCAAAAGACCTAGCTCAGATGCCACTGTTGGGGAACGTAGCATAATTCAAAAAAATTCTACGCTTTCACCAAGATCCATCTAAGGAGACATCTAGCAACGAGCATATTAGAGTGCATCTACATACCCTTTTGTAGATCGCGAGCGGAAGCTTTCAAAGAAGCGTGGATGAAGTAGTCGTACTCTTCGCGTTCTTCGTCACCAATGATCTAGCGCCGAACGGACGGCACCTCCGCGTTCAAAACACGTCCGGTACAGCAATGTCACCTCCTTCTTGATCCAGCAAGGGGGGAGGAGAGGTCGTCGGAGATCCAGCAGCACGACGGCGTGGTGGTGGATGCAGCGGGAAATCCTGCAGGGCTTCGCCGGCGCCCTGCGGAGGAGGAGGAAGGTGTGACGGGAGGGGAAGAGGCGCCAGAGGATTGGGTGCGGCTGCCCTCTCCCCCCCCCACATATATATATAGGGGGCCAGGGGGTGCGCCAGCCCCTGCAGATCACATCTGCAAAGGGGGCGGCGGCCTGGGGGGGAAACTGGCCCCCCAAGGCATAGGGGGCGCCTCCCTCCCCTAGGGTTTCAACCCTAGGCGCATGAGGGAGGGCCCAGTAGGGTGCGCCAGCCCACCAGGGGCTGGCCCCCTTCCCCTTGCGGCCTAGGGGCTCCACCGGGATGGGTGGCCCCACCCGGTGGACCCCCGGGACACCTTCGGTGGTCCCGGGACACTCCCGGTGACCCCCGAAGTTCACCCGATGGCCGAAACTGGACTTCCTATATATCATTCTTTACCTCCGGACCATTCTGGAACTCCTCGTCACGTCCGGGATCTCATCCGGGACTCCAAACAACTTTCGGGTTTCCACGTGCATGTATCTCTACGACCCTAGTGTCACCAAACCTTAAGTGTGTAGACCCTACGGGTTCGGGAGACACGTAGACATGACCGAGACCACTCTCCGGTCAATAACCAACAGCGGGATCTCGATACCCATGTTGGTTCCCATGTGTTCCTCGATGATCTTCATCGGATGAACCACTGTGTCAAGGATTCACTCAATCCCGTATGTTATTTCCTTTGTCCATCGGTACGGTACTTGCCCGAGATTCGATCGTCGGTATTCCCGATACCTTGTTCAATCTCGTCATGGCAAGTCTCTTTACTCGATCCGTAATCCATCATCCCGTGACTAACTCCTTAGTCACCTTGAGCTCATTATGATGATGTCTTACCGAGTGGGCCCAGAGGTACCTCTCCGTCATACGGAGTGACAACATCCGAGTCTTGGTTCGTACCAACTCAACAGACACTTTCAGAGATACCCGATGCATACCTTTATAGCCACCCAGTTACGTTGTGACGTTTGGCACACCCAAAGTATTCCTACGGCACCCGGGAGTTGTACAACCTCATGGTCTAAGGAACAAATACTTGACACCGAAAAGCTTATGCATTACGAACTATACGATCTCGTGCTATGCTCAGGATTGGGTCTTGTCCATCACATCATTCTCCTAATGATGTGATCCCGTTATCACTGACATCCTATGTCCATGGTCAGGAAACCGTGACCATCTGTTGATCAACGAGCTGGTAACTAGAGGCCTACCAGGGACTCATTGTGGTCTATATATTCACACATGTATCGATGTTTCCGTACAATACAATTCAAGCATGAATAACACACACTTATCATGAACAAGGAAATATAATAATACTTTTATTATTGCCTCTATGGCATATTTCCAACAACGGGCTTCTTATATTATCTTGTGTTACTTGATGATTTCTCTCATTTTGCATGGACGTTTTTGCTCCGTCGCAAATCCGATGTGCTCGCCACTCTCACGGCTTTTTAAGCCCACATCACTACCCAGTTCGGGCGTCCCATTCTCGCCCTCCAGACTGACAACGGAAAAGAGTTTGACAACGCTGCCACTCGCCATCTTCTCGCATCTCACGGCACCACATTTCGTCTCACATGCCCATACACATCCCAGCAGAACGGCCGCGCCGAACGGATCCTCCGCACTCTTAACGACTGCGTCCGCACGTTGTTGTTCCACTCCAACGTGCCCCCTCGGTTCTGGCCCGATGCTCTTGTGACCGCCACTCTCGTAGTTAACATGAGGCCTTGCCGTCCTCGCTGAAACTATACCCCTCACCAACTTCTCTTCGGTTCTCCTCCATCCTATGATGGTCTTCGTATCTTCGGTTGTCTGTGCTATCCCAGCACCGCCTCTACCACTCCCCACAAACTCGCTCCTCGCTCCGTAACATGTATCTTTCTAGGGTACCCCCCGAACACCAATGGTTACCGGTGCTACGACCCCGTGTCCCACCGCGTGTACACCTCCGGGCACGTGTACTTTGATGAGCCGGTTTTTCCTTTTCACCAGGTACCTCCTTCTGCAGTGGACTCGGCGCCCCATGATGATCTCTCGGATGTGGACCCGGTGCAGCTCCCGGCGCGGCCTCTCCTGGCCCCGGCGCAGCTCCCGCTGGCTCCTCCCGGTGAGGCCTCGGCGCGCCCTCCCGCGGCGGGCCCCTCTGCTGTTGCCCCCGCTGTGGGCCCCACTGCCGCGGCGCCGGCTGCCGACCCCTCGGCCTCGGCCTCGGCACGGCCCTGCATGGCCTCGGGTGGCCCTTCGGCTCCCGCCCTGCCAGGTGGCCCCTCGGCTACCACTCCGCCGGGTGGTGCGGCCGGCTGCACCGCCCCACCTGGCCCCGCTGTTTCGGCCGGCCCCGGTCCCGCTGCGACGCCGAGAGCAGCGGACCCTGCTCCACCACCGTCCGTTGCCCCTACCGCAGCCGCCCCGCCTCCCACTGGCATGGTGACGCGGTCTCGCGCCGGTATCTACCGCCCCAGCACGCGTTATGATGCTGACGAGTACGCGTGCACGGTGTCGGCATCATCCTCTCCACCGTCGCCCATTCCCTCGTCCGCACGCGCAGCCCTCCGTGATCCACATTGGCTCGCCGCGATGCGCGAGGAGTTTGATGCGTTGCAGCGCAACCGCACGTGGCATCTTGTGCCACGAGCCCCTCACGCCAACGTCATCAGTGGCAAATGGGTGTTTCGTCACAAGACCAACCCTGACGATTCTCTCGAGCGCTACAAGGCTCGCTGGGTGGTGCGCGGTTTCGGCCAGCGCGCCAGAGTGGACTTCACCGACACCTTCGCCCCGGTCGTTAAACCGGGCACGATTCGTACGGTGCTTCAGCTGGCGGTCTCCCGTGTGTGGCCTGTGCATCAGTTGGATGTCTCCAACGCTTTTCTGCGCGGTCATCTCACGGAACGGGTCTTCTGTGAGCAGCCGACTGGCTTCATCGACGCCGAGCATCCCGATCACGTCTGTCTGCTCTCTCGGTCTCTCTATGGCCTGAAGCAGGCCCCTCGGGCGTGGTACCAGCGTATGGCTGGGTTCTTACAGCAGCTTGGGTTTCACACAACCCGCTCCGACGCATCTCTGTTCGTCTATCATCACGGCACTGCTACTGCGTACCTGCTGCTCTATGTGGACGATATTATCCTGACGGCATCCTCGCATGGGCTTCTTCAGCAGCTCACGGCTCGTCTTCGTGACGAGTTTGCCCTCAAGGATCTGGGAGCGCTGCATTACTTCCTTGGCATTGAGGTCGTCCGCCGTGCCGACGGGTTCTTTCTGCATCAGCAGAAGTACGCTCATGAGCTTCTCGAGCGCGCGGGTATGCTTAATTGCAAGACCGCGTCCACGCCTGTTGACACCAAGGCGAAGGTGTGTGCCTTGGAGGGTTCCCCGGCGCCAGATGCGGCGTTCTATCGCTCCATCGTCGGCGCCCTGCAGTATCTCATCCTCACTCGGCCTGATTTGCAGTATGCAGTCCAGCAGGTGTGCCTCCATATGCACTCCCCACGTGATTCCCATTGGACTCTAGTGAAGCGCATTCTCTGATATATATACGCGGCACTATGAGCATGGGACTCACCATGATGGCTTCCTCCTCCATCGACATGGTTGCCTACTCCGACGCTGATTGGGTCGGTTGCCCGGACACGCGTCGCTCTACGTCAGGCTATTGTGTCTACCTCGGGCCCTCGCTGATTTCGTGGTCGTCCAAGCGACAACCCACGGTCTCTCGCTCGAGTGCCGAGGCGGAGTATCGGGCAGTGGCTAACGCCGTTGCTGAGTGCTCTTCGCTCCGTCAGCTTCTTCAGGAGTTGCTTTGTGTGGTTCCCAAGGCCACGATCGTCTACTGTGACAACGTCTTCGCCGTCTACCTCTCCGCCAACCCAGTTCACCATCTTCGTACGAAGCATATTGAGCTCGACATTCACTTCGTTTGCGAACAGGTGGCTCTTGGGAAGGTTCGTGTTTTGCACATTCCTACTACTCAGCAGTTTGCCGATGTCATGACTAAGGGACTACCGACCCCAGTCTTTGAGGAGTTTCGGTCCAGTCTCTGTGTCTCCGGCGACGCTTCGACTGCGGGGGGTGTTGAGAGTACGTTGTACACCGCATGTGTATAGGACTAGGGGTCTGTATTTATACCGTTATATCTCTCTCTCCCCTTGTATATTTGTACATCTTGAGAGACAAGTAGAGGCCGGTCCACCCTGTACCTATATATGTGCACCATGCACACGATCAATGAATTATCGATTCGTGCAATCTCATTTTTCCTAACTAACAGAAGTCAAAGTCAATTGCCAGAAATTGATTCCCGATACGGGCAGCACAGCAGCGCCACCCCAACCAAATCCCGTCTTTAACCTCAACTTAATACCCCGTCCAGGCCCACCATTCACTAGCGCTTTTTCCTCTATGGCCAACCCAGTCCACTGTTCCTTGCAGCTTCCCGTTATTACTAGGCGCAGCATTTCGTACGTTCCAGCTGAGCCACGTAAAAAGTGCGCAGGAAATGCGATAATCGAGATGAAAATCCAGTTCAGATAAATCGAGCATTTCTAACGGGCCGGTGCGTGCACGTCAAGTAGTTTGCTTTTTTATACTACTACTAAAGCAACGGCTGACAAGGACTCGCCTGTCTACCGCCGATCGCTCGATCCGCACCACTGTCGTATCAGCATATCACTTTTAACTGTGTTGCCGTCTCGTATACTGATCTGGCCGGCCTCCCCTATCTATCCATACGCGCGATATGCGTTTTTTACAAGAATATATTCAGCTCGTGAAGTCGATCCAAAATGTTGGCATCGACCAACGTAGAGGCGATTTTATTCCGACAAAACTCGACGCCGAGCCTGTTCCGTCTCAGATAGCATAGCATTGGATCCGGACCCAACGAGGTGAGGTCTCACAAACGTACGGCCTTCTTTCTGCTCCGCTTATCCGGACGCCGGGACGGAACGAATCTGTTCGCCGGCACATCGATCAAACCGAAGTCGGGTAATCCAATAAGGTCTGTATCTATCCGCGGCGCGGTTCGGATGCGTTTTCGCGTGCAAACCGAAGACAAACATTGAGGGCTTTACGGAAGTCCGGACTACTCTCAAACCCGCTTCTGACCTCACTGGCCCACACAAACCCTTCACCCATTCATTCTTGCTTTCCATCCCACGCCTAGTGCCGTTTGCCATACCGCATTAAAGCCGGTCCAGAGTATGCGGCGGCCGGCATTGATGCCGTGATTTGATCGGACGGGCAGGCGACACAGACGGCCGCGACCTCTCAAATGTCGCCCCCGCTTCAATGCGGACGACGCGTCCCGGTAAACCAACTCCGACCGATGCACCGCATTGAAGCAGGTTGGTTGCCCCTCCGCCTGGCCTGGCCGTGTCAATTTAAGTCGCACTCCGGCGCCGTCCAGATCCCCACCCACCCACCCCCGCCCGAGCACCGTGTCATCCTCCTCCCCCTCGTCAAGCCCTTCCTCCTCTCCGAGCGCAACGACGACGCTGAAGTCCTAGTTCTCAACGCCGGCAGGAGGCACCGATGGAAGTTCATCGTCAGGCAGATCGAGCGTCGCCGCCATTGTTCATCGGGACCATCCGTATCCACGGTGTCGGGCTCCTCCGGTGTAATGCCCAGGATGGGACTATACCTCCTACGTGTCGAGGCACGACTTAAAGGTATAAGCCCATTCTGGAATGATCTCAAGTTCGGTATCTTTGCACATCTCATGTAAAAATAGGGATGAAAAGAAAAAGAGATAGTTGGCTTACACTCGCCACGTCACACAATTCATTACATAATCAAACATCATCCAAATAACATCACAACCCGACTACGGGTTAAGATCCAAATGAAAGATACCAAACATACATAAAGCCACACGTTCGAATCGCCCCTAGTAGAAACCACTACTGATCATCGGGATAGTGCACATAGTAACGGCTACGTTCCTCATCGTACTCCTAGTATAGCTCTGTGCCGTCACCTGAGTAGTTCACCATGGTACCTGCATCTGGTGTGGTGTAGAATCTGTGAGCCACAGAGGACTCAGCAATCCCGTTCCCGGGTAACATAACTATCTAAGCCTTGGGTGCGGAACAAGGCTGAAGAAAGAATAAAAGGCTGCAGCTGCACTAGCACTAGCTTACGTACTGAGAGCGAGAAGAGAAGTGCCACGAGCGACAAAGTGACCATGAAGTGATACTATCTAAGCATGTCAAACATAACCCCACCGTGTTCACTTCCCGAACCCCTTTCGGAAAATGACTGTCACGGTACCCACGTTGGTAGTGTGTTCTGAACATGGTGTCAAGTTTTCTACAACCGTATATTAACAAATTCCCATCTGCCACATAACCGCGGGCACGGCTTTCGAAAGTTCAAAACCCTGCATGGGTGTTCCAACTTGGCCCATTACAAGCCCACGATCCGCGGAGTCACAACTCCAAGGTGGGAAGGCCCGAGTATTCTCGGAATCCCGTGCTCAAGATATACCGACATAGGTAAAACTAATCCAGCAAGACCTCCCGGCGTGCCGACACCCTGACAATAGCCGCGCGTATCTAGTCTCAGGCCACGACCGGATGGGACAGCCTACAGGAAAATACCAATCCTCGAGTTTCCTCGTGGTGGCCCCGCAGTCGGCCCGGTTGGCCCAACACTCATGTGGAGCACTGGCCCGGGGGTTGTTAATTAAGAACTCGTGTTTGCAAAGCCCTATGCAAGTTTTAGTTGTTAAGCAAATGGAGTACCAATGTTGGGCCTTGCTGGAAAAGGTTTAACGCTAAGCGGGTTATCGAGGGGGTCCCATAACCCCAACCGTGTGAGGAACGCATAATCAAGGAACATAACACCGGTTTATACGGTTCCTAGGGCGGCATGAGTGGAACAAATCACCAAGCAAGAGGCTTAGCCTTCCACCCATTACCAATATATAGATGATTTCATTTAATAGATATATAGTGTGATATCCCAACATAACTTCAACATGAAGCAAGAATCTTCAAATCTTCTCCTGCAACTAGCAATGCTATAAGAGGGGCTGAGCGAAGCCTACGTAGCCAAACAAAGGTTTGCATAGGTTGGGTGGTTAGACAGATTCATGGTTACAATAGGAGGCTGACAGGAAAACATGGGCATCGAGGCAATAAACTAAAGAGCGAGACTTCTGGCAATAGGCAAAGATAGTAATGATATCTGGGTCAGGTCATCTTGCCTGTCGAGTCGTCGATAGGATCGTAAGACGGCTCCTCGTTCTCAACCTCGGTAGTAACCTCGTTCTCGTACTCGGTCTCGGCTTTCGACTCTACTCAACACAAGAACACACGAGGCATGAAATCAAACAAGGTGCAATGCGCAAACTACAGGATGCATGCATGATGCACTTAGGAAGCACAGCAGATGCACTTAGGATGCACAACATGACAACATAGGAAGCACAGAGAAACAGCACAAGAACAAGACAATTTACTCGAGCAAGTAGGATGCAAGACAAGTCTATTTAGGATGCAAAACATGGCAAGGTAGGAAGCACAGAGAAACAACACAAGAAACAGCAGGTTTAAATGAGGCCGGAAACTACTTAAGACAAATCCGGTAAGTCCTCATATGCATAGTTTGAAATTAGTCCAGATCTGAACAAACCTTAAGTTAAAGTTGTTAAACAACAAGTTAACATGCACCATGATGATCTACACGAAATTCTAGTCAAGTTTCATATAAAGTTTGTTTAAAACGGAGCTACGGTCTAGAAGATATGATCAAAACAAGATAAGCATGGCATCGGTGCAAGATGCACCCAAACATCAAGCAAACATATTCCAAACATGTTAAGAAGATGATATTATGAATCTACATGCAAAATCACACAAGTTTCCTGTAGGACTTGCTCAAAACGGAGCAACGGACTAAAAGATACACCCGAAACAAGAAACAAAGCAAAGCTGAAATTAACAGCCACATAGCAACTTGGAAGCAAGATATATATACTCTACGGCACTCAAACATGGTGACAAGAATCATGGACATGAAGTAGACATATCCTACAGCAAACAACTCCATTGGAGCATCTCCATAGAAGGCATGGATCAATAGCAACAAGCTACAACATTTTGATCATGACAATAAAAACCTGACAGTAATATTTTATAGCAACTTGGGAGCAAGAATTAAATATGCTACAGCAACCCAAATGAGCATGTGAGGGCATGAATGGATAGACAACAACATATACAACAAGGAATGATCAATGGCCACCCCAAAACTAACATGGATTTGCCTAGGACAACAAGCAAACATAGCATCAGGATATTACAGATTCCAGACTTAGTGAAATTTCACTAAGTGTTAAAACAGTAACATTATCATGGCATGTTTGTGAGCATGTTTAAGTCACCTCAAAGCATATCATGGCAATTGGTTTGCACCACAGCAAAGATCACATGATGAGGAATCTAAAACGTATGAGCATGTGACAAGGGGACAAACACAACAATAGCAACGAGCTCCTCAACTAGGCATCTCGTAACAAGTTACAAAACCTAACAGCCATATGCACTTTTGCAACAGAGATAAACATGGCAAAATGAACTCTAACAGGCATGCTATAGCAACCAACATATAGAGCATCTCATGATGAACATTTTGACATATCATTTTCTTCATTTGGATAAACATGCACCAAGTTATCACATCTCAAACATGGCATGAAAATAACTAGTAGCAGCAGATTATAACATGTAGCACTCTTGTCATGAAGATTAAGACATCTAGATGGACTCAAATAAGCATGACACAATGGAACAAAACATAGTACACATCACCACGATCATTTTGACATATCATATGCACAAAACAGACAAGCACAATAAAAGTTATTGCCATCACAAGAATGCATCAGACAACTCAAAACTAAAAGGACTTAGAGGGAAAACGGGTCAACCTCAGAGGGTCAATGCGGTCAACGCGGGCGGCGGGCAGAGCGGGTCGCGGGAGCGGGCGAAATGGGCGCGCCCGTTAGGGTTCGCTGGATCGGGCGATCTGGCTGGATCGAGATCGATCCCCGATCGAATCGGCGATCCCGGCAGCGCGAGCGTGTCACACCCTGATTTTCATGCCACATTGCTTAAGCTAATAATCATGCTAAAAATGTGGTTTGACAAAAACTTTTGAGTGTTTTTGATCTTGCTTGATTGGTTTTATGTTTGCTGTTTGCTAGTGCTCTATAAATCAAATAAATCCTCCAACTCTTTATACTTCATCTCCTTGATCCAAAACCTTTTCTCAATGATCAAGCCATGTATATAGAACAGTATAGAATTTTCTTATAAAAATATTTTGGCCAAATAGTATTTTCTAAAATTAGTTTTTCCAAAAACCCCTGAATTGAGGTTTGCACTGCAAGTACCTTATTTAGGGTGTGAAAAATCTTTCAAAAGGTATATTTGAATCCTATTAGGTATAGGACTCCCAGAAACCACAAAATTATAATTTTAAAAGTTGTTTTTATATTTTATTTAAAAGCTTTTTCTTAAGGCCACAAATGGTCTTTAATAGGGAAAAATTATTTAATTATTTCAAAAATATTTGCCAAAATTCAGGGAAACTCATAGGACATATATTGTCCATATATAAGAGTTTCATCACATGGTCATGTTCAAAATATTGGACAAATCCTTCTAAAACCCTTTCTGGATATTTCAAGCTTTTGAAATATTTACAAAGGAAATATTCTCGAAAAATTCCAGGGAAATTCTATCATGTCAAATATGACATATTTGATGATCGTACAAAGCGGCATGCCTTGAAGATCAAGGAAACATCATCTAATCCACTGAAAACCATTTCTCTCCATTTTGAAGTTTGAGCAACTTTACATTGCCAAACTTGTCCAAATGATCTCAAACTTGGTGCACATGCTAGAATGGTCTAATTATGTATATAGACCAAATGGCATAATTATTGGAGAAGCATAACTTGATCTAAGTGCCCCAAAACCCTTTCTGACCAGATCCAAATTTGAGCAACTCTACATTGCCAACTTTTTACTTGGGGCCTCAAATTTTGCGGACATGTTAACAAACCCAAATGATGACACTACACCAAGTGGTGCATTAAGGGGATATGATTTGCTTAACCTAATCTTGAGAAATCCATTTCTGTTGATTTCTAGGGTTCACCAAAGTTACATTGGCAACTTTGCCCAAATGAGCTCAAATTTGGTGGAAGGGCCTAAATGTATGTGACATTGGATCCTGTTAAGTCTCATGTCAATTGGAAGTCAATTGCTTGCCCAAAACCACATCAAACACCTTCTGCCATTTTTCCAAAACCATTGTTTTGACCCCTGTTACTATTCCCCTTTACCTCAAATTCTTACCACATGTTAACCTGATCATCTTCTACCTCCAGTAACTCACCCATGCCTCAGATAAATCATTAGAGGGGGTAAAACCCCATTTTACTCTTCTGGACAGCAGCAATCTCCTTCTTCCTCACCTCCCTCCTCACTCCAGTGGCCCTCCAGGGCATCCCAGGCCGTCTGTGCATTGTTTACTACTCCCTAGCACTGTTGGACATTGGGGGACATGGCCAGGAAGCAAGGGACATGACCATGCCGGCCAAAGACACGCTCTGGAGCGCGCTACAGTGCGCCAAGGCACTGTAGCTCGACCCTCTCGAGGCATCCAGGCGGCCTTGGGCAGAGAGAGCGTGTCCATCGAGGTCGCCTCGACGTCCACGACACGCCTCGCTGCCGGGCCCCTCCTCCCTTGCCCCCCCTTATCCCTCCGTGAGCTCGCCTGAGCGCGTCCATGGACGTTGCTCACGGTGCACCGCGGCCACGCCTATTTAAGCCACCCCCGACCCTCTCTCTCGTCTTGGTTAGAACCTCCTCTCTCCCGTGGACCTCCTGGACATGCTCTACCACTCCCTCTGGCTCTCCTTGCCTCTCCATCGCCGCCTCGGTCGCCGTCGTTCTCCGCATGGCTCCGGTGAACCAGGGCTCCTCCACCTCCCCTTCAACCTCAAGGAGAACTGCCACTGGGCTGCGGAGCTTCCCGTCCCTTCGCTGCCTCTTCCCGTACCCCGTGGTGCCCATACCACCACCGCCCGACGAGGCCATCCGCCACGGCCGGTGTAGGACGCGCTTCGGCCGTCCCCCGCCGTCCCCGAGGGCTTTCCCTGATGGCTCGCTTCTCGGCGGTCCCTCCGGTGCCCGGATCTTGGCCGGGGGTGGCCTATACCGCCGTGGGCAAGCGCCGGCCGACGCGCAGCCGAGGCACCGAGCCTCTCCGTCGCGGGCGCGGGAGGAAGGGGATGACTCTGCGGGTGGGGCCCGCAGGTCAGTGACCCCGTCGGCCAGCCGCGCAGTTTGAGTGGAGACGGGCCAGGCGGGAACCGCGTTCCCCAGGCGAAGGCGCGCTTCGGAGATGACGCCTTCGGCGTCACCACCTCTCCCCGCACAGGCGAGCCGCTGGGCCGGCCCATGGTCTATCTGTCGCCCTGTGCGCAGTAAAGGGTATATCCCTTTTTCCTTTTCCTTTTCTTTTCCAGACAACTTCATAAATCCATATATAATTCAAATGAACTCCAACTTTGATGATTCAAATTTCTGGTAGTTTCTAAAATCATGATCTACCTGTTGGTGCAGCATGCACATTTTTCCAGAAACCTTTTCTTCACAGATAATTATCTAATGACATTATTCCATTTTCTGTGATAAACTTTAGAAAATCCCAGAGAGCACAAATTTGATCCAAATATAGTGGTTCAAATTCCTAGATGCTTGTCATATCCAAACTTAGTTTTGGAACATTTTTATTAATACTCTCTGTACCCCACCAAATAATGAGCCATTTCTTCATATTTATCAACTTTGCAAAATCCTAGGAAATTCTTTTGAATTCCAAATCCAGTGAAACCAACTCCTAGATGCTTCTAAAATCATGACTTGATTAATGGGTGCCTTTGCTCATTATTCAAAAATATATTTCTGTACACTTCTTTCAAATCCATAGACCCCTTGATTCCATCATATTGAAATGTGCCAAACCATCCGTTGATCATACTCCAATGAAACCACCTTGGTTATTTTCCATATGACCAGAGGTATCCTAGAAAATTCCAACTCCTATTTTTAGAGCACTTTTATTTTTTGCTTTGTTGTGTTGCTTATTATGATTGTTTCCATCGATTAGTTGACGAAATAAACGGAGTACTCGGAGATGGACCAGAAGGTTTGAAGACTCGGAATGACAAGGCAAGCAGCCCTTTGACCATGTTCGAGAAACCTTTTTATGCATGTCTCATAGCACCTTATTATCAATGCATCGGAATCATGTAGAGGAGGTGACCACTTTGGTTGGTACCTTTGATACTTTACTATTGAAACTTGCATCAAACATGACCATACCTTCCTATGAGGGTTATGTGGGTGGGAGTAGATAGATATATGCTATAGTAGTTGGCTACGCAAAATGGGTCAGGGTTATGCATAGAAAGGAACAAGTGTGGTAAGACATACTTGCAGATAACCCAGTGGGTGCCACTAATGCCCCTGGGAGACAATGAGGAACTAGGGCACTACTTGGTGAAGAAGTAGTGTACCGAGGCTTGATGAAAGTGTTGTTTACAGAGATGGATTAGATTTATGTGTGACTACCGTCCCAACCAAACATGCGCAACCACTCTACCCTTATATGGGAAAGGGCATTATTGATTACCTAGGTCGATACTAGCATGGTGCCCGCATTACTAGTGACGGGGTCGTGCTTGGATAGGCGGCCATGATTGTCTTTACAGGGCACCGGACACACCGTTGGTACCCCGAGCTTGTGGTATGTGATGAATATGGGAGCAAGGCTCCACAAATTTTAAGATGTGAAATGTTGGCACGGGGCTGTTACCAATCGAGTGGACTCGGTGTTAGTGTCGTCTAGGGAAAGGTAGTGATCGGGTGCTTACCCCGGGTACTTGAGGTACCGCGGGTCGTGAATGACACGGAAGTTCCCCGGATCTTGTGGGTAAAGTGTGCAACCTCTACAGAGTGTAAAACTATTCGAATAGTCGTGTCCACGGTCAAGGACAGTTGGGTGGTGCTACTTAGACTATGTCCATAAGTTTCTGGGAAACAACACGGTTTGGGTAAATCTGTTGATGTGATCGTGAGAAAGTCACGATGAGCGTGAGCAAGAGTTGTTCATGAATCTTTCTCGATATTGATATCTGAAACCTCCTGATACTTGTTGCAGGCACATACATGTCCATGTTATATGTTGATCATGCTTGCATATGAAAAACTAGCTTTCCGCAAAACTGCCAATTTAGCTGTAGAGCCTTGCATAATTATTCTGTCATCACACTTGGGTTGCTTGCGAGTACATTCAAAGTACTCATTGGGTTGCCACTGGTTATTTTATTGGCCAGGCATGAGAGAACAGGATATGATGAAGATTTCTTGGTGACGAGCATGCGAGCTAGGACGCTTCCCAGTCAGAATGCCTGTAGTGTTAAGGCAGATGGCATGGGTCCAAGTTGTCATTGAAGATTTCCGCTGCAACGATATACTCAAGACTTGACCTTAATGGTCCTATTTGTGTAATACGGTATGTATGGATGTAAGACTCTTGTTATTCAGCTTCTGTGTGTTCAGTGAGCATTGATCTCTGGGATCACTGTACACGTGCATTCGGTGATCACGACTTATGAGTCGGGGTCCCCATAGAGCGGACCGGCGCTCCGGCCGGCCGGCGGGGCGCGGCGACCGGCGGTGACCGGAGGAGGAGGTGGCCTCGGGCCGGCGGCGAGCTGCGGATGCAGATCGGAGGCGGCGGCGGTTGGTGGCGGGGCTCCGGCGGCGAGGCGAGGTCGGGAACGGGCCGGCGACGAGCTCCCAGCGGCGGAGCTCGACGGGGCCGAGCGCGGCGGCAGCGGCCGGCGCCGGCGACGGAGGAGAACGGGCGGAGGGCGCGCGGGGTGCGGCCCCGGACGGCGGCGGCGGCGGGCCCGCGCTGGGCCTGCGGGCCGGCGCGGTGGGGAGCGGCGGCGGGTGCCACGTGGCAGGAGGGGATTGGTCCGGCCGTCGGCTGGACGTGTCCGGCGGCGATCGGACGTGTCCGGTGCGGCGGGGAGGAGAGAAATTAGGGTTTTGGACGAAAAAAATGGCACGGGGGACGTTTTTATAGGCACAAGGAGCTAGGAGACTCCAAATGGGGAGCGGTTTTCGGCCACGTGATCACAAATCGACGACCGAGATGATGGGAAGGGTTGTGCTGGGTTGGTGGACTGTTGTGGAGGGGGTCTTGCGCCTCAAAGTGGAGGTACTTTTAGCCCACTAGGTTAACCGTTGGAGTACAAAACGAACTCCAAACGCGAAGAAACTTGACAGGCGGCCTACACGTACCAAAACAACATCGCACGACAAGTCTCACGTCATTTCCGGAAACGTTACGCGGCCACACACGAAAGAAGGATTCGGGGATGCCACGGGCACGTGTGAGAGTGTCGGAACTCGAAACGAACAACGGGAAGAGACGAGTGGGACCGGATGCAAGTGACAACACAAATGCAATGCAATGCACATGACAACATGACATGGATGAAATGCACACACGCACACGACAAAACGAAGAACCCGAAAAGAAAGAAGAACCCGGAATGGAATTGTTGAAGCCAAAGTTTATATACTGCCATATTGGGAAAGTGTTACATCTGGGGCATTACATCCGGCAAGGAAATATTCACCGTCTCCGGCGACGAGTAGGACCAGCCGCAGCAGCGGCCCCATCTCCTCTCAGAGGCGGCTCTGACGGACGAAAAATTAGTCCGTCAAATGGGCCGGGCGCCGCCGGCGCGTGAAGGAGAAGCCATCGTCACCACCGCGGGTTCCTGCTAAGCGGGAGCTGGCATCCCCACACCAGCATGTGAAAGGACGAGTCCCGCCGCGCAACCGGGGCCTCCACAATGGCAGCCCCGTGAAGCAAGAGCACTCCTCCTCCCCGCACAATAACGAGGATGTTGCTTGATTTCACTATGACATGTGGTCATTTGGTCATCTTTTGTTTTGTTTGATCACGCATTTGTAAGGCTAAACTTGCAACCTCATATGTTGCGCATGATTTTGAATGTGATGAACCAGTATGATGATGAGCTAGTGATGTATTTATAAATTTCGTGTATTCATGTGCAAGCACTTGTCAATATCTGTCCTATGAAAAAAAAGTGTGGCACCGTGAGCCATCGGGCGAGGAACAGATCCCGTAAACCCATCGCGCAAGACGCGTTTATACCATATCTGCTAGAGATGCTCTAAGGCGTTGTCCCCCCCCTCCTTTCTCGTCTCCTCCAAACCGGACAAATAGAGATTTTTGTGGTTAAGGATTGAATAGGTACCTTCCACGTCATGTCCGCGGACCATGTCCGGATAGAAAAAAGGACATTTGTGGTATCCGTTTAGAGGCTAGCGTCGAAGATACCCTTACTCTTTAAAAAGAAAAAAGAAAATATTAGAACAATGCTGGACAAATTTGGAATGCATGTTGGCTACGATGAAATGAGTATAAGGGAATGTGTGCCCTTGTATAAGGGAATGAAGGGAGTATGAAGTATGAACAGGGGGGCCGTTCTTACGATGAAATGCATGTTGGCTGGATACGTGAAAGAGCTAATCAAGAGGAACCTGCAGGTGGAAATTGACAGGAACTGAACATGGGTGTCTATTGGTACGTAAATGCTTCGAGTGAAAGATAAGTCGCTATTAAAAGGCAACAGTAGCGGGACTATATGATTTTTTTCCTCTAGGGTTTCCCTAGAGTCCACATCTTCCTCTGGCGGCGACGCCGGAGTCCACTGATAAACCCTACCGTTGGTCGATCTGGACTTCTCCGGGAGCGACGGACCTAGGGCTCGTGCGAGGAAGCTTACCACCATGGAAGAACCGAGGCTAGTTGAGGCGGAAGGGGGAACGAAGGGAGTTCGGGCGGGTTTTGGGCATGTAGACGGAAGGGTAGATGGAGATGGAGGCCGAGGGGGAGGTCCATCGTCCACTAATCCGATCGTGGACAATCCGGCGGAGGAAGCAAGGGAGGAAGATGAGGCGGATCGTAGCCCGGAGGATGAAGAAGATTGGGACAACCTGGGTCATGACCCGGCCCTAGAGGATGCCTTTGAAGGTTTAAAACTTCATGGAGAGGAGGAGGAAGAATTGGATCTGTCAGGGGAAGTGGAAGAACTGATCAAGGAGGTTCGATGGCTATGCCTTTTTAGGGTTCACACAATGAGGCCGTTTAGCCATGCGGCGCTGCTAAACTCATTGAGGAACGCGTGGTCGTGCGCTCAGGGGGTAACCTTCAATATCAAGGGGCCTAATCTTTTCCTAGCTCAGTGTCATTGTTTGGGGGATTGGAAGCGAGTGATGGGAGGAGGGCCATGGCAGTTTCGGAAAGATCCGGTCGTTATTGTGGAGTACGACGGCTTCACCAATGTTGCGGAATATGCTTTGGATATGTATCCCTTATGGGCTAGAATCAAAGGCTTACCGGATGGACTCACGAGGAAGAAAGAGCTTGCTGAGAAGGTGGCTAAGAAGGTGGGCATGCCGCCCTTTACTGTGGCTGTCAATGAGGGAAGGATTAACCCGTCGAGTTTCTTAAGGGTTAGGGTTTTTGTGGATGTTCATAAACCTTTGGTGAGATTTGTACCGATCACATTGAAAGAGTACAAGAGGTACCCTGTTAGCTATGAGAAATTGCCGGATTTCTGCTATTTTTGTGGTTGCATGGGTCATGTGGTTGAGGAGTGTGGAGATGGAGTACATGATCCGTCGGAGTGTGATTGGGGGGACTGGCTGCACTGGAGTAGCGAGCAGCCTATGGGAGGTGCAGGGAGCGGTCGAGGGGGAGGAGGGGCAGCAGGAGGCAGAGGTAGTGGAGGAGTTGGTGGGGCTAGTAGGGGAGGGGCTGGTGGTAGAGGAGGAATAGGGGGCCGTGGAAGATCTGTAGTGCATATGGAGGGAGGAGGGGGTGATGCTGCACATGCGGGTGTAGTTGTTGGAAGTAGGGTGGAACAGGAGTGTATCATGGGGGATGAGGATGGTCGATTAGTCCGCAAACGGCTTATAAATAGTGATGGTACAGTAAGTGTTCGAGGACAGCCGGTGCCGAACCTAGCTGGCAAGGTGTCGAGCACAGTTCTTCTGCTGGAGGGAGGCAGTACATCGGAGGGTACGGAAATTGTTTCATCTAATACCCCCGGGAAAGTTCCGATCGTAAAGAGAAGAAAGCAAGGTGATGATGGTGAGGTTACAGATATGGATGTGGCGTCCGAGGCGGCCTCCGACATGGAGGGCCGCCGGAGCCAATGAATGTTCTAAGTTGGAACTGTCGGGGAGGGGGGAATACCCGGACAGTTCGTGAGATTGCGATGCTTGTGCAGTCGCATTCCCCCAGCTTGGTGTTTTTGTGTGAAACTAGGCAGAAGGAGGAGAGGATGAAGAGATTAAGAGGACGGCTGGGTCTGAAAGGTTTTGAGTGCGTGGACTGTAATGGACTAAGTGGAGGTCTTGCATTATTCTGGCATGAAACTTGTATGGTTGATATTCTTGACAAGGATGAGAGATACATCGATATAGCGGTGCGGCTGCACGCTGATGCTGAACAATGGAGAGTAACTTTCGTATATGGAGAACCTCGGGTTGAGAATAGGCATCTTATGTGGGAAAAGATGCAAAACTTATATTCCTCATCGGATCTCCCCTGGCTAGTTGTTGGAGATTTTAATGAATGCCTATGGAATTTTGAGCACATGTCAATGACGCCAAGGCAAGAACCACAGATGATGGCCTTTCGGGATGTTCTGGAGACGTGTCAACTAGTTGACTTGGGGTTCTCGGGGATTCCTTTTACGTATGATAATAAGAGAAGTGGTGCTGCAAATGTGAAAGTCCGGCTGGATCGGGCAGTGGCCTCAAACGCCTGGCGTAATATGTTCGCTTTTGCTACTGTTACTCACGTAGTTTCTCCATGCTCTGACCATGTTGCGTTGGTGCTGAAAGGATCCCCAGATACAGGTCTGACGAGAGGGCGGGTTCGTCAGTATGAAATTTTTTGGGAACGAAGTGATGAACTACCAGACCTGATCAAGGACGCATGGGAGTCTGTGGGAGATGTACATAATCTAGAACAACTACAATCGGCTCTCAAAAAAACAATGTCCACACTCGGTTTATGGAGCAAGAAGAAATTTGGCAACATAACTCGTGAGCTAGCTAAATCAAGATCCCAGCTGGAGGAATTAATGAACATGAATGCGGATAGGCAGGATATCCGAAGGGTGACGGATAAAATGAACGAGTTATTATACCAAGAAGAAATGTTGTGGTTACAAAGATCAAGAATAAACTGGCTCAAGGAGGGGGATCGTAATACGAAATACTTCCAAAGTAAGGCAGTTTGGAGAGCACGTAAAAATAGAATCCGTGAGCTCATAGATGATAATGGGATAGGCCATGCTGATATGGAAACAATGAGAGCTATGGCAAATAGCTATTTCCAGAAGGTATACACAGCTGACCCGAACCTGAATTATGCTCCAGTTCTGAATTTACTAGAGGCTCGGGTCACGGCCGCTGATAATGCTAAACTTTGTGAGCCTTTTTCTGAGAAGGAGATTGCTGATGCCCTATTTCAGATAGGCCCTTTGAAGGCACCGGGTCCGGATGGTTTTCCGGCAAGGTTTTTTCAGCAGAACTGGAGCACGTTGAAGGACAGCGTTATCAAGTCAGTTAAGGAATTTTTTGAGACAGGTGTAATGCCAGAGGATGTTAACGCAACCTCAATCGTTCTTATACCCAAAATTCCAAATCCAGCAAGATTGACTGACTTTAGGCCTATCAGCTTATGTAACGTTATCTATAAAGTTATCTCAAAATGTTTGGTTAATCGTTTGAGACCCATACTTGATGGTATTGTCTCTCCGGAGCAGAGCGCCTTTATTCCTGGGAGAATGATAACGGATAATGCTCTTGTGGCCTTTGAATGCATTCATCACATCAAGCAAGAAAAGGATCCCACAAAGAGCTTTTGTGCATATAAGTTGGATCTGTCGAAGGCATATGATAGGGTTGATTGGGGTTTCTTGAAGCAAGTGATGCAGAAGTTGGGTTTCTCTCCTCGATGGGTGGACTGGATTATGACATGTGTCACATCGGTGAGTTTTTCTGTCAAATTAAATGGAACCCTCTTGGATTCATTTGCACCGTCGCGTGGGCTACGGCAAGGTGACCCGCTATCACCGTTTCTTTTCCTTTTAATTGCTGATGGTCTATCTGCTATATTGAGACATGAGGTTGAGAGTGGTAATATCACTCCAATCAAAATCTGTCGAAGGGCACCAGGGATCTCACACCTGTTATTTGCTGATGATACCTTGCTATTCTTTGAGGCTAAACATGATCAAGCCATCAGGGTGAAGGGGGTTTTGGACCTCTATGGAAATGCCACAGGACAAAGCCTGAATTTTAATAAGTGCTCAATCATGTTCGGAAGGGCATGTCCTAGTGCAGATCAAGAGGATGTCAGAGCAGTTTTAAATGTTACTATGCAGGTTTTTGAGGAGAAATATCTGGGTCTCCCCACACCGGATGGACGCATGTCTAAAGGCCGGTTTCAGAATTTGCAAGTCAGTCTCACAAAAAGATTAGTACAGTGGGGGGATGGATGCCTTGCGCAGCCCGGCCGAGAGGTACTAATTAAGTCCGTTGCTCAAGAACTACCTACATACATAATGAGTGTTTTTAAGCTCCCATATTCAGTTTGTGATGACTTGACAAGGATGGTTAGAAACTTTTATTGGGGTTCTAAAAGAGGCCGGAGGAAAGTGCACTGGAAGGCATGGGAGCTCCTGCTTCAACCTAAATGCAAAGGGGGCTTGGGTTTTCGAGATTTCCGACTCTTTAACCAAGCTCTCTTGGCCCGTCAAGCGTGGCGACTAATTGATCGGCCGAACAGCTTGTGTGCACGATTATTGAAAGCCAAGTATTACCCGGAAGGTAAACTGGAGGATACTGTCTTTCCAAGCAGTGCTTCGCCGTCTTGGCAAGCGATAATGCATGGACTGGAACTTTTAAAGAAAGGGCTTGTGTGGAGGGTTGGCAATGGGGCGAGCATTAGAGTGTGGAGGGATAACTGGATACCGAGACCTTACTCTTTCAAACCAGTGACTTCACAAGGACGCTGCCGCATTCGTTATGTCTCTGAACTGCTTAACATGAATGGTTCATGGAATGTAGACTTGTTGAGAAACTATTTTTTGCCATGTGATGTGGATGAAATTTTGAAAATTAGAGCATCACCGAGACTGGAGGAGGACACTTTGGCATGGGGGCCTGGGAGACTTGGTATTTTCTCAGTTAAAAGTGCTTATGATTTTGCTTTCGAGGAAGCATTCAGGGACAATGCTACTGCTTCAAGTTCGAACCCAGATGGCTGTAGACCAGTTTGGAAACTTATTTGGTCTGTTGACGTACCACCTACTGTCCGTAATTTTGCTTGGCGAGTTGTCACAGATTCTCTACCCACATGGACAAATAAGCATAAGAGAACACTTGAGATAACAAACGTTTGCCCAGTCTGCGGTATGGAACCGGAGGATAATTTCCATCCATTATGCCGGTGCCCTAGAGCGCGCGAGCTTTGGAAGTATATGGCAGAGGTTTGGAGTTTGCCAGATGTTGATAAGGTTTGCAATATTGGGAAGGAATGGCTGTTCAAAGTTTTGGAACCTCTCATGGATATTGAGAGAAGCATGCTCCTTATGACACTCTGGCGCTGTTGGTATATACGCAATGAGATAGTGCATCAGAAGAGTCCGCCTCCTCTTGATGTTTCCAGGAAATTTCTCGTCAGTTACCTCGAGTCTCTGATTGCCATCAAGATGAACTCCAATATGGATCCAGTTAAAGGAAAGACCGTTGTTTCCTATGATCGCAGCTTACTAAAACATCCAGCTCAGGATGGAAGGCCCACACCTCCATGGACGCCACCACCTGACGGTTGGGTGAAATTGAACTCTGATGGATCTTTTGCTCCGGATGGTGCAGGAGCGGGCATGGTACTGCGAGATTCTCAGGGAACGATCATTTTCTCAGCGTGCAGGAAATTTTTCTCTTGTCGTGAAGCATTGGAGGCGGAGTTGAGCGCATGTATGGAAGGTTTATCACTGGCGATTCAGAGAAGTGATCTTCCGATTATTGTGGAGATGGATTCACTTATGGCAGTGAAGATGATCCAAGGCAGAGAACAAGACAGATCTGTTTATGCTTCTTTAGTTAAAGAGATTAGATATCTCAGTTCCCTTCGTGAGGTTTGTATTACTCATGTGAGCCATCTACAAAACAAAGTTAGCGATAGTTTAGCAAATTTTGCTCGCTCTGAGGGTAGAACCATGACTTGGTTAGGATCGGGACCCTCTATTGCGGTTGAGCTGGCTCTTGCTGATTGTAACGTTGATGTTTGAGTAATACAATTTTTTCACTCGCGAAAAAAAAAAGATAAGTCGCTATTAAGTAAGCGCCTTTGTCAGGCAAGGTGTGAACTCTATTTTTGCAGCTATGCTTGTCTTCCATCAGGCAAATCTTGCCAGCCTTCAGGTATACTGCATAGGCGCACCACCGTGCACAGTACATGACAGCCGCGATTTTGTCTTGAGAAGCACCAATACGTACTCCCTTCGTTCCAAAATAGATGCATCACGGTATCTGCGCACCCACCATGTACCACTAACTTTAGTACAAAGTTGGGTTATCTATTTTAGAATGGATGGAGTATGTATCACGGTATCTGCGCATTATTATTGATTGTTTTTTAGATAGCTAACCGCTTATACCAAGTGGTTATCGGCGCATTATTGAGGAGCTAATAGCATCTGCAGTATACAAACTTGACGTGGATGCGACCTTTTCGTATGGGCTATAGAAGGGAAGGTCCCTAACATTTTCGTACATACACATTCAATGTATAGCAGAGTAGCAGACCGCATTCAGTATGTACGTTATGTACGTACGGGCGTACCGCCTACCGCCGCACAGTAGCGCTGCGTGGTGGGTGAGCAGTACCTGCGGAAATCGAGATGTTTGCAGGAGGAGTTGGGTTCCAGTTCGCCGCGAGCTGGCCGAGGACGCCCGCGCCAACGGTGTCGTCGACTCGTCGTCGCACGCCCTCCATGCTCGCCGATTTTCCCGGTTCTCGCGCTGAGGGGACATGGGATCCGGCGGGTCAGCATGGACGGGACCAGCAGCTGTTCCGGGCCACGTTGGCAAGGCAAGGCGACCGCAGAGCCGGGGCCGAGCTGGAATGTCCAGCTGTGTGCCTAGAGCCCTACACGGAAGCACTAGCAGCATCCAGAGCAGACGAGAAGCAAACCAATCATGCAGCTAGACCGGATTACGGGAGCGATGCCAGCGTGCATGGTGCATGCAGGCACCACTCGCCCATTCTCGCGGTCCTGCCCGGCCAATCATCAGCCAGACAGCCCCCAGCAGTGGCAGTTTCGCAAATACCACGTGACGGCATGGGCTCTCACACATGGTTGCTGCACCACACATCCTGGTATCCGGTCCCCCACAGACGAGTTGGACTAAGATGGAAATCGAGAGGTCGAGCTTTGCATTCCGCCCAGCCTACTCTCAAGTCAGAGTCAAAAGGACGGGTCATCGATCGGGCACCATCACTACGTACCTCGCCACCCCAGCCCGACGCCGCCTCTATCAACCTCAACCTCAACTTGATTCCCTGTCCAGGATCACGCCACTGTCCCCCATCAACCACTCGCGCGGTTCATTTCCCTTGCAAACATCGCACACTGTGTATACATAGTAACCATCACGATCCGTTTACTGCTTTGCAAGAGATACCGATGTATACCGCGCTTGAATTACGTCCGCCCACAGATCCGTCCACTCCATGGACAAGGTCGGCGTCCGTATAACTGTCGGCCACCACGGCTCAAGGCAGCTATAGCATATAGGCAGCTAGCCAGGGCGCAAAGCACTTGTCCTACAGTGCGCGCGCTCGCCCGCCCTGCACTGCACAGCGACGACGATGATAGATGTGCACGTACCACGCCGCACTCCCTTTCCATGTCGCCGTGCTAACCGATAATGACTCCCGATCCAACCCAAATGAATGAATAGCCAGTGAAAAGATATGTCGATCAGTGTGAGAGAATGTTCCAATCTGGCTATAGCATGATGGTTGTGAATCCACATCCATGCACGGTCCAGTAAAAAGGATGACCATGATGGAACTGTGGTGCATTCCCGCGTGCGTACCGGCTGCACGACAACAACCTGCCGGCTGTGGTGATCGACCGGCCGGAGCAGACATGTACGTGATAATCCCGGGGAGTGTGTAGGACAGTTGGTGATTTCATTTGGGTTTTGGCTTCCAGTTCACAACGAGCTGCCCGTCCGTGCTGGTCTCATCTAATCGTCTTTGGATACATACGTACATACTTTTCTTGCTCCTTTGATGCACCGTCTACGGTGGTGGAGAATGCCGCCTTTCTCTGGAGTACGCCGGCGCCTTCCCGGGTCCGGTTCTTCGCCTGGCTGCTGTCGCTTGGCCGTATCCACACTCGGGACAACCTTCTGAAGAAACACATCGTCGAGCTGCAGGGCGCCGGGTGCCCGGAGTGTGGGGCGAGCTTGGAGACGCCTGATCACTTGATCTTCGGCTGCCCCTTCGCGTGTGCGTTCTGGCGCTCTTTGCGCCTTCACACCTCTGGGGCTTGTGTGCGTGGCCTACACCTTTTCGACGCCTCCATGGCGGTTGGCGCTGCATCGCCGCAAGCGTTCGTGCAGCTTTGCTGTTGGCACCTCTGAAAGCGACGGAACGCAGTGGTGTTCAGACGGGAAGCGCCGTCCCTGGCTACCACTTTGAAGGCCTGCCGTGACGATGCCATCTTTTGGCGTAGCCGGTTTCGCCCCGCGGATCGTGGTCATGTTGATGCCTGGCTGCTGGCCCTTCGTGGATAGGTCTAAGCAACTGCGTGTAACATAGTAGATTGGGGGTCGCTCCCCTGCCTCCTTTCCTCTGCTGCCTCCCCGGTATTTGTACCAAATGTACTCGATGTTGGGTTTGAGGAATATATTCAGGCGGGGGAGTTCTCTCCCCCCGTTGAAAATTCAAAAAAAAAAAAACTCGAGAGAAGAACCGGCGCCGAACAATCGGGGCTGCTGAGCTGTGTGATAGGAAAACTCGACACAAGACACGGCCTCCACCTACAAGTAGCCCGGATTACGCGAGCACGGCGTGCATCACTCTGCCACGTACCAGTGGCAGTTCCGCGAATACCCCGCGACGGCATGGGCGATACCAGAACACCACACGTCCACACCTAGTCTACATGAGCTGAGCTTTCATGCCTTCACCCGCCATGCGGAGACGGAGACGGCCGGGTCGGTCCCCGCACGAATGAGAGAAAGAGGTAAACTTGTAGAGCCCCCGATTATTGTTGAGTCAAAGTCAAGTGCCAGCGATTGATTCCCGATACGGGGAGCACAGCAGCGCCACCCCAACCAAATGCCGTCTTTAACCTTGCCTTTAACCTCGACTTAATACCCCGTCCAGCCATTAACTAGTGCTTTTCCTCCATGGCCAGCCCACTCGACCTGCTCCATGTAACTCCCTCTTATTGCCAAGCGCAGCATTTCGTACGTGCCAGCTGAGCTGAGCCACTACTACCTCTCTCTAGGATCTATGTCATCGATTTAAGAAATTAAATATGTGTTTTATGTCATTAAAAATATATCACTAGATTTCTACATGTATGTACTTTCTATATATATATTTTTATCACATATAATACATATTTAGATAATTAAATCGTCAACCTAGAACTACGTGAATGACTTATTCACCGGAACGGATGTACGTAGTACTCAAGGAATAGTGGTAGAAATGCGATGATCGAGATGAAAATCCAGTTCAGATAAATCCTGCCTTTTGCAACGGGCCGGTGCGTGCACGTCAAGTAGTTTGCTTTAAGTACGTAGTTTGTGCTTTATACTAAAGCAACGGCTGACAATGACTCGCCTGTCTACCACCGATCGCCGCTCGATCCACATCACTGTCGTATCAGTCTATCACTTTTAACCGTGCTGCAGTCTCGTATACTGATCTAGCCGGCCGCCTCTGCTTATCCATACGATACGCGCGATGTGTTTTGTACAGGAATATATTCAGCTCGTGAAGTCGATCCAAACTGATGGCATCGACGAACGGAGAGGGGATTTTATGCTCATTTTATTCCGACGAAACTCGACGCCGAACCTGTTCCGTCCCAGATAGCATTGGATACGGACCCGACGACGTCCCAAAGACGTACGGCCTTCTTTCTTTCTACCGCGCTTATCCGGATCCGGACCCCGCGACGTGGTGGAACGAATCTGTTCGCCGGGCACATCACCCGTCAGTTGCATGGCGAGATAAACCCCGGCCGGCGGGCAGCATCTGTCAGCTCGTGGAACATCAAGCAGTACTAGCAAGTTGCGACGGCGAGCGCACGGTCACGAGACGTCGACCGATCCGCCCAGTGGCTCGCGGGCGGGCGGCAGCGGTGCTGCGCACCGTACGCGAGTCGCTCGCCGGCCATGTCGCGCGCGAAAGGATTAGACGGAAAAGCTGAAGAAAAAAAAAGGTGTTTGCTTGTCGTCTTCCTCGTACCGAAATGGCCTTTGCTTAGCCCACACTCCCACGCCGCACTTCCCCTTCTCCCCCAAGGCACCACCACAAATACCAGCGGCGAATGTAGCAGAAGCAACTGACTGATCTTTTTTTTAATATAAAAAGCGCAAAAAGGCAACTGGACTTTTTTTTGCGAGATAAAGCAACTGGATTAACGCTTAGCAAAATACACTCCGTTTGGCAACGGCTTTATTGCGATGGGCGCATGGCGAAGCATCGATCCGGCCATTCGGCACGTCATTTCGTCAAAGAGTATCCCATTCATGTCACAGTGCAGGACAATAAGGCTCGTGGGACCCACACGTCAGCCGTCCAGTCCAGATTTCAGACAGCCCTTCGACGGATCAGATCAAAATAATACGCAAAATGCAATGTGCCTACGCGTCTTTGTTGCACCACATGTGTACACTGGAACGTGCAGCAGTAGCTACAGCTAAGCAGAGTTCGTTCAGCCTTCCCCCAACTACACTAGATTAGCATTAGTCAAACTCCGGTGGATTTGTTTACACGTAACTCTACACTCGGGTTATTTGTTCTTGCCCGCCGGACGGCGAGCTGCCCAGGCCAGGCCAGCGGCTACTCCGCAATGGCGCCGAGATCCGGCACGAAGTCACGCCCAAGGCTGGCGGTCCTCCGCGACCGCCGTCGGGACCCGCCCTTCACGCCGCTCCTCGCCGCGGGGGCGCCGCTGGCCGAGTCGGGGAACACGAGCGGGCCGTCGTGGTCGCCCGCCAGCGCGGAGCTGGCGCGGATCGCGAGCGCGGCCATCTCCTCCGCCTGCAGCGGCCGCCGCCGCATCGCCGCGGGCAGCACGAAGTAGAGCTGCCCGGGCTGCAGCTCCTCGTCGAGCGCCACCGCGGCCACCGCGGCGCCGAGCTCGAGCCCGTCGGCGCTGCACAGGAAGCACGCGCCCGCGGGCGCCGCGGCAGACGCCACCGCGGCCTTCATCGCCTGCGACGCCCTGGTGCCCCCGGGGAACCGCTGCAGCTGGCCGTCCGCGAGCACCACCCTCGCCGCCGTGGCCTCGCCGACAGCGGACGCCCCCGTCACCGCCGCCACGGCAGTCGCCTCGCACGAGTTGCACGCGCCCATGGTGAAGATATATTATGGTAAAAATCTTTGCCGAAGCTTATTAATCCGAGCCCGAGGTGAAGCGAGGAGCTGGTCTAGTAGCTCGAGCTGCGCGCGCACGGTGGTTGTCCGTGTGGGGAGGAGTGGCCGTGAGCGTATATATAGCGGGCGGTTCGGGTGGTGTCGCGGAGGAGGAGGATGCCAACCTGGAGGTTGTTGGGGACAGCTTGCATGCGGGACGCGCGCGTGAATGCGTGCACTGTACTAGCTACGGCCTACTAGGACTATCGTCGCCTTACGCGGAGCTGTCCTGCATGCATGGCACACTGGCTCCGCGGCGGCCCACGGTTCAGTGACCGCTGACGTGTTCTTCCCCACGGCGAAATCGTTTCTCTCTGTGTGACCGACTGTGGGTGCACAGGAGCACGGGAGGAGCAGAGTGAGTGGGATCACAACCAACCGCATGTCAATCCCAAGCACCAACTGAAATAGTGCAACATTTTATGCCTTGTGAAGTCTCTCCTTTTTTCCGGCGAAATCATTCGATCATGTGAGCTCGACATCATTGGGCACTATACTACTACGTAGCTTATTCTTTGAAATATTACTAGTAGATTGTTAGATTAGAGCTTTTGGAAGCTGAGGAAACGGCGAGGAAGAAGGACGGAGCGGCCAAAAGGAGACGATGATTGATGGTTGCGGGAGGGAGGGGCCGCTTGCTTGCATGCAGGATCACAGAATCGGCCGAGGATCCGCCAAAGTTGGCAACTTCGCGCCATTTTCTCGGCCTTGTTGGAGATAGGGATTTGCTGGATCTCCTGCGCAAAATACAAATACCACGCCTATCATGTGGCGCCGAATGCAGGAATAGGTAAGGAATACATATGCGTGCTTGAAAAAAAATCGGGGTAAGAACGACATATTCCTATTCAAAATATACATCGGTTTTTCAAAAGTCAACCTTCGCTCTCCTAAAAACAGTGAACCATCGAAAAAAACAAATTACCAAATGAATACCATGAGACACATCGTTAGGATATAATATATATTTATGTGATAAAAATAATATTAACAATTTGTATAAGCTTGACAGTAAAATTTTATATCATGAGTAGTACAAAATCTACACGCTATATTTTACGACCGCGGGACGAATTAAGTGCTAGAATCTCCCTCTCTCTATATATAGCACGTCCCTTGATTGGAAAGTGGTAAACCGGGGGAGAAATAATTGATCTGCAGATAGTTTTTTCCTTTTTCAGCAGCATCAGTTATGATATGGTGAAATGTTTCTAAACTTAGGCATAGGATTCCTTGCAGCCATGCGTACACACGGCACGGCAGTGCTCCACAGATCATGAACGGGCCTGGCTGTACAATTGTCAGATTTGACTTGTACAGCCACATACACACTCAGTCCCGGCCCCGCCCCGCCCTGCCCTGCAATCGCTCTCAGATCTCGCCCCGACGCTTTCATGGCCTGCATGTACAGTGCAGCGAGCTTAGCTGGCCGCCCAGTCCTGCCATGCCCCATAAACCATCGGCCATACGCCATGCGTGGACTCCGGTGCCAGCCCGAAGGAAACGGGCCGATCAGATCGAGATTGGCGAAAAAAGAGCGTCAAAACTCTCGAAAACATGCTGCATTGTCCATGCTAGACGTACGTACAACAACCGGAGAACAGAGGAGATGCCAGGCGAGCCCATGCTCTGGCCATCATTGGCACTGCACAGCGCACAGTTTGATTTGTTGCCGCGTCCGTCCGTGCGTGCGTGCGGATCGCGCAGCTAGCATTTCCTCCTCCTCCGACAGTCCCCAATCACCCGTGACCCCGAGCGATGCACGCACCTAGCCGAGTCCCGGAGCCCCGGCCGATGGCGTCTAGGCCCTACCCGCCCCGCGTATGTACGTACGTACGCTACGTGGACGCGCCCATGGAACCGGTGAACTGAATCTCTTGAATGACACGTCGCGTCCTACAGCTCATAGCAGTACCCGGTACATGAACCAGCAGCGATCACCATCTTCTTCAGTCCTTCACCCGTTACAGTGTATTAAAAACTGCACAGTCTGTTACAATGGAGTATCTGTTCTGACAACTGGGTTAGTTAGTGTGTGCAGGGGAGAAAAAAAATGTAGTCTCAGTACCAGATTGCTCGCGTGATACACTTACACTAACAGCCCTGAATTTTCTACGCAAAAAGATTCCACGTGCAACAAACGCAGCTCCCGATTAACCTCTGCCCAGTCCTCTGAACCGAGCTACCGAACACATTTCTCTGCACTGCAGCGCCAGGCTTGCAGTCAAACGGCCTGGATTATCCTAGTGCTGTCGCTCCAACACAGCGGCGACATCTACGTTTGTTTAAACAAAACCTAATCAGGCCCATCATGCAGTGCATGCGACCGGGGAAGCGTAGACGCGCGGGGGAGAAAGGTTCTCCCTGTTGGGCGACGGGTGATCACGCCGAATCTACGGCCAGCTCGCCTGTCCTCCGCGGCGGTGCCGTGGTACCGACACCGGAGGGACACCCGAATTCTCGGTCATGTGCCGGATCCAACTTGCCTCCTCCGCGACGAGAATCGTCAGGGTAGGGTACGTACCTACGCTTGCCAATGGCCAATGGCTCATGGCTATCTGGCTGCCTTGCTGATTCTGATATTATGAAATGAAACCTGTCGCTGTCTGTCAGGTATCGAGGCGGGGCGGACGATGGAAACGGTTGGCTCTCACGTCGAGGCGTGCAGGTGCAGGTGAGGTGCAGGATTTAACAAAGATCGATCGGACTGGCTATTCTCATCTTATCCCACGCTGTCATGTGGAATCGTTTTCGTTGCCCTGTGGTTAACGATGATTGATGAGACTCTGATTTTTCTCTTTCTTTGCCCGTTGATCTCTCGGGTCGTTGTTGCTGTGGCCGCGGGGCGCAGCTCCACGAGCTTGCCAGGGCCGGCCCTGGAGTTTCGAGGGCCCCAGGGCGGACTCCAAGAGTGGGCCCAACGGCTGCGGTGGAGAAAATAGGAATTCCATACTTTGATATGGGAAATTTCTTGTAAAGCCATAAACTATGATATAATTTTCTGTTATAAATAGCACTCCATCTCAAATTATCTAGATATATCTGTAGGTAGACAAATTTAAGAAAATTAATTTGAGACGGAGGTTGTATTTGACAATAATAGGTTGTGATGCTTCAATAATATCGACATATAATTGCTTTAGATTATCAATAGTGTCACTCAAAAAAATAAATTTATTCATAACCTCCTTCTAAAAACAGAAAAGAGCACACCTCAATTTTGGAGTAAATTAGCAGCAATAATGTGTGCTCCAACAATAGTGTGTTCTCTGTGTATCCAAGTCCAAAACATCGAGACCAGGCGACCAAGACCAGCTATCTCCCCCAAGACTGCAAGTGTTATAAAAACAAGAATACAATTCAATTATCATCCACCAGATTAAAATTGAGGGCTAAAAGAAGAAGAAGAAGATTGCTACATTGGGTTTGAAGAATTGAGGAAGCAATCAAACTAACAGCCACAGGAAAAGTCCTTCCATCACAAAAAAAAATACAGCCACGGCTCCTCGCAAACACGTACAGCACAGCGGATCCGGTATTTCTGGAACGAATTGAGCTATGTGTGTGTTCATTGGGCTTCTAATCTATATGTCACGGATGGGCCTCTCAGGCCTTTTTTGTTTTCCATTAATATCGGCTTTTTACGGCTGTACCCACGCTTTTAGCAAGCGTATATATGGCCTGGGTCAGGGCCCCTAGTTTGGCGGGGCCCCAGGCCGTCGCCCCTGCTGCCCTGGCCCAGGGCCGGCCCTGGAGCTTGCAATGTTGCAGATGGCTACCATGCAAGTTGCACTGCCCGTTCGCAATCCCGCGTCGACAGTTTGTCGAGAAAGATGTTGAAATCTCAAACCGGGAGACCATAATTTGCTGCTGTACCTCTCAAACCGTTTCGGCTCAGGTCCATCTCTTAGGGAAATAGTACCATTCATGGCATGTTCAGCTCTGCAACTTGGACTGGTGAGCATCCGTGGCCATCCAATCCATCGTCGTGTTGGGAGGAAAGGTCTTGACGTCTAGTAGTAGATGGCATATGGATCGTGGTTCCATATGCGATAGACTTTTGATTTGAGAGGTAATATGTGACACATTGTTCTATCTCATCTTACTCTCGTACAGTTTTGCATGGCCTGGCCTCCTCTGAGTTGTTTCCAGCTCAACGTTAGCATCACTAAGGGCATCTCTAACGGATCCCAAATCCTAATAGTGTAAAGTTTCTCTTCTTTCATAGCCTAAAAAAAAGAAGCACCAACATGTGATACTGTAGGGACCAATATAGTACATGCATCCATCGACACCGAAAATTTCTCCACATAACTATGGGTTGATTAGCATATAACACAGAATCACATCGCGAAAGGCCCATCAAAACACCGCATTATAGAAAATAGGAAAATCACTTCATCATCTTCCCCAATGGCCAAACCAAATATTCCCCCGGTTACAAAATAAAAGGTATATTAGTTTTTGAAAAGTCAATTTTCTTCAACTTTGACCAAGTTTAGATCCAAAAATATTGGCATTCACAATACTAATTAACTAAAAAATGAAAATTCATTTCATAATGAATCTAATGCTACCGATTTGATGTTAGGTATATTGATATATTTCTCTATAAATTTGGTCAAACTTGAAGAGGTTTGACTTTTCCAAAAACTAATCACCGTAATTTTTGAAACATAGGGAGTATTTTTGTAATGAAGAACCAACAACACCAACGGTGCAATAAAGCACACACAGCCCTTCTAGTACACACCACATGATCAAATGGACACACACGCTCGATAACAAAAATTGTTTTCAATAACACAAGGAATAGCAAACAAGTCTAATTTTCTTTCTTAACGCCGTGTGCACGAGACATATATTATGAAACTCTTTCAGAGAGACTTCATTAGTACAAAAAAATAATCAGTCGAAAATCGAAATCAACCAACTGAATCAAGCCGAAGGGTTTTGGCGTAGGAATGCTAAGCAGATGAGAGTCATCCCTTTCCCACCCCTAGAAAACTCGGCGTCAGAGGCAGTGATCGATTGCCGATTGGTCTGAGAACAGAGCCAGTGGCGAGTTGTTCGCGGAGGATGCCCGAGCCGAGTGCCCAAGGTGGTGGTGGCGGGGCACAAGTCACCCCTCACCCAACCCAAGTGCACCGCACAGTGGCCTCCTGTGCAGATCCCCTATCCTGTCCCTACAGCCAGCGAACATGCGGGTGCTCCTCTGGCCCTCTTCTCCGCCTCCTGTCCCATGATCCTTCTGCCTCCCCCTAACTCGCTGTTAGACTAATAATCCACGCTCGTGATGATGGCTTGTGCTAGGAATGGATGGATCTCGATGGGATCCACTCGCACAGTGCACTGAACACTGCCCCAATGATCGGGCTTTGTGGTCCGGTCCGAATCTGATTGGGGATCTCTTGAAGGCCCTGCCTAGCTCCCCTTCCCAATCATACATACGGAGGACCTCTGTTTTTTCAATGTTTTTCAATTGTTTTCTTTATGTTGGATTGCAATCCTGTTCGTTGGGTACACGCTCTTGGCCCCTTGTAGGCTTCTGTTGCCGTTTCCTGCGTGCATTATTGTGGGGCTATGCTGAGCGTTTGGATTTGTGGTGGATGAGAGAGTTTGGCCGATCCTGCTCCTGCTGCTGACACTTCCGCGTGTGTAGTTTATGTAGCATCTCTCGTTATTTTTTACATCAAGTCAGCCGGTCACATAATTGGTGTTAAGCCACTGTGAGCCGAGTTTGTCTCATCGATGGAAATCAGACTCGCTTCTGATTTGAGTGATTTGAAAGCTCGCTCACCAAACCTTGCCCAAAACTATCCTTGTCCAGTAGTAGGTTGCGTCATCGCTCGGCTCGCTGCCCCACCTGAGAGTGAGAGGATTATTATGATAAGTCACACAGGAAATCTGGAGCACGCGTTCGGAAGACGTGTGTGGATCACAGTTCCATTGCTTCTTCTTTTTTAGCACATCACAGTTCCATTCCCATGAGATTGTGAAAAAAGGATTGGTATCAGCATGATAATAATTCATGAACTGATGACATCATCATATGATTCCAGCGGGGACGACGAACAGTGCGGTCAGTAAGCGTGCACTGCTGCCATGTTTTGACCTTTGATGCCCGAGCTGTCCGCATCTTCAAACGAAAAATAAATCCAAGGATGGATACCAACAGGCTCTTTTTGAAAACAAACCGTACTACTCCCTCTTGTAAACTAATATAAAAGCATTTAGATCACCGAAGTAGTGATCTAAACGCTCTTAATGATCTAAACATTTTTATATTAATTGACGGAAGGAGTACCAAAATGAAAATGAACTGATGCCAAAGTTTCGATTTTGCAGTTTCGTGTAAAAAAACATATAGCCAACACGCGAGAAAGTAGTTGCACACTTGCACATGACCGATTCTCCACATGGCCCTGACACACCGTTGGTGCTTGGAGTTGTCGCTACCGCCGGAGCTCTGACCCGAGCTCCACATCCCTCTCCACATGGTGGCGTGCGGCGACGGATTCAACTCCCCGACGGCGAGAAATAGGAGAGGGGTTTGGGGAATCGCGGCGGCGGCGGGATATGGCTTTAACCCGTATCAACGTTGCGAATCCATATATTTTATTGTTTTGAGTAATACGAATCCATAGATATACCGCGCACTAGGGGGTTGCGGGCCACCATAAAAATCTTTTATGGGCCGAGTGATTATACAGGCTCCGATTTGGTAAAAAAAGGTCACCAAAATTTTATAGTTCGCGGGTTCATAAAGAGTCTGAGTATTTGGATTTGTGGTGGATGCTGCTGCTGACACTTCCGCGTGTATACTTTAGTGTTCTATTTATTTTACATCAAATCGGCCGGTCACATAATTGGTGTTAAGCCACTGTGAGCCGATTCGTGTGGTGGCGTTTGCACCACCTGTTGGATATTGCAGTTTGTCTCATCGATGGAAATCAGACTCGCTTCTGATTTGAGTGATTTGAAATCTCGCTCACCAAACCTTGCCCTTAACTATCATTATCCGCTTGTTGCGTCACCAGGCGGCTTGCTGCCCCACCTGAGAGGATTATGATAGTCACACAGGAAATCTGGAGCATGCATTCGGAAGGCGTTTGCAGATCACAATTCCATTACTGTGGGATTTGGGACTGGCTATGTGCCAGTCAACTGAATTCTCGGTTCAGGTCAGTCGATCGTTGTTCGCCCTTGATTTCTGATCCAACAGTTGCCTAGTCGTCTTCCACTTTCAAACATTTTTTTTCTCCTGACAGTTTTTTTCTCCCGATGGATCTTCTTTCAACCGCCCTGCGGACCACCGGCCGAACCGCCGGCCACCACCACCTGCGGCCAGCGGCGCTCCCGCGCCGCTTCGTCGCCCATCCTCCCCAAAAGAGTTAATTGCAAGGAACTACCACACTTCGGCACGTCGTAACGGATCAGTACCATTAGTCATTTTTTTTGCATGTCAGTACCATCTCACGGCCTAAGTGTTGCAAAACGGTCTGACAGCCGTATAAGCACGTATTAACAGCGTATCTGACCGCTGGGGCCCGTGTGTCAGGCGCTGACATGACATGCTTTTTTACAAAAGAGGTCAGATACGCTGTTAATACGTGCTTATACGGCTTCTTTTGTAAAAAA
>LR738713.1:701277555-701305987 GCA_902687465.1 Secale cereale
ACAAAAGAGGTCAGATACGCTGTTAATACGTGCTTATACGGCTTCTTTTGTAAAAAAGCATGTCATGTCAGCGCCTGACACACGGGCCCCAGCGGTCAGATACGCTGTTAATACGTGCTTATACGGCTGTCAGACCGTTTTGCAACACTTAGGCCGTGAGATGGTACTGACATGCAAAAAAAATGACTAATGGTACTGATCCGTTACGACGTGCCGAAGTGTGGTAGTTCCTTGCAATTAACTCTCCCCAAAACCACCCCCACCGCCGGTCTTCCATCACCCCGACCATCCCTCTAGGCCTCGCCTCACCGAATTTTTTCTCCGACGAATCTCCACATCACCACCCCACCACCGCCGCCCACCAGTTCCGTCCACCATCGCCCCACCCTGAACCCTAAGATAGACAACAGGGTAGCCTACCCAACGAGCTTCTTCCTCCCCTCCGGCGAGTTTCATCCTTCCCTCACTATTTCTCCCTTCGACCAAAATCGACCGACCCATCCGCGAAAATGCAGTCGACTGAAGTGCAGCTATTGCGGTGGGACCGATTTCCAGTTGTGTCAAAAAAATGGCTTTAAGTGCCATCAGCATGAAAATTGATAAAATGATATGAGCCTAGTCGGGACAACGAACAGTAGTCAGTAGGCATGCACTCTGCTGGCACGTTTTGACTTTGATGCTCGAGCTGTCCGCGTCTTCAAACAACCAAAAATATATATCCAAAAATGGATACCAGAGAAAATAAATGAATTAATTGATGCCAAAGTTTCGATTTCGCAGTTCGAATTGTGAGCATAAAAAAGAACAAGAACTAGCCAACACGCACGCGGGAAAGTAGTTGCGCACTTGCACATGGCCGATGCTCCACCGGCCCAACCGCACTAATAACACCGTGTCCGTACTTGATCTACGTCGCCCCTTTCGTCAATGG
This sequence comes from Secale cereale, assembly GCA_902687465.1. NCBI lineage: Eukaryota > Viridiplantae > Streptophyta > Magnoliopsida > Poales > Poaceae > Secale > Secale cereale. The sequence continues at coordinate 701,278,487 of LR738713.1, forward strand.
TTTGGTTAACGTTTGACCCTATGCGTCATGACGATGGATTAAGTACTAAGCGCAACCACTCTGTTGTAGCGCGATCACTAGCCAGAATGGTCACCACGGTGACCACTACTCCTGCTGCATTTGGCTGTCCAAGGTAAGCAAAAACCAAACCACGGTGCATAATGAGACGGCCGTGAGAATGCTAGGCAGGGTCATCTTCTGCGTGGTGATCGCCGCGGCCGTCCTCGCCGTCGTCCTGCTCGCCACCGTCTCCCCTCTCCCTCACCGGTCCACCGCGCGCCCCCGGGGCCTCCGCGACATCACGGTGTACATCCATCCGGCGGCGCCAGGAGCCGCGACGCAGCAGCGGCTGCACCAGGGCGCCGCGCACGGAGGCGAACGGGCGGCGAGCGCGCTGGTGTTCCGCCACCGGATGACGGCGGGGCCGGCGATCACGTCAAGAACCGTCGGCGCGGCCTCGGGGTTCGTGCTCCCGGGCGAGCGCGGCTCGGCGATGTCGGCGTTCGACACGGTGCACCTGGCGTTCGACGCGCCCGGGCTGTCCGGCAGCCTCTGCGTGGAGGTGGCCAGGGGCAAGGAGGCGCTCCGCGTGGTGGGCGGCACGGGCGCGTTCGCGTTCGCGCGCGGGCACGGCGCCGTCCTGCGCCCGGAGCGCGGGAGGCGGCCGCTGGACGACGGCGGCGCCGCGACGGCGTTGCGTCTTGAGCTGAGCGTCGCGTCCGATGGCTAACAACTATGAGAGGAGAGAGCCAATTAGAATTCCTTTCCTTTTCTCCTATAATGCAGCTTTGGGTTGATTGCGTGAGAGTGATACGCCAAAACTTGCGTGGTCACTAGTTTGTTTCCATTCAATCATAGTAAGAAGTATTTTGAGTGGAGACTGGGAACACAGGTTACGAGTTCATCAGAGTTCGTATGCTTTTTCTTACCCTCAAAAAGAGTTTGTATGTTTTTTCTTCGCCTCTTCTTTGCACAACGGGGTATATAGCAACTCCACGGGTTCAAGTTCGTACGTCTTGTGCTGATTCGGAAAAGAATAATATCAGGGCAGGGCTCATAACAATTTCAGGTATACTGATTTTGAACTAAAACCATGACGAGTAATTTGGAACGGAGAGAGTATGATCCAAGAAAATACAAAGCAACTCTTATGATCCGGCCCCACAAACGACCACGAATGCGCCCGGGTGCGTCCGCGGCACTGACCGGGCACCCCTCAAATAATGTAATCCAAATCCAAACACCTCAGTTATCATATCTTAAATCCATACAAAATCATGCAACTACGTTGATGCACACGCCTAGTCCGGCTCCTCTATCACTACTAACTAAACATGTCACCGGGCTTCCAAAATTTGGCATGTTTGGCTATGGTGGAGTTAATCTAGGGCCGCCCTTGCCCTTCAAGGCGCCCTTGTCGTACTTCTCACGGAAGTACCAGCCAAAGACGCAATACGGATCGAGCTGGATCTGCTCATCGCCGGAGCTGTTCTCGCCGTCACTATCCACCTTCTCCTCCTTCGGTGACAGTCAGGCCATGGCACGGACCGCCCGATTCTGCTCTCGGGCTTGGGTGCGTGTGTTCCTCCGTTGTCATTTCTTCACAATGCGGGCACATATGGCCTCCTCCTCTACGGCCGCTCACGCCGCCGCGGCCATTTCCGTTGCTATATGGGCCAGAACGGCCCTTATCCTCACCTTCCCACGGCTGACCACCCGTTCCCGTGGGACTTATAGTCTCCCCGACTGGTGATGCAGAAGGAGGGGGGTTTCGCCTGCCGGGACCGCGATGATCCAGCCCCAGAAGACCCGAGTGCCCGTTGAGCCGATGCTATGGAGTCGCGGTGGACGGATCCGTCCATCGGCCGGGCGCTGTCCTCCCGGGAGCGGCTAAGTGCAATGCGGTCCGCCATTGCCTCCTCCAACCCGCACCGGATGACACCACAGTCAACGAATCCGGACTAGTCGGAGCTAGATCCGCTGCTTGTCATGCCGGAGGCAGACGGAAACTACCGAAGGTGAACTCGGGTGACAGAGGGGAGTGGCTAGGGTTTAGTCCGGCGAGCGGATGAGGACAAATATATGTGGGGTCTGGTGGGCCAGCATGAGTCGGGCCGACATAGCGGGCGTGCTCGGGCGCGCTCGGACGCCCCTATTTTCGCTCCATATTTGGGCCGTATATGAGGGTTGCCGGACAACTGTCCGATGCTCGATTAGCGGTTGCTTCTTCATTTTAACTCGCGAAGCGGTACGAAGGAAGGTGACACATCCGGTGGCAGATGGACGATGATGAAGTCTTCTCGCGCTCTTCTCCTCATTCAAACTTAACTGAATTTAAACTACAGTAGCATTGTCTTCAGATAGAACGTTGTTGGATCGTGATAACTCCCCCTGATGAAGATCAAACTTGTCCTCAGGGTTTGAATTGAAGGAAAACTTTCTAAATGAATGTTGCGTCTTCCCGTGTAGTTTCCACCGGTGGTAAGTTACTCCATTTGGTCAACCAATGGACTACAGGGATCTCGATGTCCCCTTCTTTGGTAGGAGTCCCCTTACTTCCTTGGTAGGAGTCAAATGACTACGGCTATGACCGGGGCATCAAAATATACTCCCTCCGTCCGGAAATACTTGTCATCAAAATAAAGAAAAGGGGATGTATCTAGATGTATTTTAGTTCTAGATACATCCCTTTTTGTTCATTTTGATGACAAGTATTTTCGGACGGAGGGAGTATATGCGTAGAGGGACGGAAGGGTGGCGCCGGAGTAACCGCCTCAACAACTGCATGCCATTAACATGGACGACATACAGATGAACGGGCGCCCGCGGAGTAGTCACCTGCGCCGTTTCGGCGCTGGTGGCACTTTCTCGGCCGGCGCACCGCTTCAATACCAGCGCCATTGCCGCGTTGGAGATGCCCTTACACAGGCAACTCATATATAGTGCATGAGATACTTGTAAGTTATAAAATTTTGGACGTCTATGTTGTTCATGGACCAAGAAGTAGTAGTGAACAATATCAACGATTCTTAAGATCTTTTTTGTTTCTTTCAAAAATAAAATAAAATAAAATAAAATAACCTTTTATACGTAAAGTGGTACTCCCCATATTACTTAGAGTTGTTGTATCTAACACTATTTTCTGCCGAATGAAGCCACACCATGAACAGCCCCGGAATCATCTAAACAGATGCCCCCTCCGTTCCAAAATAGATGACCCAACTTTGTAGCAACTCCATCGGTTGCATAATCAAGCAAAAGCAAAGCAAAGATACCCAGTTGCTCATATAGACGCACTTTTCTTTCTTCTCAGCCACCATAGTTAGGCTTGTGGACTAGTAGAGGAAGGCCACTGGCACAACAACTCATACTACTAATTATCAAAAGTCACTCCAAAACTATCTTGTGAACTGGGAAGTCAGTGTCATCCGTGAGTTCTTCGAGCACCTCCAACCTCTCGCACTCATGCCACTCCCGCCGGTGCGGGAGAATCTCCAGTCCGACGAGCTCCTGCTCCTTGTCCTCCACGATGTGCCCGTCGAGCAAATGGACGCGCACCAGCCGCCGCGACGCCCTCATGATCCGCTTCACAAAGCCGGTCTGCCACGCCGCTCCATCGAAGCCGATGACCACGAGTTCTCTCAGGTGACGGTGCTGTGGTTGCTCGACCTGCACGTCTAGCCATCCAGCAGCACTCACCTTCTCCAAGTTATTGTCAAACTGCATTCAGATTTTCAGAGTTCAGGATATTTGCTTTGCAGAAATATTTCAAAACCGAAAAGGTGCGTGTTTTGACGAAAAATAAACATAGTTATTAGGTTATTTGGTCGACAAGGGACAGACATGAACATGGAGCGACTGCAAGTAAGGCGCGGCAGCAAATAGGATGAATATCCAGAATGTATCCCAGTCCATTGGCCCGTTTGCAATGAATAACTTCTTCAGATTGTTAAGCGGGCCGATTATGGCGGTTGGTTTAAGCCACATCTGCAGACATGATATAGTGATATTTAGAACCACCTTATGTAGCAATGCAACATTATGATTGATAAAGACAAGATCATTTCAGGAATGGCTCCTCACCTGATGCCCTCTCAATTGCAGAAAAAGCTCCTCTACTGGTGGCGGCACCCCTTTAAAGAATCTGCGTAGTGGATGCGTGTTTTTCCTAGGAACCAAATCATGCTCGCCAGTATATGCATATCCAGTTTCCAAGAAGTTCAAACTCACATGCCTAAGCCGAGGCACCTCACCGTAGCGTAGTTTGGTTGGCTGACCCCGACAAGCAAATGTTTCAAGACAAGGCACTGAAGTCAGATAGATTTTATAAATATCGCAGTTGTCCACTTGCAGATTCTTCAACCTTGAGTTAGGAAAATTGGCGCGTAAAGGAACTGGGCTATGCGGACCATCCCTCAGCCTCAAATCCACCAGCTGCAAGCAATCTCTCAGAATATCGTATACGAGGTGGGGTCTTGAACTTCCCTTGCACAGAGTAATTGTTGTGAGCCTCTGAAAAGACAAGGGGGGTGTTCCATAATAATGACAGAAATTGGACAGCAGAAGGCGTTTCAGCCGCACATTCTGGCATCTATCTAACCGATAGAATCCAAATTGCTTGCAAGAGCTCTCGACAACAATCTCTATATCTTCAACCCCCCATCTGCCAACCGCTGCCGCAAACCATTCCTCAAGACAGGGCCTCCAAAAGGTTTGAAGCCGCAGCTTCTGGAAAGACCGCCGCTGAACATTATCAGGAGGCAGAAGGAATGCATTCACCCGTTTAACATAGCATCGCATGGCCAGACGCTCATAACGTTGCAGGATGGGTGTGAGCAGACGGATTTTCCACATCCACCGGTCACTCAGGTCTTTGATGGCATTATACCGATCGTACTTGTCACAGATGTCAGTCAGATTCTGAGTCCTCTTCACCACCTCATAGCTGGCCTTAGTCTCCATAGCTATTTTCTTGAGCCTGTGATAGCGTGGAGGGAGAATATCATAAATGGAAAGATCATAAAATGCGTGTGATCGCCGAGGAAGATCGAGCCACCGCTTTGAAAGGACAGTGGTGGTTATTGTCGTGCGCGCGTCTAGCTTGTCAAGGATCATGATCAGTATCTCCTCAGGTAAGCTGCTGATCATGTCCTCGCAGCAGCTGCTGTGTTCCTCCTTCGTACGCATCTGGTTTCATTTCCATGTGAAAGAATACGGAGTTATGGTCAGTGAATTCCAAGATGCTTACCCAGATAAGTAAGCTACTTGTATTAAAAAGTACTCCCTTCGTTCCTAAATATAAGTCTTTTTAGAGATTTCAACACGGACTACATACAGATGTATATTGACATATTTTAGAGTGTAGAATCACTCATTTTGCTTCGTATGTAGTCCACGTTGGAATCTCTAAAAAGACTTATATTTAGGAATGAAGGGAGTACTTCCTTTGTAAAGAAATATAGTAATCTAAAAGGTCTTGTATTTCTTTACAGATGGAGTAATTATTATCAAGACCTCTAGTAATGAAGGGGGTACTTCCTTTGTAAAGAAATATAGTGATCTAAAATGTCTTATACTTCTTTACAGATGGAGTAATTATTATAAGACCTCTAGTATCACAGCGACAAACACCTTGAAGAGTGTTTTTATCAGAAACAAACAAAATAGCAACGTTCTTTTGCAGGGAAAACTAAATAATGACGTGAACAAGGAAACAGTTTAAGAGCAATTCTAAGGGCATCTTCAACGCAAGACGCCTGTAGAGGTGCTTATGGAAATAAAATAAATACGATGAAGATTAAAAGCATGTAAGCGCCTCCTCCTTTTCAATGCTAGACTCTAATCACAGGCGCTAAAGAACCAGCGACTGCACTCTGGGCTTCGTCTCGTGCGGTAGAAAAAATCACAAGCGCCTGAATCCTTTTCTGGCATCGATGCCATAGGTGACGCCAGGATTGGAGGGCCTAACTGCCCTTCGGCAAGGAAACAAATCCTGGCGCCCCTCTCTTAGCGTCCTCGTTGGACATGCCCTAACAAGTAGATAGATTAATTAACCCAAAAAACACAGCAAAAAATCACCTTAAACTGCGCTGTCTCTGTCTACGGCATCAGTATATATTGATACAGTTTTGCTAAATCACATCTAGATGTGCGATATGTATTGCACATCTAAATCCTATGGCATTGATCTTACATGGAGATTCGTGCGAGTATTTTCTTGATTCTGTTTCTTTTTCTGCATATATGCTGGATTTGCGTGGACACCAGTTTAATTGCTGGACTAGTTTGAACATTAATTAGCAGCGAGAGCAGAATTGCTTCCAAAAGATGTGAAATTTATATATAGGTATAACAGGAGGAGGAGGAGGAGGGAGAGGGGATTGGGGGAAAAAAATTATATGAGACCAGGTCTCATATAATGCACGTGAGACCCACTCTGATGGATGACACGTACTCAGGATCGGCAAATTCCCAACACGTACTCAGGATCGGCAACTTGGGACATGTAACCACCGGCCAGCGCTCCATTCAAGAAAAATAAAACCTCCACCCGGCCTTGGTGGCCCTGTAATGGTGGCCCAGGTGCTTCGACGACGAGAGTAATGTTGGGAGGCGTGCTACAACTGCTTCTACGACCACGATGCTGTTATGAGGCATGCTACAACGATAGCTCGACTCATTCCATGACCGTGGTGGTGCTATCCACCGTGCTACGACGGCGGCCAGACTGCTTCAACGTTGTTGCTTCGACGTCCGCCACATCGTCGCGACGACTTTCTTCCGCACGGCCGCGTTGTGCTTCAACGACATGTGTTTGTTAGAGTTGTGTCGAATATTATTGTACAAGGTAGGTTACAGTGGGACTTGGTTTTAGACTGGTGTGTAGACATGATATGAAGTCGTGTCCAAGTAGAACACTTGTATCCTAGGCCTCTCATATATAGTGGAGGTAGACACACGATGTAACCTATGTGTCACACCCTGATTTTCATGCCACAACACTTAAGCTAATAATCATGCTAAAAATGTGGTTTGGCAAAAACTTTTGAGTGTTTTTAACCTTGCTTGATTGGTTTTCTATTTGTTGTTTGCTAGTGCTCTAAAAATCAAATAAATCATCCAACTCTTACACTTCATCTCCTTGATCCAAAACCTTTTCCCAATGATCATGCCATGTGTGAGACCAGTATAGTATTTTCTTAAAAATATTTTGGCCAAATAGTATTTTCTAAAATTAGTTTTCCAAAACCCCTTGAATTGAGGTTTGTACTGCAAGTACCTTATTTAGGGTGTGAAAAATCTTTCAAAAAGTATATTTGAATCCCATTAGGTATAGGACTCCCATAAACCACAAAATTATATTTTTAAAAGTTATTTTTATATTTTATTTAAATGCTTTTTCTTTAGGCCAAAAATGGTCTTTAATAGGTTAAAATTATTTAACTGTTTCAAAAAATATTTGTGAAAATTCAGAGAGACTCCTAGGACATATATTGTTCATATATAAGAGTTTCAACACATGGTCATGTTCAAAATATTGGGCAAATCCTTCCAAAACCCTTACTGGATATTTCAAGCTTTTGAAATATTTACAAAGGAACTATTCTCTAAAAATTCCAGGGAAATTCTATCATGTCAGATATGACATATTTGATGATCTTACAAAGCCTCATGCCTTGAAGATCAATAAAATATCATCTAATCCCCTCAAAACCATTTCTGACCATTTTGAAATTTGAGCAACTTTACATTGCCAAACTTGTCCAAATGCTCTCAAACATGGTACACATGCTAAAATGGTCTAATTATGCATGTAGACCAAAAGGCACAAGTATTGGAGAAGCATAACTTGATCTAAGTGCCCCAAAACCCTTTCTGACCAGATCCGAATTTGAACAACTCTACATTGCCAACTTTTTACTTGTGGTCCCAAATTTTGTGGACATGCTCACAACCCCAAATGATGACACTACACTAAGTGGTGAATCAAGGAGGGATGCTTTTCTTAACTTAATCTTGGAAAATCCATTTCTGTTGATTTCTAGGGTTTACAAAAGTTGCATTGGCAAGTTTGCCCAAATGAGCTCAAATTTGATGAAAGGGCCTAAATATATGTGTCATTTCATCCTGTTAAGTATCATGTCATTTGGATTCCATTTGCTTGCCCAACACATCATCAAACACCTTCTGGTAATTTTCCAAAACTGTCACTTTTACCTCTTTCCTTGTTCTCCATGAGCTTAACTTTTTACCAGGGCCTATCCTAGTCACCTTCTACCTCCAGTAACTCTCCCATGACTAGGTCTCTCCTACTGGCTCCCCAGAGCACCCAAGGCCACATCCCACTTCTTTACTCCTCCCCTGACCCCCTAGACACCATTGGGCAAAATGGACGCGTCCAGAGCGCGTGGGACATGGCCATGCCGGCCACATGGGCGCTCTGGAGCGCGCTACAGTGTGCTCCCGCACTGTAGCCGCGTCCTGCCCGAGGCACCCGACAACCTGGGGCATTGGGATTGTGTCCCCCGAGGCCGCCTCGACGTCCGGGACATGCTAGACGGTCGGCCCCCACCTCCTTCTCTCTCCGGCGACCTCTGTCACGCGTGCCCGAGCACCGCCCGCGTCCCTGGCATGCCTTGCACTCGTTCCTCTCTCCCTCTCTCTTTCCCTGGTCGTAGACCACGCCCAGAAAGACCCCCGACTCGAAGACAAGCCCCCCCGTGGCCTACAGGGACGGCTACGGCCTCGTCGGCGCACGGCCCGCGGTGCACCACACCCTCTTCTATATAAGGCCGCCCGGGTCCTCATCTCCGCCCCATTTGCTTCCCCTAGCTCCCGTGCACCCGCTGGACCAACCCACACCTCTCCCCGCGCCCTCAATGCATCACCATGGCTAGAGCCTAGCCGACAGACTCCGCTCGAATCTGTGCCAACCTGAGCCCCTCCTCTCCACCTCTCCACTCCAGAGCCCCCTCACCACAACCGCCGACTCGCCCCACACTCCATTTCCTCCTCCATGTGCCAGCCTCGCCGTGCCAAACCTCGCCGACGGTCCCCTCCGCAGCCATCCGAGCCATCGCCGCTACAGCCCTCCCTGGCGTGCGTGAAGCACATGGATGGATGCGGCAGGTCCTCCTGAGCACGCGGTGGCCAGATCACCAGAAACGGCGGCCTGTGGGGCCGGCCAGCCGCCGTCGAAGCCTCCCCTTCCTCTGCTCTGTTTGAGCGGGAGGTGGGAGATGAACCCGACAACCGGGCTGTAATGCCCAGGATGGAGTTATACCTCCTACGTGTCGAGGCACGACTTAAAGGCATAAATCCATCCTAGAATGATCTCAAGTTTGGTAATCTTTGCACAACTCATGTAAAAGAGGGGATAGTAAACAGAAAATAGTTGGCTTACACTCGCCACGTCACAGAATTACAGTACAAGTCTCAAACATCATACATTAAGAACATCACAACCCTCTAAGGGCAAAAGCCAAATGTCAAAGTACCAAACTTAGATAAATAAACCACAGGCGGATCGAATCCTAGTAAGAGTCTCCACTACTGATCATCCGGGTATCGCACATAGTACCGACTACGCTCCTCGTCGTACTCCCAATCCAGCTCGGTGCCATCACCTGGATAGCTCACAGCTGGACCTGTATCTGGTGTGTGAAGTAACTGTGAGCCACAGAGGACTCAGCAATCCCGTCTCCGGGTAACAAGACTATCAAAGCCTTTGGGTGAGGATAAGGCTGAAGAAAAGAATAAGTGTCTGCAGCAGCAACTAGCAACTAGCTTACGTGAGTGAGAGCGAGAAGAGAAAGCCTCGGCGAGAAGTGATCACGAAGTGATCCTAGCTACAAGCTCAACAATCATAACCCCTCCGTGTTCAACTCCCGAATCCCTATTCGGAAATTGACAGTCACGGAACACACGCTGGTAGTGTATTAGAAACATTGTGTCAAGTTATCTACAACCGGAATTAACAAGCTCCCATCTGCCACATAACCGCGGGCACGGCTTTCGAAAGTTCAAACCCTGCAGGGGTGTTCCAACTTGACCCATTACAAGCCCACGATCCGCGGAGTCGCAACTCCAAAGTGGGAAGACCCGAGTATTCTCGGAATCCCGTGCTCAAGATATACCGAGCTAAGATAAGGCTAATCCAGCAAATCCTCCCGGCGTGCCGACACCCTGATAGTAGCCGCGCGTATCTCGTCTCAGGCCACGACCGGATGAGACATCCTACGGGTTTTTACCAAACCTCGAGTTTCCTTGAGGTGGCCCCGCAGTCCGCTCATTTCGGACCAACACTCATGAGGAGCACTGGCCCGGGGTTGTTGATTAAGAAAAAGGGTTTATAACTCCCTATGCAAGTTTAGTTTGTTATTAGGCAAATAGTACCAATGTTGGGACTTGCTGGAAAAGACTTAGCACTTAGCGGTTTATCGAGGGGGTCCCATACACCCCAACCGTGTTAGGAACGCATAATCAAGGAACATAATACCGGCTTATACGGATCCTAACGGCATGAGTGGAACAAAACACCAAGCAAAAGGCTTAGCCTTCCACCCTTGCTAATATATAGATGATTTCATTTTAAGCATTTATATAGTGTGATATAACCCAACCAAACTTCAACATGAAGCAAGCATCTTCGATCTTCACCTGCAACTAGCAATGCTATAAGAAGGGCTGAGCGAAGCGTACTTAGCCAAGCAATGGTTTGCATAGGTAGGTTGGTTAAACATGGCGATTGGTTACAAGTAGGAGGCTGACAAGAAGATCATGGGCATCGAGGCAAAACTATAGATCGAGACTACTAGCAATAGGCAAAGATAGTAATGTTATCGGGGTTCGGTCATCTTGCCTGAAGAGAAGTCGTTCGGATCGTAAGAAGGGTCCTCGTGCTCAACCTCGTTGGAAACCTCGTGCTCAACCTCGTACTCGGTCTCAGCTTCCGGCTCTAAACAAAACAATCACACCAAGCACCAATCAACAAGATGCAATGCGCAATCGGAAAAGATGAATGCATGATGGATGCACTAAGGATGCACACGGAGCACGGCAAATATCACTCAAGCAAATCACCTCAAAACATGATAACAATCTGATATTATTAATCTACACAGAAAATCAATCAAGTTTGATATAAGAATCGCTGAAATCGGAGTTACGGGCTAAAAGTTATGCCCGAAACAAGATTTGAGCGAAAGCTGAAAATTACAGCAACATAGCAACTTCGGAGCTCAAAATAATTGAGCTACCGCATTTAAATAACATGTCAAAGGACATGAACACAAACTAGACATATACTACAGCAACTAAGTCGAAAGGTGCACCCCAACGGTGCCACGGATCAATAGCAATGATCTTGGACATATTGAACTTGACAATAAAATTCTGGCAGCAGAATTTTATTGAAACTTTGGAGCAAAAGATAAACATGCTACAGCCACTCAAATGGACATGTGAGGACATGGATGGAAAGACAACAATGTATACTACAAGGAACAATCAAAATCCACTCCAAAACTATCATGCTTTGTCCTAGAACATCACACGAACATGGCATCGGAACGTTACAGATTTTAGACTTAGTGAAAAATCACTAAGTCCTAAAACAGCAATATCATCATAGCATATAAAAGAGCATGTTTAAGTCACCTCGAAACTAATCATGGCAAAAGGTAAGCACCTCATCAAAGTACACATGAAGGTGATCCCGAAACACACAAGCATGCTTCATGTAGGTAAACACAACGATTGCAACGAGCTCAACAAGATGGCATTTCATAACAAGCGAAAACACATCACAGCCACATAGCACTTTGCAACGATGATAACAAGGCAATAATAAATCTACCATGCAACCTATCACATACAACACGTAGAGCATGGCAAGACGAACACGTGGACAAGTCATTTGCATCAATCGGATAAACGTGCTAAAAGATATCACATGGCAAAGGTGGCATAAAAATAACACATAGCAGCAGTTTATAACATGATGCACTCTTGCAACAGCAAAACGAGCACCTAAATGATCTCTAACATGCATGACAACAACAGGTAAAACGTAGAGCAAGTCTCCACGAACGTCTGGACATATTATACGCGCGAAACGGAGAAACAGACAAAAAGTTATGCATGGTCAAACATTGCATCACAGAACAATTTAACAGGGACTTAGGGATTGGGGAGACAACCTCACAGATCCAGATCTGGAGTCAACGGCCCAACAAGATGGATTCGGCCCAGCGGCGGTGCGGCCCGAGGCGGAGAGGGGCGGCGGCCCGCGGTGGCGCTGGAGGGGCCCAGCCGGCGGCGGCCCGCGGGAGTGGAGGCGGCAGCCCGCGGCGCGGTGGCGCGGCTGGCGGAGGGGCCCGGCCCGCCCGGCGAGGCTGGCGGCGAGGCCCGGTGCGGGGCCTGGTGCGGGGCCTCGGCCCAGGCGGACGCGGCCTGACCGGTCAACGCGGAAGGCGGGGAAGACTGGGCCGCGACGGGGAGGGAGCTGGCGGCTGCGGTGGATGCGAGCGGCCCGCCTGGCGCGGTGCGGTCTGGTGGCGCGGAGCGGAGGGAAGGGAGGCGGCTCGGCGAGGGAGGCCGAACTGGGCCTGGCAGCTCGGGCCGCTGGCGACTCGGGGGAAGTGGTCCTCGCAGTCGCGGCGTACGGGCCCGGTCGCGGTCGCGGTGAGGAGAACGCTGTCGATCGAGGGGCCTGGCTCCTGCGGTCGCTCGAGGCCGCAGAGCCTGACCGACGAAGGATCCGGTTGGATCGCTCGAGGAGGATCTGGCTGGGAAAAAATCGAGGGAGGATTCCAAGTGGAGAGGAAGGGGAAGATTGGATCTGAAAAACTAGGGAAAAAAAGAAAGGGATGCCCCAAATTAGACCTAGGGGGTCTATATTTAGCAGTTTTTAGGGTTAGGGGGGAATTTAGGGGCGCTAGGAGCCCTCCGATCGCGATCCGACGGATCCGATCGCGGGGATAGTTTTAAAGGGCCTAGGAGAAGAAAACAGACTGCAGTAGGGGTGTTTCCGGGACACGAAGTGAAGGCACTTCGGACCCACACGAACAACGGATGGAATAGCAACGGAGTCCAAACGAGACGAGATTTGAGAGGCGGGTTGCACACAACAAAACAACAACACAGACAACAACCTCGCGGCACACCGGTAACGTTAAACGCCCGAACAACAAAGTAGGCCTACGGGACGTCACGGACACGTGAGGGAGCTCCGGAACGCGAAACGGACAACGGGAAGAAACACGCGGAACCGGATGCAACTGACAACACAAATGCAATGCGATGCACATGTCTACATGATATGAATGAATGCCACACACTCACACAACAAAACGACGAAAACCCGAAAGACAAGAAACCCGGAATGGAAATAGATGAAGCCGGAGATATATTATATACCCAAAAGGGAAAGTATTACATCCGGGGCATTACAAACTCTCCTCAACTACAAAAGATCTCATCTCGAGATCTAGGACTGGAAAAAGGAAGGGTACTCAGAACGAAGATGATCTTCTCGTTCCCAGGTAGCTTCTCGGTCGGTGTGATGTGACCACTTGACTTTCAGAAACTTGATGGACTTGTTGCGGGTCTTGCGTTCGGTTTCTTCGAGAATAGCAACAAGATGCTCTCGGTAGGACAGGTCTTGTTGAAGATCAATCTCCTCAAACGGAATCATGCGCTTAGGTGCCTTGAAGCATTTGCGAAGTTGAGACACATGGAAGACATCATGAACATTGGCGAAGTTTGGGGGGAGCTCAAGCTGATAGGCTAGGTCGCCTCTTTTGCCAAGAATCTTGAAAGGCCCGACGTATCTAGGAGCAAGTTTTCCATTGATACCGAATCTTTGGGTTCCTTTCATCGGAGAAACTCGGAGATAGACATGATCGCCGATGTCGAAAGCCAAATCACGATGCTTGCCGTCATAGTAGCTCTTCTAACGCGACTGAGCGGCCTTGAGATTCTCACGTATGACTTTGCACATTTCTTCGGCTTCTGAGATCAAGTCATTGCCAAGGAGTTGACGTTCGCCTGTTTCAGACCAGTTGAGAGGGGTACGACACTTTCTGCCATAGAGAATTTCAAACGGTGCTTTGCCTGCACTTGCTTGAAAGCTGTTGTTGTAAGAGAACTCGGCAAATGGAAGGCAGTCTTCCCATTTCATGCCGAAGGAGATGACACAGGCTCTGAGCATGTCTTCTAGAATCTGATTCACACGCTCGACTTGACCACTAGTCTGAGGGTGAAAAGCAGTGCTGAACCTGATCTTAGTGCCCATGGCGGACTGAAAGGAGTCCCAGAACCTTGATGTGAACAAGCTTCCACGGTCTGAGGATATCACTTGAGGAATGCCATGTAGGGACACAATTCTGGAAGTGTACAACTCTGCAAGTTGAGCTGCATTGATTGATTCTTTGACTGGAAGAAAGTGAGCGACTTTGGTAAGCTTGTCAATCACCACAAAGATAGCATCATTTCCTCGCTTGGATTTAGGAAAACCAGTGACGAAGTCCATTTCAATGTGGTCGAACTTCCACTCGGGAATAGGAAGAGGTTGGAGAAGACCGGCTGGACGTTGATGTTCTGCTTTCACTCTTCTGCATACATCACATTCATTCACGAATTGGGCAATCTCCCTTTTCATGCGTGTCCACCAGTAGGATTGCTTGAGGCCTTGATACATCTTTGAACTGCCAGGATGAATGGAAAGGAGAGAATCATGAGCTTCTTCCATTATGAGCTTCCTGAGATCACCTTTGGGAACAACGAGTCTGTCCTCGAAGAACAAGGTATCTCTCTCATCAACACGGAAGCACTTGTATTTTGGAGTGCCCTTTGCAATCCCATGTTTCACTTTCTTCACCATGGTATCACTGAGCTGGGCCTCACGGACTTGATCTTCCAAGGTAGGAGCAATTTGGAGATTTGCAAGAAAACCCTGCGGAACAACTTGGAGGTTGAGTTTCCTGAATGCTTCACAAAGCTCAGGCTGGTACGGCTTGATAAGAAGGCTGTTGCAATATGCCTTTCTGCTCAAAGCATCTGCAATCACATTCGCCTTGCCAGGAGTGTATTCAATGCTGGGATTGTACTCTTGGATCATTTCAACCCAACGAGTCTGACGGAGGTTCAGATGCGGCTGTGTGAAGATGTACTTCAAGCTCTTGTGATCGGTGAAGATGTCGACCTTTCTGCCCAACAACAGATGTCTCCACGTAATCAGAGCATGTACCACAGCTGCTAGCTCGAGATCATGTGTGGGATAGTTCTTCTCACTTGGCTTTAGCTGACGAGAAGTGTATGCCACAATTCTCTTATCTTGCATAAGCACACCACCAAGACCTTGAAGAGAAGCATCGCAGAATACTTCATAGGGCTTGGTTTCATCCGGAAGAGTCAGAACTGGAGCAGAGACAAGCTTCTCTTTGAGGGTTTTGAATGCCACTTCACATTCGGGAGACCAAAAGTATTTGACATTCTTCTGAAGCAGGTTGGAAAGAGGCTTGGCAATCTTGGAGAAGTTTTCAACAAACCTTCTGCAATAGCTGGCAAGACCGAGAAAACTGCGGAGCTGCTTGACGTTCTGAGGAGCTTCCCAGTTGACAATTGCTTCAACTTTCTCGGGATTAACCGCAATACCGTCAGCTGAGATGATGTGGCCCAGGTACAAAACCTTATCGAGCCAAAACTCGCACTTTGAGAACTTGGCATAGAATTTATGCTCTCGGAGTCGATCAAGAACCAGTCGTAAGTGCTTTTCGTGATCTTCTTCATTCTTGGAAAACACCAGAATATCATCCAGATACACTAGCACAAACTCGCCAGTATAGGGGTTGAAGATGTAATGCATCATCCTTGAAAAGGTAGGAGGAGCATTGGTGAGACCGAAGGACATGACGGTATACTCGTATGAACCGTAGCTCGTTTTGAAGGCCGTCTTGGGAATGTCTTCCTCGCGAATGCGAATTTGATGATAGCCCATTCGGAGGTCAAGCTTAGAGAACACTTTAGCTCCTTTGAGCTGCTCGAAGAGTTCGTTGATGTTGGGGAGCGGATATTTGTTCTTAATCGTCTTCTTGTTCAATGGCCGGTAGTCAACACAGAGACGCTCCGTGCCATCTTTCTTCTTGACAAATAAGACACCACAGCCCCATGGAGACGTACTAGGCCTAATGAGACCCATACTCTCCTGCTTATCAAGCTGCTTCTTCAATTCCTTCAATTCATCCGGAGAGAGCTTGTACGGACGCCGGCATGCTGGCTCAGTACCCGGCTCGAGTTCAATGACAAACTCCACCTGACGGTGTGGAGGCATGCCTGGAAGTTCTTCAGGAAAAACGTCTTGATATTCGTTCACCACAGGAATTTGATTTATGGCATTAATTTCGCCCTTATCATTAAGAGAGAAAAGCCGGATAGTGTTATCCCTTGAGGCAAAGATAATCACATCTTCATCAGAATGAGTCAACTTGACTTCTTTTTGAGCACAATCAATATGAGCATCATGCTGAGAAAGCCAATCCATTCCGAGGATGAGGTCGATGTCAGAATTACCAAGAATCACCGGAGAAGCCAAAAATCGATAATCACCCATGCGAATAGAAACATCCGGAGCATATAATCTAGAAGTCATGCATCTTCCCAGAGAAATCACTTGCAACTCCTTTGGCAAGGCCATGGTGCCCACATTATACTTGGATGCAAATGGGAATGACATGAAAGAATGTGAAGCACCCGAATCAAATAACACTTTAGCTGGAAAAGAGTTAACTGGAAGGTTACCCAAAATGACATCAGAAGAAGCCTCCGCTTGTGCTGCATTCATCAGATTGACCCTTGCTGCCTTTGGATCATGCCTGACAATAGCTGAACTCACAGGTGGAGGAGGAGGAAGACGCTTCGGATTCGGACATCTGTTGGCATAGTGACCTTTCTGAGTGCATTTGTTGCAAGTCACTTCTGAGAGAGGACGGAAATGAGAGCCACTTGACTTGGAGCCTTGAGACTGAAACTGCTTCTTCGACTGGTTGCTCGGGTTGGGTGGGTGGGAGAAACCACGACCACTAGAGTTCTTGTAGTTGGAGTTGTTGGAGTTGTTGTATGGAGCTCGAATCACTGGAGGAGGAGGAAGCCGGAATTTCTGTTGTTTCGCAGCCAACTGAGACGATGAGGAAGAGTGAACAGCATCTCGAATTCTCTTCTTAGAAGCCTCCATCTTAAGCTGAGCTGCTTCTTGTTTCAAAGCCATGTTATAGAACTTGTCGAATTCATCGGGCTCGAACAAAGTGAGAGCAAGCTGAAGTTCATCTTTGAGACCTCCACGGAACTGATAGATTTTACTCTTGGCATCAGGAATGTCTTGCTTGGCATAGCGAGCGAGGTTTTGGAACTTGACATTATACTGATAGACTGTCATGGAGCCCTGCTTCAGGTTGCGGAATTGCTCACGCATACCCTCGATGACACTTGTAGGAATGTGGTGCGAACGGAAATCCTTGCAGAAATTCTCCCAAGAGATCACTTGACCCGGCCTGGAGTCTTTGTACTGCTGCCACCAGTCAGCTGCTTGATCTTTCAGTTGGAAGGCTGCAAACTTCACATAGTCATCTTCCTTCACGTTACTGCACTCAAAATGCTTCTTTATGTCGGTCAACCAATCCTCAGCATCAAGAGGGTCGACACAATAACTGAAAGCTTTAGGATTGTTGGCCAAGAACTGGTTGAGAGTAGCATGGTGCTGCTGGAAGAAGTTGCCTTGATTCCCTGGAACACCCTGATTAGCTTGATTAGTTTGCATCATCTGCATCATCTGCATCATCAACTGAGTGTTCTGAGCAGTAGTCTGCATAATTGCTCTCCAAGCCTCAGGCGGAGGAGGAGGGGAAGGAGGATGATCTGGGATCTCTTCCACCTCTGGGTTAGCGTTGGGAACCCTTTTCGGAGCCATCCTGTAAGAGATGACCACGAATCAGCAATTGATTGACAAAAGGTATAAGCTGAATCAATGGAATGAATTGCAACAAGTCTTCACAATAATCATTCGAACAATAAGAACGAATGAAATCATCCGAACAAGAGGAACGAATGAATTTCTCAGTTAAATGATAACATCAATCTTCACGAGAAGCCACATAGGGGACAAAATGAAAATAAGAAAAAGCAACAAGGTACGGATGGAACAAACACAAGAGAGGAGTTTCGTTCTAACATCTTTGTGCTGAAAGCATATGAACGCGTTACGAAAAGGTTTTGCAATCCCCGGATCAGCATAGCCAAGGACCCTTTAAGATGCAACTCCTGATAGTAACATCGGTCATATAACCCCTTCACTCAATGTCGAACCCCGAACTCACTAACCTGCATTCGTTGGAAGAATGCCTACGATCTACTGGATAAAACCCACCTATAGATTTCCGAAAGATTCCAGTTATGCAATCAGGTGTTGGGGATACACGGGAAGCACCGCACAATCAACTCTAAACCTACATCCAGGTGTATCCATCCTTCAACACATAACCAGTCTTTCTCGGAAACTGTGTACCTCGGACCTTCGAAAAGCATCCACTATAACAAGCTATGGCAATACTCCCGAACTACCTCCCCAGTACTGGGTGATGTCGGGGTTATCTTGCCACTGGCCGTATAGGGGAGATTTTCGATGTCGGCCGTCTTAAGTATTTAGTACTGCCGCGATATGCTTGTTATAATGATACCCCGAAGCTCAACTCCTCGGTAACAGGAGGCATCGAGAACAATATCGTTGTCACAAGAACATCGAAACAATCCCAGAATACTCGCGGGATTCCTAAAAAATTTTTTGTGCAATTTTTGAAGATAGGAGAGACAAGAGTAGACGTCAGGAGTCCTCACCAGAGAGAAAGGGGATGAGAAGCAAAGAAATCCTACTTTCCGATATAATATAGGACTCAAAAGTTTTTCAGTGTGTGCCTAGACTCGACCGTCAACGATTCGATCAAACAGTGGGGGCTCCTAGGTCGGAGAAGGCTCTGAATACCAACTTGTAATGCCCAGGATGGAGTTATACCTCCTACGTGCCGAGGCACGACTTAAAGGCATAAATCCATCCTAGAATGATCTCAAGTTTGGTAATCTTTGCACAACTCATGTAAAAGAGGGGATAGTAAACAGAAAATAGTTGGCTTACACTCGCCACGTCACAGAATTACAGTACAAGTCTCAAACATCATACATTAAGAACATCACAACCCTCTAAGGGCAAAAGCCAAATGTCAAAGTACCAAACTTAGATAAATAAACCACAGGCGGATCGAATCCTAGTAAGAGTCTCCACTACTGATCATCCGGGTATCGCACATAGTACCGACTACGCTCCTCGTCGTACTCCCAATCCAGCTCGGTGCCATCACCTGGATAGCTCACAGCTGGACCTGCATCTGGTGTGTGAAGTAACTGTGAGCCACAGAGGACTCAGCAATCCCGTCTCCGGGTAACAAGACTATCAAAGCCTTTGGGTGAGGATAAGGCTGAAGAAAAGAATAAGTGTCTGCAGCAGCAACTAGCAACTAGCTTACGTGAGTGAGAGCGAGAAGAGAAAGCCTCGGCGAGAAGTGATCACGAAGTGATCCTAGCTACAAGCTCAACAATCATAACCCCTCCGTGTTCAACTCCCGAATCCCTATTCGGAAATTGACAGTCACGGAACACACGCTGGTAGTGTATTAGAAACATTGTGTCAAGTTATCTACAACCGGAATTAACAAGCTCCCATCTGCCACATAACCGCGGGCACGGCTTTCGAAAGTTCAAACCCTGCAGGGGTGTTCCAACTTGACCCATTACAAGCCCACGATCCGCGGAGTCGCAACTCCAAAGTGGGAAGACCCGAGTATTCTCGGAATCCCGTGCTCAAGATATACCGAGCTAAGGTAAGGCTAATCCAGCAAATCCTCCCGGCGTGCCGACACCCTGATAGTAGCCGCGCGTATCTCGTCTCAGGACACGACCGGATGAGACATCCTATGGGTTTTTACCAGACCTCGAGTTTCCTTGAGGTGGCCCCGCAGTCCGCTCATTTCGGACCAACACTCATGAGGAGCACTG
Organism: Secale cereale; assembly: GCA_902687465.1. Lineage (NCBI taxonomy): Eukaryota > Viridiplantae > Streptophyta > Magnoliopsida > Poales > Poaceae > Secale > Secale cereale. The sequence goes on from LR738713.1 coordinate 701,298,587, forward strand.
GCCCGGGGTTGTTGATTAAGAAAAAGGGTTTATAACTCCCTATGCAAGTTTAGTTTGTTATTAGGCAAATAGTACCAATGTTGGGACTTGCTGGAAAAGACTTAGCACTTAGCGGTTTATCGAGGGGGTCCCATACACCCCAACCGTGTTAGGAACGCATAATCAAGGAACATAATACCGGCTTATACGGATCCTAACGGCATGAGTGGAAAAAAACACCAAGCAAAAGGCTTAGCCTTCCACCCTTGCCAATATATAGATGATTTCATTTTAAGCATTGATATAGTGTGATATAACCCAACCAAACTTCAATGAAGCAAGCATCTTCGATCTTCACCTGCAACTAGCAATGCTATAAGAAGGGCTGAGCGAAGCGTACTTAGCCAAGCAATGGTTTGCATAGGTAGGTTGGTTAAACATGGCAATTGGTTACAAGTAGGAGGCTGACAAGAAGATCATGGGCATCGAGGCAAAACTATAGATCGAGACTACTAGCAATAGGCAAAGATAGTAATGTTATTGGGGTTCGGTCATCTTGCCTGAAGAGAAGTCGTTCGGATCGTAAGAAGGGTCCTCGTGCTCAACCTCGTTGGAAACCTCGTGCTCAACCTCGTACTCGGTCTCAGCTTCCGGCTCTAAACAAAACAATCACACCAAGCACCAATCAACAAGATGCAATGCGCACTCGGAAAAGATGAATGCATGATGGATGCACTAAGGATGCACACGGAGCACGGCAAATATCACTCAAGCAAATCACCTCAAAACATGATAACAATCTGATATTATTAAACTACAGTTTGATATAAGAATCGCTGAAATCGGAGTTACGGGCTAAAAGTTATGCCCGAAACAAGATTTGAGCGAAAGCTGAAAATTACAGCAACATAGCAACTTCGGAGCTCAAAATAATTGAGCTACCGCATTTAAATAACATGGAAAAGGACATGAACACAAACTAGACATATACTACAGCAACTAAGTCCAAAGGTGCACCCCAACGGAGCCACGGATCAATAGCAATGATCTTGGACATATTGAACTTGACAATAAAATTCTGGCAGCAGAATTTTATTGAAACTTTGGAGCATAAGATAAACATGCTACAGCCACTCAAATGGACATGTGAGGACATGGATGGAAAGACAACAATATATACTACAAGGAACAATCAAAATCCACTCCAAAACTATCATGCTTTGTCCTAGAACATCACATGAACATGGCATCGGAACGTTACAGATTTCAGACTTAGTGAAAAATCACTAAGTCCTAAAACAGCAATATCATCATAGCATATAAAAGAGCATGTTTAAGTCACCTCGAAACTAATCATGGCAAAGGGTAAGCACCTCATCAAAGTACACATGAAGGTGATCCCGAAACACACAAGCATGCTTCATGTAGGTAAACACAACGATTGCAACGAGCTCAACAAGATGGCATTTCATAACAAGCGAAAACACATCACAGCCACATAGCACTTTGCAACGATGATAATAAGGCAATAATAAATCTACCATGCAACCTATCACATACAACACGTAGAGCATGGCAAGACGAACACGTGGACAAGTCATTTGCATCAATCGGATAAACGTGCTAAAAGATATCACATGGCAAAGGTGGCATAAAAATAACACATAGCAGCAGTTTATAACATGATGCACTCTTGCAACAGCAAAACAAGCACCTAAATGATCTCTAACATGCATGACAACAACAGGTAAAACGTAGAGCAAGTCTCCACGAACGTCTGGACATATTATACGCGCGAAACGGAGAAACAGACAAAAAGTTATGCATGGTCAAACATTGCATCACAGAACAATTTAACAGGGACTTAGGGATTGGGGAGACAACCTCATAGATCCAGATCTGGAGTCAACGGCCCAACAAGATGGATTCGGCCCAGCGGCGGTGCGACCCGAGGCGGAGCGGGGCGGCGGCCCGCGGTGGCGCTGGAGGGGCCCAGCCGGCGGCGGCCCGCGGGAGTGGAGGCGGCGGCCTGCGGCGCGGTGGCGCGGCTGGCGGAGGGGCCCGGCCCGCCCGGCGAGGCTGGCGGCGAGGCCCGGTGCGGGGCCTGGGCCCAGGCGGACGCGGCCTGGCCGGTCAACGCGGAAGGCGGGGAAGACTGGGCCGCGACGGGGAGGGAGCTGGCGGCTGCGGTGGATGCGAGCGGCCCGCCTGGCGCGGTGCGGTCTGGTGGCGCGGAGCGGAGGGAAGGGAGGCGGCTCGGCGAGGGAGGCCGAACTGGGCCTGGCAGCTCGGGCCGCTGGCGACTCGGGGGAAGTGGTCCTCGCAGTCGCGGCGTACGGGCCCGGTCGCGGTCGCGGTGAGGAGAACGCTGTCGATCGAGGGGCCTGGCTCCTGCGGTCGCTCGAGGCCGCAGAGCCTGACCGACGAAGGATCCGGTTGGATCGCTCGAGGAGGATCTGGCTGGGAAAAAATCGAGGGAGGATTCCAAGTGGAGAGGAAGGGGAAGATTGGATCTGAAAAACTAGGGAAAAAAAAGAAAGGGATGCCCCAAATTAGACCTAGGGGTCTATATATAGCAGTTTTTAGGGTTAGGGGGGAATTTAGGGGCGCTAGGAGCCCTCCGATCGCGATCCGACGGATCCGATCGCGGGGATAGTTTTAAAGGGCCTAGGAGAAGAAAACAGACTGCAGTAGGGGTGTTTCCGGGACACGAAGTGAAGGCACTTCGGACCCACACGAACAACGGATGGAATAGCAACGGAGTCCAAACGAGACGAGATTTGAGAGGCGGGTTGCACACAACAAAACAACAACACAGACAACAACCTCGCAGCACACCGGTAACGTTAAACGCCCGAACAACAAAGTAGGCCTACGGGACGTCACGGACACGTGAGGGCGCTCCGGAACGCGAAACAGACAACGGGAAGAAACACGCGGAACCGTATGCAACTGACAACACAAATGCAATGCGATGCACATGTCTACATGATATGAATGAATGCCACACACTCACACAACAAAACGATGAAAACCCGAAAGACAAGAAACCCGGAATGGAAATAGATGAAGCCGGAGATATATTATATACCCAAAAGGGAAAGTATTACATCCGGGGCATTACACCGGGCCCACCTATCGGCCGGCCAGGAGGGCTGAGCCACTGGCGGGTTGGCCTCGCCTCGCCGTGGGTATGTGGAGGAGGGTCGGGCGGCTGCCGCGTCCTTGCGGCGAAGGCGCATTCTAGCGAAGCCGTCTTCGACGTCACCCTGTCACCCGCGTGGCCGAGCCGCTCGGCCGGCCCAGTGCACTGCAGCGCTATGTTGCACCCAGTGCGTTGTATAAGGGTATAAACCCTTTTTCTTTTTCTTTTTCTTTTTCTTTTTCCAGTAAACTTCTAAAATCGATAATCAAATAATTTGAACTCCAAATTTGATGATTCAAATTTAATTTCTAGTAGTTTCTAAAATCATGATCTACCTGTTGGTGCAGCATGCACATTTTTCCAGAGACTTTTTATTCACAAATATTTATCAAAATGTTATTTTTTCCATTTCCGTGATGAACTTTATAAAATCAGAAAGAGCTCAAATTTGATCCAAATGCAATGGTTCAAATTCCTATATACTTGCAATCTCAAAACTTAGTTTTGGAACATTTTTCCTAATACCTTCTGTACCCCCACGAAATAATGAGCCATTTCTTCTTATTTGTCAACTTTGCAAAATCATAGGAAATTCTTTTGAACTCCAAATCAAGTGAAACCAACTCCTAGCTGCTTCTAAAATCATTCCTTGTTAGATAGGTGCCTCTGACCATTTTACAAAATAATTCTTCTGTGCACTTCTTGTAAATCCACAAATCCCCTGATTACATCATATTGAAATGTTCAGAGATATCCATTGATCATATACCAATGAAACCACCTTGGTCATTTTTCATATGACCAGAGGTATCCTAGAAAAGTCCATCTCTTATTTTTAGAGCACTTTTATTTTTGCCTTGTTGTGTTGCTTATTATGATTGTTTCCGTCGTTAGTTGACAAGATAAACGGAGTACTTGGAGATGGACCAGAAGGTTCGAAGACTCGAAAGGACAAGGCAAGCAGCCCTTTGACCATGTCTATGAAACCCTTTTTATGCATGTCATATAGCATCATATTGTTGTGGCAACGGAATCATGATGAGGTGGTAACCACTTTGATGGTTTGCCACTGTACTTCCTCGTAGATACTTGCATTGTGCATGACCCTACCTTCTTATGAGGGTTATGCCGGTGGGAGTAGATAGGTTGCTATAGTAGTGGCTAAGCAAGTGGAATGGGGATATGCATAATGGTGGAAGCATAGTACTTTCGAAGGACCCTTTTTAAAAACCTCATCGGGTGTCACTTATGCCCGAGGGAGATGATGAGTTGGGTAACCACTTGATGACGAAGTGGTGTACCGAGACAAGTGTGTGGGTGATGTTTTTCAAACGCATTGGTTTAAGTTGCGACCGTTATTCCAACTTTACATGCGCAACCACTCTACCCTTATATGGGAAAGGGCATTATTGATTATCTAGGCCGATACTAGCATGGTGCCCGCATTACTAGTGACGGGGGTGACATGAGGTCACTCTCGGGACGGGGTCACGCTTGGATAGGCGGCCATGACTGTCTTTACAGGGCACCGGACACACCGTTGGTACCCCGTGCTTGTGGTATGTGATGGAAATGGGAGAGAGGCTCCAAAAATCTTAAGATGAGAAATGTTGGGCACGGGGGTTGCTACCAATTGAGTGGACTCCATGTTAGTGTCGTCTAGGGAAAGATAGTGTTCGGGTGCTTACCCCGGGTACTTGAGGTACCGCGGGTCGTGGATGACACGGAAGTTCCCCGGATCTAGTGGGTAAAGTGTGCAACCTCTGCAGAGTGTAAAACTATTCGAATAGCCATGTCCACGGTCAAGGACAGTTGGGTAACCACTCTTGGGCTACGTCCAATGTTTGCGAAACCCTGTGTGTGTGTGTGTGTGTGTGTTGAGTCAAGATGGTGACTTGACTCGTTGAAAGAACCAGAAATGAACTGAACTCTATTTATGTTGATATCTGTAACATGTCCTCGAGGTTACCCAAGTACATTGATGCATGTCTCACAAATGATATCTAGCTTGTAGCTAGGTTGCTTATTGTTGTACAACTTGCATTGTTACCTTGAACCAAATCATGGGTTTCTTGCAAGTACATTCAAAGTACTCATTGGCTTGCCACTGGTTATTTAATTGGCCAGGCATGGAGGAGCAGGAACTTGAAGAAGAATTTTATGGAGATGAACATGCGAACTAGGACGCTTCCTAGTCAGAATTCCTGTAGGGTTAAGGCAGATGGCATGGGTCCAAGTTGTTATTGAAGATTTCCGCTGCAATGATATACTTAAGACTTGACCATAATGGTCACAATTTGTGTAACACGGTATGTATGGATGTAAGACACTTGTTATTCAGCTTCTGTGTGTTCAGTGAGCATTGATCTATGGGATCACTGTACACGTGCATTCGGTGATCTCGACTTATGAGTCGGGGTCCCCACACTATGCCAACATAGTAACACAGGCACGCGGGGCAGCCGGCGGCGTGTGCCGGCGCCCGACCGGCCAAGATGCGGTATTGTGACGGCGTCTTGGGGAGGAGCGCCCGTAGTCAAGCCCGGGGATGTAGCCATGATGGTGAACCTCATTAATAAATCTTGGCGTCGTGCTTGTGATGATTGCTTGATACTCGGTAGATCGACGGTGCGCCTCAGATTTATTCTAACAAGTGGTATCATGAGCAAGGTTCAAAGAGGCCGTTGAATTGATCTAGAGGTGATGTCGCTGAAAGATTAGAACGGTTTATTCCACTTTTAGAGAAACGATGGGATCAAGAATCAGTCAGCGAGATTGGAAGCGATCGGAAAAGCATGCAAGCGATAGCAGCAGCTGTTCGGGAACTCGGCGAGATCAATCTAGGTAGATCGGATTCGATCGAAAGCAACGGCGGAACGTGCAGCCAGAGTCATCGGCGTACTTGACACGTACATCATGGGCGGCGGCTGCGCGTGCGGGCAGACACCAAAGGCAGGCTGAGGTATTGCGTTTTTGCAGGAGGCAGCGGCCCGGCTCGATGGCCCACATCAGGTTCAACGCGGGTGTGTCTCTGCAAAGACGCGCACATGGACGCTGGGGGTGCGTGGTGCGCCAGCGTGCTGCAGGCAGACGAGCTGTTCGGCAGTGTCGAGGAGTTCCCGAAGTATGTAAGAGCATCTCCAGCCGTTGCGCCCCCAAGACGCGCCGAAAACCACGGCTTGGGGGCGAGCCGACACTATTTTAGGCGTGGGGGCGAGCACGTTCCCAGCCGCCGCCCCCAGGCCGCCCCCACAGTTCGGCCAAAATTCAGCAGACACGGTCAGAATTCAGCAAACACGACCAAATTTGAACAAACACGGCATATTTCTGATAAATTTAGGCGTTTTTACACGAAGAAGGGGCGAAAAAACCCTAAACTACAGGTCGAAGTAGGCGCTGAGCAGGGCGTAGTCGTCGCTGGCGTCGTCCTTCTGTTTCTCCTCCTTGACACGGCCATCGCCGCTGCTCGACCCCTCACCCCGGCGAGCTGCTTCACGGCGGCGGCGTTCAACGATCTCCTCCAGGGCGCTGCGCTGGCGGTCCAGCTCAATGCGCGCGTAATCCTCGCGCGCCCACTTCAAGGCGGCCTCTTCTTCGTCGACATCCTCGGCGAGAGCAGGCTCCGGCTTCACAGCGGCGAGCCCCGGCTCCGGCTTCACCGTCGCCATCCCTGGCTCCCTCTTCGGCTTGACGAGGCGAGGAGGGGCCGAGGAGGATGAGCCACGGCCGCCGTCGTTCATGACGAGGCCGGCGCCGCGGGTGCGCCTATCGAGCGGCGTCTCGGCCGGCTCTGGCTTGACGCTCACCAACGCCGGTGCGCCGAAGGAGTGAGAGGAGGACCATGAGGAGGAGGAGGAAGAGGAGGATGACCAACCCATCATCCTCCTCGGCAGCCACACGCCGCCGCTCCGAGCGGTCGGGTACTCGAACGGCGGGTCGTTGCCGCCCTCGAGGTGCATGAGCACGCCGCTGAGCGTGCGGCCCGAGACGCCCCACCACAGGCGGCGACCCTTGATACGTCCAAAACGTATCTATAATTTCTGCTTGCTCCATGCCACTTTTGGGTGATATTGCTATGATATTCATACACTTCCATACACTTTTGATCATATTTGGACTAACCTACCAATCCAGTGCACCCCGGTGCAGTTTCTGTTTTCGGCTGTTTTTGTATTTCAGGTTTTCACGTTACGAGAACTGCCAGGAAAAATCCAGAAAAAATATATAAAAAATCAGCGTTCCAGAACCTACCTTGCGCCCGAAGGACAGTCGGGGGG
>LR738713.1:701306022-701336046 GCA_902687465.1 Secale cereale
CTGGCGGCGCGCCCCCCTGGGCCGCGCCGGGGGGGCGCCTGGGCCCCCCGAGCCCCGTCTGGTGCCCCCCTTCGGCATATATTTAGAGCGTCCTTCGAAACCCTCGGGACGGGAACTCTTTTTCGCGATCTCATCTCTATTCCGCCGCCGCCGCCGCTTCCAAGATCGGGAGCACCAGGAGAACTCTTCCCAGCACCCTGCCGGAGGGGAGGATCACCATCGGGAGCCTCTCCTCCACCATGGACGCCTCCCGGATGAGTTGTGAGTAGTCTCCCTTGGACCATGAGTCCATGACCAGTAGCTATGTGATGTTCTCCTCCCGTTCTTGTGCTTCACTAATTAGTCCTCGTGAGCTGCCCTACATGATCGAGGCACATATGTAATCCTTATGCTGTTGCTATGATGAGTTTGCTGGGATCCGATGGATTATGAGATTATGTTCAGATTGTTCTTGAGTAATATATTTGATCTACCTCTTTTATATTTATGTTCATAAGTAATTCTTGCATGTTCTCCGTTGTTATTTATTGCTTTGGCCAAGTAATACGTAGTGACTCCAAGAGGGAACGTTATGCTCGATTGTGGGTTCATGCCCCTCGATGACTAGCTTGAGTGACAGAAACATGAGTCTAGGGGATGTGCTGTTGCCACAAGGGGGAAAACAACGGTGCTTGTGCCCGCGGGTGCAAGGATTGTTTACTTTACGCAAAGTTCTTTTAATGCAGTTGTTTGTTGCTTTGAGTTTACACTATGGGTGGGACTCACAACTTAATACCAGCAAGATGTTCTGGATAGATATCTCAAGGTGGATGATTAGTAGTAGATATTGATGGATTTCGGTCTACTTACTTTGGCGTACCGCCCATGCTTTGAACCTCAACCTTTCTTGCAATGTAGTTAGCATTGGTTTGCGTTCGTGGTCCTGTCAATTGCCCAGCTGTAATTCGTTTACCTCACATAGCTGTTTTATTGTCTTTTGGGAGAGAGACATCACTAGTGAACATCATGAGACTCCGGTCCATATTACCATCATTGATCACATCCGCTATTTACTTTTCGCTATTACTTACTATTGCAAACATTATCTATCACTACTATCATTTGCGTTTAATCCTTTGTGAACTACAAGGCCGGAGGGATTGACAACCTCTCTGTACTCGTTGGGAGCAAAGTTATTTGTATCTGTGTGCAGGTCCACGTTGATTGCTAATTCTGCGCCGTTAGCAGTTGACACCTACTTGTTGAACCTAGGAGTCTCTGGGGATTCGATCCTTGGCATCTTTGCTAAGGGAAAAACTTCCACAACACTGCATCTTACACCTTCCACTTGGGGTAACCAACGAGGGGTTAGAGGCCCATCAGCCCTCGCTGTTGTTGCGCCCCCACGGCGCCGACGCGTTGTTGGTGGAGGTGAGCCGCTCCTCCTGCCGGCGTTCGAAGTACACCGCCCACGCCGCGTGGTTGCCCACGGCGTACTCCGAGAGCGCCCGCTCCGCGGCCGTCAAGGACGCCCGCGCACGCTCGATCTCGGCGTGGAAATAGGTGGGCGTCTCGGGGACGGGCAGAGGGGGGACAGGGACCCCGCCGGCGCTGAGCCTCCACCGCGACGGAGCGCGTACGTCGGGCGGTGCGGGGTAGTTGGCCTCATGGAGGAGGTATGCCTCCCACTCATGCAGCGAGCGGTGGCCGAAACCGTTGGCCGCCGCCGCGTTGCCGGGGTACCTCACGCTCATGGTTGCCAGGGGGAAGTGCGGCGACGAGGAGGGGGAGAGAGGGGGGGAAGTGCGGCGGCGAGGAGGGGGAGGACTGCGTGTTCCTCACCGGCGCGGCCAGGGGCGCCTTTTATAGCGGCTCGGGGCGGCCGCCTGCGAACGCGTGGAGGAAGGCGGGGCAGCGTCGCCACAATGCGACGCCCGTGAATCAATGGCAGGCTGACCGACGGCAGCCTTGGCATTGATTCCCCACGAGAAAACCGAGAGGATGAGGACGGTCAGCCTTCGTCTTGCTGACGCGCCGGTCCCACCACTCTTTCGCGCCAAAACGTTCGCGCCGGCGCCCCCGGGCGCCCCCAGCGCGCTGGGTTCCGGTTGGGTGCGTCGGTGTCAATTTCGGCCCAATCCGGCGAAAAACAGGATCGTGGGGGCGCGACTGGGCCGATTTTTCGGCGCCGGTGCTAAAAACGGCCTTGGGGGGGGGGCTGTTGGGGGCGCGGCTGGAGATGCTCTAAGCTGCAAGGCAACTAGAGAGATTTGTTTGAACAAAAGGAACATGATTTGTTTCCAAGAGCTGCTACAGCGTATTACAACATGGGAGTCCCATCTATCATCAAGTGGATCCAAAGCGTGGAAAAGTAAAGTACAAGAAAAATAGTCAAAGAAAGTCACGTGGTGCTACATGCATGAAGCTGCTTGAGCTTGTTGCTAGAAGTATATGAGAGACTACAAGGGGACTACTACTTCTGGTGTTATTTGCATGGTTCGCTGAGAAGATGACATGATGTTAGCAGGTGTTGTTGTTTGGCATAGCAGAAAGGGGAATCGACGCTGGCGTCGAGTGTATAATGCTTGGAGGATCGGGTCTGAAGCGCGTCGTGGCAGGATCATGCATACACATGGCGTTAAGCAATGCACGGAGATGTGCGGGGCAGACATGATGCAGGGTGGAGCATGGTTGCAGTCGGATAATTTCGGCTGGGTCGTACTGGACAGTCTGATGGATCGAGAGGGATGTCGGTTGTAAAGAAGATGGTGGTGGGATCGGTGATGACGACATAGGAGCATGATGCTGATGGTGGCCGACTTCTGGGGCATGGAAACACGTGGTGCAGGCCTGAGGGCTTGTGCGGCTTCGACAAGACTATAGCGCAGGGTTGATTCAAGGCAGTGCACACATGAGAGAGCTTGAAGTTGACGGGGCACGGGGTAGCACGGCTAGCTACATGGACCCATATTGAAGGTGGAGTTGGAGTCTGGTGGACGACTTCTGTGATAACCTGGCTTATTAGGGATGATAGACTACTCATATCAATAAGGAATTCCTTCTTTTCCGAGAGCCCATTCGGACAGAACTCCAAAGTTAAGCATGCTCAGCTTGGATTAATTTCAGGATGGGTGACCGACCGGGAAGTTGCTCCCGGGTACGCATGAGCGAGGAAAAAGTGCGCAGAAAAGACTAGTATTGATATGTGAGGCCAGTCCAGATCTCGCCAGGAGTAACGACCACCGGCGGGTGTGTTCGGGGCGTTACAAGTTGGTATCAGAGCCGACCCTCACAGTTACACGGATGTTTGCAGACAGTTTGCAGTCACATTGTGCATGACGTTTCTGACCCGTCGTGGCACACGGCATGGCACATGTGCTGTCCTGGATGCACAGACGTTTGTGCCAAGAGGGAACGTTCCTGTGGCCCGACGAGGACGTCGGTTCCTCTAAGTGGGGGTGTATGTGATAGCCTGGCTTATTAGGGATGATAGACTACTCATATCAATAAGGAATTCATTCTTTTCCGAGAGCCCATTCGGACAGAACTCCAAAGTTAAGCATGCTCAGCTTGGATTAATTTCAGGATGGGTGACCGACCGGGAAGTTGCTCCCGGGTGCGCATGAGTGAGGACAAAGTGCGCAGAAAAGACTAGTATTGATATGCGAGGCCAGTCTAGATCTCGCCAGGAGTAACGACCACCGGCGGGTGTGTTCGAGGCGTTACAACTTCACTCTGAGCTGATTTACGGGCTACGGCGTAAATCCATGGAGAGTCAAAGCCTATTTCAGCGGGATAGCGAGAGACACGTGGATCGGACTGGGTACCAGTGGTCTGATGGATGCGTTATACTCGGCATCGGTCGGTGATGATCGGTGGTTCTCTGTAGTGGGGGTTGAGTGGTGTGGGTTCGCGACTCGTGAGACTCGACCAGGACAGCAGAGGCTCAACGCGGTGATAGCGGCGAGGCGTGCGGTAAGCACGGGACACAGCGACATGCCAAGGCACTGGTAGTCAGACATGTGGTCAGACAAATTGTGCAGGGGGTGCTGAAGCAGTGTTGACGAGTACCAGGTTCAAGTTGATGACCGGGTCTATTGGTGTCGTTTGATAGACGAGACTTGACCATGCAGAATCTGAGAAAGTGGCGGAAAGTCTGAAATTGTCAAAACAGAGAGTGTACATGGCTGTATATTCTATGGTGTTCAGTGCACATGGCAAAGTGTGGATGACAAATACAGAAGGAGGTGGAGTGCTATAGTTTGGGGACATGCCAGAGACTATCCGGAAAAGGATGAGAGAACTGCGAATTTGACTCAGGGTGAAATAGGGTGACGGTGAAATTCCTTCAAGTTTCAGACATAGTCAAGGAGAGCGATGATGTTGAGTTCATGTAACTCTTATGTGGCGTCCAATATGTGATTTGTTCATTTTCACGCAGACAGTGATCGGTGTGTGATGGCGTTGGATGGATACTCCGGAAGTTGGGAGCACAAGGTAGAGTAACGAGAAACTTAAGTTTGCTCGAGTGTTGACTGCTAAGAAGACAAGAAGGGACTACAGTTGCAGGTGGAGTCACATGGAGTCTGGGAGTAGCAGCGGTGCTCATGACGTATCTCAAGTCCAATGTACATGGAGGTTCGACGCATGGATGAATCCAAGGTGGTAGAGAATATTCGTCAAGCTGGAGTTTGTTAGAGTTCTGTCGAATATTATTGTACAAGGTAGGTTACAGTGGGACTTGGTTTTGGACTGGTGTGTAGACAGGATATGGAGTCGTGTCCAAGTAGTACACTTGTATCCTAGGCCTCTCATATATAGTGGAGGTAGACACACGATGTAACCTATGCCAACATAGTAGCACGGGCACGCGGGGGAGCCGGCGCCCGGCCGACCAGGGTGCGGTATTGTGATGGTGTCATGGGGAGGAGTGCCCGTAGTCAGGCCCAGGGATGTAGCCATGATGGTGAACCTCGTTAACAAATCTTGGTGTCGTGCTTGTGATGATTGCTTGATACTCGGTAGATCGATGGTGCGCCTCGGATTTATTTTAACAGTGTTGATGATCACGGTGACCTACAATGGGAGCCTTGTTGCTTCGATGATGTTGCGACGCCTTTCTTTTGGACGGCCACGTTGTGCTTCAACGACTTGTGTTGATGATCGCACCGACGTACAATGGGAGCCTTGTTGCTTCGATGATGTTGCGACGACGTGTTGTAACACGGTGTCATTCAACAACATGCGTCGATGACGACGACAACGCTACAATGGCAGCCTTGTTGCATCGAAGATGTTGCGACGGCGTGCTTTGATGGCCGCGGTAATGTTGCGAAGGCATTCTTTGAACGGCCACACCGTGCTTCAAGCATGTGTTGGCGACCGCGACGATTCTATAATATAATGGCAGCTTGGTTGCTTCAATGATGTTGCGACGACGTGCTTCGACGGTCGCGGCAACATCGCAACGACGTTCTTCAGACGGCCACGGTGTGCTTCGACAACATGCATTGACGACCGTGATGACACTACAATGCCATGGTTTCTTCGATGATGTTGCGACGACGTGCTTCGACGGTCGAGTTGATTGTTTCGGCAGCTGCGGTCGTGACGTGCTTCGAACGGTCACGGTGATGCTGCGACCGTCAATGTACGACCGCGACGATGTTGTGTCGGAGGCCCGGGTGCTTTGTCGATGCTGTAACAACATGTTTGCCGGCCGTTGTAGTGCTGCGATGATGGCACGGCTGCTTGGACGATGCTACAATAGCGGTTCGATTATTCGGATAGTGTTGCGATGGCATGCTTTGACAATGGCGACGGTGACTGAGGTGTTAAAAGTGTAAAGACGCTGCTCAAAGTAGGCATGGCTAAAAAAGGGAGTGTTTTGTATGCAGCGGAGACCCCCGACCGACTATAGGCAAAAGAAATGCAGCCACGAACTTGTGCCAAAATGTGCTAGCACTATGTCCAAGTCCAGGCTACCATAACGGGCCTCAAGATATATTTCCTTCAAAATATATTTATTGTGTTTTTTTAATCATGCATACTTTTGTTTGAAAAGGAAGCAGTTGAGTACATGCAGTTCTAGCTAGTGTGACTGAGCGACGGGCGCCTCCATTAGAGTAGATTTGGCGTCTCTATCGGAAAAGGAAAAAAACTGTGGCATGCTGCATACACGGTGGAGCATGACACTGAGCGACGGGCGCGCGGACGCAGTAGTGGGCTCCTTCCCCTGGACATGTGGTTGACAGTTGATGCGGCTGATGCCCGCGTGTTATCATCCGGATTAAAGTAAGAGGGTGTTTGTTTCCAGGGACCTATTGGTCTAGGGACTTAAATAAGTCCCTATAAGTCCCATCTAAACCAAACAGGAGGGACTTATAGGGACTTAAAGTGCGCATTTGGGACTTATCAAATAAGACTCTAAAGGAGGGACTTATAGGGACTTATAGTTGTAATATGGTCTACTAGTACATGTTAAGTCCCAGGAACCAAACAGGTAGGGACTTTTTAGGGACTTATGACTTATAAGTTGGGACTAAAATAAGTCCTAGGACTTATGAACCAAACATGGCCTAAGTGTTTCCCAATTAGTAGATGCAATTACTTAGTTTAGTTAAAGGAAATCCCAGCTTTTCCCAAACCGACATGCATGTGCGGTTTCCTACCGAGGGGATGCATCCGTTCTCTCTCTTATCCTAACCGATGCAACTTTTCATTCGCGTCGTTTGTAACCATCGTGCCTGTGCGATGCATCCTTTCCGAGGATATAAATATGTACACATAATTATCAATAGACATTAGTGATTATTGTTCTTTTACACGTTATCACGCACGTCTCTCCATCGAGAGCACTAGGACCTATCACGGTTATCAACGTGCTCGAGCGCATCTTCTCAAAAATACGCGCGACCCGACTAGCCCCCGTAGCAGAGCGGCTGGATCATCCCCTCCAAACGGCATTTCTGAAGGGTTGACGGATTCATGACGGAATCCTGGCCCTGCACGAAATCGTTCATGAGGTTAGGGCACGTGGTCATAAGGGTGTCTTCCTCAAGTTGGACTTCCAGAAGGCATGCGATCGCCTGGATTGGTCCTTCTTGAGGGTAGTCATGCAGCGTCGAGGCTTTGATGAGCGTTGGTGCTCTCGGGACATGCAGCTAGTGCAATCCGGTAGCACTGCGACCAACATTAACGACGAGGTGGGACCATTCTTTAAGTCCTCTACAGGAGTAAAGCAGGGAGACCCGATATCCCCTCTCCTCTTCAACCTCACCGTTGATGTGTTAGCGGGGATTCTGGATAAGGCAAGGAGGGCCGGACACCTGTAGGGCGTAGTGGGGCACTTGATCCATGGTGGTGGGGTCACCCACCTCCAATATGCCGATGATACCATGATTATGTTGGAGGGGACGGACCTAGACATCGTCAATCTTAAGTTCCTGCTCCTGTGTTTTGAAGATATGTCCGGACTAAAGATAAACTTTTATAAGAGCGAGGTCGTCGTTGTAGGATTCTCGACGGAAGAGCAATAGAGGATTGCGGACAACCTTAACTGCCGGCTGAACACATTCCCCATCACCTATTTGGGGATGCCGATGGCCGACTCGAAAATATTGGCAAGTGCATTTGACCCTTTGACGGGGGGAGGGGGGGTGGCATCTAGGGCCAAACAATGGCGGGGACGGTTTACCTCCAAGGGGAGCAAATCGATCCTCATTGGTGCAAACCTCGCAAGCCTTCCCATGTATATGATGGGAATGTACATCCTCCCGGAGGGCATCCATAGCTCTTTCGACAAGGACCTAGCTAGATTCTTTTGCCAGGCTGCCAATGGCCGCCAAAAGTACCACATGGTCAAGTGGGCTGACATTTGTATGCCCAAAGACCAGGGTGGCTTGGTCATTGTGGCCTCCCGACGCATGAACGTCGCTTTGATGATGCGATGGGTCTGGCGGATCTTGCGTGGGGATGGCGGGCTTTGGCTTCAGCTCATTCGGGCAAAATACCTTAGGGGCGAGCCTCTTATGGCATGCTCTCGGAGGGGAGGATCACAGTTTTGGTGAGCCATCCAGAAGATCAAGGAGGAAATCCGCTTAGGGATTTCCTTCTCCATAGGCAATGGGGATGGGACCCAATTCTGGTTGGATCCATAGTTGGGCACCGAACCACTCCGTCTGAGGTTCCCTAGTCTATTTGCGATCTGTGTGGATCCATCAGTTCTTGTCTCCATGATGTTACGTGATGGGCAGTGGAACGTTCGGTTTCGCCGCAACTTTGGCCAGGCAGAGAGTGATGATTGGTCTAGGTTGCGGGAGGCTCTACGACAAACGCTTCCGGACTATCCGGACACCGTGTCGTGGAGGATCGCTCCAATGGCGGAGTTCTCAGTGAGCTCGGCATATCATGCCCTATGCCAGGCACCGGCCACACCTTGGTTAGCTCCAATGTGGAAAGCCCCCGTCCCACTGAAGATTAAGATATTTGTTTGGCAATTTCTGCGAAATCGCCTTCCCTCGGGGACGGAGGTTCTTAAGCAGCACGGCCTTGGGAACGGCTTGTGCCCCCTCTGCACGGTACCGGAGACGGAGACACATATCCTCTTAGCTTCTACTGCAACACAGGTGATGTGGACGTTCATTTACGAGGCGCTAGGACCCGAATGGGAGGCCCTGGACCTTGCGGACTTCCTTCACATAGAGCTACCTGCAAGGGCATGTCCCTTCCTATGTGGTTTTGGTGATTGATGACAATGCATTTGCGGACTAATCGTGTGTGCTAAGTATTTCAGAGATTAATCCATTGGTACGAGATGATTATCTCCCCTTGAAGCTTTAAGCAGAAGACGTGTCGTCTTCCTCGGTTTTTGTTTGGTGGACTTGAGTCGTAGGAGACACCGTACTATCAAGAGGGGGTCCGCATTGGAAAGGCTAGGGTGGAATCATAATGTACACTTATTTTTCGGCACTCTCATCTCCTTTCTTGTCTTGGGGCTCTCTGCATCTTCCAAGTGGAGGTTTTGTTGATGGGAGCAGTAGTACCGCCTATGACCACCAAGTGGTAGTACCACTGCGCAGTGCGGTAGTACCGCTTGGGGCATATGCAACAGTACCGCTCCAGTCTGGCTCCTCTACCGTGTCGATTCGAGAGGGCTTTTTCTCGTATCGGATTTTACGGTAGTAGCAGCGATAGTAGCAGCGGTAGTACCGCTGCCACCACCGCGGCTACTACCGCTCCCCTCTCCTGAGCCTCGACTTTTCCACTGCGGGGTAGTACCGCTGGGGGCCGCGGTAATACCGCTGCGACCTACGGTAATACCGCTCCACCCAGCGGTATTACCTCTCTGTGCGGGCAGATATGTGGGTAACGATTCACTTATCCCCACCACTATATAAAGAGGTCTTCTTCCTCAAGAAGACCTATCTCTTCTCCCCCAAGCTCCATTGTTGCTCCAAAAGCTTATTTTCCCCTAATCTCTCTCCCTAGCCAATCGAACTTGTTGATTTTTTAGGGATTGGCTGAGAAGGCCCAGATCTACACTTCCACCAAGAGAAATTTGATTCCCCCCACTAATCCCTTGCAGATCTTGTTGCTCTTGGGTGTTTGAGCACCCTAGACGGTTGAGGTCACCTCGAAGACATATTACATTGTGGTGAAGCTTCGTGGTTTCGTTGGGAGTCCAATTAAGTTGTGGAGATAGCCCGAATATTGTTTGTAAAGGTTCGGTCGCCGCATTCAAGGGCACCTGATACGTCTCCAACGTATCTATAATTTTTGATTGTTCCATGCTATTATATATTCTGTTTTAGATGTTTAATGGGCTTTATTATACACTTTTATATTATTTTTGGGACTAACCTACTAACCCAAGGCCTAGTGCAAATTGTTGTTTTTTTGCCTATTTCAGTGTTTCACAGAAAAGGAATAACAAACGGAGTCCAAACGGAATGAAACCTATGGGAGAGTTATGTTTGGAACAATATCAACACATAAGACTTGGAGTACACATCAGGAAGCGAGAGAGGTGGCCACGAGGGCAGGGGGCGCGCCCAGGGGGGTAGGCGCGCTCCCCACCCTCGTGGGCCCCCTGTGGCTTCCCCGACGTCCCTCTTCAACCTATATATACCTACGTACCTTGAAAACATCGAGGACTGATACGTCTCCAACGTATCTATACTTTTTGATTGTTCCATGCTATTATATATTCTGTTTTGGATGTTTAATGGGCTTTATTATACACTTTTATATTATTTTTGGGACTAACCTACTAACCCAAGGCCCAATGCAAATTGCTGTTTTTTTTGCCTATTTCAGTGTTTCGCAGAAAAGGGATAATCAAACGGAGTCCAAACGGAATGAAACCTTCGGGAGAGTTATTTTTGGAACCGTATCTACCCAGAAGACTAGGAGTACACGCGAGGGAACAAGAGAGGCGGCCACGAGGGTCCAGGGCGCGCCCAGGGGGCAGGTGCACCCCACCCTCGTGGACCCCCTCTGGCTCCCCCGATGCCCTCCTTCCTCCTATATATATCCATGTACCCTGAAAACATCGAGGCAACCGAAAAAAAACCCAATTCCACCGCCGCAACCTTCTGTTCCCGTAAGGTCCCATCTTGGGGCCTGTTCCGGAGCTCCACCGGAGGGGGGATCCATCACGGAGTGCTTCTACAATAAAAAATTATAGATACGTTGGAGACGTATCATTTACCACAGACCTTCGGGGTCCATAGTTATTAGCTAGATGGCTTCTTCTCTCTTTTTGGATCTCAATACGAAGTTCTCCTTGATCTTCGAGGAGATCTATTTGCTGTAATCTTTTTGCGGTGTGTTCGTCGAGATCCGATGAATTGTGGGTTTATGATCAAGATTATCTATGAACAATATTTGATTCTTTTTTGAAATCATTTATATATGATTATAATATACTTGCAAGTCTCTTCGAATTATTGGTTTGGTTTGGCCTACTAGATCTATAGTTCTTGCAATGGGAGAAGTGCTTGCCTTTGGGTTCAATCTTGCGGTGTCCTTTCCCAGTGACAACAGAGGCAGCAAGGCACGTATTGTATTGTTGCCATCGAGGATAAAAAGATGGGGTTTATATCATGTTATTTGTGTTTATCCCTCTACATCATGTCATCTCGCTTAAGGCGTTACTCTGTTCTTATGAACTTAATACTCTAGATGCATGCTGGATAGCGGTCGATGTATGGAGTAATAGTAGTAGATGCAGAATCATTTCGGTCTACTTGTCACGGACGTGATGCCTATATATAATGATTATGCCTAGATATTCTCATAACTATGCGCTTTTCTATCAATTGCTCGACAGTAATTTGTTCACCCACCGTAGAATTATGCTATCATGAGAGAAGCCACTATTGAAACCTATGGCCCCCGGGTCTATTCTCAACATATTAATCTTTCATCTACTTTACTTTGCTTTATTTACTTTCTGTTCTTATACCAAAAATACCAAAAATATTATACTATCCTATCTATCAGATATCACTTTCGTAAGTGACCGTAAAGGGGTTGACAACGCCTTATCGCGTTGGTTGCGAAGTTCTTATTTGTTTGTGCAGGTGCGAGGGACTCGCGCGTGGTCTCCTACTGGATTGATACCTTGCTTGTAAAAAACTGAGGGAAATACTTACGCTACTGTGCTGCATCACCCTTTCCTCTTCGATGGAATACAACGCAAGCTTGAGAAGTAGCAAGAAGAATTTCTGGCGCTGTTGCCGGGGAGGCTTACGCAAAAGTCATATACCAAGTACCTATCACAAACCATTATCCTTCGCACTACATTATTTGCCTGTCGTTTTCCT
This sequence comes from Secale cereale, assembly GCA_902687465.1. Classification (NCBI taxonomy): domain Eukaryota; kingdom Viridiplantae; phylum Streptophyta; class Magnoliopsida; order Poales; family Poaceae; genus Secale; species Secale cereale. The sequence goes on from LR738713.1 coordinate 701,317,830, forward strand.
CTCCCCCACTTCACCCTTGCCGGTTTATTCGCCCTTGTTCTTCCGTGTGTTTACCGTCTGCTTGCCTCTTGTTTGCTTGTGTGTTGGATTGCTTGCTTGTCACTATGGCTCAAAACAATACCAAATTATGTGACTTATCCAATACCAACAATAATGATTTCATTAGCACGCCTATTGCTCCTATTACCGATGCTGAATCTTGTGAGATTAATGCTGCCCTATTGAATCTTGTCATGAAAGATCAATTTTCTGGCCTTCCTAGTGAAGATGCCGCTACTCATCTGAACAACTTTGTTGATTTGTGTGATATGCAAAAGAAGAGGGATACGGATAATGATATTGTTACGTTAAAGCTATTTCCGTTTTTACTTAGAGATCGTGCTAAAACTTGGTTTTCCTCTTTGCCTAGAAATAGTATTGATTCATGGAACAAGTGCGAAGATGCCTTTATCTCTAAGTATTCCCCCCCCCCGCTAAGATTATCTCTCTTAGAAATAATATTATAAATTTTAAGCAACTAGATCATGAGCATGTTGCACAAGCTTGGGAGAGAATGAAATTAATGATACATAATTGCCCTACACATGGTTTGAACTTATGGATGATTATACAAAACTTTTATGCTGGCTTGAATTTTGCTTCTAAAAATCTTTTAGATTCGGCCGCGGGGGGCACTTTCATGGAAACTACCTTAGGAGAAGCTACCAAACTCCTAGATAATATTATGGTTAACTACTCTCAATAGCACACCGAAAGATCTACTAGTAAGAAAGTGCATGCTATTGAAGAGATTAGTGTTTTAAGTGGAAAGATGGATGAACTTATGAAATTATTTGCTACTAAGAGTGCTTCTTCTGATTCTAATGATATGCCTTTATCCACGTTGATTGAAAATAATAATGAATCTTTGGATGTTAATTTTGTTTGTAGGAATAATTTTGGTAACAATGCTTATAGAGGAAACTTTGATCCTAGGCCTCTTCCTAGTAATTCCTCTAATAATTATGGTAATTCCTACAATAACTCTTATGGAAATTTTGGTAAGATACCCTCTGAATATGAAACTAGTGTTAAAGAGTTTATGAATTCGCAAAAGAATTTCAATGCTTTGCTTGAAGAAAAATTGCTTAAGATTGATGGGTTGGCTAGAAATGTTTAGAATTACTCTTGATATGGATTCTTTGAAACTTAGATGTATTCCACCTAAGCATGATATCAATGAGTCTCTCAAAGCCATGAGAGTTTCCATTGATGAGTGCAAAGAAAGAACCGCTAGGATGTGTGCTAAAAAAGATTGCTTTATGAAAGCGTGTTCTTCTAGCTATCATGAAAATAAAGATGAAGATCTGAAAGTTATTGACGTGTCTCCTATTAGATCCTTGTTTTCTAGTATTAGTCTTGATAAATATGGGACTGGAGATGAGTCTACTTTAGTTAAAAGGCATCCCAATGATTCAGAGTTTTTAGATCTTGATGCTAAAATTGTTAAAAGTGGGATTGAGGAGATTAAAACTTTACATAGTGATGAACCCACTATTTTGGATTTCAAGGGATTCAATTATGATAATTGCTCTTTAATAGATTGTATTTCCTTGTTGCAATCCGTACTAAATTCTCCGCATGCTTATAGTCAAAATAAGGCTTTTACCAAACAATAGTTGATGCTTTGATGCAATCTTATGAAGAAAAACTTGAATTAGAAGTTTCTAACCCTAGAAAGCTTTATGATGAGTGGGAACCTACTATTAAAATTAAAATTAAAGATCATGAATGATTTGCTTTGTGTGATTTGGGTGCAAGTGTTTCTACAATCGCCAAAACTTTGTGTGATTTGTTAGGTTTCCATGAGCTTGATGATTGTTTTTTAAATTTGCATCTTGCGGATTCTACCATTAATAAACCTATGGGAAGGATTAATGATTTTCTTATTGTTGCTAATAGGAATTATGTGCCCGTAGATTTCATTGTTCTTGATATAGATTGCAATCCTTCGTGTCCTATTATTCTTGGTAGACCTTTCCTCAGAACGATTGGTGCAATTATTGATATGAAGGAAGGAAAATTAGATTCCAATTTCCGTTAAGTAAAGGCATGGAACACTTTCCTAGAAAGAAAATCAAATTACCTTATGAATCCATTATGAGAGCCACTTATGGATTGCCTACCAAAGATGGCAATACCTAGATCTATTCTTATATCGTGCCTAGCTAGGGGCGTTAAACGATAGCGCTTGTTGGGAGGCAACCCAATTTTATTTTCTTTGTTTTTGATTTTGTTTAGGAATAAATATTGCATCTAGCTTCTGCTTAGATATGGTTTTGTGTTTTAATTAGTGTTTGTGCCAAGTACAACCTTTGGAAAGACTTGTGTGAAGGTTATGTGATCATGCTGTAAAAAACAGAAACTTTAGCGCTCACGAGATTGGCTGTATTTTTTTTACTGGAGAGTGCTATTTAGTTGATTCTTTTTGTAGATGATTAATAGACAAATTCCTCACGTTTACCAATTTATTTCAATTTTTTTGGAGTTACAGAAGTATTCGAAAGTTACAGATTACTACACACTGTTCTGTTTTTGACAGATCCTGCTTTTCGTGTGTTGTTTGCTTATCTATTATATAATTAAAGCAAGAGTCAAACAAGTCATCACGTTGGTCCACATAGATTAAATTATCTAAGCCATAAATTTTAGATATTAACGGCTGAGATTTAAAGATGTAGCGTTACACATAAATATTGTCATGTACTATTGTCACGTTGCGTAATATATGTGCACACATATGACCAAAGAAACATAAAACGGAATATACTGGTCAAAAGGAGACGAGCGTGAGAGACATGAGGGGTTTCACCCGCAAAAAAAAACAAGACAAGATGAGTTTGATTATAGCATGTATAAGCCACTACGGTCAGATGTCAATATATCTCTACACGTATAGTAGGTATCTATAAAGGACCTGTGAGAAAATTATCTCTAAGGGACAAAGTACACAAATCGAATTGACTATATAAAAGGAAAAGAATGTTTTCCTTCGTAACCATGTATAACACGATACATGCATGCATCACGAAAGAAAAGTATTAACCTCCATTGTAACCTTGCATAAGATGTACATGCATCAACGAAGAAAAGTATTGCTCTTGGCTTTACGCCGAATTCGAATCAAATCACAGTTATGATCACAGATACTAGAAAATAAACGTCAACCATAAGTCACCCCGGCTCAGCTCCAACTATGCCAAGCTTCGCTTGCCCCCGATACTGCCGGAGCCGGTGGCGCTGTGAGCATCAGACAAGCTACATCTTTAGAAGATTGAGGAAGAACCCGATCACCGATCAGCATCTGATCAAGATTGCCCTGAGTCGGCGGGGTAAAGGAAAGGATTACAAAGCCCCCATGAAAAGTCTATGGAAGAAGTCAATCATCCTGATGAAAAAGTGCAGGATCTCTTGCGAGAGTAGGCCAGTCGACCCTGACGCAGCTTGCTCTCAGCGATAATACCATGTTTCGAAGGTTGACATGAACACCAATTATCGTAGCTCTCTGTTGACTGATAACTGCCATCCCTAGGGCTCCCTCCACCTCAACGCCCATGCAAATCAGTCTGACGTACCGCTCAACAACGGCAAGTCTATGCGTGCGAACTCTTCGTCATCGTCGTCGACCAGACAGAACCCGAGAAGCTCCTATGCTTCTACTGCAGTGCCACCGGCTCAGACAACAATCTCTACCACAAACACAACACATGCGACAATCAGCATGAAGGCGTCAGCAGAACGATGGTAGCATGCAAAGAGAAAGAGGATGATGGGAACAAGCGCGCTCGAAGAAGATCACTGGTGGGAAAAGAGGGCCCACCGCCGTGCAACTACTGCAGCCACCGGCGACAGGCTGCGAACTGGAGTTGGTGTGGCAATGGACGCGCTGGCGTGTGGAGCAGCTGGACGAGCAGCAGGTGGCGTTTGAGCACCACGAGTACCAGTCGCAGGCTTGCAGCGGCTGCATCTCAACAGGGAGTGGTTCCCGGCCAACAAGGAGTGTGCGTGTGGAGATGAAAAGCATGAGCCGCAACGACAATGTCAGCAGAACCATCAGCTCAGGTGGGATCGCGAGCGGGTTTACTAGAACTGGAGATATGACGAGGATCACGAGGAGGAAGGTGTGATTGCGTGGTATTGCTGCACGAATCACGCATGTGCGACGTGCTTAACCTTTTCTTCTCGGTATTCAAAGTGATAATGTCATAAGTAGAAGAGCTCCCATGTAAAAGATAGAAATAAATATTCAATTGTCAAAACTTTGATTTTTTAGCATTCAACATGATTTGTCTTATTTATGCATGTAAATTTCGCCACGTTAAAAAAATCAAGTATCACGATTACAAGGTTGTTATCTCGAGTACTTAGTTTTTTCAGGAAAAAAAATCATTTTATATAAATTTACACGTGCTTGAAGCTTGACTATGCACACTTGAAGCAATCCTTTTGGAACTATCAATCTTTTGGTGCAACAAATGCAGGAAAGAGTTGAGGGTTAAGGAGGGAATGATGTCCAATAAGACTATGGTGATGTAGCAAATACGAGCAAATGGTGCCAAGCATATACCTTATGGCACTCGATCAACTGAAAATGTTACTGAGGAACATCAACGTAGACTACTACACAAACATACTACGAGGGCACTTGTGCCATCATCAATACATACCATCACACAAGTATGAGCTAGAAGATGCTGGGAGGAACCAGCAAACCAAAATCATATGGCAAAAACATGGCAACACAAAATCATATGGTAGAAAGACTAGAGGGCAGCGGTGCTCAGCATGGCGGGGAAGAATCACAGTTACATTACCATGCTTAGATCACACATAATTATTACAAGTGGTTTTTAATGGATTACATGTAATGGAATAATAATAAGTATGTGCTTGAAATTGCATGTTCTATAAAACTAATAACATAGTAGTGGAATGCAAAGTGCTCCACCTAGCTATCCGCATACCAAAAGCATAGTCACCGTCCACCTACTTCATTGGTGTCATAGTTGGGGTTTGCATATAATGAAATAAAGTAACATCATAAAATTGGGTTTGCTCAATTGACAAATGTGTTGTTCTTTCAAAATATCATATTTAAAATGTAATTGTGTAATTACTATCAAATAATGTAAGGCCCATGCCCATTATTGTCGAACCAATTTTTTGTGGCACACAACTAATCAGTTTTTAATGGTATATTATGTTTGTTTTACAAGGCATAAAATAATACTCACATGACAAGAAATGGTTGTCCAAAATACAAAAATAGTATTAAAAAATGTAGCCGCGCAAATGCGCGGGTGAACCCTCTAGGTTTGAAGAATCTATGAGTAGTATCGGGGGGTATGAATCATGGAGAAGTTGGAATACAGTAGGTTTAACACCAATATAAACAAATAATGAGTTCATTACGGTACCTTTGAGTGGTGGTTTGTTTTCTTATACTAACAAAGCTCATGAGATTTTTAGCTAAGTTGTTTTGTGTTGTGAAGTTTTCAAGTTTTGAGTATGGCTTTGATGGACTATGGAACAAAGAGTGGCAAGAGCCTAAGCTTGGGGATGCCCAAGGCACCCCAAGGTAAAATTCAAGGACAACAAAAAGCCTAAGCTTGGGGATGCCCCGGGAAGGCATCCCCTCTTTCGTCTTCATCTATCGGCAACTATACTCGGGACTATATTTTTATTCACCACATGATATGTGTTTTGCTTGGAGCGTCATATATGATTTGAGTCTTTGCTTTTTAGTTTGCCACAATCATCCTTGCTGGACACACCTTTTGAGAGATATAAATATGATTTAGAAATTGTTAGAATACTCTATGTGCTTCACTTATATCTTTTGAGCTAGATAGTTTTGCTCTAGTGCTTCGCTTATATCTTTTAGAGCACGGTGGTGGTTTTATTTTGTAGAAATTGTTGATCTCTCATGCTTCACTTATATCCTTTTGAGAGTCTTTTAGAACAGCATGGTAATGTGCTTTGGTTATAAAACTAGTCCTAATATGATATGCATCCAAGATGGGCATAGTAAAAACTTTCACATAAAGTGCATTGAATATGATGAGAAGTTTGATACTTGATGAGTGTTTCGAGATATGAGGATGGTGATATTAGAGTCATGCTAGTGGAGTAATTGTGAATTCGAGAAACATTTGTGTTAAAGTTTATGATTCACGTAGCATGCACGTATGGTGAACCGTTATGTGATGAAGTTGGAGCATGATTTATTTATTGAGTGTCATCCTTTGTGTGGAGGTCGGGATCGCGTGATGGTTAACTCCTACCAACCCTTCCCCTAGGAGCATGCGTTGAATACTTTGTTTTGATGACTCATAGATTTTTGCAATAAGTATATGAGTTCTTTATGACTAATGTTGAGTCCGTGGATTATACAGACTCTCACCCTTCCACCATTGCTAGCCTCTCTTGTACCGCGCAACTTTCACCGGTTCCATACACCCACCATATATCTTCCTCAAAACAGCCACCATACCTACCTATCATGGCATTTCCGTAGCCATTCCGAGATATATTGCTATGCAACTTTTCACTGTTCCGTTCATATGACATGCTTCATTATCATTCACATATAGTCATATTTTGTTCTAGCTTAGAGTTGTAAGTAAATAAAAGTGTGATGATCATCATTATTAGAGCATTGTCCCAGTGAGGAAAGGATGATGGAGACTATGATTCCCCCACAAGTCGGGATGAGACTCCGGACGAAAATAAAATAAAAATAAAAAAGGGGCCACAAAAAAGGAGAAAAAAAAGAAAAAAGAGAAAAAAAAAGAAAAATGATGAGAGAAAAAGTGAGAAGGGACAATGTTACTATCCTTTTTCCACACTTGTGCTTCAAAGTAGCACCATGATCTTCATCATAGAGTCTCCTATGTTGTCACTTTCATATACTAGTGGGAATTTTCATTATAGAACTTGGCTTGTATATTCCAACGATGGGCTTCCTCAAATGCCTTAGGTCTTCATGAGCAAGCAAGTTGGATGCACACCCACTTAGTTTCTTTTGATAAGCTTTCATACACTTATAGCTCTAGTGCATCCGTTGCATGTCAATCCCTACTCACTCACATTGATATATATTGATGGGCATCTCCATAGCTCATCGATACGCCTAATTGATGTGAGACTATCTTCCTCTTTTGTCTTCTCCACAACCACCACTCTATTCCACATAGTGCTATATCCATGGCCCACGCTCATGTATTGCGTGAAAGTTGAAAGGTTTGAAATTTTTTGAGTATGAAACAATTGCTTGGCTGAAACCGGGGTTGTGCATGATTTAAATAGTTTGTGTGATGAAGAGGGAGCATAGCCAGACTATATGATTTTCTAGGGGTAACTTTCTTTGGCCATGTTATTTTGAGAATACACGATTGCTTTGTTAGTATGCTTGAAGTATTATTATTCTTATGTCAATATAGACTTTTGTCTTGAATCTTTCGGATCTGAACATTCATGCCACAATAAAAAAATACATTGAGAATTATGTTGGTTAGCATTCCACATCAAAAATTCTGTTTTTATCATTTACCTACTCAAGGACGAGCAGGAATTAAGCTTGGGGATGATTGATACATCTCCAACGTATCTATAATTTTTGATTGTTCCATGTTGTTACATATTCTGTTTTGGATGTTTAATGGGCTTTATTATACAATTTTATATTATTTTTGGGACTAACCTACTAACCTAAGGCCCAGTGCAAATTGTTGTTATTTTGCCTATTTTAGTGTTTCGCAGAAAAGGGATATCAAACGGATATCAAACGGAATGAAACCTTCGGGAGAGTTTTTTTGGAACCATATCTACCCAGAAGACTTGGAGTACACACGAGGGAACGAGAGAGGCGGCCACGAGGGTCCAGGGCGTGCCCAGGGGGGCAGGCGCGCCCCCACCCTCATGGGCCCCCTCTAGCTCCCGCTATGCCCTCCTTCCTCCTATATATATATCCATGTACCCTCAAAACATCAAGGCAGCAGAAAAAAACTTAATTCCACCGCCGCAACCTTCTGTTCCCGTGAGATCCCATCTTGGGGCCTGTTCCGAAGCTCTGTTGGAGGGGGGATTGATACGTCCAAAATGCCTTACTATTTTATATCGTAATTCATCCTTATTCATTGATATATTTCACATTACGATGATGTTCTTATGTTGTTTTGGCCTATTTTACACAGTTTGCAACTTTCCGGTGCCGAAGCAGCAGACGCAGGATTCAGCGGTAAAAAGTGGACGCTGAGTTGCTGAAGAAGAATACCTCCAAATTACCCGAAAATCGACGGAGGGTATTTTCCAGAAGGATCACGAAGATACGCAAAAGAGCAACCAGAGGGGGGCCACAGGGTGCCCAGGCGGCCACCTGGCGCGACCCCTACCCTGGCCGCGCCGGGATGGCGCCTGGAGCCCCTGGCCCAGTCTAGGCTCCCCCTCTGGCCTATATACTCCTCGTCATCTAGAAACCCTAAAAGGGGGAGAGTTTACGGAGTTCCGCCGCCGCTCCGTGGCGGAAACCTACAGAGAAGAAAAGCCATCTCCGGCGGGCAGATTCCGCCGGGGAGATCACCTCCCGGAAGGGGAGATCATCGCCATCGTCATCACCATCGTCACGGGCATCATCGAGATCATCATCAACATCATCCCCAACATCAGCACCATCTCCATCTTCATCCAATCTCATCTCACAGTTGCAACTTGTGTTGTAATCCGTACTATCTATCCTCTCTACTCTATCGGTGTTGATTACTACTTTGTGGTGAATGCTATTGAGTTTTGTTGGAGAAATATCATTGTGTCCAGATTGTTTATCATCCATCTATCTCCACTGATCATGATCTCTTTTATGTCTTGTGAGTAGTTAGTTTAGTTCTTGAGGACATGGGAGAAGTCTTGTTGTTAGTAGTCATATGATGTTGAAGTAATATGTGTTGTTTGATACTTAAGTTGTGTTGTTATTTTCCTAGTGGTGTTGTGTGAGTCGAACACTCAATACTTCGCCTTATTAAGGACCTAGGGGAATACATTGTGTACAAAGAATGCTTACGGTGGGTTGCCGGAGTGACAGAAACCTGAACCCCAGTTCGCACGCTTTTGCACAAGGGAACAATGGATCATCGATCGTATTGCTATGGTTAGGCTTTTGCCTTAAATACTATCTTGTATTTGCGGATGCTTGCAAGGCGTTTAATCATAAGAGTGCACTCATCTTAGTCTAGAGGGTGTACTAGCATAGATCCACCCACTCAACACTTATCAACACATCACATAGTACCGATACGGAATATGGCGAAAGCACATGACTACCTCTCCCGTGTGTCCTCAAGAACACTTTAGCCTTTATAAGTTCTGTTGCTAGGCCTCTCCTTTGCTCAAAAAGGATTGGGCCACTTGTTACTCTCCAGTGCCTTTTACTTTGCTCGCTTTTACTTTCCTGTTGCTTATATCAAGAAAACCCCTAAAAAGTTATCTTTCAGTGCTTGCAGTTATTCCTTGCTCGGAATCACTTATCAATACCTTCTGCTCCTCGTTGGGTTCGACACTCTTACTTATCGAAAACGCTGCAATAGATCCCTTACGGTTGTGGGTCATCAGGGATCCATCACGGAGTGCTTCTACATCAACACCATAGCCTCACCAATGATTTGTGAGTAGTTTACCGATGTCTACTACACAACCTTCTTCTTGTAGACGTTGTTCGGCCTCCAAGTGCAGAGGTTTGTAGGACAGTAGCAAATTTCCCTCAAGTGGATGACCTAAGGTTTATCAATCCGTGGGAGGCGTAGGATAAAGATGGTCTCTCTCAAACAACCCTGCAACTAAATAACAAAGAGTCTCTTGTGTCCCCAACACACCCAATACAATGGTAAATTGTATAGGTGCACTAGTTCGGCGAAAAGATGGTGATACAGGTGCAATATGGATAGTAGATATATGTTTTTGTAATAAGAAAATATAAAAACAGCAAGGTAGCAAGTGGTAAACGTGAGCATAAACGGTGTTGCAATGATAGGAAACAAGACCTAGGGTTCATACTTTCACTAGTGCAAGTTCTCTCAACAATAATAACATAACTGGATCATATAACTATCCCTCAACATGCAACAAAGAGTCACTACAAAGTCACTAATAGCGGAGAACAAACGAAGAGATTATGGTAGGGTACGAAACCACCTCAAAGTTATTATTTCCGATCGATCTATTCAAGAGTCCGTAGTAAAATAACACGATGCTATTCTTTCCGTTCGTTCTATCATAGAGTTCATTCTAGAATAAGACCTTAAGACACAAATCAACCAAAACCCTAATGTCACCTAGATACTCCAATGTCACCTCAAGTATCCGTGGGCATGATTATACGATATGCATCACACAATCTCAGATTCATCTATTGAACCAACACAAAGTACTTCAAAGAGTGCCCCAAAGTTTCTACCGGAGAGTCAAGACGAAAACGTGTGCCAACCCCTATGCATAGACTCCCAAGGTCACGGAACACGCAAGTTGATCACCAAAACGTACATCAAGTGAATCACTAGAATACCCCATTGTCACCACATGTATCCCACGCAAGACATACATCAAGTGTTCTCAAATCCTTAAAGACTCAATCCGATAAGATAACTTCAAAGGGAAAACTCAGTTCATCACAAGAGAGTAGAGGGGGAGAAGCATCATATGATCCAACTATAATAGCAAATCTCGTGATACATCAAGATCATGCCATCAGCCCCGAGGGTGGACTACTCCCGCCTCGTCATGGAGAGCACCGGGATGATGAAGATGGCCACCGGAGAGGGATTCCCCCCTCCAGCAGGGTGCCAAAACGGGTCTAGATTGGTTTTCGGTGGCAACAGAGGCTTTCGGCGGCGGAACTCTCAATCTAGGTTATTTTTCGGAGGTTTCAGTATATATAGGAGGTGTTGGAGTCGGTGCCAAGTAAAGGGGGTCTCCGGGCTGTCCACGAGGCAGGGGGCGCGCCCAGTAGGGGGGGGGCGCCCCCTACCCTCTAGGGCAGCCCGTGGATCTTCTGCCCCCCCCTCCGGCAGATATAGGTTTTTGTAATATGAAAACATCAAGGTAGAAAGTGATAAACATGAGCATAAACGGTGTTGCAATGATAGGAAACAAGGCCTAGGGTTCATACTTTCACTAGTGTAAGTTCTCTCAACAATAATAACATAACTGGATCATATTACTAGCCCTCAACATGCAACAAAGAGTCACTCCAAAGTCACTAATAGTGGAGAACAAACGAAGAGATTATGGTAGGGTACGAAACCACCTCAAAGTTATTCTTTCTGATCGATCTATTCAAGAGTCCATAGTAAAATAACACGAAGCTATTCTTTCCTTTCGATCTATCATAGAGTTCGTACTAGAATAACACCTTAAGAAACAAATCAACCAAAACCCTAAATTCACCTATATACTCCATTGTCACCTCAAGTATCCGTGGGTATGATTATATGATATGCATCATACAATCTCAGAAACATCTATTCAACCAACACATAGAACTTCAAAGAGTGCCCCAAAGTTTCTACCGAAGAGTCAAGACGAAAACGTGTGCCAACCCCTATGCATAGATTCCCAAGGTCACAGAACCCGCAAGTTGATCACCAAAACACACATCAAGTAGATCACGTGATATCCCATTGTCACCACAGATAAGCACATGCAAGACATACATCAAGTGTTCTGAAATCCTTAAAGACTCAATCTGATAGGATAACTTCAAAGGGAAAACTCAATTCATCACAAGAGAGTAGAGGGGGAGAAACATCATAAGATCCAACTATAATAGCAAAGCTCGCGATACATCAAGATCATGCAACCTCAAGAACACGAGAGAGAGAGAGATCAAACACATAGCTACTCGTACATACCCTCAGCCCCGAGGGTGGACTACTCCCTCCTCGTCATGGAGAGCGCCGGGATGATGAATATAGGCAACAGAGAGGGATTCCCCCCTTCGACAGGGTGCCAGAACGGGTCTAGATTGGTTTTCGGTGGCAACAGAGGCTTTCTCCGGCGGAACTCCCGATCTAGGTTACTTTCCAGAGGTTTCAGTATATATAGGAGGTGTTGGAGTAGGGGGCAAGTAAAGGGTGTCTCCGGGCTGTCCACGAGGCAGGGGGCGCGCCCAGTAGGGGGGCGCCCCCACCCTCGTGGGCAGCCCGTGGATCTTCTCGTCCCTCTCCGGCACTACATGGGCTTCTTCTAGTCCAAAAACAGCCTCCTTTGAATTTCAGGTCAATTGGGCTCCGTTTGATATTCCTTTTCTACGATACCCTAAAACAGGACAAAAACGGAAACTGGCACTAGGCTCTGGCTTAATAGGTTAGTCCCAAAAATCATATAAAAGTGTATAATAAAGCCCAAAAAACATCCTAGAAGGATAATATAATAGCATGGAACAATAAAAAATTATAGATACGTTGGAGACGTATCAAGCATCCCCAAGCTTAATTCCCGCTCGTCCTCGAGTAGGTAAATGATAAAAATAGAACTTTTGATGTGGAATGCTACCTAACATAATTCTCAATGCAATTTTCTTTATTGTGGCATGAATGTTCAGATCCATAAGATTCAAGATAAAAGTTTATATTGACATAAGAATAATAATACTTCAAGCATACTAACAAAGAAATCATGTCTTCACAAAATAACATGGCCAAATAAAGTTATCCCTACAAAATCATATAGTCTGGCTATGCTCCCTCTTCATCACACACAATATTCATATCATGCACAACCCCGGTTTCAGCCAAGCAATTGTTTTCATACTCAATTCTTTTAAACCTTTCAACTTTCGCGCAATACATGAGCGTGAGCCATGGATATAGCACTATGGGTGGAATAGAGTGGTGGTTGTGGAGAAGAAAAAAAGGAGGGAGATAGTCTCACATCGACTAGGCGTATCAACGGGCTATGGAGATGCCCATCAATAGATATCAATGTGAGTGAGTAGGGAGTGCCATGCAACGGATGCACTAGAGCTAAATATGTATGAAAGCTCAACAAAATAAACTAAGTGGGTGTGCATCCAACTTGCTTGGTCACGAAGACCTAGGGCATTTGAGGAAGCCCATCGTTGGAATATACAAGCCAAGTTCTACAATGAAAATTCCCACTAGTATATGAAAGTGACTAAACATGAGACTCTCTATCATGAAGAACATGGTGCTACTTTGAAGCACAAGTGTGGAAAAAGATAGTAGCAATTGTCCCTTTTTTTCTTTTTTCTTTTTCCCTTTTTTTGGGGCCTTTCTTTTTCTTGCCCTTTCCTTCTTTTTTTCTTTTTCTTTTTCTTTGGGATAACGCTCTAATAATGATGATCATCACACTTCTATTGATTTACAACTCGATATTACAACTCGATCCTAGAACAAAGTATGACTCTATACGAATGCCTCCAGCGGTGTACCAGGATGTGCAATGAATCAAGAGTGACATGTATGAAAAATTATGCATGGTGGCTTTGCCACAAATACGATGTCAACTACATGATCATGCATGGAAATATGACAATATGAAGCGTGTCATATGAACGGAACGGTGGAAAGTTGCATGGCAATGTATCTCAGAATGGCTATGGAAATGCCATGATAGGTAGGTATGGTGGTTGTTTTGAGGAAGGTATATGGTGGGTGTATGGTACCGGCGAAAGTTGCGCGGTACAAGAGAGGCTAGCAATGGTGGAAGGGTGAGAGTGCGTATAATCCATGGACTCAACATTAGTCATAAAGAACTCATATACTTATTGCAAAAAATTACGAGTCATCAAAACAAAGAAATCAATGCACGCTCCTAGGGGGGAGGTTGGTAGGAGTTAACCATCGCGTGCCCCCGACCTCCACACAAAGGATGACACTCTACAAATACCTCACGCTCTAACTTTGTCACATAGCGGTTCACCATACGTGCATGTTACGGGAATCACACGCTTTAACACAAGTATTTCTCAATTTCATAATAACTCCGCTAGCATGACTCTAATATCACCATCCTCATATCTCAAAACAATCATCAAGTATCAAACTTCTCATCATATTCAATGCACTTGTATGAAAGTTTTTACTACACCCAACTTGGATGCCTATAGTATTAGGACTAGTTTTATAACCAAAGCCAATTACCATGCTGTTCTAAAAGACTCTCAAAATAATATAAGTGAAGCATGAGAGTTCATCTATTTCTTCAAAATAAAACCACCGCCGTGCTCTACAAGATATAAGTGAAGCACTAGAGCGAATGACAAACTACTCCGAAACATATAAGTGAAGATCAATGAGTAGTTGAATAATTTTGTAACTATCTGAAGACTCTCCAACATTTAAGAACTTCAGATCTTGGGATATTATTCAAACAGCAAGCAAAACAAAATAAAACAAAATGACGCTCCAAGCAAAACACATATCATATGGTGAATAAAAATATAGCATCGAGTAAAGTTATCGATAGATGAAGACGAAAGAGGGGATGCCTTCCTGGGGCATCCCCAAGCTTAGGCTCTTGGTTTTCCTTGAATATTACCTTGGGGTGCCTTGGGCATCCCCAATCTTGGGCTCTTGTCACTCCTTATTCCATAGTCCATCGAATCTTTACTCAAAACTTGAAAACTTCACAACACAAAACTTAGCCAAAAATCTCGTGAGCTCCGTGTCGGTGTACTAAAGTAGGGGTACCTTAGTATCCCGAACTTGTGCACGGGTAGTTGCAGCGTCCCGCGGCGAGGCTTGCCGGGCGACCGCCAAGATCCTCTGTGGTTCCCTTGGAGCCATTCAAGAACAAAGTATCCAAGTCAAGGAGACAAGGCCCCGGCAAGAGGAGCTTGCCGGGAAGGCCACTCAAGGCACAAGACCATTCAAGGCACAAGGCCCTGGCAAGAGGAGCTTGCCGGGAAGACCAACCAAAGCATTTCAAGGAATTTGCCGCGATGCGCCACGCGTCCCGGCAAGGCCCGGTGAGCGACAAGCTCCCGAAAGCGACAAGATAGCAACCGCGGCAAGGCGCTTGCCGCGGCAAGCTTCCACTCAATACCCGCGCTCCAGCGCATCCACGCACGTGTCGCTCTGGGACCATCCCAGGCGCACGTGGCGGAAGGCTGTGCAGCCTGGGGTACACGGTGGCAAGCAGCGATGACAAGGCTACCGTCGTGGCGGACGGTGGCGCCCCTGACGGCCACTTTTTGCACTGTTTGGGCGACGGTGACGGGCATTTAATGCCCTTGTCCCTTGTCGTCAGGGTTAGGTATGGAACACTGTTCCAACAACCACCCTTTTTACATTTTTACCCCCATCTGTGTTGCCACCTGTCGGTGACCCCTTTGACCTATAAAAGGAGGCCCATGCGCAATGTAGAAGGGGTTCCGAACATCGATCATTCCCACGCTCAGTCTCGCTAGCGGTTAGAGTGTATTGTAGTTCTCCTCCCGAGCAAGAACGCAGTACAGACCAAAGCAGGAGTAGGGTTTTACGCATCCGTGCGGCCCGAACCTGGGTAAACTGCCCGTGTGCTCGCCTCGATCTGCTCTTCGTGCAACCTCCGCCCCCTGCCGTACCAAAAAGGGGCTCCGGTCCCATAGGTGTTCGTGGGCGATCAGTTTCCCCGACATCTTTGGCGCGCCAGGTAGGGGGAAGCGTCCAGGTTGTGTGAACCTGATCCGGCCTGCACACGGGCTAGATCTTCAACTTCTTCACCAACATGCCGCCAAAGAAGAAAGCTTCGGAGGCAGCAGGTCCGTCCGCGTCGATCCCACCACCGCCAGAGCCAACGGCTGGTGGGGTTGACGCCGGCGGAAGAACGGACGTCGACGAGGGAACTCACGGCGCCGCCAAGTCCAAGGACAAGGCAGACGACCACGCGCACTCCAAGGCCTCGGCGTCCGTACATGCACCGCGCCCATCTCAGGAGGCGCGGGACCGGCAGCGTCGTGGTGCTCAAGGTACCATACGCTTGCTGGGCCAGGGTCAAGCTGGCGGATCTCGGGACGCTCAAGACCAGCATACGCGCCAACATGCCGGCACAAGCAAGGCACGGTCGCCTGGACGGGATGCTGCTCCTTCTAACACGGTTAGGAGTCCGAGCATATCCCGCTCCTCGCACCGTTCGCCGCCGCTACCCGCCACTCCAGCAGAAGCTCTAGCACGAGCTCAACTGCTCCTAGACTTCCCTCCCGCGGCAGAAAAGGCCGATGACTGGAGGGCCACCATTCAGAGCCACATCGCCTTCGCCAACGGCGACACCCCGCAGCAGCCGAGCACGTCGCGGCCGCGGGAAGTCAGCCAGGTGCGGGCCGATGGCGACAAGACCGCTGGGGGTGCGACCACCATGCACTCCCCGCCCCGAAGGCCGAGATCGCCGACTCGCTGGGTCAACCTCGACAGCGACTCCACCGCGTCGTCGGATCCGCGAGCTCGTCGCGAACAGTGCCAAGTTCTTCAAGATCGCCTATGAGAAGACGCTCGTACTCGCATCGAGCACCGAAGAGAAGCGCGGCGTCAGTCAGACCAGCGCGCTGGGCCCACTGTCGACATGCAAGCGCCAGGGGGACTAGGCGACTTGCCGTACGCGGTAGGTTGTCCTGCGTTCACTCGTGAGCTGCGGCAAGTCCAGTGGCCCAGCATGAAAAATTTCAAGCCAGACGTGCCGGAGAAGTACGACGACAAGACGCACCCGTCGGAGTTCCTCAACATCTACACCATCGCGGTGCAAGCTGTTGGGGGGCGGGACGGCAAGATCCTTGCCAACTACTTCCCTCTGGTACTCAGGCCAAACGTCAGATCCTAGCTCATGCACTTGCCGGACAACTCCATTTCTTCTTGGGCCGACCTGTGCCATCAGTTTGTTGGAAATATGCCCTAGAGGCAATAATAATAGTATTGTTATTATATTTCCTTGTTCATGATAATCGTCTGTTATTCATGCTTGAATTGTATTGTACGGAAACAACGATACATGTGTGAATATATATACCACAATGAGTCCCTGGTAAGCCTCTAGTTACCAGCTCGTTGATCAACAGATGATCACGGTTTCCTGATCATGGACATGTGATGTCAGTGATAACGGGATCACATCATTAGGAGAATGATGTGATGGACAAGACCCAATCCTAAGCATAGCACGAGATCGTATAGTTCGTAATGCATAAGCTTTTCGGTGTCAAGTATTTATTCCTTAGACCATGAGGTTGTACAACTCCCGGATACCGTAGGAATACTTTGGGTGTGCCAAACGTCACAACGTAACTGGATGGCTATAAAGGTACGCATCGGGTATCACCGAAAGTGTCTGTTGAGTTGGTACGAACCGAGACTGGGATATTGTCACTCCGTATGACGGAGAGGTACCTCTGGGCCCACTCGGTAAGACATCATCATAAATGAGCTCAAGGTGACTAAGGAGTTAATCACGGGATGATGGATTACGGAACAAGTAAAGAGACTTGCCATAACGAGATTGAACAAGGTATCGGGAATACCGACGATCGAATCTCGGGCAAGTACCGTACCGATGGACAAAGGGAATAACATATGGGATTGAGTGAATCCTTGACACGGTGGTTCATCCGATGAAGATCATCGAGGAACACGTGGGAACCAACATGGGTATCCAGATCCCGCTGTTGGTTATTGACCAGAGAGTGGTCTCGATCATGTCTACGTGTCTCCCGAACCCGTAGGGTCTACACACTTAAGTTTCGGTAACGCTAGGGTCGTAGAGATACATGCACGTGGAAACCCGAAAGTTGTTCGGAGTCCCGGATGAGATCCCGGATGTCATGAGGAGTTCCGGAATGGTCCGGAGGTAAATAATGATATATAGGAAGTCCAGCTTCGGCCATCGGGTGATCTCCGGGGGTCATCGGGAGTGTCCCGGGACCACCGGAGGGGTCCCGGGGGTCCACCGGGTGGGGCCACCCATCCCGGTGGGGCCCCTAGGCTGTGTGGGGGAAGTGGCCAGCCCCTGGTGGGCTGGCGTACCACATGGGCCCCCCTCCCCATGCGCCTAGGGTTGAAACCCTAGGGGGAGGGGGCGCCCCCCTTGCCTTGGGGGACAAGACTCCCCCCCAGGCCGCTGCCCCCCTTGCAGATCCCATCTGCAGGGGCTGGCGCACCCCCTGTCCCCCTATATATATGTGGGGGGGGGGGGGGGGGGG
>LR738713.1:701336130-701539347 GCA_902687465.1 Secale cereale
GGGGGGGAGAGGGCAGCCGCACCCAAGTCTCTGGCGCCTCTCCCCCTCCCGTCACACCTCATACTCCCTCCGCAGGGCGCCGGCGAAGCCCTGCAGGATTCTCCACTGCATCCACCACCACGCCGTCGTGCTGCTGGATCTCCGACGACCTCTCCTCCCCCCTTGCTGGATCAAGAAGGAGGTGACGTTGCTGTATCGGATGTGTGTTGAACACGGAGGTGCCGTCTGTTCGGCACTAGATCATCGGTGACGAAGAACGAGAAGAGTATGACTACTTCATCCACGCTTCTTCGAAAGCTTCCGCTCGCGATCTACAAAACGGTATGTAGATGCACTCTCATATGCTCGTTGCTAGATGTCTCCTTAGTTGGATCTTGGTGAAAGCATAGAATTTTTTTGAATTCTGCTACGTTCCCCAACACAGTTTGTCGGCGCCTTCACAGGCGGCCACAAACCTCATGGCCAGGAGAGCGACCTTCACTTGCTCGCCTAGAAGGAAGGAGAACCCCTGCGCAAGTATATCCAGAGATTCAGCCGTGTCCAGCACAACATCCCAGACGTCCACCCTGCCGCGGTCATCAGCGCGTTCCATCAGAATGTGCGTAACCGCAGGATGAGGGAGGAGATGGCGATGTGCAAGATCAGGGACGTCAGCGAGCTATACGCCCTCGCTGACAAGTGTGCACGTGCTGAAGAGGGGAGGAAACTCCCCGGAGAGGATACAGGAGCAGGAGGATCTGACAGCGAGGATGCCGCCCCGGCAAAGAAAAACCGGCGGCGGAACAACAGAAAGAAGAAGAACAAGGAAGTGATAGTCGTTGAGCAGTCCAGCAAGGAGGCTGGCGCCAAGAAAGCCCAAGTTGGTAGCTCCGGCAAGGAGATTGCCACATGCACCAACTGCCAGGCTGTGGCGGCCGCCGACAAGCAGGACGGCACCGACAAGCAGTACTGCAAGATCCACCGCACCAAGGGTCATGACCTCCAGAACTGCAAGAGGGTCGAGCAGCTTGTTGAGTAGCAAAAGGCTGAATACGAGCAACGCGACAAGGAGAAGGCCCAAGGAGGTGATGGAGTATCCGGCAAGAAGTGTCCTTTCAATGGCCGAGGAGGACGCCGCGGCAAGGCCAAGCATCGGCAAGGAGACAGACCTCCCCGCGGCCGCGACAAGGATGAAGATGACGACGACGAGGAAGACATGGATGATGGTGAGACCAGTGAGCAGGAGTTTCAGAAAGCCACAGAGGTTTTGTGCGTTGACGGCGGTGCTTCTCTGCATACTTCACACCGCCAACTCAAACAGTGGGTGCGGGAAGTCAATGCGGCAGATCCACCTGTCGAATCACGCAAACTTCTGAAATGGTCCAGCACGCCTATCGTCTTTGACATTGAGGACCACCCTGATCGCACAACTGTGGTAGGGTGCTTGCCGATGTTGGTTTCACCAACTATCCGCAACCTCAAAGTCACAAAGATGTTAGTTGACGGCGGGGCCGGCTTGAACCTGATCTCCTCCGCTGTGCTCCACAAACTCCAAATCCCTGACAGCGAGCTCGAAGAAACCGGCACGTTCCAAGGAATCAACTCGGGAAGGAGCAAGTCAAATGGGAAGATCACCCTGCCAGTGACATTTGGCGGCGAGCTGAATTTCAGGACTGAGAGGGTCACTTTTGACGTTGCCGATTTCCCATTGCCTTACAATGGGATACTCGGCCGTCCAGCACTCGCCAAGTTCATGGCAGCCTCTCACTATGCATACAATATGCTGAAGATGCCCGGCCCAATAAGCGTCATCTCTGTCCCTGGTGACAAGAAGGATTCCCTTATCTGTGCCGACAAGATTTACCGGGATGCAGCAGCCGCAACAGATAGCAAGACACTTGCCGCTGAAGCTCCCGGCGGGAAGAACAAGACCAAGTCCGGCAAGAGCTCTGGGGCCCACTCCGGCAAACGCACCTCTTCGGAGTGCTGCGCTGCCGTCGAGGACGCACCATCGAGCTCCACCAGCAAGTGTAAGAAGACGATGGCGGCTCCGCCTTTAATGCCCCGGATGTAATACTTTCCCTTTTGGGTATATAATATATCTCCGGCTTCATCTATTTCCAATCTGGGTTCTTTATCTCTCGGGTTTTCGTCGTTTTGTTGTGTGAGTGTGTGGCATTCATTCATATCATGTAGACATGTACATCGCATTGCATTTGTGTTGTCGGTTGCATCCGGTTCCACGCGTTCCTTCCCGTTGTCCGTTTCGCGTTCCGGAGCTCCCTCACGTGTCTGTGACGTCCCGTAGGCCTACTTTGTTGTTTGGGCGTGTAACGTTACCGGTGTGCCGCGAGGTTGTTGTCTGTGTTGTTGTTTTGTTGTGTGCAACCCGCCTCTCAAATCTCGTCTCGTTTGGACCCCGTTGGCTATCCCATCCGTTGTTTGTGTGGGTCCAAAGTGCCTTCACTTTGTGTCCCGGAAACACCCCTACTGCAGTCTTTTATCTTCTCCTAGGCCCTTTTAATCTACCCCCGCGATCGGATCCGTCGGATCGCGATCGGAGGGCTCCAAACACCCCTAAATTCCCCCCTAACCCTAAAAACTGCTATATAATAGACCCTAGTCTATTTTTTTGCATCTCTATCTTCTTTCCCCTTCCTCCCCTCATTTTTTCTTCAGATCCAAAGAACTCCATCTGCCACTTGGCCTTCTCCCGAGGGAACCAGCCGCCGCCCCGGCTGATCGATCTGGCCAATCGATCGACCGGCCGGGTCAACGCCGCATCGAGCCGGCGCGCCAGGGAGGCCTCGCCCCTTTCCCTCGCTCGGCCAGGTCCCAGGCGCCGGATCGGGCCCAGCCCGCAGGTCCCCTGGACCACTTCGTCGCCGACCGCATCGGGCCCAGGTCGCCTCGCGCCTGGCCCATCTCCACCTCGTTCGATCGCCAGGTCCCCCGGTCCCCACTTCGCCACCGCGAGCCGCCAGCTCCCGCAGGCCGGCGCCGCACCGCCCAAGGCCCAGATCCGCAGGCGCCAGGCCCCCCCGCGCGAGCCGCTTCTCCGGTCGCCAGGTGGGCCGCTCCGCTCGCCGCGGGCCCAGCCGCCGTCGCCTCCCGCGGGCCGCCGCCTTCACCTCCAGATCGGGCCGGTCCAGCCGCACCGCCCGGGGCCCGTTGTTTTTTTTTTCCAGATCTGGATCTGAGGTTGCTCCTAAATTCTTCTAAGTCCCCTGTGATTTGTGTGCTGTTGCAATGTTCAAACATGCATATCTTTTTGTGCATAGCTCCGTTTCGCGCAAATAGCATGTCCAGACGTTCGTGGGATCGTGCTCTACGTTTTATCTGTTGTTGTCATGCATGTTAGAGATCATCTAGGTGCTTGTTTTGCTGTTGCAAGAGTGCATCATGATATAAACTGCTGCTATGTGATGTTTTTATGCCACCTTTGTCATGTGATATCTTTTAGCTCGTTTGTCCGAATGATGCAAATGACATGTCCACGTGTTCGTCTTGCCATGCTCTACATGTTGTATGTGCTAGTTTGCATGATAGATTTATTATTGCCTTGTTATCATCGTTGCAAAGTGCCATGTTCGTGTGATGTTATTTCACTTGTTACGAAATGCCATCTTGTTGAGCTCGTTGCAATCGTTGTGTTTACCTCCATGATGCATGCTTGTGTGTTTCGGGATCACCTTCATGTGTATTTTGATGAGGTGCTTACCTCTTGCCATGTTTAGTTTCGAGGTGACTTAAACATGCTCTTTTAGATGCCATGTTGAAATTGCTGTTTTAGGACTTAGTGGATTTCCACTAAGTCTGAAATCTGTAATGTTCCGATGCCATGTTCGTGTGATGTTCTAGGACAAAGCATGATAGTTTTGGAGTGGATTTTGATTGTTCCTTGTAGTATATATTTTTGTCTTTCCATTCATGTCCTCACATGTCTATTTAAGTGGCTGTAGCATGTTTATCTTTTGCTCCAAAGTTTCAATAAAATTGTGCTGCCAGAATTTTATTGTCAAGTTCCATATGTCCAAGATCATTGCTATTGATCCGTGGCTCCGTTGGGGGTGCACCTTTGGACTTAGTTGATGTAGTATATGTCTAGTTTGTGTTCATGCCCTTTGACATGTTATTTGAATGCTGTAGCTCAATTATTTTGTGCTCCGAAGATGCTATGATGCTGTAATTTTCAGCTTTCGCTCATTTCTTGTTTTGGGCATAACTTTTAGCCCGTAACTCCGATTTCAGCGAATCTTATATCAAACTTGATTGATTTTCTGTGTAGAATCATAATATGTTATTGTTATCATGTTTTGAGGTGTTTTGCTTGAGTGATATTTTCCGTGCTCCGTGTGCATCCTTAGTGCATCCATCATGCATTCATCTTTTTCGAGTGCGCATTGCATCTTGTTGATTGGTGCTTGGTGTGATTGTTTTGTTTAGAGCCAGAAGCAGAGTCTGAGTTCGAGTACGAGCACGAGGTTTCCAACGAGGTTGAGCACGAGGACCCTTCTTACAATCCGAACGACTTCTCTTCAGGCAAGATGACCGAACCCCGATAACATTACTATCTTTGACTATTGCTAGTAGTCTCGATCTATAGCTTTGCCTCGATGCCCATGATCTTCTTGTCAGCCTCCTACTTGTAGCCAATTGCCATGTTTAACCAACCTACCTATGCAAACCGTTGCTTGGCTAAGTACGCTTCGCTCAGCCCTTCTTATAGCGTTGCTAGTTGCAGGTGAAGATCGAAGATGCTTGCTTCATGTTGAAGTTTGGTTGGGTTATATCACACTATATAAATGCTTAAAATGAAATCATCTATATATTGGCAAGGGTGGAAGGCTAAGCCTTTTGCTTGGTGATTTGTTCCACTCATGCCGTTAGGATCCGTATAAGCCGGTGTTATGTTCCTTGATTATGCGTTCCTAACACGGTTGGGGTGTATGGGACCCCCTCGATAAATCGCTAGGTGCTAAGTCTTTTCCAGCAAGTCCCAACATTGGTACTATTTGTCTAATAACAAACTAAACTTGCATAGGGAGTAATTAACCCTCTTTCTTAATCAACAACCCCGGGCCAGTGCTCCACATGAGTGTTGGTCCGAAACGAGTGGACTGCGGGGCCGCCTTGGGGCAACCTGAGGTATCTGGCATACACCTGTAGGACGTCTCATCCGGTCGTGTCCTGAGACTTAGATACGCGCGGCTACTATCAGGGTGTCGACACGCCGGGAGGATTTGCTGGATTAGCCTTACCTTAGTTCGGTATATCTTGAGCACGGGATTCCGAGAATACTCGGGTCTTCCCACTTTGGAGTTGCGACTCCGCGGATCGTGGGCTTGTAATGGGTCAAGTTGCAACACCCCTGCAGGGTTTGAACTTTCGAAAGCCGTGCCCGCGGTTATGTGGCAGATGGGAGCTTGTTAATATCCGGTTGTAGATAACTTGACACAATGTTTCTAATACACTACCAGCGTGTGTTCCGTGACCGTCAATTTCCGAATAGGGATTCGGGAGTTGAACACGGAGGGGTTATATTTGTGGAGCTTGTAGCTAGGATCACTGTGTGATCACTTCTCGCCGAGGCTTCCTCTTCTCGCTCTCACTCACGTAAGGTAGTTGCTAGTTGCTGCTGCAGACACTTATTCTTTTCTTCAGCCTTACCCTCTCCCAAAGGCTTAAATAGTCTTGTTACCCGGAAACGGGATTGCTGAGTCCTCTGTGGCTCACAGTTATTTCACACACCAGATGCAGGTCCAGCTGTGAGCTATCCAGGTGATGGCACCGAGCTGGATTGGGAGTACGACGAGGAGCGTAGTCGGTACTATGTGCGATACCCAGATGATCAGTAGTGGAGACTCTTACTAGGATTCGATCCGCCTGTGGTTTATTTATCTAAGTTTGGTATCTTGACATTTGGTTTTTGCCCTTAGAGGGTTGTGATGTTCTTAATGTATGATGACTGAGACTTGAATTGTAATTCTGTGACGTGGCGAGTGTAAGCCAACTATTTTCTGTTTACAATCCCCTCTTTTACATGAGATGTGCAAAGATTACCGAACTTGAGATCATTCTAGGATGGATTTATGCCTTTAAGTCGTGCCTCGACACGTAGGAGGTATAACTCCATCCTGGGCATTACAAGTTGGTATCAGAGCCTTCTCCGACCTAGGAGCCCCCACTGTTTGATCGAATCGTTGACGGTCGAGTCTAGGCACACACTGAAAACTTTTTGAGTCCTATATTATATCGGAGAGTAGGATTTCTTTGCTTCTCATCCCCTTTCTCTCTGGTGAGGACTCCTGACGACTACTCTTGTCTCTCCTATCTTCAAAAATTGCACAATTTTTTTTTAGGAATCCCGCGAGTATTCTGGGATTGTTTCGATGTTCTCGTGACAAGGATATTGTTTTCGATGCCTCCTGTTACCGAGGAGTTGAGCTTCGGGGTATTGTTGTCACAAGCATATCGCGGCAGTACTAAATACTTAAGACGGCCGACATCGAAAATCTCTCCTATACGGCCAGTGGCAAGATAACCCCGACATCACCCAGTACTGGGGAGGTAGTTCGGGAGTATTGCCATAGCTTGTTATAGTGGATGCTTTTCGAAGGTCCGAGGTACACAGTTTCCGAGAAAGACTGGTTATGTGTTGAAGGATGGATACACCTGGATGTAGGTTAGAGTTGATTGCGCGGTGCTTCCCGTGTATCCCGAACACCTGATTGCATAACTGGAATCTTTCGGAAATCTATAGGTGGGTTTTATCCAGTAGATCGTAGGCATTCTTCCAACGAATGCAGGTTAGCGAGTTCGGGGTTCTACATTGAGTGAAGGGGTTATATGACAGATGTTACTATCAGGATTTGCATCTTAAAGGGTCCTTGGCTATGCTGATCTGGGGATTGCAAAACCTTTTCGTAACGCGTTCATATGCTTTCAGCACAAAGATGTTAGAACGAAACTCCTCTCTTGTGTTTGTTCCCATCTGTACCTTATTGTTTTCTTATTTTATCCTTTTGTCCGCTATGTGGCTTCTCGTGAAGATTGATGATATCATTTAACTGAGAATTTCATTCGTTCCTCTTGTTCGAATGATTTCATTCGTTCTTATTGTTCGAATGATTATTGTGAAGACTTGTTGCAATTCATTCCATTGATTCAGCTTATACCTTTTGTCAATCAATTGCTGATTCGTGGTCATCTCTTACAGGATGGCTCCGAAAAAGGTTCCCAATGCTAACCCAGAGGTGGAAGAGGTTCTAGAACATCCTCCTTCCCCTCCTCCTCCGCCTGAGGCTTGGAGAGCAATTATGCAGACTACAGCTCAGAACACCCAGTTGATGATGCAGATGATGCAGCAGATGCAAGCTATTCAAGCTAATCAGGGTATTCCAGGGAACCAAGGCAACTTCTTCAACTAGCAGCACCATGCTACTCTCAACCAGTTCTTGGCCAACAATCCTAAAGCTTTCAGTTACTGTGTCGACCCTCTTGATGCTAAAGATTGGCTAACCGATATCAAGAAGCATTTTGAGTGCAGTAACGTGAAGGAAGATGATTATGTGAAGTTTGCAGCCTTCCAACTGAAAGATCAAGCAGCTGACTGGTGGCAGCAGTACAAAGACTCCAGGCCAGGTCAAGTGATCTCTTGGGAGAATTTCTGCAAGGATTTTCGCTCGCACCACATTCCAACAAGTGTCATCGAGGGTATGCGTGAGAAATTCCGCAACCTGAAGCTGGGCTCTATGACAGTCTACCAGTATAATGTCAAGTTCCAAAACCTCGCTCGTTATGCTAAGCAAGACATTCCTGATGCCAAGTGTAAAATCTATCAGTTCCGTGGAGGTCTCAAAGATGAACTTCAGCTTGCTCTCATTTTGTTCGAGCCCGATGAATTCGACATGTTCTATAACATGGCTTTGAAACAAGAAGCAGCTCAGCTTAAGATGGAGGCTTCTAAGAAGAGAATTCGAGATGATGTTCACTCTTCCTCATCGTCTCAGTTGGCTGCGAAACAACAGAAATTCTGGCTTCCTCCTCCTCCAGTGATTCGAGCTCCATACAACAACTCCAACAACTCCAACAACTTCAACAACAAGAACTCTAGTGGTCGTGGTTTCTCCCACCCACCCAACCCGAGCAACCAGTCGAAGAAGCAGTTTCAGTCTCAAGGCTCCAAGTCAAGTGGCTCTCATTTCCGTCCTCTCTCTGAAGTGGTGTGCAACAAGTGTTGCCAGAAGAGTCATTATGCCAACAGATGTCCGAATCCGAAGCATCTTCCTCCTCCTCCACCTGTGAGTTCAGCTATTGTCAGGCATGATCCAAAGGCTGCAAGGGTCAATCTGATGAATGCAGCACAAGCGGAGACTTCTTCTGATGTCATTTTGGGTAACCTTCCAGTTAACTCTTTTCCAGCTAAAGTGTTATTTGATTCGGGTTCTTCACATTCTTTCATGTCATTCCCATTTCCATCCAAGTATAATGTGGGCACCATGGCCTTGCCAAAGGAGTTGCAAGTGATTTCTCCGGGCAGATGCATGATTTCTAGATTATATGCTCCGGATGTTTCTATTCGCATGGGTGATTATCGATTTTTGGCTTCTCCGGTGGTTCTTGGTAATTCTGACATCGACCTCATCCTCGGATTGGATTGGCTTTCTCAGCATGATGCTCACATTGATTGTGCTCAGAAGGAAGTCAAGATGACTCATCCTGATGAAGATGTGATTATATTTGCCTCAAGGGATAACACTATCAGGCTTTTCTCTCTCAATGATAAGGGCGAAATTAATGCCATATCTCAAATTCCGGTGGTGAACGAATATCAAGACGTCTTTCCTGAAGAACTTCCAGGCATGCCTCCACACCGTCAGGTGGAATTTGTAATTGAACTCGAGCCGGGTACTGAGCCAGCCTGCCGGCGTCCGTACAAGCTCTCTCCAGACGAATTGAAGGAATTGAAGAAGCAGCTTGATAAGCAGGAGAGTATGGGTCTCATCAGACCTAGTACGTCTCCATGGGGCTGTGGTGTCTTATTTGTCAAGAAGAAAGATGGCACGGAGCGTCTCTGTGTGGACTACCGGCCATTGAACAAGAAGACGATTAAGAACAAGTATCCGCTCCCCAACATCAACGAACTCTTTGAGCAGCTCAAAGGAGCTAAAGTGTTCTCTAAGCTTGACCTCCGAATGCGCTATCATCAAATTCGCATTCGCGAGGAAGACATTCCCAAGACGGCCTTCAGAACGAGCTACGGTTCATACGAGTATACCGTCATGTCCTTCGGTCTCGCCAATGCTCCTCCTACCTTTTCAAGGATGATGCATTACATCTTCAACCCCTATACTGGCGAGTTTGTGCTTGTGTATCTGAATGATATTCTGGTGTTTTCCAAGAATGAAGAAGATCACGAAAAGCACTTACGTCTGGTTCTTGATCGACTCCGAGAGCATAAATTCTATGCCAAGTTCTCCAAGTGCGAGTTTTGGCTCGATAAGGTTTTGTACCTGGGCCACATCATCTCAGCTGACGACATTGCGGTTAATCCCGAGAAAGTTGAAGCAATTGTCAACTGGGAAGCTCCTCAGAACGTCAAGCAGCTCCGCAGTTTTCTGGGTCTTGCCAGCTATTGCAGAAGCTTTGTTGAGAACGTCTCCAAGATTGCCAAGCCTCTTTCCAACCTGCTTCAGAAGAATGTCAAATACTTTTGGTCTCCAGAGTGTGAAGTGGCATTCAAAACTCTCAAAGAAAAGCTTGTCTCTGCTCCAGTTCTGACTCCTCCAGATGAATCCAAGCCCTATGAAGTGTTCTGTGATGCTTCTCTTCAAGGTCTTGGTGGTGTGCTTATGCAAGATAAGAGAATTGTGGCATACACTTCTCGTCAGCTAAAGCCAAGTGAGAAGAACTATCCCACACATGATCTCGAGCTAGCAGCTGTGGTACATGCTCTGATTACGTGGAGACATCTGTTGTTGGGCAGAAAGGTCGACATCTTCACTGATCACAAGAGCTTGAAGTACATTTTCACACAGCCGCATCTGAACCTCCGCCAGACTCGTTGGGTTGAAATGATCCAAGAGTACAACCCCAGCATTGAATACACTCCTGGCAAGGCGAATGTGATTGCAGATGCTTTGAGCAGAAAGGCATATTGCAACAGCCTTCTTATCAAGCCGTACCAGCCTGAGCTTTGTGAAGCTTTCAGGAAGCTCAACCTCCAAGTTGTTCCGCAGGGTTTTCTTGCAAATCTTCAAATTGCTCCTACCTTGGAAGATCAAGTCCGTGAGGCCCAGCTCAGTGATACCATGGTGAAGAAAGTGAAACATGGGATTGCAAAGGGCACTCCAAAATACAAGTGCTTCCGTGTTGATGAGAGAGATACCTTGTTCTTCGAGGATAGACTCGTTGTTCCCAAAGGTGATCTCAGGAAGCTCATAATGGAAGAAGCTCATGATTCTCTCCTTTCCATTCATCCTGGCAGTTCCAAGATGTATCAAGACCTCAAGAAATCTTACTGGTGGACACGCATGAAAAGGGAGTGTCGGTGTACTAAGGTAGGGGTACCTCAGTACCCCAACTTGTGCACGGGCGGTTGCAGCTTCCCGCGGCAAGGTTTACCGCGTGCTCGCCGGAGACCTTCCTGCTCCCTATTAAACCATTCAAAAACAAAGTATACAAGAAAGAAGATCGAGGCCCCGACAAGAGGAGCTTGCCGGGAAGGCCGTACCAGGCTCAAGACTGCCCTACTAGCACAAGACCCTGGCGAGAGGAGCTTGCCAGGAAGATTAGAAGACACGCCTCGGCGCTATATGCGCCCCGGCGAGGGCCCGGGGAGCGGCAAGCTCCCGGGCCCGGCAAGATCAAGGCCCCGGCAAGGAGCTTGCCGGGAAGGATGCGCTGTGTGCCCACGCTCCAGCTCATCGGCCCACGCGTCGCCCTGGGGTCTATCTAGGGACGCGTGGCGGATGGCTGTGCAGCCTGGGGTACACGGTGGCACTCCACGGTGAAGGATCCATCGCCGTGGCAGACGGAGACGCAAGAGCGGGAGCTTTTGGGGTCGACGGCGACGGGCATTAAATGCCCTTGTCCCCCACTGTCAAAGTAGGTATAGACCACTGTTCTGCACTGTAGCTCCACTGTTCCCGCACTGTTACAACTACCACCTCTTTTACGTTTTTACCCCTTTCTCCTACGTTGACACCTGTCGGTGACCCCTTGCACTATAAAAGGAGGCCCATGCACAACGTGGGGGGGTTCGGAACCGAGATCACTCTCACGCTCGGTGCCGCTGCTTCTTCAAGCTCCCGAGCACTCAAACTCAATACAACTAAGCAGGAGTAGGGTTTTACGCGTCTACCGCGGCCCGAACCTGGGTAAAACTGCCCGCGTGCTCGCTACGATCTGCTCTTCGTGCTCCCTCCGCCCTCGTACCGCACAGACAAGGGGCTCCGGTCCCATAGGTGTTCGTGGCGGACAGTTTCCCCCGACATCTTTGGCGCGCCAGGTAGGGGGCGTCGAGGTTGTGCGAACCTGATCCGGCGTTCACGCGGGCGCATTCTTCATCAACCTCTCCAGCTTCATCAGCAACTTCACCAGCAACAGCTCCATGGCCCCGAAGAAGAAGGCTTCGGAGGTCGGAGGCCCGTCTGCGTCTCACCCGCCACCACCAGAGCCAACGGTGGGCGGGGGAGATGCCGTCGGAAGGGTGGTCGCCGGCGAGGACACTCACGGCGCCACCAGATCTAAGAACAGGACGGACGACCGAACCTCGGTCTCCGTGGACGCGCCGCGTCCATCTCAGCACACGACGACCCAGCAGCGCCATACCACGGGAGGTGGTCTCCGCTTGCTGGGGCAAGGCCAAACCGGAGGCTCGCGGGACGCCCTGGACCCCCATCCGGGCACAAGCAAAGCAAAGGCGCCGGCGCGGGACCCCGCTCCTTCTAACGTTGTTAGAAGTCCGAGCGTATCCCGCTCCTCACACCGCTCGCCCGCATTCCCCTCCACTCCAGCAGAAGCGCTCGCAAGGGCGCAACTGCTCCTCGACTTTCCTCCAGCGGCCGACAAGGCCGAAGAATGGAGGGCCACCATCCGGAGCCTGATAGACTTCGCCAACAACGATTCTCCACAGCAGCCGTCGACCTCACGGCCGCGGCAAGCTGAGAAGACGAAGGCTGACGGCAACAAGACTGCCGGGGGTGCGACAAGCGTGCACTCCCCGCCGCAGAAGCAGAAGACGCCGCCCCGCCGGAACAACCCCGACGACGGCTCCACAGCCTCGTCGGACCCGCGGGCCCGTCGGGACCAGCGCCAGGTCCTCGACGACCGGCGAGAAGAAGACGCTCGGACCACAATCGAGCGCCGCCGAGAAGCTCGGCGACAATCAGACAAGAGAGCTGGGAACACTGTCGACGCGCACGCGCCCGGTGAGCCAGGCGACTTGCCGTACGCGGCAGGCTGCCCTGCGTTCACCCGCGAGCTGCGGCGCGTCCAGTGGCCCAGCATGAAGAATTTTAAGCCCGACGTACCGGAGAAGTACGACGGCAAGACGCACCCCTCGGAGTTTCTCAGCGTCTATACCATCGCAGTGCAAGCTGCCGGGGGGCGCGACGAGAAGATCTTGGCTAACTACTTCCCGCTCGTGCTTAAGCCGAACGTTCGTTCGTGGCTTATGCACTTGCCGGAAGGTTCTATATCTTCTTGGGCCGACCTTTGCCACCAGTTTGTTGGCGCCTTCACCGGCGGCCA
Organism: Secale cereale; assembly: GCA_902687465.1. Classification (NCBI taxonomy): domain Eukaryota; kingdom Viridiplantae; phylum Streptophyta; class Magnoliopsida; order Poales; family Poaceae; genus Secale; species Secale cereale. The sequence continues at coordinate 701,348,866 of LR738713.1, forward strand.
CAAACCCCACGGCCAGGAGAGTGATCTCCACATCTTGGCCCAGAAGGAAGGCGAGACCCTGCGCAAGTATATCCAACGCTTCAGCCGGGTGCAGCACAACATCCCTGACGTTCACCCTGCCGCGGTTATCAGCGCGTTTCATCAGAACGTGCGTAACCGCCGCATGCGTGAAGAAATGGCGATGACCAAGATTCGGGACGTCAGCGAGCTCTACGCTCTTGCTGACAAGTGCGCACGCGCAGAAGAGGGGAGGAGACTCCCCGGAGAGGATACTGGCGCAGGAGGAAGCGACAGCGACGACGCCGCCCCGGCAAAGAAGAGCCGGCGGCGGAACAACAGAAGGAAGGGCAAGAAGGAGGTGCTTGCCGTCGAGAAGACCGGCAAGGAGGCCCCCGCCAAGCAAGCGCAGGCTGGCGGCTCCGGCAAGGAGCCTGCCCCTGCAGCGGCGACCGACAAGCCGGGGAGCTCCGACAAGCAATACTGTAAGATCCACCGCACCAAGGGTCACGATCTCTCCAACTGCAAGCGCGTCGAATATCTCGTCGAGCAGCAGAAAGCTGAGTACGAGAGGCGCGACAAGGAGAAGGCCCAAGGTGGCGGGGAAGAGCCCAGCAAGAAGCGGCCGTTCAACGGCCGGGGAGGGCGCCGCGGCAAGGCTAAGCAGCGGCAAGGAGATCGACCTCCCTGGGGCCGCGACAAGGACGAAGACGACGACGACGAAGACATGGAGGACGAGGAGAACAACGAGCAGGAGTTCCAGAAGGCCACGGAGGTCCTGTGCGTCGACGGTGGCGCCTCCCTGCACACCTCCCACCGCCAGCTCAAGCAGTGGGTGCGTGAGGTGAATGCGGCGGAGCCGCCCGAGGAGTCGCGCAGGCTCCTCAAATGGTCCAGCACGCCCATCATTTTTGATCTTGAGGATCACCCTGACCGCACCACTGCGGTCGGGTGCTTGCCGATGCTGGTCTCACCCACCATCCGCAACCTCAAGGTCACCAAAATGTTGGTTGACGGCGGGGCCGGGCTGAACTTGATCTCCTCTGCTGTGATCAAGAAACTCCAGATTCAAGATGGCGAGCTCGAAGAAACCGGTTCATTCCAAGGAATCAACCCGGGAAGGAGCAAGCCCAAGGGAAAGATTACTCTGCCGGTGACCTTTGGCGGGGAGCTCAACTTCAGAACTGAGCGTATCACTTTCGACGTTGCCGATATTCCATTGCCCTACAATGGAATACTTGGCCGTCCTGCCCTCGCCAGGTTCATGGCAGCTTCCCATTACGCTTACAACGTACTGAAGATGCCGGGGCCGATAAGCGTCATCACTGTCCATGGCGACAAGAAGGATGCGCTTGTCTGCGCCGACAAGATCTACCGGGATGCGGCAGCTGCGGCCGAGAAGGATACTCTTGCCGCTGAAGCTCCCGGGGGGAAGAAGACGAAGACAAAGTCCGGCAAGTGCTCTGGGACCCACTCCGGCAACCGCACCTCTTCGGAGTGCTGCGCTGCCGTCGAGGACGTTCCATCGAGCTCCACCAGCAAGAGTAAGAAAGGAATGGCCGCTCCTCCGGCAACCAAGAAGGTGTCCGCCAAGGAGGACGGCACTGGTGGTACCTTCACCATCAGTGCCACCCTTGACAGCAAATAGGAAAGCGCGCTCGTTGCCTTCCTGCGGGCGAATGTCGATGTGTTTGCCTGGCAACCATCTGACATCCCCGGTGTTCCCAGGAAGGTAATTGAGCACAAGCTTGCTGTCTGTCCTCATGCGCGGCCCATCAAGCAGAAAGTGAGGAAGCAAGCCGTGGAGCGCCAAGAGTTCATCAACGAAGAGATCAAGAAGCTAGAAGCAGCGGGCCTAGTTAGAGGTGTGATCCATCCGACGTGGTTGGCAAATCCAGTCGTCGTGCGCAAGGCCAACGGGAAGTGGAGACTGTGTATAGACTTCACTGATGTGAATAAAGCATGTCCCAAGGATCCATTCCCTTTGCCGCGCATTGACCAGATCGTTGACTCCACTGCCGGATGTGAGCTACTCTGTTTTCTTGATGCATACTCAGGCTATCATCAGATTTTCATGGCCAAGGAAGATGAAGAGAAGACTGCATTTATCACTCCATGTGGCACTTATTGCTTCATACGCATGCCATTTGGGTTGAAGAATGCAGGCTCAACCTTTGCAAGGGTAGTATACACTGCTTTTGAGCCACAGATCCACAGAAATGTAGAAGCTTACATGGATGACATCGTGGTGAAGAGCAAGAGCAAGGAAACCCTGATTCAAGACTTGGAAGAAACGTTTCAGAACCTGCGCAGAATACAGCTCAAGTTGAACCCCGAGAAGTGCGTCTTTGGAGTCCCCTCCGGCAAGCTTCTCGGGTTCTTTGTATCGCAGAGGGGGATTGAAGCTAACCCCGACAAGATTAAAGCCATCGAGCAGATAGAGGCCCCAAAGCGCGTCAAGGATGTCAGGAGGCTTGCAGGTTGCGTGGCTGCCCTCAGTAGGTTCATTTCAAAGTCTGCAGAACGCGCCCTACCTTTCTTCAAAATCTTGAAGAAGGCAGGTCCCATGAAGTGGACTCCGGAAGCGGAGGCTGCGCTGCAGGATTTGAAACGGTACCTGTCCTCCACTCCAATACTTGTCGCACCTAGACCACAGGAAAAGTTGCTGCTATACTTAGCGGCAACCAACCAAGTGGTTAGTGCTGCGTTAGTAGCGGAGAGGGAGTACGACGAGGAGTCAGCACCACCGGCAAGCGAATCCAGCGACAAGCAGGGGGCTTCTCCGGCAAGCTCTGGCCCCGACAAGGAAGACTCTGCGCAGGAACAGGATGGGGTGCGGAAGAAGATGGTGCAGCGCCCAGTGTATTTTGTGAGTTCCCTTCTCCAGGGAGCTAGATCAAGGTACTCTGGTGTGCAAAAGCTGCTTTTCGGCCTCCTCATGGCCTCAAGAAAGCTGCGCCATTACTTCCAAGCCCATGAGATAACAGTGGTCACTCGCTTTCCGCTGAAGAGGATATTGCATAACCCCGAAGCAACGGGCAGGATCGTCGAGTGGGCACTGGAACTGTCAAGCTTTGGACTCAAGTTTGAAAGCACTTCAACCATACAGAGCCGAGCTTTGGCAGAATTCATAGCTGAGTGGACCCCAACGCCCGAAGAAGAAGTTCAAGAAACAAGTACACCCGTACAAGAAGCTACAAGTGAATGGGTAATGTATTTTGATGGTGCCTTCTCGCTGCAAGGCGCCGGTGCTGGCGTGGTACTCATCGCGCCCACCGGAGAGCACCTCAAGTATGTTATCCAGATGCACTTTCCCAGGGAGCAAGCGACGAACAACACAGCAGAATATGAAGGCTTGCTTGCCGGCCTCAGGATTGCGGCCGAACTTGGGATCAGGAAGCTGATTGTGCGGGGCGATTCTTAGTTGGTGGTCCGGCAAGTCAACAAGAGCTATCAGAGCCCTTTGATGGAAGCTTACGTCGATGAAGTGAGAAAGCTTGAAGAACACTTTGAAGGTCTGCAGATGGAGCACGTCCCGAGAGCTCAGAATGAAATTGCAGATGGCCTTTCAAAGTGTGCCGCAATGAAGTTACCTGTGGAACCAGGGACCTTCTTGCTCAAGGTGACTCAACCATCCGTTACACCATCAATTGGACAGTCCAAGAAGAGGAAGTTGGTCTCCGGCGACTACTTGCCGGCGGATCATCCTGAAAACGCCGCCAAGGTCCCCAAGATCAACAACAACAACGCTGAGGAACAGTTTGCTCCTGCAAGCCCCCGGGCTTGTACAGTTGAAGCAAGTGTTCCCGACAAGCCTCGCCCCGGCGAGCTTGCCGGGGGACCGTCAGCTCCGGCAGAACCAGAGGTCCTTGCCGTAGAAGCTGAGGTTCCCGCAGCGGCCCTCGAGCCTTTAGTCCTTGCCGTCGAGCCTCGAGCTCCGGCATGGGCGCAGCAGATAGTCCGTTTTCTGCAAACTGGAGAACTTCCCGACGACCCTCAAGAGATAGAGAAGATAACCAGGCAGTCAAGTATGTACCAGTTCGTGGATAACGAGCTGTACAGAAGAAGACTCAATGGTGTCAGGTTGAAATGTATCTCCAGGGAAGATGGACAGAAGCTGTTGGCAGAAATACACGGAGGCATATGCGGCCACCACATTGGCGCAAGGGCGCTTGCCGGGAAAGCTTTCCGGCAAGGGTTCTTTTGGCAAGAAGCCCTCCAAGATGCGACTGCACTAGTAACCAAGTGTGAAGCGTGCCAGTTCCACGCAAAGCAAATTCATCAGCCAGCTCAAGCTCTCCAAACAATCCCTTTGTCCTGGCCCTTCTCGGTCTGGGGGCTCGATATCCTCGGCCCCTTCCCCCGAGCCGTCGGGGGCTTTGAGTACTTGTACGTTGCAATCGACAAGTTCACAAAGTGGCCAGAAGTGGAGCCGGTGAGGAAGGTGACAACACAGTCAGCGGTCAGGTTTTTCAGGTCGATTGTTTGCCGTTTCGGGATCCCTAACAGGATCATCACCGACAACGGTACACAATTTACTAGTCGCACCTTCATGCAGTATGTCCAAGACCTTGGCGCAAAGGTCTGTTTCGCTTCTGTTGCTCACCCGAGGAGCAACGGTCAAGCGGAGAGGGCAAATGCTGAAGTGCTGCGCGGACTCAAGACAAGAACCTTTGACAGGCTGCGCAAGTGCGGAAGAAATTGGATAGAGGAGCTACCGGCGGCTCTTTGGTCAATCAGGACGACACCAAGTCGAGCCACCGGACAAACACCCTTTGCTCTAGTCTATGGAGCAGAGGCAGTTCTCCCCACGGAACTCGTATACGGATCTCCTCGAGTGCTCGCTTATGATGAGCTCGAGCAAGAGCAACTGCGGCAAGATGACGCGTTGCTCCTCGAGGAGGGACGTCTCCAGGCTGCTGTACGAGCTGCTCGATACCAGCAAGCTTTGCGCCGCTACCATAGCCGCAAAGTCAAGGCCAGGAGTCTCGAGGAAGGCGACCTTGTTCTTCGGCGTGTTCAGTCCGCCAAGAATTCCAACAAGTTGACGCCGAAGTGGGAAGGCCCTTATCGGGTGAGACAAGTTACGAGGCCCGGCGCTGTCCGCCTCGAGACCGAAGAAGGCTTACCGGTGAGCAACTCCTGGAACATAGAGCATCTTCGCAAGTTTCACCCCTAAGGCGCGGTTGCCGTGACCCGTTCCGGCAACCACCTTTTGTACAAGCTTTGCCGCTGTTGCATGTAACCCTTTGTACAAAGCCGGGCGCAGACCCCGTGCATCAGTAAAGATTTTGTGTTTTTCGCACCGATTGCCTTTCGCATGCTTCTCCTTGCTATTTGCATGTTTTGTTTGGCATTTGGTACAACACTCAAATAAACGGTAAGCATTAGCACGCCGAAAGGGCCATGTACTTGTTTCCCTCTTCTTTCTCCTTGCCTCTTAAGCAGAAGGAACGTTCCTCGCGCACAAGTTTGCCGGGGGGGAAGGAGGTGGAGGAGGAACCAAGTGCTGTTCAAGAAAGAGAAGCCTTACCGGGAAGCAAGCAATATGTGAAAGCTAAGTTGTTAAAGTTTGACCAGTTCAAATTTTAAATTTTAGTTGTCTTCCTTGAACAATCACACTTTGTATGGAAAACCTGTGCGCGGAGGAACCTACCCGTAGCTTGTCGCACCCTTATCTTGTTTTCGAGTTCGCTCAACGATTTAAGTGAGCTGCGACAAGTGTCGCGCCCTTGCTTCGTTTCCGAGTACGCTCAGCAGGCTAAGTGCGTTGCGACTAGCCGCGGCAAGGTTGCTTGCCGGTGAAGACCTTGACCAGCAGGCTGCTCAGAGTTCAGCACTCAGCGCTCGCGGCAAGGTCCCTTGCCGGCAAGCTCCCCGGGAGCGTAGGGTGAAAAACATACAAATCCAAGGATTAAGACAAGGAAGATAACATTGCACTGCTTAATCAAAACGAGATAAATATCTTACAAAGGATAAACTTGTCGCAATGGACTAATAAGTTCATGGTATCATATGCAGCAACAAAAAGATAAAGATAATGGAGGCCTAGTCTACGCGGTCGCCCTCCTTCCTGCCGAGCTTAGCCACCTTGGCGATGATGTGGGCGACTTGTTCCTTCAGGGCCTCCGTGTTCGCATCAGCCGGCAAGCTGCGAAGAACGTTGGTGAGATTGATCCCCGGGTTGCGGTACACGATCTTCGTCAGCACCCGCTCCAGAGTTCCCGCGCAGAGCAGGCGCGACTCCTCGGCCAGCCGCGCGGGGATTTGGTTCCGGAGACCTGCCAGGGCCGGCGCGATCCCCCTGAAGAAGAGGCTGAGCTTGGCGCTGTGCGGGAGATCCGGATCCGGCGAGTAGATGAGATGTTCGACCTTCAGCGCCAGCAACTCCTGGTCAATGTTGGACGCAGAAGAAACCAAGTCTTCGGTCCATACCTCAATGGTTTGGCGGAAGAGCTCGGATGCTTTGTTGACGCTGTCCACCAGGTTCCGCTCCTTGCGGAGTTCCTCCTTCAGCTTGTTCTCCTGAGCCCGGGCAGCATCGAGTGAATCCTTCAGAGTGGTGACCTTCAGCTCCAAGTCCTCGATGGAGTCCTTGGCGGCCTTCAACTTGTCGCCCCTCTTGGAGAGGCTCACCTGGAGCTCAGAGTTTGTGTGGGCGTCCTTCTCACGCTCCGTGATGAGCGCGGCAACCTTCTCCGCGCTCACCTTCAGCGGCTTCTCCAGCTGCTCAACCTTGGCGGCGAGCTCCTTCTTGGCGTCTTCCGCGGCAACCGCGGCGGCCTTCGCCTCCTTCAACTCCCCGCCAAGGGCCGTCTCGCGAGCGGAAAGGTCCTCCTCATGGGAGTCGAGCTCGACCTTCCGCTGCGCGAGCTCGCCTTCTCGCCGGGACAGCTCCACCCCGGCGAGCCGCTGCTGTTCCTCTGCTTCAGCCTTCTCGAGCACCCACTCCTGGTACTCGCCGGCGAGACGCTCGCGCTCCTCCGCCACCTCGCGGAGGGCCGCCTGGTTGGCGGCGCTGAGCTCCGCCGCACGCTTCTCCATTTCCGCAGCGGCCTTGGCGGCGAGGGCTTCCCGGGAGGCGAGCTTCGCCTGCCTGGCCCGGTAAAGGGCCAGGAGCTGGTGGAGCAGCTTCTCCTCCTCGGGCCCCTCACTCCCGCCGGGCACCTCGACGATCTTCAGGCCCGCGGAGGCGAGGACTTCTCCGTCAAATGCCTCGCCCTCCGCGGGAGCTCGCGATGAAGACCCCCAAGGCATCTGGATGAAGACGCCGTTGGGGGCCTCAAGGTAGTACCCCTGCTCCTTGCTGGCGGAGGGGTCGGCGGCCGGTGCAGCATCTGATGCTCCCGCCGCCTCCAGGTCGGCGGTGCGGTCGCCGTCCCCCTCCCCGGCCGCTGCGTCCGCAGCCGGAGCAGTCTCCTGCGCGGCCGGCTCGGCGGCCTCGGCCATCTCCACGGTGGCAGGGACGTCACCGCCGCCGCCCTGCGCGCCCTCCTCCTCGAGGTTGATAACCTCCGTCTCCATGGGCTCCGGAGGAGGAAGATCTAAGAAGAAAAAGAAGAAAAAGAAGTTCAAGATTCAAGCAAATATCCAAAAAGAAGCGAAGCCAAGAAGACAAGCTACAGAACATACCTTGGCGGACGTCCTCAGCGGCGGGCTCCCTCGCCGGGGAGCTCGGCCTTGGCGGAGTGGCCACCCTCGCCGGGCTGCTCGCCCTTGGCGGGGTACTCTGCCTTGGCGGAGTACCCGCCCTTGGCGGAGAGCTCTCCCTTGCCGGAGAGTTCTGCCTTGGCGGGGACGGCGGGGCCTGCGGCTCCTCGGTGACGGTCTCCGGGCGCTCTTCCCGCTGTGGCTCCACCTCTGCGCAAATCAAGAGAAGAAACATCAAGATATGAAGACAAGACCAATCCTCAGGCGTACCCCGATAAGCGAAAGAATAGACCCCAGACTTACGCTGGGGGCTGCGCTGGGGGCTGCTCCTCGGAGCAGCGCTCGGGTCCGGCAGGCTCGGCTCCGGCACACCTCCTGTTGCCGCGGCAGCTGAGTCTTCCGCGGCCTCGACTGCGGGCGCCTTGGCTTTCTTCGCCACGCGCTGAGTCAAGGTCCTGAAATCAAAGCAATGAACAGAGTCAGCATCAACATAAACCAAGACAAAAACCGAGAAGGTGTAAGATCTTAGACTCTTACTCCTGGTCCTCCTCGTCGTCCTCGCTCAAGGCGGAGAAGTCGTACTCCACCGTCGGCGCGTCGGCGCGAGGAGCGGAAGATGAAGATTCCCTCGCGCGCTTGGTGGTCCCTGGGGCTGGGGGCTGTGAAGACCCAGCCCCAGCGGTAGCCGGCGCCCGAGGAGCGGGCGGAGCCGTTGCTCCGCTCCGAGAAGACCCCTGCCGGCTCGGCGCCGGCCTGCGAGGCGCCTCCGTCGTGGCCTGCGCGCGGGTTGCCTCTGCTGTGGCTGATGCGCCGGTCGGCCTTGGCGCGGCTTGGCTCCCCCGGGGAGCTGCCCGGCGAGCTGGCTGTTGCCGGGGCGCCTGCGCCCTCTCCCCCGTCGCCGTCTTGCGGAGACGCTTCGGTGGGGACTGCCTCGGGCTTGCCGGGGGCGGGGAGCTCTCCGACGAGGAGAGGTCGTCGGCGTAGAGCTCCGTAGATCCGCCGGAGTCCTCGGCCTCCTCCTCCTCCTCTTCCCCGGCCGGCTCACTGGTCCCAGCGCCCTGCGCTGCGACCCCTTTTCCCTTGCCGCCTCCGCCCCTCGCGACGCCTCTGCTCCCTCCAGCGGCACCCTCCATTGCCGCGGCCTCGGCCGTGATTCCATGGATCCCGGAGTGCCTCAGGGAGGGGACCCCGGCGAGCGCGTCGGGAGGGAGCTGCAGCAACCTGCGGATCTCCGCCTCCTCCGCCTGGGCGGACGCATCCGCAACTTCCGCCTCTTCCGGCGTGTATCCGAAAATTCCTGCCGCTGCGGCTGCAGCGGCCTCTTCAGCCCGAGAAGCCATATAGGCAATCTCCTGGTCGGTGGTGTCCCGCGTGTGCTCCTTGAGGTCGTTCTTGTTCTTCGCCACCTCCGCGAGGTTGTCGTAGAAGTTGAGGACGTCGATGGGCTTGGGAGCGACCCACGTGCGGTCCACGCCGTGCGAGTCACACATGGGCATCATGGCGAGGATGCGGTCCCGGACGATGTTGTTGCAGAGCGGCACCACTTCCCGGGGAGGCCTGAACCACTCAGGGTGTGCCGGGTCGTACTTGAAGAGTTCCCGGACCATCCCCTTCAGCTCCAGCGTGGTGAAGTTGAAGTTGAGCCCGGGGCGCAGCCTCATTATGTCTGCCGGGCCGCCGTACTCCCAGGCCGACCTCTTCCGGTCTTGGAGAGGGGCGATGCGCCGGCGGAGGAAATCTGCGCCCACCTCTGCAACTGACAGTTTGGCCATCCGAAGACGAAGAATCCGGACGAGGGCGATGTCGAGCTTGATGTCGTCCGAATCGAGCTCGCTCCAGTCCCTGCCGCGCACGATGGGCGTTGTGCGCGGCGCGGTGAAGGCTTGCGGCTGGTCTTCGACGATCCAGCACCACTCCGCTCGCCATTCCTCCCACTTGCCGCGGAGCTCCCCCGGCAAGTACGCCCCCTTTTTATTCAGACGGAAAACCCAAGAAATTCCTCTGGAGAGGGGGGCATCGGCCTCGGCTCTAGGAGTGAAGAAGTGCCTAAAAAGGGCTACGTTTGGGTGTACTCCTATGAAGTTTTCGCACATGTGTGCGAAAACCGCCATGGTGAGGATGGCGTTGGGGGTGAAGTCAAGCAGATGGAGGCCGTATGTGTTCATAATGTCGCAGAAGAAGTTTGAGAAAGGAGGGCAGAGACCACAGTGAAAAAAGGCTGCGAAGAAATAGTACCCGCCGGGATAGCTGTCCTTGGCGGCGGCCGGATATGCTCGCGTGCGGGGATGCGCGTTGGTTTCTTTGGCCCAGAACAAGTAATACTTGTTCCAGAGTTCCCGCACGCCGAGCTTCGGCAGGAAGACGGGGTGCTTCTTCCGGTACGAAGCGAGCTTCGCCGCTTGCTCCGATTTCTCCCTCTTGGCCTTCTCCGCCTTCGCCTTGTCGGTCTTCGGGGCCATGGCGGGCGCGGCGGAAGGAAGGAGGGGCGAAAGGTCCGACGACGCCGGAAATGCAGACGGCGGCGGCGGAGGCGTGGAAGCAGAGCGCAAGAGAATCTTTGGAGAAGGAAGACGATGTAATGAAAGCGCAAGGAGGGGAACCGCGCCCGCTTCCTCTGCTTTTATGGGGGAGTGGGGGGCGTTTCGCCCTTCCCATTAAGAGATCGTGGGCACGTCCCATCCCACGACGCCGCGATCGACGCGTGCCGTTACGGTGGGGTGCGGCGGATACGGAAGTGGATTCGGCGCGCCGTGGGCCGCGGGTGCCCGTGCACTGTTTTGGGCCTGGCCCAACAGCGCTCGGCACCGTGTGTGGCCCAGGCCCGGGGGCTCCTGTCGGTGTACTAAGGTAGGGGTACCTCAGTACCCCAACTTGTGCACGGGCGGTTGCAGCTTCCCGCGGCAAGGTTTACCGCGTGCTCGCCGGAGACCTTCCTGCTCCCTATTAAACCATTCAAAAACAAAGTATACAAGAAAGAAGATCGAGGCCCCGGCAAGAGGAGCTTGCCGGGAAGGCCGTACCAGGCTCAAGACTGCCCTACTAGCACAAGACCCTGGCGAGAGGAGCTTGCCAGGAAGATTAGAAGACACGCCTTGGCGCTATATGCGCCCCGGCGAGGGCCCGGGGAGCGGCAAGCTCCCGGGCCCGGCAAGATCAAGGCCCCTGCAAGGAGCTTGCCGGGAAGGATGCGTTGTGTGCCCACGCTCCAGCTCATCGGCCCACGCGTCGCCCTGGGGTCTATCTAGGGACGCGTGGCGGATGGCTGTGCAGCCTGGGGTACACGGTGGCACTCCACGGTGAAGGATCCATCACCGTGGCAGACGGAGACGCAAGAGCGGGAGCTTTTGGGGTCGACGGCGACGGGCATTAAATGCCCTTGTCCCCCACTGTCAAAGTAGGTATAGACCACTGTTCTGCACTGTAGCTCCACTGTTCCCGCACTGTTACAACTACCACCTCTTTTACGTTTTTACCCGTTTCTCCTACGTTGACACCTGTCGGTGACCCCTTGCACTATAAAAGGAGGCCCATGCACAACGTGGGGGGGGGGGGTTCGGAACCGAGATCACTCTCACGCTCGGTGCCGCTGCTTCTTCAAGCTCCCGAGCACTCAAACTCAATACAACTAAGCAGGAGTAGGGTTTTACGCGTCTACCGCGGCCCGAACCTGGGTAAAACTGCCCGCGTGCTCGCTACGATCTGCTCTTCGTGCTCCCTCCGCCCTCGTACCGCACAGACAAGGGGCTCCGGTCCCATAGGTGTTCGTGGCGGACAGTTTCCCCCGACAGGGAGATTGCCCAATTCGTGAATGAATGTGATGTATGCAGAAGAGTGAAAGCAGAACATCAACGTCCAGCCGGTCTTCTCCAACCTCTTCCTATTCCCGAGTGGAAGTTCGACCACATTTAAATGGACTTCGTCACTGGCTTTCCTAAATCCAAGCGAGGAAATGATGCTATCTTTGTGGTGATTGACAAGCTTACCAAAGTCGCTCACTTTCTTCTAGTCAAAGAATCAATCAATGCAGCTCAACTTGCAGAGCTGTACACTTCCAGAATTGTGTCCCTACATGGCATTCCTCAAGTGATATCCTCAGACCGTGGAAGCTTGTTCACATCAAGGTTCTGGGACTCCTTTCAGTCCGCCATGGGCACTAAGATCAGGTTCAGCACTGCTTTTCACCCTCAGACTAGTGGTCAAGTCGAGCGCGTGAATCAGATTCTAGAAGACATGCTCAGAGCCTGTGTCATCTCCTTTGGCATGAAATGGGAAGACTGCCTTCCATTTGCCGAGTTCTCTTACAACAACAACTTTCAAGCAAGTGCAGGCAAAGCACCGTTTGAAATTCTCTATGGCAGAAAGTGCCGTACCCCTCTCAACTGGTCTGAAACAGGCGAACGTCAACTCCTTGGCAATGACTTAATATCTGAAGCCGAAGAAATGTGCAAAGTCATACGTGAGAATCTCAAGGCCGCTCAGTCGCGTCAGAAGAGCTACTATGACGGCAAGCATCGTGACTTGGCTTTCAACATTGATGATCATGTTTATCTCCGTGTGTCTCCGATGAAAGGCACCCAAAGATTCGGTATCAAAGGAAAGCTTGCTCCTAGATACGTCGGGCCTTTCAAGATTCTTGGCAAGAGAGGCGATCTAGCCTATCAACTTGAGCTCCCTCCAAACTTCGCCAATGTTCATGATGTCTTCCATGTGTCTCAACTTCGCAAATGCTTCAAGGCACCTGAGCGCATGATTCCGTTTGAAGAGATTGATCTTCAACAAGACCTGTCCTACAGAGAGCACCCAGTTGCCATTCTCGAAGAAACCAAACGCAGGACCCGCAACAAGTCCATCAAATTTCTGAAAGTCAAGTGGTCACATCACACTGACCAAGAAGCTACCTGGGAACGAGAAGATCATCTTCGTTCCGAGTACCCTTCCTTTTTCCAGTCCTAGATCTCGGGACGAGATCTTTTTGTAGTAGAGGAGAGTTTGTAATGCCCCAGATGTAATACTTTCCCTTTTGGGTATATAATATATCTCCGGCTTAATCTATTTCCATTCCGGGTTCTTTGTCTCTCGGGTTTTCGTCGTTTTTTTGTGTGAGTGTGTGGCATTCATTCATATCATGTAGACATGTACATCACATTGCATTTGTGTTGTCGGTTGCATCCGGTTCCACGCGTTCCTTCCCGTTGTTCGTTTCGCATTCCGGAGCTCCCTCACGTGTCTGTGACGTCCCGTAGGCCTACTTTGTTGTTTGGGCGTGTAACGTTACCGGTGTGCCGCGAGGTTGTTGTCTGTGTTGTTGTTTTGTTGTGTGCAACCCGCCTCTCAAATCTCGTCTCGTTTGGACCCCGTTGGCTATCCCATCCGTTGTTCGTGTGGGTCCAAAGTGCCTTCACTTTGTGTCCCGGAAACACCCCTATTGCAGTCTTTTATCTTCTCCTAGGCCCTTTTAATCTACCCCCGCGATCGGATCCGTCGGATCGCGATCGGAGGGCTCCAAACACCCCTGAATTCCCCCCTAACCCTAAAAACTGCTATATAATAGACCCTAGTCTATTTTTTTGCATCTCTATCTTCTTTCCCCTTCCTCCCCTCATTTTTTCTTCAGATCCAAAGAACTCCATCTGCCACTTGGCCTTCTCCCGAGGGAACCAGCCGCCGCCCCGGCTGATCGATCTGGCCAATCGATCGACCGGCCGGGTCAACGCCGCATCGAGCCGGCGCGCCAGGGAGGCCTCGCCCCTTTCCCTCGCTCGGCCAGGTCCCAGGCACCGGATCGGGCCCAGCCCGCAGGTCCCCCGGACCACTTCGTCGCCGACCGCATCGGGCCCAGGTCGCCTCGCGCCTGGCCCGTCTCCACCTCGTTCGATCGCCAGGTCCCCCGGTCCCCACTTCGCCACCGCGAGCCGCCAGCTCCCACAGGCCGGCGCCGCACTGCCCAAGGCCCAGATCCGCAGGCGCCAGGCCCCCCCGCGCGAGCCGCTTCTCCGGTCGCCAGATGGGCCGCTCCGCTCGCCGCGGGCCCAGCCGCCGTCGCCTCCCGCGGGCCGCCGCCTTCACCTCCAGGTCGGGCCGGTCCAGCCGCACCGCCCGGGGCCCGTTGTTGTTTTTTTCCCAGATCTGGATCTGAGGTTGCTCCTAAATTCTTCTAAGTCCCCTGTGATTTGTGTGCTGTTGCAATGTTCAAACATGCATATCTTTTTGTGCATAGCTCCGTTTCGCGCAAATAGCATGTCCAGACGTTCGTGGGATCGTGCTCTACGTTTTATCTGTTGTTGTCATGCATGTTAGAGATCATCTAGGTGCTTGTTTTGCTGTTGCAAGAGTGCATCATGATATAAACTGCTGCTATGTGATGTTTTTATGCCACCTTTGCCATGTGATATCTTTTAGCTCGTTTGTTCGAATGATGCAAATGACATGTCCACGTGTTCGTCTTGCCATGCTCTACATGTTGTATGTGCTAGTTTGCATGATAGATTTATTATTGCCTTGTTATCATCGTTGCAAAGTGCCATGTTCGTGTGATGTTATTTCACTTGTTACGAAATGCCATCTTGTTGAGCTCGTTGCAATCGTTGTGTTTACCTCCATGATGCATGCTTGTGTGTTTCGGGATCACCTTCATGTGTATTTTGATGAGGTGCTTACCTCTTGCCATGTTTAGTTTCGAGGTGACTTAAACATGCTCTTTTAGATGCCATGTTGAAATTGCTGTTTTAGGACTTAGTGGATTTCCACTAAGTCTGAAATCTGTAACGTTCCGATGCCATGTTCGTGTGATGTTCTAGGACAAAGCATGATAGTTTTGGAGTGGATTTTGATTGTTCCTTGTAGTATATATTTTTGTCTTTCCATTCATGTCCTCACATGTCTATTTAAGTGGCTGTAGCATGTTTATCTTTTGCTCCAAAGTTTCAATAAAATTGTGCTGCCAGAATTTTATTGTCAAGTTCCATATGTCCAAGATCATTGCTATTGATCCGTGGCTCCGTTGGGGGTGCACCTTTGGACTTAGTTGATGTAGTATATGTCTAGTTTGTGTTCATGCCCTTTGCCATGTTATTTGAATGCTGTAGCTCAATTATTTTGTGCTCCGAAGATGCTATGATGCTGTAATTTTTAGCTTTCGCTCATTTCTTGTTTCGGGCATAACTTTTAGCCCGTAACTCCGATTTCAGCGAATCTTATATCAAACTTGATTGATTTTCTGTGTAGAATCATAATATGTTATTGTTATCATGTTTTGAGGTGTTTTGATTGAGTGATATTTTCCGTGCTCCGTGTGCATCCTTAGTGCATCCATAATGCATTCATCTTTTTCGAGTGCGCATTGCATCTTGTTGATTGGTGCTTGGTGTGATTGTCTTGTTTAGAGCCGGAAGCAGAGTCTGAGTTCGAGTATGAGCACGAGGTTTCCAACGAGGTTGAGCACGAGGACCCTTCTTACAATCCGAACGACTTCTCTTCAGGCAAGATGACCGAACCCCGATAACATTACTATATTTGCCTATTGCTAGTAGTCTCGATCTATAGCTTTGCCTCGATGCCCATGATCTTCTTGTCAGCCTCCTACTTGTAGCCAATTGCCATGTTTAACCAACCTACCTATGCAAACCGTTGCTTGGCTAAGTACGCTTCGCTCAGCCCTTCTTATAGCGTTGCTAGTTGCAGGTGAAGATCGAAGATGCTTGCTTCATGTTGAAGTTTGGTTGGGTTATATCACACTATATAAATGCTTAAAATGGAATCATCTATATATTGGCAAGGGTGGAAGGCTAAGCCTTTTGCTTGGTGATTTGTTCCACTCATGCCGTTAGGATCCGTATAAGCCAGTGTTATGTTCCTTGATTATGCGTTCCTAACACGGTTGGGGTGTATGGGACCCCCTCGATAAACTGCTAGGTGCTAAGTCTTTTCCAGCAAGTCCCAACATTGGTACTATTTGTCTAACAACAAACTAAACTTGCATAGGGATTAATTAACCCTCTTTCTTAATCAACAACCCCGGGCCAGTGCTCCACATGAGTGTTGGTCCGAAACGAGCGGACTGCGGGGCCGCCTTGGGGCAACCTAAGGTATCTGGCATACACCTATAGGACGTCTCATCCGGTCATGTCCTGAGACTTAGATACGCGCGGCTACTATCAGGGTGTCGACACGCCGGGAGGATTTGCTGGATTAGCCTTACCTTAGTTCGGTATATCTTGAGCACGGGATTCCAAGAATACTCGGGTCTTCCCACTTTGGAGTTGCGACTCCGCGGATCGTGGGCTTGTAATGGGTCAAGTTGGAACACCCCTGCAGGGTTTGAACTTTCGAAAGCCGTGCCCGTGGTTATGTGGCAGATGGAAGCTTGTTAATATCCGGTTGTAGATAACTTGACACAATGTTTCTAATACACTACCAGCGTGTGTTCCGTGACCGTCAATTTCCGAATAGGGATTCGGGAGTTGAACACGGAGGGGTTATGTTTGTGGAGCTTGTAGCTAGGATCACTTCGTGATCACTTCTCGCCGAGGCTTCCTCTTCTCGCTCTCACTCACGTAAGCTAATTGCTAGTTGCTGCTACAGACACTTATTCTTTTCTTCAGCCTTATCCTCTCCCAAAGGCTTAAATAGTCTTGTTACCCGGAAACAGGATTGCTGAGTCCTCTGTGGCTCACAGTTACTTCACACACCAGATGCAGGTCCAGCTATGAGCTATCTTGGTGATGGCACCGAGCTGGATTGGGAGTACGACGAGGAGCATAGTCGGTACTATGTGCGATACCCGGATGATCAGTAGTGGAGACTCTTACTAGGATTCGATCCGCCTGTGGTTTATTTATCTAAGTTTGGTATCTTGACATTTGGTTTTTGCCCTTAGAGGGTTGTGATGTTCTTAATGTATGATGATTGAGACTTGAATTGTAATTCTGTGACGTGGCGAGTGTAAGCCAACTATTTTCTGTTTACAATCCCCTCTTTTACATGAGATGTGCAAAGATTACCGAACTTGAGATCATTCTAGGATGGATTTATGCCTTTAAGTCGTGCCTCGACACGTAGGAGGTATAACTCCATCCTGGGCATTACAAGTTGGTATCAGAGCCTTCTCCGACCTAGGAGCCCCCACTGTTTGATTGAATCGTTGACGGTCGAGTCTAGGCACACACTGAAAACTTTTTGAGTCCTATATTATATCGGAGAGTAGGATTTCTTTGCTTCTCATCCCCTTTCTCTCTGGTGAGGACTCCTGACGACTACTCTTGTCTCTCCTATCTTCAAAAATTGCACAAATTTTTTTTTAGGAATCCCGCGAGTATTCTGGGATTGTTTCGATGTTCTCGTGACAAGGATATTGTTCTCGATGCCTCCTGTTACCGAGGAGTTGAGCTTCGGGGTATTGTTGTCACAAGCATATCGCGGCAGTACTAAATACTTAAGACGGCCGACATCGAAAATCTCTCCTATACGGCTAGTGGCAAGATAACCCCGACATCACCCAGTACTGGGGAGGTAGTTCGGGAGTATTGCCATAGCTTGTTATAGTGGATGCTTTTCGAAGGTCCGAGGTACACAGTTTCCGAGAAAGACTGGTTATGTGTTGAAGGATGGATACACCTGGATGTAGGTTAGAGGTTATTGCGCGGTGCTTCCCGTGTATCCCCAACACCTGATTGCATAACTGGAATCTTTCGGAAATCTATAGGTGGGTTTTATCCAGTAGATCGTAGGCATTCTTCCAACGAATGCAGGTTAGCGAGTTCGGGGTTCTACATTGATTGAAGGGGTTATATGACAGATGTTACTATCAGGATTTGCATCTTAAAGGGTCCTTGGCTATGCTGATCCGGGGATTGCAAAACCTTTTCATAACGCGTTCATATGCTTTCAGCACAAAGATGTTAGAACGAAACTCCTCTCTTGTGTTTGTTCCCATCTGTACCTTATTGTTTTCTTATTTTATCCTTTTGTCCCCTATGTGGCTTCTCGTGAAGATTGATGATATCATTTAACTGAGAATTTCATTCGTTCCTCTTGTTCGAATGATTTCATTCGTTCTTATTGTTTGAATGATTATTGTGAAGACTTGTTGCAATTCATTCCATTGATTCAGCTTATACCTTTTGTCAATCAATTGCTGATTCGTGGTCATCTCTTACAGGATGGCTCCGAAAAAGGTTCCCAATGCTAACCCAGAGGTGGAAGAGGTTCTAGAACATCCTCCTTCCCCTCCTCCTCCGCCTGAGGCTTGGAGAGCAATTATGCAGACTACAGCTCAGAACACCCAGTTGATGATGCAGATGATGCAGCAGATGCAAGCTATTCAAGCTAATCAGGGTATTCCAGGGAACCAAGGCAACTTCTTCAACCAGCAGCACCATGCTACTCTCAACCAGTTCTTGGCCAACAATCCTAAAGCTTTCAGTTACTGTGTCGACCCTCTTGATGCTAAAGATTGGCTAACCGATATCAAGAAGCATTTTGAGTGCAGTAACGTGAAGGAAGATGATTATGTGAAGTTTGCAGCCTTCCAACTGAAAGATCAAGCAGCTGACTGGTGGCAGCAGTACAAAGACTCCAGGCCAGGTCAAGTGATCTCTTGGGAGAATTTCTGCAAGGATTTTCGCTCGCACCACATTCCAACAAGTGTCATCGAGGGTATGCGTGAGAAATTCCGCAACCTGAAGCTGGGCTCTATGACAGTCTACCAGTATAATGTCAAGTTCCAAAACCTCGCTCGTTATGCTAAGCAAGACATTCCTGATGCCAAGAGTAAAATCTATCAGTTCCGTGGAGGTCTCAAAGATGAACTTCAGCTTGCTCTCACTTTGTTTGAGCCCGATGAATTCGACAAGTTCTATAACATGGCTTTGAAACAAGAAGCAGCTCAGCTTAAGATGGAGGCTTCTAAGAAGAGAATTCGAGATGCTGTTCACTCTTCCTCATCGTCTCAGTTGGCTGCGAAGCAACAGAAATTCTGGCTTCCTCCTCCTCCAGTGATTCGAGCTCCATACAACAACTCCAACAACTCCAACAACTTCAACAACAAGAACTCTAGTGGTCGTGGTTTCTCCCACCCACCCAACCCGAGCAACCAGTCGAAGAAGCAGTTTCAGTCTCAAGGCTCCAAGTCAAGTGGCTCTCATTTCCGTCCTCTCTCTGAAGTGGTGTGCAACAAGTGTGGCCAGAAGGGTCATTATGCCAACAGATGACCGAATCCGAAGCGTCTTCCTCCTCCTCCACCTGTGAGTTCAGCTATTGTCAGGCATGATCCAAAGGCTGCAAGGGTCAATCTGATGAATGCAGCACAAGCGGAGACTTCTTCTGATGTCATTTTGGGTAACCTTCCAGTTAACTCTTTTCCAGCTAAAGTGTTATTTGATTCGGGTTCTTCACATTCTTTCATGTCATTCCCATTTGCATCCAAGTATAATGTGGGCACCATGGCCTTGCCAAAGGAGTTGCAAGTGATTTCTCCGGGCAGATGCATGATTTCTAGATTATATGCTCCGGATGTTTCTATTCGCATGGGTGATTATCGATTTTTGGCTTCTCCGGTGGTTCTTGGTAATTCTGACATCGACCTCATCCTCGGAATGGATTGGCTTTCTCAGCATGATGCTCACATTGATTGTGCTCAGAAGGAAGTCAAGATGACTCATCCTGATGAAGATGTGATTATATTTGCCTCAAGGGATAACACTATCAGGCTTTTCTCTCTCAATGATAAGGGCGAAATTAATGCCATATCTCAAATTCCGGTGGTGAACGAATATCAAGACGTCTTTCCTGAAGAACTTCCAGGCATGCCTCCACACCGTCAGGTGGAATTTGTAATTGAACTCGAGCCGGGTACTGAGCCAGCATGCCGGCGTCCGTACAAGCTCTCTCCGGACGAATTGAAGGAATTGAAGAAGCAGCTTGATAAGCAGGAGAGTATGGGTCCCATCAGACCTAGTACGTCTCCATGGGGCTGTGGTGTCTTATTTGTCAAGAAGAAAGATGGCACGGAGCGTCTCTGTGTTGACTACCGGCCATTGAACAAGAAGACGATTAAGAACAAGTATCCGCTCCCCAACATCAACGAACTCTTTGAGCAGCTCAAAGGAGCTAAAGTGTTCTCTAAGCTTGACCTCCGAATGGGCTATCATCAAATTCGCATTCGCGAGGAAGACATTCCCAAGACGGCCTTCAGAACGAGCTACGGTTCATACGAGTATACCGTCATGTCCTTCGGTCTCGCCAATGCTCCTCCTACCTTTTCAAGGATGATGCATTACATCTTCAACCCCTATACTGGCGAGTTCGTGCTTGTGTATCTGGATGATATTCTGGTGTTTTCCAAGAATGAAGAAGATCACGAAAAGCACTTACGTCTGGTTCTTGATCGACTCCGAGAGCATAAATTCTATGCCAAGTTCTCCAAGTGCGAGTTTTGGCTCGATAAGGTTTTGTACCTGGGCCACATCATCTCAGCTGACGACATTGCGGTTAATCCCGAGAAAGTTGAAGCAATTGTCAACTGGGAAGCTCCTCAGAACGTCAAGCAGCTCCGCAGTTTTCTGGGTCTTGCCAGCTATTGCAGAAGGTTTGTTGAGAACGTCTCCAAGATTGCCAAGCCTCTTTCCAACCTGCTTCAGAAGAATGTCAAATACTTTTGGTCTCCAGAGTGTGAAGTGGCATTCAAAACTCTCAAAGAAAAGCTTGTCTCTGCTCCAGTTCTGACTCCTTCAGATGAATCCAAGCCCTATGAAGTGTTCTGTGATGCTTCTCTTCAAGGTCTTGGTGGTGTGCTTATGCAAGATAAGAGAATTGTGGCATACACTTCTCGTCAGCTAAAGCCAAGTGAGAAGAACTATCCCACACATGATCTCGAGCTAGCAGCTGTGGTACATGCTCTGATTACGTGGAGACATCTGTTGTTGGGCAGAAAGGTCGACATCTTCACTGATCACAAGAGCTTGAAGTACATTTTCACACAGCCGCATCTGAACCTCCGCCAGACTCGTTGGGTTGAAATGATCCAAGAGTACAACCCCAGCATTGAATACACTCCTGGCAAGGCGAATGTGATTGCAGATGCTTTGAGCAGAAAGGCATATTGCAACAGCCTTCTTATCAAGCCGTACCAGCCTGAGCTTTGTGAAGCTTTCAGGAAGCTCAACCTCCAAGTTGTTCCGCAGGGTTTTCTTGCAAATCTTCAAATTGCTCCTACCTTGGAAGATCAAGTCCGTGAGGCCCAGCTCAGTGATACCATGGTGAAGAAAGTGAAACATGGGATTGCAAAGGGCACTCCAAAATACAAGTGCTTCCGTGTTGATGAGAGAGATACCTTGTTCTTCGAGGACAGACTCGTTGTTCCCAAAGGTGATCTCAGGAAGCTCATAATGGAAGAAGCTCATGATTCTCTCCTTTCCATTCATCCTGGCAGTTCCAAGATGTATCAAGACCTCAAGCAGTCTTACTGGTGGACACGCATGAAAAGGGAGATTGCCCAATTCGTGAATGAATGTGATGTATGCAGAAGAGTGAAAGCAGAACATCAACGTCCAGCCGGTCTTCTCCAACCTCTTCCTATTCCCGAGTGGAAGTTCGACCACATTTAAATGGACTTCGTCACTGGCTTTCCTAAATCCAAGCGAGGAAATGATGCTATCTTTGTGGTGATTGACAAGCTTACCAAAGTCGCTCACTTTCTTCTAGTCAAAGAATCAATCAATGCAGCTCAACTTGCAGAGCTGTACACTTCCAGAATTGTGTCCCTACATGGCATTCCTCAAGTGATATCCTCAGACCGTGGAAGCTTGTTCACATCAAGGTTCTGGGACTCCTTTCAGTCCGCCATGGGCACTAAGATCAGGTTCAGCACTGCTTTTCACCCTCAGACTAGTGGTCAAGTCGAGCGCGTGAATCAGATTCTAGAAGACATGCTCAGAGCCTGTGTCATCTCCTTTGGCATGAAATGGGAAGACTGCCTTCCATTTGCCGAGTTCTCTTACAACAACAACTTTCAAGCAAGTGCAGGCAAAGCACCGTTTGAAATTCTCTATGGCAGAAAGTGCCGTACCCCTCTCAACTGGTCTGAAACAGGCGAACGTCAACTCCTTGGCAATGACTTAATATCTGAAGCCGAAGAAATGTGCAAAGTCATACGTGAGAATCTCAAGGCCGCTCAGTCGCGTCAGAAGAGCTACTATGACGGCAAGCATCGTGACTTGGCTTTCAACATTGATGATCATGTTTATCTCCGTGTGTCTCCGATGAAAGGCACCCAAAGATTCGGTATCAAAGGAAAGCTTGCTCCTAGATACGTCGGGCCTTTCAAGATTCTTGGCAAGAGAGGCGATCTAGCCTATCAACTTGAGCTCCCTCCAAACTTCGCCAATGTTCATGATGTCTTCCATGTGTCTCAACTTCGCAAATGCTTCAAGGCACCTGAGCGCATGATTCCGTTTGAAGAGATTGATCTTCAACAAGACCTGTCCTACAGAGAGCACCCAGTTGCCATTCTCGAAGAAACCGAACGCAGGACCCGCAACAAGTCCATCAAATTTCTGAAAGTCAAGTGGTCACATCACACTGACCGAGAAGCTACCTAGGAACGAGAAGATCATCTTCGTTCTGAGTACCCTTCCTTTTTCCAGTCCTAGATCTCGGGACGAGATCTTTTTGTAGTAGAGGAGAGTTTGTAATGCCCCAGATGTAATACTTTCCCTTTTGGGTATATAATATATCTCCGGCTTCATCTATTTCCATTCCGGGTTCTTTGTCTCTCGGGTTTTCGTCGTTTTTTTGTGTGAGTGTGTGGCATTCATTCATATCATGTAGACATGTACATCGCATTGCATTTGTGTTGTCGGTTGCATCCGGTTCCACGCGTTCCTTCCCGTTGTTCGTTTCGCGTTCCGGAGCTCCCTCACGTGTCTGTGACGTCCCGTAGGCCTACTTTGTTGTTTGGGCGTGTAACGTTACCGGTGTGCCGCGAGGTTGTTGTCTGTGTTGTTGTTTTGTTGTGTGCAACCCGCCTCTCAAATCTCGTCTCGTTTGGACCCCGTTGGCTATCCCATCCGTTGTTCGTGTGGGTCCAAAGTGCCTTCACTTTGTGTCCCGGAAACACCCCTACTGCAGTCTTTTATCTTCTCCTAGGCCCTTTTAATCTACCCCCGCGATCGGATCTGTCGGATCGCGATCGGAGGGCTCCAAACACCCCTGAATTCCCCCCTAACCCTAAAAACTGCTATATAATAGACCCTAGTCTATTTTTTTGCATCTCTATCTTCTTTCCCCTTCCTCCCCTCACTTTTTCTTCAGATCCAAAGAACTCCATCTGCCACTTGGCCTTCTCCCGAGGGAACCAGCCGCCGCCCCGGCTGATCGATCTGGCCAATCGATCGACCGGCCGGGTCAACGCCGCATCGAGCCGGCGCGCCAGGGAGGCCTCGCCCCTTTCCCTCGCTCGGCCAGGTCCCAGGCGCCAGATCAGGCCCAGCCCGCAGGTCCCCCGGACCACTTCGTCGCCGACCGCATCGGGCCCAGGTCGCCTCGCGCCTGGCCCGTCTCCACCTCGTTCGATCGCCAGGTCCCCCGGTCCCCACTTCGTCACCGCGAGCCGCCAGCTCCCACAGGCCGGCGCCGCACCGCCCAAGGCCCAGATCCGCGGGCGCCAGGCCCCCCCCCGCGCGAGCCGCTTCTCCGGTCGCCAGGTGGGCCGCTCCGCTCGCCGCGGGCCCAGCCGCCGTCGCCTCCCGCGGGCCGCCGCCTTGACCTCCAGATCGGGTCGGTCCAGCCGCACCGCCCGAGGCCCGTTGTTGTTTTTTTTTCCAGATCTGGATCTGAGGTTGCTCCTAAATTCTTCTAAGTCCCCTGTGATTTGTGTGTTGTTGCAATGTTCAAACATGCATATCTTTTTGTGCATAGCTCCGTTTCGCGCAAATAGCATGTCCAGACGTTCGTGGGATCGTGCTCTACGTTTTATCTGTTGTTGTCATGCATGTTAGAGATCATCTAGGTGCTTGTTTTGCTGTTTCAAGAGTGCATCATGATATAAACTGCTGCTATGTGATGTTTTTATGCCACCTTTGCCATGTGATATCTTTTAGCTCGTTTGTCCGAATGATGCAAATGACATGTCCACGTGTTCGTCTTGCCATGCTCTACATGTTGTATGTGCTAGTTTGCATGATAGATTTATTATTGCCTTGTTATCATCGTTGCAAAGTGCCATGTTCGTGTGATGTTATTTCACTTGGTACGAAATGCCATCTTGTTGAGCTCGTTGCAATCGTTGTGTTTACCTCCATGATGCATGCTTGTGTGTTTCGGGATCACCTTCATGTGTATTTTGATGAGGTGCTTACCTCTTGCCATGTTTAGTTTCGAGGTGACTTAAACATGCTCTTTTAGATGCCATGTTGAAATTGCTGTTTTAGGACTTAGTGGATTTCCACTAAGTCTGAAATCTGTAACGTTCCGATGCCATGTTCGTGTGATGTTCTAGGACAAAGCATGATAGTTTTGGAGTGGATTTTGATTGTTCCTTGTAGTATATATTTTTGTCTTTCCATTCATTTCCTCACATGTCTATTTAAGTGGCTGTAGCATGTTTATCTTTTGCTCCAAAGTTTCAATAAAATTGTGCTGCCAGAATTTTATTGTCAAGTTCCATATGTCCAAGATCATTGCTATTGATCCGTGGCTCCGTTGGGGGTGCACCTTTGGACTTAGTTGATGTAGTATATGTCTAGTTTGTGTTCATGCCCTTTGCCATGTTATTTGATTGCTGTAGCTCAATTATTTTGTGCTCCGAAGATGCTATGATGCTGTAATTTTCAGCTTTCGCTCATTTCTTGTTTCGGGCATAACTTTTAGCCCGTAACTCCGATTTCAGCGAATCTTATATCAAACTTGATTGATTTTCTGTGTAGAATCATAATATGTTATTGCTATCATGTTTTGAGGTGTCTTGCTTGAGTGATATTTTCCGTGCTCCGTGTGCATCCTTAGTGCATCCATCATGCATTCATCTTTTTCGAGTGCGCATTGCATCTTGTTGATTGGTGCTTGGTGTGATTGTTTTGTTTAGAGCCGGAAGCAGAGTCTGAGTTCGAGTACGAGCACGAGGTTTCCAACGAGGTTGAGCACGAGGACCCTTCTTACAATCCGAACGACTTCTCTTCAGGCAAGATGACCGAACCCCGATAACATTACTATATTTGCCTATTGCTAGTAGTCTCGATCTATAGCTTTGCCTCGATGCCCATGATCTTCTTGTCAGCCTCCTACTTGTAGCCAATTGCCATGTTTAACCAACCTACCTATGCAAACCGTTGCTTGGCTAAGTACGCTTCGCTCAGCCCTTCTTATAGCGTTGCTAGTTGCAGGTGAAGATCGAAGATGCTTGCTTCATGTTGAAGTTTGGTTGGGTTATATCACACTATATAAATGCTTAAAATAAAATCATCTATATATTGGCAAGGGTGGAAGGCTAAGCCTTTTGCTTGGTGATTTGTTCCACTCATGCCGTTAGGATCCGTATAAGCCGGTGTTATGTTCCTTGATTATGCGTTCCTAACACGGTTGGGGTGTATGGGACCCCCTCGATAAACCGCTAGGTGCTAAGTCTTTTCCAGCAAGTCCCAACATTGGTACTATTTGTCTAATAACAAACTAAACTTGCATAGGGAGTAATTAACCCTCTTTCTTAATCAACAACCCCGGGCCAGTGCTCCACATGAGTGTTGGTCCGAAACGAGCGGACTGCGGGGCCGCCTTGGGGCAACCTGAGGTATCTGGCATACACCTGTAGGACGTCTCATCCGGTCGTGTCCTGAGACTTAGATACGCGCGGCTACTATCAGGGTGTCGACACGCCGGGAGGATTTGCTGGATTAGCCTTACCTTAGTTCGGTATATCTTGAGCACGGGATTCCGAGAATACTCGGGTCTTCCCACTTTGGAGTTGCGACTCCGCGGATCGTGGGCTTGTAATGGGTCAAGTTGGAACACCCCTGCAGGGTTTGAACTTTCGAAAGCCGTGCCCGCGGTTATGTGGCAGATGGGAGCTTGTTAATATCCGGTTGTAGATAACTTGACACAATGTTTCTAATACACTACCAGCGTGTGTTCCATGACCGTCAATTTCCGAATAGGGATTCGGGAGTTGAACACGGAGGGGTTATGTTTGTGGAGCTTGTAGCTAGGATCACTTCGTGATCACTTCTCGCCGAGGCTTCCTCTTCTCGCTCTCACTCACGTAAGCTAGTTGCTAGTTGCTGCTGCAGACACTTATTCTTTTCTTCAGCCTTATCCTCTCCCAAAGGCTTAAATAGTCTTGTTACCCGGAAACGGGATTGCTGAGTCCTCTGTGGCTCACAGTTACTTCACACACCAGATGCAGGTCCAGCTGTGAGCTATCCAGGTGATGGCACCGAGCTAGATTGGGAGTACGACGAGGAGCGTAGTCGGTACTATGTGCGATACCCGGATGATCAGTAGTGGAGACTCTTACTAGGATTCGATCCGCCTGTGGTTTATTTATCTAAGTTTGGTATCTTGACATTTGGTTTTTTCCCTTAGAGGGTTGTGATTCTCTTAATGTATGATGATTGAGACTTGAATTGTAATTCTGTGACGTGGCGAGTGTAAGCCAACTATTTTCTGTTTACAATCCCCTCTTTTACATGAGATGTGCAAAGATTACCGAACTTGAGATCATTCTAGGATGGATTTATGCCTTTAAGTCGTGCCTCGACACGTAGGAGGTATAACTCCATCCTGGGCATTACACCGCCAGAGACAAAGAAGGTGTCCGCCAAGGAGGACGACACTGGTGGTACTTTCACCATCAGTGCCACGCTTGACCCTAAATAGGAAAGCGCGCTCGTTGCTTTCCTGCGGGGAAACGTCGACGTGTTTGCATGGCAACCGTCTGACATCCCCGGTGTTCCCAGGAAAGTAATTGAGCACCAGCTTGCCGTTTGTCCTCATGCGCGGCCCGTCAAGCAAAAAGTTAGGAAATAGGCAGTGGAGCGCCAAGAGTTCATAGCAGAAGAAATCAAGAAGCTGGAAGCAGCAGGCCTTGTCATAGGAGTGCTCCATCCCACGTGGTTGGCCAATCCTGTAGTTGTGCGTAAGGCAAACGGGAAATGGAGGCTTTGTATCGACTTCACCGATGTGAATAAAGCTTGTCCAAAAGACCCATTTCCCTTGCCGCGCATTGACCAGATTGTTGACTCCACGGCCGGATGTGACTTGCTTTCATTTCTTGACGCATACTCAGGATACCATCAGATCTTCATGGCTGAAGAAGATGAGGAGAAGACCACATTCATTACTCCATGTGGCACTTACTATTTCATACGCATGCCTTTCGGATTGAAGAATGCTGGTTCAACATTTGCAAGAGTAGTCCATACCGCTTTTGAGCCACAGATACACAGAAATGTGGAAGCCTACATGGATGATATAGTGGTCAAGAGCAAAGACAGGGCCACTCTAATCCAAGATTTAGACGAAACCTTTGCAAATCTGCACAAGATCCAGCTCAAGATCAACCACGAGAAGTGCGTGTTTGGAGTCCCCTCTGGCAAGCTTCTCGGGTTCTTCGTATCTCAAAGGGGAATTGAAGCCAATCCCGACAAGATCAAGGCCATTGAGCAGATCGAAGCACCGAAGCGCGTCAAGGATGTGCGAAGACTTGCCGGTTGCGTGGCTGCTCTCAAGAGGTTTATCTCAAAGTCAGCAGAGCGCACCCTACCATTTTTCAAAATCTTGAAAAAGGCAGGTCCAATGAAGTGGACTCCGGAAGAGGAGGCTGCGCTGCAAGACTTGAAGAGGTACCTGTCCTCTACTCCAATACTTGTCGCACCTAAACCACAAGAGAAGTTGCTGCTGTACCTAGCGGCAACCAATCAAATGGTTAGTGCTACGTTAGTAGCGGAGAGGGAGGTAGACGATGAGCCAGCAACCGCGGCAAGCACGTCCAGCGACAAGCAGGGGGCTTCTCCGACGAGCTCTGGTCCCGACAAGGATGGATCTGCGCAGATGCAAGAGGAGGTGCGGAAAAAGATGGTGCAGCGCCCAGTTTACTTTGTTAGCTCCCTTCTGCAGGGGGCTAGGTCAAGGTACTCTGGTGTGCAGAAGTTGCTTTTCGGCCTTCTCATGGCCTCGAGAAAGCTGCGCCATTACTTCCAAGCACATGAGATAAGAGTGGTCACTCGCTTTCCGCCAAAGAGGATATTGCAGAATCCAGAAGCGACAAGCAGGATTGTCGAGTGGGCACTGGAACTGTCAAGCTTTGGCCTCAAGTTTGAAAGCACTTCAACTATCCAGAGCAGAGCATTGGCAGAGTTCATAGCAGAGTGGACGCCAACACCAGATGAAGAGATTCCAGAGACGAGCATCCCCGTCAAGGAAGCAAGCAGAGAGTGGATAATGTACTTTGATGGTGCCTTCTCGCTGCAAGGCGCCGGTGCTGGTGTGCTGCTTGTCGCACCCACCGGAGAACACCTCAAGTACGTGGTCCAAATGCACTTTCCCAAGGAGCAAGCGACAAACAACACCGCAGAGTATGAGGGTTTGCTTGCTGGTCTCAGGATCGCGGCAGACCTTGGGATTAAGAAGCTGATTGTAAGGGGTGACTCACAGCTTGTCGTCCGCCAAGTGAACAAGAATTACCAGAGCCCGTTGATGGAAGCTTACGTCGACGAGGTGAGGAAGCTTGAAGAGCACTTTGACGGCCTATAGATGGAGCACGTCCCAAGAGCTCAAAATGACATCGCCGACGGCCTGTCAAAGTGCGCTGCGCTTAAGTTACCTGTGGAACCAGGGATCTTTGTGCTCAAGCTAACTCAACCGTCCGTAACACCATCAGCTGGACAGAGCAAGAAGAGGAAGTTGGTTTCTGGCGACTATTTTCCGGCAGAGCTTCCCAAACCCGCCGCCAAGAAGGTCCCCAAGATCAACACCAAGAATGCTGAAGAGCAGTCTGCTCCTGCAAGCCCTAGGGTTTGTACAGTTGAAGCAGACGCTCCCGACAAGTTTTGCTCCGGCAAGCTTGCCGGGGGACATCAAGCTCCGGCTGAGCACGTTCTCGCCGTATAAGCGGATGTTCCCGTAGCAGCAGATGTGCCTTTAGTCCTTGCTGTTGAGCCACAAGCTCCAGCATGGGCGCAACAGATTCTCCGTTTCCTCCAGACAGGAGAACTTCCCGAAGATCGAGAAGAAGCAGAAAGAGTAGCCCGGCAGTCAAGCATGTACCAGTTTGTTGACAACACACTGTACAGAAGAAGACTCAACGGTGTGAAATTGAAGTGTATTCCCCGGGAAGATGGACAAAAGCTATTGGCAGAGATACACGGAGGCATATTTGGCCACCACATTGGCGCAAGAGCACTTGTCCACAAGGCATTCCGACAAGGTTTCTTTTGGCCAGAAGCCCTCCAGGATGCAACTGCACAAGTAACCAAGTGTGAAGCGTGCCAGTTCCATTCCAAGCAGATACACCAGCTAGCTCAAGCTCTCCAGACGATCCCTTTATCCTGGCCATTTTCGGTTTGGGGGCTCGACATCCTCGGCCCCTTTCCCCGCGCAGCTGGGGGCTTTGAGTACTTGTACGTTGCAATCGACAAGTTCACAAAGTGGCCAGAAGTGGAACCAGTGAGAAAGGTGACCGCACAGTCAGCAGTCAAGTTCTTCAGGTCGATTGTTTGCCGTTTCGGGATCCCTAACAGGATCATCACCGACAACGGCACACAATTCACGAGACCTTCATGCAGTACGTCCAAGATCTTGGCGCCCAGGTCTGCTTCGGTTCTGTTGCTCACCCGAGAAGCAACGGTCAAGCGGAAAGGGCGAATGCTGAAGTGCTGCGCGGCCTCAAGACCAGAACTTTCGACAGGCTGCACAAGTGCGGAAGAAACTAGATCGAGGAGCTGCCGGCGGCTCTTTGGTCGATCAAAACGACCCCAAATCGAGCCACTGGACAGACACCTTTCGCTCTAGTCTATGGAGCAGAGGCAATTCTCCCCACAGAACTCGTATACGGGTCGCCTCGAGTGCTCGCTTATGATGAGCTCGAGCAAGAGCAGCTGCGAGAAGATGACGCGCTGCTCCTTGAGGAAGACCGTCTTTAGGCTGCTGTACGAGCTGCTCGATACCAGCAAGCTTTGCGCCGCTACCATAGCCGCAAAGTTAACGCCAGAAGTCTTGAGGAAGGCGACCTTGTTCTTCGACGCGTTCAGTCCGCCAAGAATTCCAACAAGTTGACGCCGAAGTGGGAAGGCCCTTATCGGGTGAAACGAGTCACTAGGCCCGGCGCTGTCCGCCTTGAGACCGAAGATGGCTTTCCGGTGAGCAACTCCTGGAACATTGAGCATCTTCGCAAGTTTTACCCATAAGGCGCAGTTGCCGTGATCCGCTCCGGCAACCACCTTTTGTACAAGTCTTGCCGCTGTTGCATGTAATCCCTTGTACAAAGCCGGGCGCAGACCCCGTGCATCAGTAAAGCTTATGTGCCCCGCACATCTTGTCATCTCATGCTTTTTTATTTTCTTGTATGTGCTATCTGACACTTTGTGCAGCACCTACCCCCGGTAAGCAATAACGAGCCCAAAGGCTCCATATCTGTATTTTCTCTTCTATCTTTTTTCTCAAGGAGAAGAAGGTTCCCTCGCGCACAAGTTTGCCGGGGGGAGGAAGATAGTGGTATGGGCCAAGCGCCGTTCAAGAAAGCCTTGCCTTGCCGGGAAGCAGACAACACAAAAGCTAAGTTGCCAAAGTTTGAGCAATCAAAATTTTAAAATTTTAAGTTATCTTCCTTAAACGACCGCACTTTGTATGGAAAACCTGTGCGCGGAGGAACCAACTCGTGGCTAGCCGCGCCCTTACTTTATTTCGAGCACGCTCAACGACTTAAGTGTGCTGCGACCAGTGTCGCGCCCTTACTTCGTTTTCGAGTTCGCTCAACAACTTAAGCGTGCTGCGACTAGCTGTGACAAGGTTTCTTGTCGGTAACAGCACCGCCAGCAGGCTGCTGAAGTTCCGCACTCAGCGCTCGCGGCGAAGGTGCCTACACCGACAAGTTCCCTAAAAGCGTAAGGGCAAAAACATACAAAGCAAGGAAACCGAGTAAATGGAATAACGTTGCAACCATTAACCAAAATAGAGTTATAATACAAAGATAGCTTGTCGCAGCTCTAACAGATTGTTTTCCTAACATGATAAGCAGCGACAAGGAAAGACGAAAATGGGCAAAGACTAGTCCGCGCGGTCGCCCTCGACCCTCTTGATGCCACCCACCTTGTCCACAATAGGTGCAACAAGGTCCTTGAGCGCCTCTTGGTCGGCGTCCGGCGGCAAGCTCCTAAGGACGTTGGTGAGGTTGAGGCCTGGATTGCGGAAGGCCACCTTTATCAACACCTTCTGCAGGGCCCCGCGCAGAGCCTGCGCGACTCGTCTGCTAGCTGCTTCAGGATCTTCTCCCGGAGTTGCTGGAGGGCCATCGCCACGCCCCTGAAGAACAGAGTGAGCTTGGCGCTGGGGTGGAGGTTCTCGTCGGTGGAGTACCCGAGATACTCCGCCCCCAGCTGCTCCAACTCCTTATCGATGTCTGCGGCGGCGTTGACGAGACCTTCTGTCCAGTGCTCGACGGTCGCCCTGAAGTTGTTCTGGGTGATGGCGGCGCTCTCCAGCAATGCCTTCTCGGCCCTGATCTCCTCCTTCAGGGTCGCCTCCAGCTCCCTGGCGCCGTCCAGCGTCTGGGTTAAGGTAGTCAGTTTCAACTCCAGATCGGCGTTGGAGTCCTTGGCGGCGGTGAGCTCCTTGCCCTTCTCGGCGAGGCGAACCTGTAGCTCCGAGTGGCTGTGGGCGTCCTTCTCTCGCTCGAGCTTGAGCGCGGCAACCTCCTCGCCGCTCGTCTTGAGGTTGGCCTCCAGCTGCGCCACCCTCGTCTCCAACTCCTTCTTGGCAGTCTCGGCAGCTACGGCGGCATCCTTTGCTTCCTGGAGAGCTCCGCCAAGAGATTGCTCGCGCGCGGCAAGTTCATCCTCGTGGTTGTCGAGGTTGACCTTCCGCTGCGCCAGCTCGCCTTCTCGCTTGGATAGCTCCTCGGCGGCAAGCCGCTGCTGCTCCTCCACTTCAACCTTCTCGAGGATGAAGGCTTGCTGCGCCTCGGCAAGCTGCTCCCGCTCCTCCGCCAAAGACCGGAGAGCTGCTTGGTTGATGGCCCGGAGCTCCTCCGCGCGCTTCTCGATATCAGCTCTCGCCTTTGCGGCAAGAGCCTCGCGGGAGTCCAGCTTGGCCTGCCGGGCGCGGTAAAGCGACAGCAGCCTGCGCAGCAGCCGTTCCTCCTCAGGCTCATTGCTGCTGCTCGGCGCGTCGACAAGCTTCAGCCCGGCGGAGGCAAGCACCTCTCCGTTGAAGACCTCTCCCTCGACCGGCGCCCTAGAGCTCGACGCCCAGGGGACCTTGATAAAGACGTCGTCGCCGGCCTTTAAGTAGGCGCCTGGCTCGAGCTCGTCGGAGCTGGGGGCTGCAGCGGCGGCGGAGGGCTCGGCGGTCGGTGTAGCGCCTGGCGCTCCTGCGGCCTCAGGGCCGTCAGTGCGATCGCCAGCCCCTTCGTCGGCTGCTGCGGCAGCAGCCTTGGCGGCCTCTGCACCGACGGGATCGTCTGCGCCGACCGTTTCTTCGACAACGGCGGCGTCGTTAGCAACAACCTCCGTCTCCATTGGCTCGGCCGCGGACTGGTCTGACGAAAGAAAAGGAAAGAAAAACAGTCAAGCAAATATCCAAAAAAAGAAGAATCTAAAGAAGAAAAGCCCAAGGGGAGCTTTTAAAGCAAAGGGATTACCTGTGCGGGCCGGCTCTTCGGTGAGGTTCCTTGCCGGGGAGCTCTCCCTCGGCGGCGTGGTTGTAGCTCCCGCCGGCGGAGGGCCGCTAGTGCTATCCCTCACCGGAGAACTCGCCCTTGGCGGAGTGCTCGCCCTTGGCGGGGTACTCACCCTTGGCGGAGTGTTCTCCCTTGCCGGAGAGCTTCCCCTTGGCGGTGTGGTCGAAGCATGCGGCACGTCGGGGGCGCTCTCCTGGCGCTCCTGGTGCTACTGCTCTGCTCCTACACGACTCAACGAACAAGGCGTTAGTAAAAAGAAGAAGCACCCACGCGCGCCTAACAGCAAAAAATAAACTAGACACTTACGCTGGGGGCTGCACTGGGGGCTGCTCTGAAGACAAGTTGCCGGGTCCAGCAAGCTTGTCTCGGGCGCACCCCCTGCTGTTCCAGCGGGCTCGTCCTCGATGACAATCACCGGAGCCTTGGCTCTCTTTGCCGCCCTCTGGGCCAGAGTTCTGGAAAAAAAAGAACAGGTTCAGAGTTAGGCAAAAGAGATACAAGACAAAACAACATAAAATCGAAGAAATACAAGGATTGCAAAGCCTTTCTCTTCTTCTTCCTCGTCGGAGCTGAGCGCGGAGAAATCAAAGTCTGGCTCACACGCAGTACGAGGAGGCGGAGGAGTGGACTCCCTTGGCCGCTTGGCGGGAGCAGGGGCGGTGGTCTGAGACGACCCCGCTCCAGCTGCCGTCGTGGCGTGGGGAGCGGCAGGGGCAGAAGTTGCGGTCCGGGACGACCCCCCTCCAGCCGCTGCAGAAGCGCGAGGTGCTCCCGCGGCAGCCTTGCTTGCCGCGGTGGCGCGCGTTGCGCGACGCGGCGGCTGTTGGCCCGTCTGCCGCTCCGTCACATCCCCGGCCTTGCGGAGACGCCTCCTTGGCGGAGCTGGAGGCTCTGCTGGTGGTGGCGAGCTGCCTGAGGACGAAGAGGAAGAGGAGTCGATCTCCAGCGAACCGCTCACGTCCTCGGCGGGCCCGCTCGACTCGACGCCCTGCTCGGCGGGCTCGCTTGTCTCGGCGACTTGCCCGGCAAGCTTCCCCGCGTTGAGAAACTCTTCTCGCTCGGCAAGGCTTGTCGCCTCCGCTGCCTCCGCCTCCTCCACTGTGTACCCGAACTCGCCCGCGGCTGCGGCTGCCGCCGCCTCCTCCAGCCTGGTGGCAATATATGCCATCTCCTGGTCAGTGGTGTCGCGGGTGAGGCCTTTCTTCTCGTCGGGGTTGATTGGCACTTCTTCCAAGTTGTCGAAGAACGCCTGCACAGCTTCGTCAGTAGGCTCTTGCCAAGTTGGGTCAATCCCGTGGGAGTCGCACAGCGGCATCACTGCACGGATGCCGCTGACCGACGAGTTGTTGCACAGCGGAACTACGCCCCTCGGCAATGTGAACCATTCGGGATGGTCGGAGTCGTACTTAAACAATGCCTGGAGCATCACGTTGAGCTCCAGGACAGTGAAGCTATAATTGAGGCCCGGGCGCAGCCTCATGATATCTGCCGCGTTCTCGAACTCCCAGGCGGGCCTCTTCCTCTCCTGCAGGGGGGCGATGCGGCGGCGGAGAAAGTCTGCTCCAACTGCGGCTACAGTCAGCCCGGCAAGCCTGAGGCGAAGGATCCGGGTAGTGGCAATCTTCAATCTACTATCTTCCGGGGCCAAGTCGCTCCAGTCGTCGCCGCGTACTATTGGGGCTTGGCGCCGGGCGGTAAAGTGCTGCATGTTATCCTCTACGATCCAACACCAATTGGATCTCCACTCATCCCACTTGCCGTGGAGCTCTCCCAATAAGTAAGCTTCCTTCTTGTGGGTCCTAGAGATCCAAGAGATTCCGCCAGACAGAGGCTCTCCCCTCTCAACTCGGGGCGTGAAGTAGTGGCGGAAAAGAGCTACATTTGGGAAGACTCCGACAAAATTTTCGCATAGATGTGCGAAAACGGCCATGGTCAGAACGGCGTTGGGGGTGAAGTCAAGGAGGTGGAACCCGTAGGTGTTCATGATGTCGCAGAAGAACTCGGAGAAGGGCGGGCAGAGCCCGCAGTAGAAGAATAGGGCGAAGAACGCATATCCGCCCGGGAACATTTCGCAAGCAATGGCTGGGAGTACCTTGGTGCGCGGATGCGCCCGCGTCTCCCTCGACCAGAAAAGGTAGAAGGCCTCCCTCAGCTCCTTCGAGTCAAGCTTGGGGGGGAGACCGCCTTCTTCTTCCGCATCGCCGCGAGCCGCAGCGCCTCGACCGACTTCTTAGTCTTCCCCTTCTCGCCTTTCGGAGCCATGGCGGAAGCAGTGAAGGAGGTCGACGGCGCTGGTAGTGCTGGTGTCGACGGAGGGCGGAGCGCTGCTCTCTTTCGGCCTTCGGGAAGGAGGGGAGCGGCGGAGGTTTCTGAGGATTGAAGAGGCAACGGGCAGATGGACGAACTGCCCATGTTTCCCCTGCTTATAAGGGGGGAGGGGGCGGACGTTCCACATTTCCTATTAAAGAAACCACCCACGATCTCCCCCACGATGCCGCGTTAAACGCGTGTCGTTAAGGGAGGGCGCGGTGGATACAGAGTGAGATACGGCGTGCCGCAGGCCGCGCGTGCCCGTGCACTGTTTTGGGCCTCGCCCAACAGCGCTCGGCACCGTGTATGGCCCAGGCCCGGGGGCTCCTGTCGGTGTACTAAAGTAGGGGTACCTTAGAATCCCGAACTTGTGCACGGGCAGTTGCAGCGTCCAGCGGCGAGGCTTGCCGGGCGACCGCCAAGATCCTCTGTGGTTCCCTTGGAGCCATTCAAGAACAAAGTATCCAAGTCAAGGAGACAAGACCCCGGCAAGAGGAGCTTGCCGGGAAGGCCACTCAAGGCACAAGACCATTCAAGGCACAAGGCCCTGGCAAGAGGAGCTTGCCGGGAAGACCAACCAAAGCATTTCAAGGAATTTGCCGCGACGCGCCACGCGTCCCGGCAAGGCCCGGTGAGCGACAAGCTCCCGGAAGCGACAAGATAGCAACCGCGACAAGGCGCTTTCCGCGGCAAGCTTCCACTCAATACCCGCGCTCCAGCGCATCCACCCATGTGTCGCTCTGGGACCATCCCAGGCGCACGTGGCGGAAGGCTGTGCAGCCTGGGGTACACGGTGGCAAGCAGCGATGACAAGGCTACCGTCGTGGCGGACGGTGGCGCCCCTGACAGCCACTTTTTGCACTGTTTGGGCGACGGTGACGGGCATTTAATGCCCTTGTCCCCTGCCGTCAGGGTTAGGTATGGAACACGGTTCCAACTACCACCCTTTTTACATTTTTACCCCCATCTGTGTTGCCACCTGTCGGTGACCCCTTTGACCTATAAAATGAGTCCCATGCGCAACGTAGAAGGGGTTCCGAACATCGATCATTCCCACGCTCGGTCTCGCTAGCGGTTAGAGTGTACTGTAGCTCTCCTCGCTCCGGAGCAAGAACGCAGTACATACGAAAGCAGGAGTAGGGTTTTACGCATCCGTGCCGCCCGAACCTGGGTAAACTGCTCGTGTGCTCGCCTCGATCTGCTCTTCGTGCAACCTCCGCCCCCTGCCGTACCGAAAAGGGGCTCCGGTCCCATAGGTGTTCGTGGGCGATCAGTTTCCCCGACACTCCGTTAGTATAAGAAAACAAACCACCACTTAAAGGTACTGTAATGAACTCATTCTTTGTTTATATTGGTGTTAAACCTATTGTATTCCAACTTCTCTATGATTCATATCCTCCAATACTACTCATGGATTCATCAAAATAAGCAAACAACACACGAAAAACAGAATCTGTCAAAAACAGAACAGTCTGTAGTAATCTGTAACTTTTGAATACTTCTGTAACTCCAAAAAATTGAAATAAATTGGTAAACATGATGAATTTGTCCATTAATTATCCGCAAAAAGAATCAACTAAATAGCACTCTCCAGTAAAAAATCACAGCCAAACTC
The DNA here is from genome assembly GCA_902687465.1 of Secale cereale. NCBI lineage: Eukaryota > Viridiplantae > Streptophyta > Magnoliopsida > Poales > Poaceae > Secale > Secale cereale. The sequence continues at coordinate 701,385,318 of LR738713.1, forward strand.
GTGAGCGCTAAAGTTTCTGTTTTTTACAGCAAGATCATATAAACTTCACACAAGTCTTCCCAAAGGTTCTACTTGGCACAAACACTAATTAAAACACAAAACCACATCTAAACAGAAGCTAGATGCAATATTTATTCCTAAACAGAAGCAAAAATCAAAGAACAAAAATAAAGTTGAGTTGCCTCCCAACAAGCGCTATCGTTTGACACCCCTAGCTAGCCATGATGATTTCAATGATGCTCGCGTAAAAGATAAGAATTGGAACATAAGGAGAGAATCATGAAGAATATGACTAACACATTTAATTCTAACCCACTTCCTATTCATAGGGATTTTGTAGGCAAACAACTTATGGGAACGATAATCAACTAGGATAGGAAGGGAAAATGAGCATAACTTCAAGATTTTAAGCACATAGAGAGGAAACTTGATATTATTGCAATATGTAGAAACATATGATCCTCTCTCATAATAATTTTCAGTAGCATCATGAATGAATTCAAAAATACAACCAGCACATAAAGCATTCTTTTCATGATCTACTTGCATAGAAATTTTACTACTCCCATCATAAGCAAAATTCTTCTCATTAATAGTAGTGGGAGCAAACTCAACAAAATAACTATCATGTGAAGCATAATCCAATTGAAAATTAAGAAAATCATGATGAAAAGTTTCATGGTTATCATTATTCTTAATAGCATACAAGTCATCACAATAATCATCATAGATAGCAACTTTGTTCTCATAATCAATTGGAACATCTTCCGAAATAGTGGACTCATCACCAAATAAAGTCATGACCTCTCCAAATCCACTTTCATCAATATAATCATCATAAATAGGAGGCATGCTATAATCAAAATAAGTTTGCTCATCAAAATTTGGGGGACTAAAGATATCATCTTCATCAAACATAGCATCCCCAAGCTTGTGTCTTTGCATATCATTAGTATCATGGATATTCAAAGGATTCATACTAACAACATTGCAATCATGCTCATCATGCACATATTTTATGTCAAGCATTCTATGTAATTCTTCTTCTATTACTTGAGCACAATTTTCCTTCCCATCATTTTAACGGAAGATATTAAAAAGATGAAGCATATGAGGTAACCTTAATTCCATTTTTTGTAGTTTTCTTTTATAAACTAAACTAGTGATAAAACAAGAAACTAAAAGATTCGATTGGAAGATCGAAAGATATACCCTTAAGCACTAACCTCCCCGGCAACGACGCCAGAAAAGAGCTTGATGTCTACTAAACAACCTTCTTCTTGTAGACGTTGTTGGGCCTCCAAGTGCAGAGGTTTGTAGGACAGTAGCAAATTTCCCTCAAGTGGATGACCTAATGTTTATCAATCTGTGGGAGGCGTAGGATGAATATGGTCTCTCTCAAGCAACCCTGCAACCAAATAACAAAGAATCTCTTGTGTCCCCAACACACCCAATACAATGGTAAATTGTATAGGTGCACTCGCTCGGCAAAGAGAGGGTGATACAAGTGCAATATGGATGGTAGATATAGGTTTTTGTAATATGAAAACATCAAGGTAGAAAGTGATAAACGTGAGCATAAACGGTGTTGCAATGATAGGAAACAAGGCCTAGGGTTCATACTTTCACTAGTGAAAGTTCTCTCAACAATAATAACATAACTGGATCATATTACTAGCCCTCAACATGCAACAAAGAGTCACTCCAAAGTCACTAATAGTGGAGAACAAAAGAAGAGATTATGGTAGGGTACGAAACCACCTCAAAGTTATTCTTTCTGATCGATCTATTCAAGAGTCCCTAGTAAAATAACACTAAGCTATTCTTTTCGTTCGATCTATCATAGAGTTTGTACTAGAATAACACCTTAAGAAACAAATCAACCAAAACCCTAATGTCACCTAGATACTCCATTGTCACCTCAAGTATCCGTGGGTATGATTATACGATATGCATCACACAATCTCAGAAACATCTATTCAACCAACACATAGAACTTCAAAGAGTGCCCCAAAGTTTCTACCGGAGAGTCAAGACGAAAACGTGTGCCAACCCCTATGCATAGATTCCCAAGGTCACGGAACCCGCAAGTTGATCACCAAAACATACATCAAGTAGATCACGTGATATCCCATTGTCACCACAGATAAGCACATGCAAGACATACATCAAGTGTTCTCAAATCCTTAAAGACTCAATCCGATAGGATAACTTCAAAGGGAAAACACAATTCATCACAAGAGAGTAGAGGGGGAGAAACATCCTAAGATACAACTATAATAGCAAAGCTCGCGATACATCAAGATCATGCAACCTCAAGCAAGAACACGAGATAGAAAGAGAGAGAGAGAGAGAGAGAGAGAGAGAGAGAGAGAGAGAGAGAGATCAAACACATAGCTACTCGTACATAGCCTCAGCCCCGAGGGTGGCCTACTCCCTCCTCGTCACGGAGAGCGCCGGGATGATGAAGATAGCCATCGGAGAGGGATTCCCCCCTTTGGCAGGGTGCCAGAACGGGTCTAGATTGGTTTTCGGTAGCAACAGAGGCTTTCGGCGGCGGAACTCCCGATCTAGGTTACTCTCCGGAGGTTTCAATATATATAGGAGGTGTTGGAGTCGGGGCAAGTAAAGGGGGTCTCCGGGCTGTCCACGAGGCAGGGGGCGCGCCCAATAGGGGGGGGGGGCCACCCTCGTGGGCAGCCCGTGGATCTTCTCGTCCCCCTTCGGCACTTCCTGGGCTTCTTCTGGTCCAAAAACAGCCTCCGTTGAATTTCAGGTCAATTGGGCTCCGTTTGATATTCCTTTTCTGCGATACCCTAAAACAGGAGAAAAATGGAAACTGGCACTGGGCTCTGGGTTAATAGGTTAGTCCCAAAAATCATATAAAATTGTATAATAAAGCCCAAAAAACATCCTAGAAGGATAATATAATAGCATGGAACAATAAAAAATTATAGATATGTTGGGGACGTATCATTTACCACAGACCTTCGGGTCCATAGTTATTAGCTAGATGGATTCTTCTCTCTTTTTTGATCTCAATACAAAGTTCTCCTCTATCTTAGAGGAGATCTATTCGATGTAATCTTTTTGTGGTGTGTTCGTCGAGATTCGATGAATTGTGGGTTTATGATCAAGATTATCTATGAACAATATTTTATTCTTTTCTGAAATGTTTTATGTATGATTATAATATCCTTGCAAGTCTCTTCGAATTATTGGTTAGGTTTGGCGTACTAGATCTATAGTTCTTGCAATGGGAGAAGTTCTTGGCTTTGGGTTCAATCTTGCGGTGTCCTTTCCCAGTGACTGCAGGGGCAGCAAGGCACGTATTGTTTTGTTGCCATCGAGGATAAAAAGATGGGGTTTATATCATATTGCTTGAGTTTATCACTCTACATCATGTCATCTTGCTTAAAGCATTACTCAGTTCTTATGAACTTAATACTCTAGATGCATGCTGGATAGCGGTCGATGTGTGGAGTAATAGTAGTAGATGCAGAATCGTTTCGGTCTACTTGTCACGGACGTGATGCCTATATATAATGATCATGCCTAGATATTCTCATAACTATGCGCTTTTCTATCAATTGCTCGACAGTAATTTATTCACCAACCGTAGAATTATGCTATCATGAGAGAAGCCACTAGTGAAACCTGTGGCCCCCGAGTCTATTCTCAACATATTAATCTTCCATGTACTTTACTTTGCTTTATTTACTTTCTGTTCTTATACCAAAAATACAAAAAAATATTGTACTATCCTATCTATCAGATCTCACTTTCGTAAGTGACCGTAAAGGGATTGACAACCCCTTATCGTGTTGGCTGTGAAGTTCTTATTTGTTTGTGTAGGTGCGAGGGACTCGCGCGTGGTCTCCTACTAGATTGATACCTTGGTTCTCAAAAACTGAGGGAAATACTTACGCTACTGTACTGCATCACCCTTTCTTCTTCGAGGGAATTCAACGCAAGCTCGAGAAGTAGCAAGGAGCACCACGAAACCCTAATTCCACCGACGCAACCTTCTGTACCCATGAGATCCCATCTTGGGGCCTGTTCCGGAGCTCCACGGGAGGGGGCATCGATCATGGAGGGCTTCTACATCAACACCATAGCATCTCCGATGAGTTGTGCATAGTTTACCACAGACCTTTGGGTCCATAGTTATTAGCTAGATGGCTTGTTCTCTCTCTTTGGATCTCAATACAAAGTTCTCCTCGATCTTCGAGGAGATCTATTCGATGTAATTCTTTTTGCGGTGTGTTTGCCGAGATCCAATGAAATGTGGGTTTATGATCAAGATTATCTATGAACAATATTGGATTCTTTTCTGAAATCTTTTATGCATGATTTAAATATCCTTGCAAGTCTCTTCGAATAATAGGTTTGATTTGGCCTACTAGATCTATAGTTCTTGCAATGGGAGAAGTGCTTGGCTTTGGGTTCAATCTTGAGGTGTCCTTTCCCAGTGACAGCAGGGGCAGCAAGGCATGTATTGTATTGTTGCCATCGAGGATAAAAAGATGGGGTTTATATCACATTGCTTGATTTTATCCCTCTACATCATGTCATCCTGCTTAAAGCGTTACTCTGTTCGTATGAACTTAATACTCTAGATGCATGCGGGATAGCGGTCGATGTGTGGAGTAATAGTAGTAGATGCAGAATCATTTCGGTCTACTTGTCACGGACGTGATGCCTATATACAATGATCATGCCTAGATATTCTCATAACTATGCACTTTTCTATCAATTGCTCGATAGTACTTCGTTCCCCCACCGTAGAAATCTGCTATCATGAGAGAAGCCACTAGTGAAACCTATGGCCCCCGGGTCTATCTTTATCATATTAGTTTCCCGTCAACTTGCCAATTTCTTTTGCCGTTGCTTTATTTTGCATTATTTACTCTTTATCTAGACCAAAAATAACAAAAAATATTATCTTATCATCTCTATCAGATCTCACTTTTGTAAGTGACCGAGAAGGGATTGACAACCCCTTCTATCGTGTTGGCTGCAAGGTTCTTATTTGTTTGCGCAGGTACGAGGGACTCACGCGTGGTCTCCTACTGGATTGATACCTTGGTTCTGAAAAACTGAGGGAAATACTTGCGCTACTGTGCTGCATCACCCTTTCCTATTTGAGGGAATACAACGCAAGCTCGATAAGTAGCAGCACCAATAGTGGAATGACGACATCTCGCATTATGTGAGGGCATGAGGAGAATACGGTGGCCCTAGTGGCTTCTTGGGGAGCATTGTGCCTCCACACCGCTCCAACAGAGACATACTTCCCCTCAAAGGGAAGGAACTTCGGTAACACATCCTTGTCTCCACCGGTTCAACTCTTGGTTATCTCTTACCTTTACTTGTGCATGCTTTATTATGTTAGTTCCTTGTGCTTGCTTATGTGCTTGTAATTGTTGCATCATATAGGTTGCCAACATAGTTGCACATCTAGACAACCTATTTTGTTGCTAAGTTTAATTTGGTCAAGAAAAGCTAAAAATTGTTAGTTGCCTATTCACCCCCCGTCTAGTCAACCATATCGATCCTTTCAATTGGTATCAGAGCCTTGTCTCTTTATTAAGGAATTTACCATCCAAAGAGTATGGGTGACAACGTAGTCGAGATGGAGGAGCACTCCGATGGGAATCTGTCCTTGTCTACGTCCGATGGGGGACCCCCGGTCTCTCGTGAGGAGTTCAATGCGTCTTTTGACACATTGAAAACCTCCATGACGACCGAGGTCAAAGGCATGTTCAAAGAATTTCTTGATGGGCTCAAATTATCCACCGCACCGTTGGAAGTGGTTCGTCCCACTAACAACGTGTCGGATGCTATTCCCGATATGGGAGAAGCTAGTAGTGATCAAGTCCCCATGACTAAGAATGGGAGTGTCATCTTTGCTCATTCTGCACCTCCCATCAATTATGGAGGACCCGTTTCCTCCCAGCATCTAAATTCGGTTGGTCCTCCTCCTAAGTATGTGAAAAATGCTGATTTTGCTACTTGGACGTTTCGTTTTAAACGTCAATTAAATCATTGTTCTACTAATCTTTGGAGAATCATTGAGCAAGGTTTCTACCCGCATGATCCATACAACTTAACTCCAAGAGAAGCAGTGGATCATCAATTCAACGAGTTTGTTCTTTGAATTCTTCAAGAAGCCATTCCTCCCGAAGATATTGCTCATCTTCGACCCTTCTCCATGGCCAAGGAAGCATGGGAGCATGTTGTCTCCTTGTACAAGGGAAGCACAAGTATTCAACGCTCGAACTATGAAGTTGTGCAAGATGAAGCCGATGAGTTTGCCATGATCGAAGATGAAGAGCCCCGTGAACTTTATCGGAGATTAACCACTCTTGTGGTCTCAGTCCAAGATCATAGGAGCAAGGATACGGATGACAATTGGATCAAACGCAAGTTTCTCAAGGCCATGATGGCTTATCACAAGGTCATGTACTGTGTCATCCATCAAAGACCGGACTTCCACACCTTGTCCTCAAGTGAAGTGTTGGATAAGTTTGTTGCCATGAGGATCTTGGGCAAGACCGCCAACAATGCGGTGTTGCGAGCTCAACGATCAAAGAAGCCCAACCTTGCATTGAAGGCCAAAGCTTGTGTGGAAGAAGAGGATGAAGAGGATGAAGAGGAGTGTTGCCCCGAATACACCAAATATGCCCATCATGAGCACATGGCTCTTGCATCACGACAATTTTGGGGCAACAAAAAGAATTCAAGGCCCAACTTCAACAAGAACAATTCAAGTGGCTTCAAGGGCAAGAAACGAGTGAGGACGTGCTACAATTGTGGCAATGTGAGTCACTTTGTTGTAGACTGCCCATATGAGAAAAGGGAAGACAATGGAGGCAACCTTATCCGAAAGGACAAGGCCAAGTCTTTTCCCAACAAGAACAACTTCACCAAGAAGACTCCCCCAAAGGATTGGTGGCCCAAGAATAGTATGATGAGGATGAGGATGATGAAGAAGATGATGAGACGACTACCATGGCCACCGTTGCTATTGCAACAACTCCACGATGATCCCTCTTCGACTCACCAAATGAGAACATCACCGCCAAGTGCCTCCTGGCTAAAGCCACCAACAAGGTAACCCCCAACATCAATTCTACCATCACTTCTAATACCTCATTGATGGATCACATTGATGAGAGTGAGGGGCGAAGGAGGAGGAAGTTAAATTTGAGTCTTTTATGAGTAAGCTCAAAGGTAAACCCAAGAAGCACTTTGTTGCTCTCTTGAAACAACTTGGCGAAGCCAATGACATGATCGAGGCTCACAAAGAGACCATCTCTAAGATGGAGGGTCATAGTCGTGACTATGCCGATGAAATCTCAGATCTCTCTAATGCGCTTGAGGAAGAGTGTGGTCTTCGTTTGGCTCTTGAGGAGTCATACAACGATGATCATGCTAAATTGAAGAAAGATCTTGATCATGCTTTAGTCGTCTCTCATGTGCTCAATTCCGAAAAGGCAAAACTTGTGGTTGACCATGCTAGACTCAAGGAGGAGTTTGATACACATGACAAGGCTCACAAGGTATTCAAGAGTGTTCATGCTAGCCTCAAAGAGTCTCATTATCAACTTCAAGTTTCACTCACCAAGGAGAAAGCCACTTTTCCTCACATGGTTTTAATTGATAATGCAAATACTACTAACCCATGTTGTGAGCATGTGCATCTTGTTGAGGAGAATGCCAAGTTAAAGAAGCAACTTGAGAAGGGCTTTGTGTCTTGAATATAAGGTGAGAAGAACCTCAATAACCTCTTGAGCAATCAAAAGAAAGTTGTTGCCAAGGAGGGGATTGGGTTTGCACCCAAGCCCAAGAAGAAGAAGAATGACAAGACCTAGCAACCTCCTCCTCTAAAGAAAACCTTTGTGAAGGAGGGAGAGGGTACTCCTAAGGAGAAGAAGAACAATGTGAAGGGTAGTGGGGTCAAGAAAGACATCTCCACTCCTTCCAACAAAGCCGGTGACTTTAACCCGTCTTATGTGTTATGCTGTGCTAGTGACGGACATGTTTATGCTAAATTTGTTGGTTCTGCTTATGAGTACATTGAATGGTATATTTGGGTTCCTAAGACCCTTGTTACTAACATCAAAGGACCCATTATAAAATGGGTACCTAAAACCAAGCATTGATCTCTTGTAGGAGTTTGCTTCTGGTGGGGGATCATGGTTGCTCGATAGTGGAGCCACAAATCATATGACCGGAAGCAAAGACTTGGTGGTGGACATGCACAAAGTTTCATCTATGCCCACCAATGTCGAATGGGGTGATTCTTCATCTTCTAAAGTATTGGGTCTCGGCAAGGTTGTTGTTTCTCATGATCTCACGATCGAAAAAGTCATGCTTTTTGAGTCCCTTGCATACAATTTACTTTCCGTTCGTCAACTTGCACTCATGGGTTTTGCTACTTTCTTTGATATTGATTTCGTGGCCCTCTTGTGGAGCAAATCTCTTAAAGTAGCCTTTGTTGGGCATGTCGATAATGGTCTCTATGTGGTCAACTTCTCGGAGCGACCCACTAAGACCGCGACATGCCTAATGGCTAAAGTTGACGTGGGATGGCTTTGGCATCGTTGTTTAGCCCATGCCAATATGAGATCTTTGCAACGTCTTCTCAAGGGGGGACCATGTCCGTGAACTAACAAATGTTAGTTTTGCCAAAGATCATGCTTGCAGTGCTTGTATCTAAGGAAAGCTACCTGAGAAGGCTCACCCTCCCACTACTATCATCTACTCGACGACGCCTTTAGAGATCCTTCACATGGATCTCTTTGGGCCTCCATCCTTTGATAGTCTTGGGGGTAGAAAGTATTGCTTGGTGACTGTGGATGATTATTCAAGATACACTTGGGTATTTTTCTTCAAGAGGAAGAGTGAGACCCAACAAACCGTCATCAACTTTACAAATGAAGCTCACCGTCAACATGATGCAAAGATCTTGATGATTCGAAGTGACAACGGCACCGAGTTCAAGAACTACACCTTGGGTGAGTTCCCTAGTGATGAGGGGATGAAGCATCAATATGTCGCACCTTATACCCCTCAACAAAATGGTGTGGCAGAGAGGAAGAACCGGACATTGATGGACGCGACAACGACCATGATGGCGGAGTTCAAGTCCTCGTACAATTTTTGGGCCGAAGCCATCAACACTGCTTGTCATGCATCAAATCGGCTCTATCTCCGCAAAGGCTTGAACAAGACTCCATATGAGATACTTACCGGTAACCAGCCCAACCTCAAGTACTTCCGGGTGTTCGGTTGTAAGTGTTTCATTGCTACCTCTTGAGCATGCGTTGGTTTTCCTTGAAGAGGAAAGGATGATGCAGCAAAGTAGCGTAAGTATTTCCCTCAGTTTTGAGAACCAGGGTATCAATCCAGTAGGAGACAACGCACAAGTCATCTAGTACCTGCACAAACAATCAAAACCTTGCAACCAACGCGATAAAGGGGTTGTCAATCCCTTCACGGTCACTCGAGAAAAGTGAGATCTAATAAAGATACTAAAGTAAATATTTTTGGTTTATTGTTGTATAGATTGGAAAGTAAAGATTGCAAAATAGTAAACGAGATGCGATGTAAATAAAAGGGATGCAATATAATAGGAAAGAGACCCGGGGGCCATAGGTTTCACCAGTGGCTTCTCTCAAGATAGCATGTATTATGCTAAGTGAACAAATTACTGCCGAGCAATTGATAGAAAAGCGCATAGTTATGAAGATATCGAAGGCAATGATCATGAATATAGGCATCACGTCCGTGTCAAGTAGACCGGAATGATTCTGCCTCTACTACTATTACTCCACACATCGACCGCTATCCCGCAAGCATCTAGAGTATTAAGTTCATAAGAACGGAGTAACGCATTAAGCAAGATGACATGATGTAGAGGGATAAACTCAAGCAATATGATATAAACCCCATCTTTTTATCCTCGATGGCAACAATACAATATGTGCCTTGCTGCCTCTACTGTCACTGGGAAAGGACACCACAAGATTGAACCCAAAGCTAAGCAGTTCTCCCATTGCAAGAAAGATCTAGTAGGCCAAACTAAACCGATAATTCGAAGAGACTTGCAAAGATATCAAATCATGCATATAAGAATTCAGAGAAAAACAAAATATTATTCATAGATAATCTTGTTCATAAATCCACAATTAATCGGATCTCGGCAAACACACAGCAAAAAGTATTACATCGAATAGATCTCCAAGAGAATCGAGGAGAACTTTGTATTGAGAATCAAAAAGAGAGAAGAAGCCATCTAGCTAATAACTATGGACCCGAAGGTCCATGGTAAACTACTCATGGTTCATCGGAGGGGCTATGGTGTTGATGTAGAAGCCCTCCATGATTGATTCCCCCTCCGACAGATCGACAGAAAAGGCCCCAAGACAGGATCTCACGGGTACAGAAAGTTGCGGCGATGAAAAAGTGGTTTCGTGGCTCCCCCTGATGTTTCTAGGGTATAAGAGTATATATAGGCGAAAGAAGTACGTCGGTGGAGCTATGAGGGGCCCACGAGGGTGGGGGCGCGCCTACCCCCGTGGGCGCGCCCTCCTGCCTCGTGGCCTCGTCGTGGAGTTCCAGACTTTGACTCCAAGTCTTCTGGATTGCTTTCGGTCCAAGAAAGATCACCATGAAGGTTTCATTCCGCTTGGACTCCGCTTGGTATTCCTTTTCTGCAAAACTCTAAAATAGGAAAAAAGACAGAAACTGGCACCGGGCCTCCGGTTAATAGGTTAGTCCCAAAAATAATATAAAAGAGCATATTAAAGCCCATTAAACATCCAAAACAGATAATATAATAGCATGGAACAATAAAAAATTATAGATACGTTGGAGACGTATCAAGCATCCCCAAGCTTAATTCCTGCTCGTCCTCGAGTAGGTAAATGATAAAAACAGAATTTTTGATGTGGAATGCTACCTAACATAATTATCAATGTAATTTTCTTTATTGCGGCATGAATGTTCAGATCGGAAAGATTCAAGACAAAAGTTTAATATTGACATAAAAATAATAATACTTCAAGCATACTAACAAAGTAATCGTGTCTTCTCAAAATAACATGGCCAAAGAAAGTTCATCCCTACAAAATCATATAGTTTGGCTATGATCCATATTCATCACACAAAATATTCAAATCATGCACCCCCGGTTTCAGCCAAGCAATTGTTTCATACTTTAGTATTCTCAAACTTTTTCAACTTTCACGCAATACATGAGCGTGAGCCATGGACATAACACTATAGGTGGAATAGAGTGGTGGTTGTGGAGAAGACAAAAAGGAGGAAGATGGTCTCACATCAACTAGGCGTATTGATGGCTTCTCGCCCCTCGTTGGTTACCCCAAGTGGAAGGTTTGAGATGTAGCGTAGCGGCAAATTTCCCTTGGCAAAGGTACCAAGGATCGAATCCCGTGAGACTCCGAGGGTCGACAAGTAGGTGTCAACGGCGCCAGGAACTTAGCGGTTGGCAGGACCTGCACACAGATACATATAACTTTGCTCCCAACGAGTACAGAGAGGTTGTCAATCCCTCCGGCCTTGTTGTTTACAAAGGATCAAACACAAGAGATAATAATGATAGCTATGACTGCAACTAGGAAATAAGAACAGGAAGTAAATAGAAGGTGTGATCAGTGGTGGTAATATGGACCGGGGTCCCATGATGTTCACTAGTGATGTCTCTCTCCCAAAAGACGATAAAACAGCAATGCGAGGTAAACAAATTACAGCTGGGCAATTGACATGATTATGTGCGCAAACCAATGCTAACTATGCTGCAAAGAAAGGTAGAGGCTCAAAAGCATGGGCGGTACGCCAAGGCAAGTAGACCGAAATCCATCTGCATCTACTACGAATCATCCACCTTGAGATATCTATCTAGAACATCTCGCTGGTATTAAGTTGCGAATCCCACCCAAAGTGTAAACTCAAAGCAACAGACAACTGCATTAAAAGAACTTTGCGTAAAGTAAACAATCCTTGCACCCGCAAGTACAAGCACCGTTGTTTTCTCCCTTGTGGCAACAACACATCCCCTAGACTCATGTTTCTGTCACTCAAGCTAGTCATCAGGGGGCATGAACCCACAATCAAGCATAACGCTCCCTCTTGGAGTTACTACCTACTACTTGGCCAAAGCAATAAACAGCAACGAAGAACATGCTAGAATTACTTAAGAACATAGATATAAAAGAGGTAAATCAAATATATTACTCACACACAATCTGAACATAATCTCATTATCCATCGGATCCCAGCAAACTCAGCAGAGCAACAGCATAAAGATTACATATGTGCCTCGATCATGTAGGGCAGCTCACGAGGTCTAAACCATGAAGAACAAAGAGGGGAGGAGAACATCACATAGCTACTGATCATGGACCCATGGTCCAAGGGGGACTACTCACGACTCATCTAGGAAGCGTCCATGGTGGTGGAGAAGCTCCCGGTGGTGGTTCTCCCCTCCAGCAGGGTGCCGGGAAGAGTTCTCCTGATGCTCCCGATCTTGGAAGCGCTGCGGCGGCGGAACAGAGGCGAGATCGTGAAAAAGGGTTCCGTCCTCGAGGGTATCGGGACGAGAGGAATATATATGCGAAGGGGGGCAACCAGAGGCGGAGTTGGGGCCCCAGGCGCCCCCCTGGCGCGGCCAGGGGTGGGGCCACGCCAGGTGGCTGCCTAGGCCACCCCTGGCTGCCCTCTGGCCCCGCTTTGGTTCTTCGCGAAGCTTCCTGTACGCTGATTTTTCCTGTATTTTTCCCGGAATTTTTGGAGCACTTTTAATATGGGTTAAACCTGAAATAGAAAAACAGCAGAAAACAAGAACTGGCACTGTGGTGCACTGAGTTAATAGGTTAGTCCAAATATGATCAAGAGTGTATGGAAGTGCATAAATATCATAGCAATATCACACAAAAGAAGCATGGAGCAAGCAGAAATTATAGATACGTTTTGGACGTATCAACATCCCCAAGCTTAATTCCTGCTCTTCCTCGAGTAGGTAAATGATGACAAGCATAATTTCTGTGGTGACATGCTATCAACCATATAAGAACTTTTTAAGTAAAGCAATCAAGACATGTAATTCAATTCAAGTCATAACAAGCAAGAGTCTATATTAGCATTGTAACAAGCAACATAAGAACATAAAGGTGCAAGAGCTCTCGCTGTCCGTGACTCGAATGTCTCCAAATGGTGTTTGCGTGCAAGAAAGGGGATAGGGTTATACGAGAGAGTAAAACATAGTTTTTGTATTGTTGAGAACTTAATCTACTAAAGTTTCACACTTGGTCTTCTTTGGAATCTTATCTTGACTCGTCCCCAGACCAACAGCCAGGTACAAGTCAAAATGATCCACTCCCTTTCGATATTTTGAGCACTCATGCAATGGATGAGCGTAAGCAAGAACGTTGACACTTAGGATGGCAAAAAGAGAAAAATGATGGAGGGGGAAGACAAAAAAGGTGTGAAAGGCTCACATCAATGAGGACAATCATAGGCGAGAGAAAGCCAAATGATAGATATGATGTGAGGAGTAGGGATTGCCATGCAACGGATGCACATATGAGCTAAGGTAAGCTCTCCAATGGAACTAGTGGGGTTGCATCCAACTTGCTTGCTCAAGAAGACCTAGAGCTCTTTTGAGGAGGCTCATCATTGGAATATACAAGCCAAGTTCTATAGTGTGAAGGTCCCCACATAGCTATATGCATGAATGATAATCTCTATGGAGTATAAGGTATAAGATGGAGTACGAGTGTGGATCTCTCAAAAGGAATAGTAGTGTGCCCCTTCTCTCTTTTTATTTCTTTTTCTCTTTTTTCTATTTTTTTTTATTTTTTTGTGGCCTCAATGGCTCTTTCTATTTAACTCTCATTTGTCCTCTTTGGGATCTTTTGATTTTGTCCTCTTTGGGATCTTTTCCTCACTTTAGGGGCAACACTCTATGTATTACAAGAAGTATAGAAGATCTTTCACACTTTACAAAAGTACTCAACATAAAGAAAATGAAACTATCATGATGTATGCAAATGTATGCCTCTGCCAGTGTAGCAGGATATGCAATGATACTAGCCCGTCATGTAGCAATCATTAGGGCAAGGCCCAACTAGCATGCGGCTCATCGATCAAGCAAAAAGCATGTATGACATGAAGATCAAGTCATGAGAAGATGGATGTTGCATGGCAATGTATCTCGGAAAGGCTATGGAAATGCCTTGATAGGTAGGTATGGTGACTGTTTTGAGGAAGGATATAATGAGGCTTATGATGACAGAGCATATCATGCCAAGGGTTTGGATGCACCGGCGAAGTATGCGCCAACTCTCGAGGTGAGAAAGGGCAATGCACGGTACCGAAGAGGCTAGAAAAATATGGCTAGGTGGAAGTGTCAACTTTCGAATACTCACATTAGTCCGAAGAACTCATGCACTTATTATCGGTAACTCTCAATCTAATTAGGAGGTTCACAAAGAGACAAGTACCCCGAGGAGGAGTGTATGGGGGTTTGGTTATCCTTGCGCATCCTCGGCTCATGGTACATGAGTGTACTCTAATATTCGATCCCTCCAAAGATTAGTGATCCATCTAGTAGCTAAAGTTCTCAACTATTTTGTAGGTTTTCGAAAATAGACACGGATTGCCCAAAATACGACATCTATCACTAATAGGCTAAAGCTCTTGACACCAATAGTTCAGACATTACTCATGGCAATACCTCAAAACTATTGCAAGTTACTACTAAAATTAAATAGCAACCTCAATAACCTACTTTAAGTTAAGACACACAACTCAGTGCAACAGGCAAACTCTCTTAACAAGATAAACATGAAAACTCAAGAGAGTTCAGCAACCAACTAAACAAAATCTCTTTAAAAAGAAAAGCATGAAAACTAAGAGCTAAACATGACAGCAGCTATGAAAAGACAAAGAACACACACAACAAAGATAAGAATGAAAATCCTATGTTGTGTTCTAGGTTGAAGTGGAGCGTGTTTCTCTCCCACACAAAGAAAGCTGGGTTCCAACTTGTTATGAACAGCAAGCAAAGCTAAAGAAAACTAAAAAGGAAACTAAGAGCAAGACGCTCCAAGCATAGCACATAATGCATGAAGTGATAAAAATATAGTGGAACGAAAGACGAACTGATAATTGTCGATGGAGAAGGGGATGCATGGGGGCATCCCCAAGCTTAGACGCTTGAGTCTTCTTGAATATTTCTTGGGGGTGCACGTGGGCATCCCCAAGCTTGAGCGTTTGACCCTCCTGAATCTTCTTTTATCAACTTCCCTCGCACACTTGAAAACTCCCTTCATACATAACTCATCATAATCTGATTAGCGAGGTTAGTACGCACAATAAAATAACTTTTCCCTACTGGAAATAAAGACAATCTTGAAGAGCTACTGTTTCTCAAGATTGCCAAAAGGTTTTTGCAAAGAAAAAGCAAGCTCAAGGTTTGCAAAACGGAGAAAAGGCAAAACAGGACAGAATCTGTGAAAAACAGACCAGCAGGTAGTAAATAATTTTTTCGGGGAACTTCTGCAACTTAAATCAAAAAACTCAGAACAGACGCTCGAAAGCCAATTGTATAGAGCACGCTGTCAAAAAAAATCAGATCAAAAAGATGATCTGGTGATTTTATTCGATTTTTTCTATCCAAGGTCAGAATCTGTTTTCTGGACAGCACGTCACAACTTTTGAACTTTCTTGCAATCAGAGGCTAAACTTGGCACAAAGCTGAAAAAAAAGATACAATGATGATGCTACTGTAGTAACAAACATCAAGACACAACAAAAGCAAAATAAAACCTAATTCGTTGTGGGCTGCCTCCCAAAAGCGCTTTCTTTTATGCCTTTAAGCTAGGCATGATGCAAAAAGAGAAGATCAAGTTTTATCAAGAGTAAGAGAATAGCTAGCCCGTGTAATGGACTCAAAAGGCAACTTAATCTTATTTCTAGGGAAGTGTTCCATCCCTTTCTTTAGAGGGAATTGGAATTTTATATTCCCCTCTTTTATGTCAATGATAGCACCAACGGTGCGAAGAAAAGGACGTCCCAAAATAATTGGACACGAAGGTTCACATTCAATATCCATAATAGTAAAATCAACGGGAACATAATTGTCATTGACAATGATAAGAACATCGTCGATCTTCCCCAAAGGTTTCTTTACGGAAGAATCAACAAGACGAACACCAAAAGAACAAGGATCAAAAGGTTTCAATTTAAACATATCATACATTCTTTTGGGCATAACGGAGGTACTAGCTCCAACATCACATAAAGCATAGCAAGAGAAGTTATTCAAATTAATTTTAATCATAGGATCCCAACCATCTTCTAGCTTTCTAGGTATGGAGGCTTCTACCCTAAGCTTCTCCTCCCTAGCTTTGATGAGAGCATTAGTGATATGCTTCGTGAAGACAAGATTAAGTGTGCTAGTGTGGGGATCTCTAGACATCTTGTGAAGAAAACCAATAACTTAAGAAAGGGTGCAATTATCAAAATCAAGGTCACTACTATCAAGTAAAGTGGTAGTGGTGTCCTTTAGGCTCACTTGTTTGGTAGCTTCTATGGTCATAGGAGTTTCTTCTACGGTTGAGGTCATTGCATCACCATTAATAGGTCCAATGGGACTAGGAGTGCATTGGGTGCTAAGAGTTTGGATATCATCAACAACTTGAATAGTAGCAACAGTGTGGTGGGTAGGAAGGCTCTTAATTCTATCTTCTTCCTCCTTCAGGGGTGCAACCACTTCAGGTTTAGCTGCCATTTGGTTTATCAAAGTGGCTTGTGTGTGGGACATATTGGAAAGTTGGGTCTCAGTGATGGTGAGCCTAGTCTGAAGGTTAGAAATCTCAATATTTAGGCTCTCCAGTTGTCTACCAATGTCTTGCAAGATAGCAGTATGCTCATCTAATTGCCTCGAGAAGGTCTTGTTTTGTTCATATTGGGTGTGCATGTAGTTCTTAGTGGCCTTCTCTATTTCTAGAAGTTTCTCATAACTAGGCATGTCTCTATCTCTAGGGGTGGAGTTCTTGGTGCTAGGATAAATATTGTTGTTCCCATAGGAATTAGAGGGGAACGGTCTAGGGTTGCTGCCAAAATTACTCCTATAAGCATTGTTATTGAAATTGTTTCTAGAAATAAAGTTCACATCTACTTGATCTTGAGCAATCAAAGAATTTAAAGGAACATCATGAGGATCAATAGAAGATTGCTTGGAAAGTAGAGACATGATCAAGTCAACTTTTTCATTTAGGGAGGAAATCTCCTCGACAGAGTTTACCTTCCTACCCGTTGGAGCGCGTTCGGTGTGCCATTGGGAATAATTGGTCATCATCTCGTCGAGAAGTTTCGTGGCAACACCAAGTGTAGTTGACATAAAGGTTCCTCCCGCGGCCGAATCTAACAAGTTCCGCGAGGTAAAGTTCAAGCCTGCATAAAAAGTTTGGATAACCATCCAAGTAGTCAAACCATGAGTAGGGCAGTTCTTGACAAGAGATTTCATGCGTTCCCAAGCTTGGGCAACGTGTTCATTATCCAATTGTTTAAAATTCATTATGTTACTCCTTAGTTGGATAATTTTAGCAGGGGGATAGTACTTCCCAATAAAGGCATCCTTGCACTTGTCCCAAGAATCTATACTATTCCTAGGCAAGGATTGAAACCAGATTTTAGCTCCTCCTCTCAAGGAGAAAGGAAAAAGCTTAAGCTTAACAATATCACCATCTACTTCTTTGTACTTTTGCATATCACAGAGCTCAACAAAATTATTTAAGTGCAAAGCAGCATCATCTCCAGCACCGGAGAATTGATCTTTCATAACTAGGTTCAGTAAAGCAGGTTTAATCTCATAAGAAGGTGCTGAAGTGGCAGGTGTAGCAATAGGCGTGCAGATAAAGTCATTGTTGTTATGACTAGTGAAGTCACACAACTTGGTGTTCTCAGTGGAACCCATAGCAGCAGAAGCAAGAGAACTATTTTTGTGATTTTTGGTAAGGGACACTAAAGCAAAAACTGAAAGGTAAACTAACAAGACTAAAAAAGCAAAGATAAAAGATAGCGTGCAACTCCCCTATCTTGAAGAGTGGAGTTCTCGGCAACGGCGCCAGAAACTTGCTTGATGGCTTCTCGCCCCTCGTTGGTTACCCCAAGTGGAAGGTTTGAGATGTAGCGTAGCGGCAAATTTCCCTTGGCAAAGGTACCAAGGATCGAATCCCGTGAGACTCCGAGGGTCGACAAGTAGGTGTCAACGGCGCCAGAAACTTTGTGGTTGACAGGACCTGCACACAAATACAGATAACTTTGCTCCCAACGAGTACAGAGAGGTTGTCAATCCCTCCGGCCTTGTTGTTTACAAAGGATCAAACACAAGAGATAATAATGATAGCTATGACTGCAACTAGGAAATAAGAACAGGAAGTAAATAGAAGGTGTGATCAGTGGTGGTAATATGGACCGGGGTCCCATGATGTTCACTATTGATGTCTCTCTCCCAAAAGACGATAAAACAACAATGCGAGGTAAACAAATTACTGCTGGGCAATTGACAGGATTATGTGCACAAACCAATGCTAACTATGCTGCAAAGAAAGGTAGAGGCTCAAAAGCATGGGCGGTACGCCAAGGCAAGTAGACCGAAATCCATCTGCATCTACTACTAATCATCCACCTTGAGATATCTATCCAGAACATCTCGCTGGTATTAAGTTGCGAATCCCACCCAAAGTGTAAACTCAAAGCAACAGACAACTGCATTAAAAGAACTTTGCGTAAAGTAAACAATCCTTGCACCCGCAAGTACAAGCACCGTTGTTTACTCCCTTGTGGCAACAACACATCCCCTAGACTCATGTTTCTGTCACTCAAGCTAGTCATCAGGGGGCATGAACCCACAATCAAGCATAACGCTCCCTCTTGGAGTTACTACCTACTACTTGGCCAAAGCAATAAATAACAACGGAGAACATGCTAGAATTACTTAAGAACATAGATATAAAAGAGGTAAATCAAATATATTACTCACACACAATCTGAACATAATCTCATAATCCATCGGATCCCAGCAAACTCAGCAGAGCAACAGCATAAAGATTACATATGTGCCTCGATCATGTAGGGCAGCTCACGAGGTCTAAACCATGAAGAACAAAGAGGGGAGGAGAACATCACATAGCTACTGATCATGGACCCATGGTCCAAGGGGGACTACTCACGACTCATCCGGGAAGCGTCCATGGTGGTGGAGAAGCTCCCGGTGGTGGTTCTCCCCTCCGGCAGGGTGCCGGGAAGAGTTCTCCTGATGCTCCCAATCTTGGAAGCGCTGCGGCGGTGGAACAGAGGCGAGATCGCGAAAAAGGGTTCCGTCCTCGAGGGTTTCGGGACGAGAGGACTATATATGCGAAGGGGGGCAACCAGGGGCGGAGTTGGGGCCCCTGGCGCCCCCCTGGCACGGCCAGGGGTGGGGCCGCGCCAGGTGGCCGCCTGGGCCACCCCTGGCTCCCCTCTGGCCCCGCTTTGGTTCTTCGCGAAGCTTCCTGTACGCTGATTTTTCCTGTATTTTTCCCGGAATTTTTGGAGCACTTTTAATATGGGTGAAACCTGAAATAGAAAAACAGCAGAAAACAGGAACTGGCACTGTGGTGCACTGAGTTAATAGGTTAGTCCAAATATGATCAAAAGTGTATGGAAGTGCATAAATATCATAGCAATATCACACAAAAGAAGAATGGAGCAAGCAGAAATTATAGATACGTTTTGGACGTATCACGTATTAATGGGCTGTGGAGATGCCCATCAATAGATATAAATGTGAGTGAGTAGGGATTGCCATGCAACGGATGCACTAGAGCTATAAATGTATGAAAGCTCAATAAAAGAAACTAAGTGGGTGTGCATCTAACTTCCTTGTTCATGAGGACCTAGGCATTTTGAGGAAGCCCATTGTTGGAATATACAAGCCAAGTTCTATAACACAAATTCCCACTAGTATATAAAAGTGAAAAAACAAGAGACTCTCTATCATGAAGATCATGGTGCTACTTTGAAGCACAAGTGTGGGAAAAGTATAGTAGCATCTCTTTTTCTCTCTCTCTCTTTTTCTTTTTTTTTCATTGGCTTCTTTGGCCTTTCTCTTTTTTCATTGGCTTATTTGGCCTTACTTTTTTTTATTTCCTCACACGGGACAATGCTCTAATAATGATGATCATCACACTTCTATTTATTTACAACTCGATACTTAGAACAAAATACGACTCTATATGAATGCCTCCGACGGTGTACCGGGATGTGCAATGAATTAAGAGTGACATGTATGAAAAATTATGAAGGGTGGCTTTGCCACAAATACGATGTCAACTACATGATCATGCAAGGCAATATGACAATGATGAAGCGTGTCATAATAAACGAAACGGTGGAAAGTTGCATGGCAATATATCTCAGAATGGCTATGGAAATGCCATAGTAGGTAGGTATTGTGGCTGTTTTGAGGAAGGTAAATGGTGGGTTTATGGTACCGTCGAAAGTTGTGCGGTACTAGAGAGGCTAGCAACAGTGGAAGGGTGAGAGTGTGTATAATCCATGGACTCAACATTAGTCATAAAGAACTCACATACTTATTGCAAAAATCTACAAGTCATCAAAACCAAGCACTACACGCATGCTCCTAGGGGAAGGGTTGGTAGGAGTTAACCATCGCGCGATCCCGACCTCCACACAAAGGAAGACAATCAAAGAAACACCTCATGCTTCATATTTGTTACACAACGGTTACCATATGTGCATGCTATGGGACTTGCAAACCTAAACACAAGTATTCCTCAATTTCACAACTACTCTACTAGCATGACTCTAATATGACCATCCTCATATCTCAAAACAATCATCAAGCATCAAACTTCTCATAGCATTCAATGCACTTTAGATGAAAGTTTTTATTATACCCATCTTGGATGCCCATCATATTAGAACAAGTTTTATAACCAAAGCAAATTACCATGATGTTCTAAAAGTCTCTCAAAATAATATAAGTGAAGCATGAGAGATCAATAATTTCTATAAAATAAAACCACCACCGTGCTCTAAAAAGATATAAGTGACGCACTAGAGCAAAATTATCTAGCTCAAAAGATATAAGTGAAGCACATATAGTATTCTAATAAATTCTGATTCAAGCGTGTCTCTCCTAAAGATGTATTCAACGAGGATGATTGTGGCAAACTAAAAAGCAAATACTCATATCACACATGACGCTCCAAGCAAAACACATATCATGTGGTGAATAAAAATATATCCTCAAGTAAAGTTACCGATAGACGAGGACGAAAGAGGGGATGCCTTCCCGGGGCATCCCCAAGCTTAGGATTTTGGTTGTCCTTGAATTTTACCGTGGGGTGCCTTGGGCATCCCCAAGCTAGTACATCTCCAACATATCTATATTTTTTTATTGTTCCATGCTATTATTTATGATGTTTTGGATGTTTAATGGGCTTTGTTATACACTTTTATATTATTTTTGGGACTAACCTATTAACCCAAAGGCCCAGTCCAGATTGCTGTTTTTTTTGCCTATTTCAGGGTTTTACAGAAAAGGAATATCAAACGGAGTCCAAACAGAATGAAACTTCGGGAGAGATATTTTTGGAGCAAAATACGCACGGGAGACTTGAGAACCACGGAGTAGGGCACACGTGGCGTCCACGAGGGTGGGGGCGCCCCCCTATAGGCTGCGCCCCTGCCTCGTGGGCCCCACGTTTGGACCCCGGTGCCCTCCTTCCTCCTATATATACCTACTTACCCCGAAACCACCAGAACAACAGATAAAACCCTAGTTCCACCGCCGCAACCTTCTGTTCCCGTGAGATCCCATCTTGGGGCCTGTTCCGGAGCTCCGCCGGAAGGGGGATCTACCACGGAGTGCTTCTACATCATCATCATCGCCTCACCATGAGTTGTGAGTAGTTTACCACAGACCTTAGGGTCCACCGCTAGTATCTAGATGGCTTCTTCTTTCTCTTTGGATCTCAATACCAAGTTCTCCTTGGTCTTCGAGGAGATCTATTCGATGTAATCTCTTTTTGCGGTGTGTTTGTCGAGATCCGATGAATTGTGGGTTTATGATCAAGATTATCTATGAGAAATATTTGGTTCTTTTCTGAACTCTTTATGTATTATTATAATATCCTTGCAAGTCTCTTCGAATTATTGGTTTGGTTTGGCCTACTAGATCTATAGTTCTTGCAAAGGGAAAACTGCTTGGCTTTGGGTTCAATCTTGCGGTGTCCTTTCCCAGTGACAATAGGGGCAGCAAGGCACGTATTGTATTATTACCATCGAGAATAAAAAGATGTGGTTTATATCATGTTATTTGAGTTTATCCCTCTACATCATGTCATCTTGCTTAAGGCGTTACTCTGCTCTTATGAACTTAATACTATAGATGCTTGCTGGATAGCGGTCGATGTGTGGAGTAATAGTAGTAGATGCAGAATCATTCCTGTCTACTTGTTTCGGACGTGATGCCTATATATAATGAGAATGGCTATATAGTCTCATAAGTATTCGCTTTTCTATCATTGCTCGACAGTAATTAGTTTACCCGCCGTAGAATACCGCTATCATGAGATAAGCCACTAGAGAAAACTATGGCCCCCGGGTCTATTCTGAACATATCAATCTACAATCTACTTTACTT
Organism: Secale cereale; assembly: GCA_902687465.1. Classification (NCBI taxonomy): domain Eukaryota; kingdom Viridiplantae; phylum Streptophyta; class Magnoliopsida; order Poales; family Poaceae; genus Secale; species Secale cereale. The sequence goes on from LR738713.1 coordinate 701,408,065, forward strand.
TTCCGCTTTTACTTTCTGTTATTATATCCAAAAATACCAAAAATATCAAACTATCCTATCTATCACATCTCACTTTCGTAAGTGACCGTAAAGGGATTGACAACCCCTTATCGCGTTGGCTGTGAAGTTCTTATTTGTTTGTGCAGGTGCGAGGGACTCGCGCGTGGTCTCCTACTGGATTAATACCTCGGTTCTCAAAAACTGAGGGAAATACTTACGCTACTGTACTACATCACCCTTTCCTCTTCGAGGGAATACAACGCAAGCTCGAGAAGTAGCAAGAAGAATTTCTGGCGCCGTTTCCGGGGAGGCTTACGCAAAAGTCATATACCAAGTACCTATCACAAACCTTATCCTTCGCATTACATTTATTTGCCTCTCGTTTTCCTCTCCCCCACTTCACCCTTGGCATTTTATTTGCCCTTCTTATTGTCGTGTGTTTATCGTTCGCTTGCCCTCATGTATGAGATGGGGGAAGATTTTATCGAGACGGGTAGTAATGTTGAGGGCAGCGTCTATGTTGACCCCCAGGATGAAACTACCACTTTACATGTTAAGAAGTTCCGGGTTGGTAGTAGTAACATCATTGGAAAAGGAGATCTTCAAGACTTCTTTACTTGTGCCGGTGCTTTACCCACTATGGGTGGCCCTATTCTTCACAGAAGTATTAGCCTTGCGGATGCTATATCTATGCTTGTAGTTGAAATTGAAAGGCAATTTATCCATATGCATCCCTGTATTCAGAGAATCTTTCTGGAATTTTCCAATATTGAGCATTCTTCTGTTAAGCGTGCAGCTACTATCTTTTTGGCTCATGAATTTAGATTTATCATGAAAGAGGCCAAAGAAATATTTGCTCATTACGGGGTAGATGCCGGCCGACCTCCCATAGAGGCTATCTTATTTAATCAAGAAGACATAATGCGGTTGCGATCTCCTGATCATGTTGCTTTTAATGAAAACCTTAGAAAAAAGGTACCTACCAATGTCTTGGTTGATAGAATTTCTGAGTTGAATGATGATTTTGCTATTCAAAACAATGGGTTGGGCTTCTCCCTTGAGCGAAGGCTCATGACCTTCTGCCAAAAGAATGCCTATAATGATGAATTGGTTGTACACTATAAAGGGCCAAAAGAGGAACCTATACCTTCTGAGCTTGATATGGGGGACTTTTGTCCCATTAAATTTAGCCCTTTTGATTACTTTTGCTTGCCACAGAGAAAACTTGCTGCTGAACATAGGGATTATGAGATGAGTTTTCGCGATATATCGTATCATTATGGCATTCCCTAGATCTATCCATGTATCGTGCCTAGCTAGGGGCGTAAAACGATAGCGCTTGTTGGGAGGCAACCCAATTTTTTTTGCTTCTGCTTAGGAATAAATATTGCATCTAGCTTCTGTTTAGATGTGGTTTTCTGTTTTAATTAGTGTTTGTGCCAAGTAGAACCTTTGGGAAGACTTGTGTGAAGTTTATATGATCTTGCTGTGAAAACAGAATCGTTAGCGCTCGCTAGAATGGTCACCAAATTTTTCTGGAGTGTGCTATTTAGTTGATTCTTTTTGCAAATGATTAGTAGTGAAATTCCTCACGTTTACCAATTTATTTCAATTTTTTTTGGAGTTACAGAAGTATGCGAAAGTTACATATTACTACAGACTGTTCTGTTTTTGACAGATTCTGTTTTTCGTGTATTGTTTGCTTATTTTGATGAATCTATGAGTAGTATCGGGGAGTATGAATCATAGAGAAGTTGGAATACAGTAGGTTTAACACTAATCTAAACAAAGATGAGTTCATTATAGTACCTTTGAGTGGTGGTTTGTTTTCTTATACTAACGCAGCTCACGAGATTTTTGTCTAAGTTTTGTGTTGTGAAGTTTTCAAGTTTTGAGTATTGCTTTGATGGACTATGGAACAAAGAGTGGCAAGAGCCTAAGCTTGGGGATGCCCAAGGAACCCCAAGGTAAAATTCAAGGACAACCAAAATCCTAAGCTTGGGGATGCCCCGGGAAGGCATCCCCTCTTTCGTCTTCATCTATCGGTAACTATACTCGGAGCTTTTTTTATTCACCACATGATATGTGTTTTACTTGGAGGGTCATGTATCATTTGAGTCTTTACTTGTTAGTTTGCCACAATTATCTTTGCTGGACACACCTTTTTTAGGGAGAAAAATATGGCCTAGGAATTGTTAGAACACTCTATGTGCTTCACTTATATCTACTGAGTTGAATAGTTGTTGCTCTAGTGCTTCACTTATATCTTTTAGAGCACGTTGGTAATTATATTTTTTAGAAATTGTTGATCTCTCATGCTTCACCTATATCCTTTTGAGAGTCTATTAAAACAGCATGGTAATGTGCTTTGGCTATAAAACTAGCCTTCACATAATAGGCATCCAAGATCAATGTACTAAAAACTTTCATACTAAGTGCATTGAATATGATGAGAAGTTGGATGCTAGATAATTGTTTTGAGATATGAGGATAGTGATATTAGAGTCATGCTAGTGGAGTTATTATGAAATTGATAAATACTTGTGTTAAAGTTAGTGATTCCCGTAGCATGCACGTATGGTGAACCGCTATGTGACGAAGTTATAGCATGATGTATTTGTAGAGTGTCATCCTTTGTGCGGAGGTTGGGGGCGCGTGATGGTTAACTCCTACCAACCTCCCCCCCCCCCCTAGGAGTATGCGTTGATTGCTTTGTTTTGATGACTCATAATTTTTTGCAATAAGTATATGAGTTCTTATGACTAATGTTGAGTCCATGGATTATACGCACTCTCACCCTTCCACCATTGCTAGCCTCTCTTGTATCGCGCAACTTTCGCCAGTACCATACACCCACTATATATCCTTCCTCAAAACGGCCACCATATATCTTCCTCAAAACAGCCACCATAGCTACCTATCATGGCATTTCCATAGCCATTCCGAGATATATTGCCATGCAACTTTCCACCGTTCCGTTCATATGACACGCTTCATATTGTCATATTGCCATGCATGATCATGTAGTTGACATCGTATTTGTGGCAAAGACAACATGCATAGCTTTTCATACATGTCACTCTTGATTCATTGCACATGCCGGTACACCGCCGGAGGCATTCATATAGAGTCATATTTTGTTCTAGTATCGAGTTGTAATTCAATATAAGTGTGATGATCATCATTATTAGAGCATTGTCCCATGTGAGGAAAGGCCGAACAAAAGAAAAGGCCCTTCCAAAAAAGGGACAATTGCTACTAACTTTTTCCACACTTGTGCTTCAAACTAGCACCATGTTCTTCATGATAGAGAGTCTCATGTTTAGTCACTTTCATATACTAGTGGGAATTTTCATTATAGAACTTGGCTTGTATATTCCAACGATGGGTTTCCTCAAATGCCCTAGGTCTTCGTGAACAAGCAAGTTGTATGCACACCCACTTAATTTATTTTGTTGAGCTTTCATACATATTTAGCTCTAGTGCATCCGTTGCATGGCAATCCCTACTCACTCACATTGATATATATTGATGGGCATCTCCATAGCCCATTGATACGCCTAGTCGATGTGAGACTATCTCCCTCCTTTTTGCCTTCTCCACAACCACCATTCTATTCCACCCATAGTGCTATGTCCATGGCTCATGCTCATGTATTGTGTGAAAGTTGAAAGGTTTGAAAGAATAGAGTATGAAAACAAGTGCTTGGCTGAAACCGGGGTTGTGCATGATATGAATATTTTGTGTGATGAAGAGGGAGCATAGCCCGACTATATGATTTTTTAGGGATAACTTTCTTTAGCCATAGTATTTTGAGAAGACATGATTGCTTTGTTAGTATGCTTGAAGTATTATTATTTCTTATGTCAATATAGAATTTTGTCTTAAATCTTTCATATCTGAACATTCATGCCTCAATTAAGAGAATTACATTGAAAACTATGTTGGTTAGCATTCCACATCAAAAGTTATGTTTTTATCTTTTACCTACTCGAGGACGAGCATTAATTAAGCTTGGGGATGCTTGATATGTCTCTAATGTATCTAATTTTTTTATTGTTCCATGCTATTATTTATGATGTTTTGGATGTTTAATGGCCTTTTTTATACACTTTTATATTATTTTCGGGACTAACCTATTAACCCAAAAGTCGGTGTACTAAGGTAGGGGTACCTCAGTACCCCAACTTGTGCACGGGCAGTAGCAGCTTCCCGCGGCAGGGCCTACCACGTGCTTGCCGGAGACCTTTCTGATCCATATAAAACCATTCAAAAACAAAGTATACAAGACAGAAGATCAAGACCCCGGCAAGTGGAGCTTGTCGGGAAGGCCGTTCCAGGCACAAGATTGCCTCGTTACCTCAAGGCCCTGGCAGGAGGAGCCTGCCAGGGAAACCAGAAGACTATATCTAGAAGATATGCCTCGGCGCGACATGCGCCCCGGCAGGGCCCGGGGAGCGACAAGCTCCAGGGACCGGCAAGGTCAAGGTCCCGGCAAGGTGCTTGCCGGGGAGAGTTACGCTGTGTGCCCGCGCTCCAGCTCATCGAACCACGCGTCGCCCTGGGGCCATTCCAGGGACGCGTGGCGGATGGCTGTGCAGCCTGGGGGACACGGTGACGAAGCCATCGCCGTGGCAAACGGAGACGCAAGGGCGGGCGCTTTTGGGGTCGACAGCGACGGGCATTAAATGCTCTTGTCCCCCACTGTCAAAGTAGGTGATGACCATTGTTCATCCACTATTCCCGCACTGTTCCCGCACTGTTACAACTACCACCAAAGTTACATTTTTACCCCTCTCTCCTACGTTGACACCTGTCGGTGACCCCTTGAGCTATAAAAGGAGGCCCATGCACAACGTAGAGGGGGTTGGGGGAACCCTAATCACTCATTCGCTCGGTGCAGCTAGTTCTTCAAGCTCCCGAGCTCCAACATCCAATACAATCTAAGCAGGAGTAGGGTTTTACGCGTCCATCGCGGCCCGAACCTGGGTAAACTGCCCGCGTGAGCTCTACGATCTGCTCTTTGTGCTCCCTCCGCTCCCTTACCGCACGAACAAGGGGCTCCGGTCCCATAGGTGCTCGTGGTGGACAGTTTCCCCTGACATCTTTGGCGCGCCAGGTAGGGGGCGTCGAGGTTGTGCGAACCTGATCCGGCGTTCACGCGGGCGCATTCTTCATCAACCTCTCCTACTTCGTCAGCTTCATCAACAACAGCAGCATGGCCCCGAAGAAGAAGGCTTCGGAGGTCGCAGGCCCGTCTGCGTCTGCTCCACCACCACCAGAACCAACGGTGGGTGGAGGAGACGCCGGCGGAAGGGTGGTCGCCGGCGAGGAAACTCGTGGCGCCACCAAATCCAAGGACAAGACGGACGACCGAGCCTCGGTCTCCATAGATGCGCCACGTCCATCTCAGCAAACGACGACCCAGCAGCGCCGTGGTACAGGAGGTACCATCCGCTTGCTGGGGCAAGGGCAAACCGGAGGCTCGCGGGATGCTCCGGACCACCGTCCGGGCACGAGCAAGGTGCGGTCACCGGGGCGGGAAACTGCTCCTTCTAACCCCGTTAGGAGTCCGAGCATATCCCGCTCCTCGCACCGCTCGCCCCCGCTCCCCTCCTCTCCAGCAGAAGCGCTTGCAAGAGCGCAACTGCTCCTCGATTTCCCTCCAGCGGCAGACAAGGCCGAAGACTGGAGGGCAACCATCCAGAGCCTGATCGCCTTCGCCAACAAGGACTCTCCACAGCAGCCAGCGACCTTGCGGCCACGGCAAGTCGAGAAGACGAAGGCCGACGGCGACAAGACCGCCGGGGGTGCAACCACCGTGCACTCCCCGCCGCGGAAGCAGAAGACGCCTCCCCGCCGGATTAACGTAGACGACGACTCCACGGCGTCGTCGGATCCGCGGGCTCGTCGGGACCAGCGCCAGGTCCTTAACGATCGGCGACAAGAAGACGCTCGAACGACGATCGAGCGCCGCCGAGAAGCTCGGCGACAATCAGATCAGCGAGCTGGGACCGCTGCTGACACACACGTGAGCCAGACGACTTGCCGTACGCGGCAGGTTGCCCTGCGTTTACCCGTGAGCTGCGACGTGTCTAGTGGCCCAGCATGAAGAACTTCAAGCCCGACGTACCGGAGAAGTACGACGGCAAGACGCACCCCTCGGAATTCCTCAGCATTTACACCATCGCGGTGCAGGCTGCCGGGGGGCGCGACAAGAAGATACTGGCGAACTACTTCCCGCTGGTGCTTAAGCCGAACGTTCGTTCTTGGCTTATGCACTTGCCGGAAGGCTCCATTTCTTCTTGGGCAGATCTTTGCCACCAATTTGTTGGCGCCCTCACGGGCGGCCACAAACCCCACGGCCAGGAGAGTGATCTCCACATTCTGGCCCAGAAGGAAGGAGAACCTCTGCGCAAGTACATCCAGCGCTTCAGCCGCGTGCAGCACAACATCCCCGACGTCCACCCTGCTGCGGTTATCAGTGCGTTTCACCAGAATGTACGTAACCGCCGCATGCGTGAGGAGATGGCCATGACCAAGATACGGGATGTCAGCGAGCTCTATGCTCTGGCTGACAAGTGCGCACGCGCCGAAGAGGGGAGGAGACTCCCCGGGGAGGATGCTGACGCAGGGGGAAGCGACAGCGAGGAGGCCGCCCCGGCAAAGAAGAGCCGGCGGCGGAACAATAGAAGAAAGAACAAGAAAGAAGTGTCCGGCAAGGAGGCTCCCGCCAAGCAAGCACAGGCTGGCGGCTCCGGCAAGGGGCCTGCCCCTGTAGCGGCAGCCGACAAGCAGGACGGCTCCGACAAGCAATACTGCAAGATCCACCGCACTAAGGGCCACGACCTCTCCAACTGCAAACGCGTCGAGTATCTCGTCGAGCAGCAGAAAGCTGAGTACGAGCGGCGCGACAAGGAGAAGGCCCAGGGTGGCGGAGGAGAGCCAAGCAAGAAGCGGCCATTCAATGGCCGGGGAGGACGCCGCGGCAAGGCCAAGCAGCGGCAAGGTGACCGACCTCCCCGGGGCCGCGACAAGGACGACGAAGACGACGACGATGACATGGAGGAAGAAGATAACAGCGAGCAGGAATTCCAGAAGGCCACGGAAGTCCTGTGCGTCGACGGCGGCGCCTCTCTGCATACTTCCCACCGCCAACTCAAGCAGTGGGTGCGGGAAGTGAATGCAGCAGAGCCGCCCGTGGAGTCGCGCAGGCTCCTCAAATGGTCCAGCACGCCCATCATTTTTGATCTTGAGGATCACCCTGACCGCACCACTGCGGTCGGGTGCTTGCCGACGCTGGTCTCACCCACCATCCGCAACCTCAAGGTCACCAAAATGTTGGTTGACGGCGGGGCCGGGCTAAACTTGATCTCCTCAGCTGTGATCAAGAAACTCCAAATCCCAGACGGCGAGCTCAAAGAGACCGGTTCGTTCCAAGGAATAAACCCGGGAAGGAGCAAGCCCAAGGGGAAGATCACTCTGCCAGTGACCTTTGACGGGGAGCTGAACTTCAGGACGGAGAGGATAACCTTTGATGTCGCCGATATCCCATTGCCATACAATGGGATACTTGGACGTCCTGCCCTCGCCAAGTTCATGGCGGCTTCCCACTACGCCTACAACGTACTCAAGATGCCGGGGCCGATAAGCGTCATCTCTGTCCATGGCGACAAGAAGGACGCGCTTATCTGCGCCGACAAGATATACCGGGATGCAGCAGCCGCAGCGGAGAAGGACACACTTGCCGCTGAAGCTCCCGGGGGGAAGAAGACCAAGACCAAGTCCGGCAAGTGCTCTGGGGCCCACTCCGGCAACCGCACCTCTTCGGAGTGCTGCGCTGCCGTTGAGGACGTTCCATCGAGCTCCACCGGCAAGTGCAAGAAGGGGATGGCCGTTCCTCCGGCAACCAAGAAGGTGTCCGCCAAGGAGGACGGCACTGGTGGTACCTTCACCATCAGTGCCACACTTGACAGCAAATAGGAAAGCGCGCTCGTTGCCTTCCTGCGGGCGAATGTCGATGTGTTTGCCTGGCAACCGTCTGACATCCCCGGTGTTCCCAGGAAGGTAATTGAGCACAAGCTTGCTGTTTGTCCTCATGCGCGGCCCGTCAAGCAGAAGGTCAGGAAGCAAGCCGTGGAGCGCCAAGAATTCATTGCCGAAGAAATCAAGAAGCTAGAAGCAGTAGGCCTGGTTAGAGGCGTGATCCATCCGACGTGGTTAGCGAATCCAGTTGTCGTGCGTAAGGCTAACGGGAAGTGGAGACTGTGTATAGACTTCACCGATGTGAATAAAGCATGTCCCAAGGATCCATTTCCCTTGCCGCGCATTGACCAGATCGTTGACTCCACTGCTGGATGTGAGCTGCTCTCCTTTCTTGATGCATATTCAGGCTACCACCAGATCTTTATGGCCAAGGAAGATGAAGAGAAGACTGCATTCATTACTCCATGTGGCACATATTGCTTCATTCGCATGCCTTTCGGATTGAAGAATGCAGGCTCAACATTCGCAAGGGTGGTGCACACTGCTTTTGAGCCACAGATCCACAGGAATGTAGAAGCTTACATGGATGACATAGTGGTGAAGAGCAAGAGCAAGGATACCCTGATTCAAGATTTGGAAGAAACTTTTGCAAATCTGCGCAAGATCCAGCTTAAGTTGAACCCCGAGAAGTGCGTCTTTGGAGTCCCCTCCGGCAAACTTCTCGGGTTCTTTGTGTCTCAGAGGGGGATTGAAGCTAATCCCGACAAGATCAAAGCCATCGAGCAGATCGAAGCCCCGAAGCGCGTCAAGGACGTAAGGAGACTTGCAGGTTGTGTAGCTGCCCTCAGTAGGTTCATTTCAAAGTCTGCAGAACGCGCCCTTCCTTTCTTCAAAATCTTGAAGAAGGCAGGTCCTATGAAATGGACTCCGGAAGCGGAGGCAGCGCTGCAAGATTTGAAACGGTACCTGTCCTCCACTCCAATACTTGTCGCACCTAGGCCACAAGAGAAGTTGCTGCTGTACCTAGCTGCAACCAATCAAGTGGTTAGTGCTGCGTTAGTAGCAGAGAGGGAGGCCGACGAGGAGTCTACACCACCGGCAAGCGAATCCAGCGACAAGCAGGGGGCTGCTCCGACAAGCTCTGGCCCCGACAAGGACAACTCTGCGCAGGAACAAGGAGAAGTGCAAAGAAAGATGGTGCAGCGCCCAGTGTATTTTGTGAGTTCCCTCTTGCAGGGAGCTAGATCAAGATACTCCGGGGTGCAAAAGTTGCTTTTCGGCCTCCTCATGGCCTCGAGAAAGCTGCACCATTACTTCCAAGCACACGAGATAACAGTGGTCACTCGCTTTCCGCTGAAGAGGATATTGCACAATCCAGAGGCAACAGGCAGGATCGTCGAGTGGGCACTGGAGCTGTCAAGCTTTGGTCTCAAGTTTGAGAGTACTTCAACTATCCAGAGCCGAGCTTTGGCAGAATTCATAGCTGAATGGACCCCAACGCCCGATGAGGAAGTTCCAGAAACAAGTGTACCCGTACAAGAAGCGACAAGCGAATGGGTGATGTACTTTGATGGTGCCTTCTCGCTGCAAGGCGCTGGAGCCGGTGTGGTACTCATAGCACCCACCGGAGAACACCTCAAGTATGTTATCCAGATGCACTTTCCCAGGGAACAAGCGACAAACAATACTGCTGAGTATGAAGGTCTGCTTGCCGGCCTCAGAATTGCAGCTGAACTTGGGATTAGGAAGCTGATTGTGCGGGGAGATTCTCAGTTGGTGGTCCGGCAAGTCAACAAGAGTTACCAGAGCCCTTTGATGGAAGCTTATGTAGATGAAGTGAGGAAGCTTGAAGAACACTTTGAAGGCCTGCAAATGGAGCACGTTCCAAGAGCTCAGAATGATATAGCAGATGGCCTTTCAAAGTGTGCTGCAATGAAGTTACCTGTGGAACCAGGGACCTTCCTGCTCAAGCTGACTCAGCCATCCGTCACACCATCAATTGGGCAGCCCAAGAAGAGAAAGTTGGTCTCCGGCGACTACTTGCCGGCGGATCTCCCCGAGGCCGCCGCCAAGATCCCCAAGATCAACGACCAGAACGCTGAGGAAAAATTTGCTCCTACAGACCCAAGGGTCTGTACAGTTGAAGCAATCGTTCCCAACAAGCCTCGTCCCGGCGAGCTTGCCGGGGGATCGTCAGCTCCGGCAGAACCAGAGGTTCTTGCCGTGGAAGCTGAGGTTCCCGCAGCGGCCCTCATGCCTTTAGTCCTTGCCGTTGAGCCTCGGGCTCCGGCATGGGCACAGCAGATTGTCCGTTTTCTGCAAACTGGAGAACTTCCCGACGACCCAGCAGAGATAGAGAAAATAACCAGGCAGTCAAGTATGTACCCGTTCGTGGACAATGAACTGTACAGAAGAAGGCTCAATGGTGTCAGGTTGAAGTGCATTTCCAGAGAAGATGGACAGAAGCTGTTGGCAGAAATACATGGAGGCATATGTGGCCACCACATTGGCGCAAGGGCACTTGCCGGAAAGGCATTCCGGCAAGGGTTCTTTTGGCAAGAAGCCCTCCAAGATGCAACTGCACATGTAACCAAGTGTGAAGCGTGCCAGTTCCATGCCAAACAAATTCATCAGCCAGCTCAAGCTCTCCGGACGATCCCTTTGTCCTGGCCCTTCTCGGTCTGGGGGCTCGATATCCTCGGCCCCTTCCCCCGAGCTGTCGGGGGCTTTGAGTACTTGTACGTTGCAATCGACAAGTTCACAAAGTGGCCAGAAGTGGAACCGGTGAGAAAGGTGACAACACAGTCGGCAGTCAGGTTCTTCAGGTCGATTGTTTGCCGTTTCGGGATCCCTAACAGGATCATCACCGACAACGGTACACAATTTACTAGTCGCACCTTCATGCAGTACGTCCAAGACCTTGGCGCCAAGGTCTGCTTCGCTTCTGTTGCTCACCCGAGGAGCAACGGTCAAGCGGAGAGGGCAAATGCTGAAGTGCTGCGCGGGCTCAAGACAAGGATCTTTGACAGGCTGCGCAAGTGCGGAAGAAACTGGATAGAGGAGCTACCGGTGGCTCTTTGGTCAATCAGGACGACACCAAGTCGAGCCACCGGGCAGACACCCTTTTCCCTTGTCTATGGGGCAGAGGCAGTTCTCCCCACGGAACTCGTATACGGATCTCCTCGAGTACTCGCTTATGACGAGCTCGAGCAAGAGCAACTGCGACAAGACGATGCATTGCTCCTCGAGGAGGAACGTCTGCAGGCTGCTATACGAGCTGCTCGATACCAGCAAGCCTTGCGTCGCTATCATAGCCGCAAGGTTAAGGCCAGGAGTCTCGAGGAAGGCGACCTTGTTCTTCGGCGTGTTCAGTCCGCCAAGAATTCCAACAAGTTGACGCCGAAGTGGGAAGGCCCTTATCGGGTGAGACAAGTCACAAGGCCCGGCGCTGTCTGCCTTGAGACCGAAGAAGGCTTACCGGTGAGCAATTCCTGGAACATAGAGCATCTTCGAAAGTTTCACCCATAAGGCGCGGTTGCCGTGATCCGCTCCGGCAACCACCTTTTGTACGAGTCTTGCCGCTGTCGCATGTAAACCTTTGTACAAAGCCGGGCGCAGATCCCGTGCATCAGTAAAGCTTTTGTGTTTTGCGCTATTCGCCTTTTCCATGCTTTTCTTCCATATTTGCATGCATTATTTGGCATCTTGTGCAACACACGTACCCGGTGAGCATTAGCACGCCGAAGGGCACTATACTTGTTTTCCCTCCTCTTTTCCTTTCCCTCTTCAGCAGAAGGAATGTTCCTCGCGCACAAGTTTGTCGGGGGGGAAGGATGTGGAGGATGAACCAAGTGCTGTTCAAGAAAGAGAAGCTTGCCGGGGAACGCACAGATTATGAAAGCTAAGTTACTAGAATTTGAGCAATTCAAATTTTTAAATTTTTAGTTATCTTCCTTGAACAACCGCACTTTGTATGGAAAACCTGTGCGCGGAGGAACCTACCCGTGGCTAGCCGCACCCTTATCTAGTCTTCGAGTACGCTCAACGACTTAAGTGAGCTGCGACAAGTGTCGCGCCCTTGCTTCGTTTTCGAGTTCACTCAGCAAGCTAAGTGCGTTGCGACTAGCTGCGGCAAGGTTGCTTGCCGGTAAGACCTTGGCCAGCAGGCTGCTCAGGGTCCAGCACTCAGCACTCGCGGCAAGGGCCCCTTGCCGGCAAGTTCCCTAGAAGCGTAGGGTTGAAGGCATACAAAGTAGAGGACCAAAACAAGGGAGATAACACTGCATCGATTGCTCAAAATAAGATAATATCTTACAAGGGATAACTTGTCGCAATCACTAATAGATCCGTGTCCATGGCACACTTTGTAGTAACAAAGAAAATAAAAAGGAAGAGGCCTAATCTATACGGTCGCCTTCAACCCTGGAGATCTTGTTCACCTTGGCGATAATGTGGGCTACCTGCGCCTTCAGCGCCTCCATATCTGCGTCGGCCGGCAAGCTGCGGAGAACGTTGACGAGGTTTATACCAGGATTGCGGTACACTATCTTCGTCAGAACGCGCTCCAAGGTTCCCGCGCAGAGCTGGCGTGACTCCTCGGCCAGTTGCGCGGGGAGCTTCTTCTGAAGATTTGCGAGAGCTGGCGCGACCCCTCTGAAGAAGAGACTGAGCTTGGCGATGTGGGGGAGGTTTGGATCGGGAGAGTATATGAGATGCTCAACCCTCAGCGCCATCAGCTCCTTGTCGATGCTAGCTGCAGAAGCCACCAGGTCATCGGTCCATACTTCGACGGTCCGACGAAAGTTCTCAGCTGAAGTGGCGGCGCTCTCCACCAGGCCTCGCTCCTTGCGGAGCTCGTCCTTCAGTTTGGTTTCGCGGTCCCGGACGGCGTCGGGCGAGTCCTTCAGCGTGGAGACTTTCAGCTCCAGATCTGCAATCGAGTCCTTGGCGGCCTTCAGCTCGTCGCCTTGCTTGGAGAGGCGCACCTGAAGCTCGGAGTTAGTGTGGGCGTCTTTTTCGCGCTCTAGGTTGAGCGCGGTGACCCTATCCGTGCTCGCCTTCAGGAACTCCTCTAGCTGCGCCACCTTAGCTTCGAGGTCCTTCTTGGCGGTCTCCGCGGTGGCTGCGGCGGCCTTCGCTTCCTTCAGCTCTCCGCCAAGGGCCTGCTCCCGGGCGGTAAGGTCTTCCTCGTGAGCGTCGAGGTTGACCTTCCGTTGGGTGAGCTCTCCTTCTCGCCGAGACAGCGCTTCTCCGGCGAGTCGCTGCAGCTCCTCGGCCTCAGCTTTCTCCAGGAGCGACTCCTGGTACTCCTCGGCAAGCCTCTCGCGCTCCTCCGCCAGGTCGCGGAGGGCCGCTTGGTTGGCGGCGCGGAGCTCCGCCGCGCGTTTCTCCATATCGGCTGCGGCCTTGGCGGTGAGGGCCTCCCGAGACTCAAGCTCCGCCTGCCTGGCCCGGTAAAGGGCCAGGAGCCGGTGGAGCAACTTCTCCTCCTCGGGCTCGTCACTCCCGCCAGGCGCCTCGACAATCTTCAGCCCCGCGGAGGCGAGGACCTCTCCATCAAAGGCCTCTCCCTCCGCGGGGGCTCGCCACGAGGATCCCCACGGCACCTGAATGAAGACGCCGTTGGGAGCCTCGAGGTAGAAGCCCGACTGCTCCTTTCCGGCGGAGGGGTCGGCGGCCGGTGCAGCACTCGATGCTCCTGCCGCCTCCGGGCCGGCAGTGCGGTCGCCGTCCCCCTCCTCGGCCGCAGCGTCTGCGGTTGGAGCAGTCTCCTCCGCGGCGGGCTCGTCGGCTCCCGCCCTGCTATCAGTAGCAGTGGCGTTACCGTCGCCGCCGCCCGCCTCCTCCTCGACGACGACCTCCGTCTCCATCTGCTCTGGGGGAGGAGGATCTAGAAGAAGAAGAAAAAGAAGAAGTTCAAGCAAATATCCAAAAAAAGACAAGTCTAAGAAAACGAGGTTGCAAGACTCACCTTGGCGGACTTCGTCGACGGCGGGCTCCCTCGCCGGGGAGCTCTCCCTTGGCGGGGTGGCCGCCCTCGCCGGGCTGCTCGCCCTTGGCGGAGTACCCGCCCTTGGCAGAGCGCTCTCCCTCGCCGGAGAGTTCATCCTTGGCGGGGACGGCGGGGCCTGCGGCTCCTCGGGAGTGGTCTCCGGGTGATCCTGTGGCTGCGGCTCCACATCTGCACAAGACAATCAAGACCAAACAGAGCAACAAGATGTTAGTACAAACAAAATCCTCAAGCGCGCCCGACGAGCGGAAAGATCGAAACCAGACTTACGCTGGGGGCTGCTCCTCGGAGCAGCGCTCGGGTCCGGCAAGCTCGTCGCCGGCGCGTCCCCTGTCGCCGCGACGGGCGAGTCGTCCTCGACCTCGACTACGGGAACCTTGGCCTTCTTCGCCGCTCGCTGGGCCAGGGTCCTGAAATCAAAACAAGAAGCAAGATCAGAATCAGCAAAGAAAGAATCAAGACAGAATTGAAGAAGCTACAGAATACAAGTCCTTACTCCTGTTCCTCGTCGTCGTCGTCGTCGCTCAGGGCGGAGAAGTCGAACTCCACCTGAGGCGCTTCTGCACGAGGGGCAGGAGGAGAAGGCTCCCTCGGGCGCTTGGCGGTCCCCGGGGCTGGGGGCTGCGAAGACCCAGCCCCTGTGGACGCCGAGGCCCGTGGAGCAGGTGGAGCAGCCGCTCCGCTCTGAGAAGACCCTCCTCCACTTGGCGCTGACGTACGGGGCGCCTCCGACGTAGCCTGTGTGCGGGGCGCCTCCGCCGCGGTTGGTGCGCCGGGCGCTCCCGTCGCAGCTTGGCTCCCCCAGGTAGCTCGCGCCGCCCGGCGAGCTGGTTGTTGTCGGGGCGCCTGCGCCCTCGTCGCCGTCGTCGCCTTGCGGAGGCGCTTCAGCAGAGATCGCCTGGGACTTGCCCGCGGCGGGGAGGTCTCCGATGACGAGGAGGCATCGTCGTTGAGCCCCAAAGACCCACCGGAATCCTCGCCGGCCCCGGCGTCCTCCTCCTCCTCCTCCTCGACCGGCTCGCTGGGCCCAGCACCCTGCCCTGCGGCCGTGCTCCCTTCGGCACCTCCGCTCCCTCCGGCGCCTCCGCTCCCTTCGGCGCCTCTGCTTCCTCCGGCAACGTCGCCCCTCGCGGCGGCCTCGGTCACGACCCCGGGGATCCCGGCGTGCCTCAAAGAAGGGACCCCGGCGAGCTCGTCGGGAGGAAGCTTGAGCAGCCTGCGGATCTCTGCCTCCTCTGCTTGGCATGACGCTTCCGCAGCCTCTGCCTCTTCAACTGTGAAACCGAACTCCCCCGCCGCCGCGGCTGCGGCGGCCTCTTCTACCCGGGAAGCGATATATGCAATCTCCCGATCTGTGGTGGCCCGGGTGAGACCTTTGATTTCCTCTTTGTTCTTCGGCAACTCCACCAAGTTGTCGAAGAAGCTCATGATGGCATCCGGCTTGGGCGCTATCCATGTGGGGTCGACGTCGTGCGAGTCGCATGCGGGCATCATTGCGCGTAAGGGATCTCGGGCCGTGCTGTTGCATAGGGGCACCACTCCCCGGGGAGCTCTAAACCACTCTGGGTGGGCCGGGTCGTGCTTAAAAAGTTCCCGGACCATCCCCTTCAGCTCCAGCGACGTGAAGTTGAAGTTCAGCCCTGGGCGCAGTCTCATAATGTCCGCCGCGTTGCCGTACTCCCACACTGGCCTCTTCCTCTCCTGTAGAGGGGCAATGCGGCGGCGGAGGAAGTCTGCTCCTACTTCTCCGATGGTCAACTTGGCTACCCGGAGACGAAGAATTCTGACAAGGGCGACGTTGAGCTTGATGTCGTCCGAATCCAGCTCACTCCAGTCCCTGCCGCGCACTATAGCAGTTGTGCGCGGCGCGGTGAAGGGCTGCGGCTCCTCCTCTACTATCCAGCACCAATCCGCGCGCCACTCCTCCCACTTGCCGCGGAGCTCCCCTTGCAGATAGGATTCCTTCTTGTTCAAGCGGAAGACCCAAGAAATACCCCCGGAGAGGGGAGCGCCGGCCTCTACTCTAGGCGTATAGAAATGCCTAAAGAGTGCTACGTTTGGATATATCCCTATGTAGTTTTCGCACAGATGTGCGAAAAACCGCCATCGTGAGGATGGCGTTGGGGGTGAAGTCCAGAAGATGGAGGTTGTAGGTGTTCATAATGTCACAGAAAAATTCAGAGAATGGAGGACAAAGGCCGCAGTGGAAGAAGGCAGCAAAGAAGAAATACCCGCTGGGGTACAGATCTCTGGCGGCGGCCGGGTAGACTCGGGTGCGGGGATGCGCCTTGGTCTTCTTGGCCCAGAACATGTAATATTTGTTCCAGAGCTCCCGCGCGCTGAGCCTTGGCGCGAAGACGACGTTCCTCTTCCGCAGGAGAGCAAGCTTCGCCGCCTGCTCAGATTTCTCTTTCTTGGTCTTCTCCGCCTTCGCCTTCTCGGTCTTCGGGGCCATGGCGTAGGCGGCGAGGGAAAGGGACGAGGAGTCCGGCGGCGCCGCAGATGCGGAAGAGGGCGGAGGAGGTGTGGAGGCGGAGCGCAAAGGGGAATTTCTGGAGATGGAAGAAGCAATGAAGACGAAGTAAGGTAACGGCCCCAGCTTCCTCTGCTTTTAAGGGGGAAGTGGGGGACGCTCCGCGTTTCCCATTAAAGAACGTGGCCACGTTCTCTCCCACGACGCCGCAATCGACGCGTGCCATTACAGAGGGACGCGGCGGATGCGGAAGGGGATTCGGCGTGCCGTGGGCCTCGCGTGCCCGTGCACTGTTTTGGGCCTGGCCCAACAGCGCTCGGCACCGTGTGTGGCCCAGGCCCGGGGGCTCCTGTCGGTGTACTAAGGTAGGGGTACCTCAGTACCCCAACTTGTGCACGGGCAGTAGCAGCTTCCCGCTGCAGGACCTACCACGTGCTTGCCGGAGACCTTTCTGATCCATATAAAACCATTCAAAAACAAAGTATACAAGACAGAAGATCAAGACCCCGGCAAGTGGAGCTTGTCGGGAAGGCCGTTCCAGGCACAAGATTGCCTCGTTACCTCAAGGCCCTGGCAGGAGGAGGCTGCCAGGGAAACCAGAAGACTATATCTAGAATATATGCCTCGGCGCGACATGCGCCCCGACAGGGCCCGGGGAGCGACAAGCTCCAGGGCCCGGCAAGGTCAAGGTCCCGGCAAGGTGCTTGCCGGGGAGAGTTACGCTGTGTGCCCGCGCTCCAGCTCATCGAACCACGCGTCGCCCTGGGGCCATTCCAGGGACGCGTGGCGGATGGCTGTGCAGCCTGGGGGACACGGTGGCACTCCACGGTGACGAAGCCATCGCCGTGGCAAACGGAGACGCAAGGGCGGGCGCTTTTGGGGTCGACGGCGACGGGCATTAAATGCTCTTGTCCCCCACTGTCAAAGTAGGTGATGACCACTGTTCATCCACTATTCCCGCACTGTTCCCGCACTGTTACAACTACCACCAAAGTTACATTTTTACCCCTCTCTCCTACGTTGACACCTGTCGGTGACCCCTTGAGCTATAAAAGGAGGCCCATGCACAACGTAGAGGGGGTTGGGGGAACCCTAATCGCTCATTCGCTCGGTGCAGCTAGTTCTTCAAGCTCCCGAGCTCCAACATCCAATACAATCTAAGCAGGAGTAGGGTTTTACGCGTCCATCGCGGCCCGAACCTGGGTAAACTGCCCGCGTGAGCTCTACGATCTGCTCTTTGTGCTCCCTACGCTCCCTTACCGCACGAACAAGGGGCTCCGGTCCCATAGGTGCTCGTGGTGGACAGTTTCCCCCGACACCAAAGGCCCAGTCCATATTGTTGTTTTTTGCCTATTTCAGGGTTTTACATAAAAGGAATATCAAACGGAGTCCAAACAGAATGAAACTTCGGGAGAGATATTTTTGGAGCAAAATATGCACGGGAGACTTGAGAACCACGGAGTAGGGCACACGTGGCGTCCACAAGGGTCGGGGCGCGCCCCCCTGCCTCGTGGGCCCCACGTTTTGCCCCCGGTGCCCTCCTTCCTCCTATATATACCTACGTACCCTGAAACCATAAGAACAACAGAGAAAACCCTAGTTACACCGCCGCAACCTTCTGTTCTCGTGAGATCCCATCTTGGGGCCTGTTCCGGAGCTCCGCCGGAGGGGGGATCTACCACAGAGTGCTTCTACATCATCATCATTGCCTCACCATGAGTTGTGAGTAGTTTACCACAGACTTTCGGGTCCATAGCTAGTATCTAGATGGCTTCTTCTCTCTCTTTGGATCTCAATACCAAGTTCTCCTCGGTCTTCGAGGAGATCTATTCGATGTAATCTCTTTTTGCGGTGTGGCTGTCGAGATCCGATGAATTGTGGGTTTATGATCAAGATTATATATGAGAAATATTTGGTTCTTTTCTGAACTCTTTATGTATGATTATAATATCCTTGCAAGTCTCTTCGAATTATTGGTTTGGTTTGGCCTACTAGATATGTAGTTCTTGCAATGGGAAAAGTGCTTGGCTTTGAGGTCAATCTTGCGGTGTCCTTTCCAAGTGACAGTAGGGGCAGCAAGGCACATATTGTATTGTTGCCATAGAGGATAAAAAGATGGGGTTTATATCATGTTATTTGAGTTTATCCCTCTACATCAAGTCATCTTGCTTAAGGCGTTACTCTGTTCTTATGAACTTAATACTCTAAATGCATGCTGGATAGCAGTCGATGTGTGGAGTAATTGTAGTAGATGCAGAATCGTTTCAGTCTACTTATTTCGGACGTGATGCCTATAGATATATATATATATATATATAATGATCATGCCTAGATAGGCTCATAAGTATTCGCTTTTCTATCAATTGCTCGACAACAATTAGTTTACCCGCCGTAGAATACCGCTATCATGAGAGAAGCCATTAGTTTACCCGCCGTAGAATACCGCTATCATGAGAGAAGCCACTAGAGAAAACTATGTCCCCCGGGTCTATTCTCAACATATCAATCTACAATCTACTTTACTTTTCCACTTTTACTTTCTCTTCTTATATCCAAAAATACCAAAAATATCAAACTATCATATCTATCAGATCTCACTTTCGTAAGTGACCGTAAAGGGATTGACAACCCCTTATCGCGTTGGCTGCAAAGTTCTTATTTGTTTGTGCAGGTGCGAGGGACTCGCGCATGGTCTCCTACTGGATTGATACCTTGGTTCTCAAAAACTTAGGGAAATACTTACGCTACTATGCTGCATCACCCTTTCCTCTTCGAGGGAATACAACGCAAGCTCGAGAAGTAGCACAAGCCTAGGCTCTTGGCACTATTTATTCCATAATCCATCAAATCTTTACCCAAAAACTTGAAAACTTCACAACACAAAACTTCAACAGAAAATCTCATAAGCTCCGTTAGTATAAGAAAATAAACCACCACCTTAAGGTACTGTAATGAACTCATTCTTTATTTATATTGGTGTTAAACCTAGTGTATTCCAAGTTCTCTATGGTTCATACCCCCCGATACTACTGATACATTCATCAAAATAAGCAAACAACACACGAAAAACAGAATCTGTCAAAAACAGAACAATCTGTAGCAATCTGTAACTTTTGAATACTTATGTAACTCCAAAAATTCTGAAATAAATTGTTGGGCGTGAGGAATTCGTCTATTAATCATCTGCAAAAAGAATAAACCTAAAAGCACTCTCCAGTAAAACATGACAGCTAATCTCGTGAGCGCAAAAGTTTCCGTTTTTTACAGCAAGATCGCAAAGACTTCACCCAAGTCTTCCCAAAGGTTCTACTTGGCACAAACAGTAATTAAAACATAAAACCACATCTAACCAGAATCTAGATGGATTATTTATTACTAGCAGGAGCAAAAATCAAAGAACAAAAATAATATTGGGTTGCCTCCCAACAAGCGCTATTGTTTAACGCCCTTAGCTAGGCATAAAAACGCAAATAGATCTAGGTATTCTCATCTCCCCCTTTTTGGCAATAAAGGGTGAGTTTCTTATCCAAAGTATTCATCTTTCTATTTTGTTAAAGTACATGGCCATTAATAGTGACGAAAGATTAAGTACGTTGCGAAAATTCACCTCTAGACTAGCCTTCATCTCTTTGATTATTTCGTTTTGATAAAAGCACATAAGGGTAGCTGATTCAAAATTTTCCTTAGGGTTCCCAAATATGGTTTTCATCTTTTCATAAGTGTCGGGGGAAACTGTCCACCATGAACACCTATGGGACCGGAGCCCCTTCGTTTGTGCGGTAAGAGGGCGGAGGGAGCACGAAGAGCAGATCGTAGTGAACACGCGGGCAGTTTACCCAGGTTCGGGCCACGATGGACGCGTGAAACCCTACTCCTGCTTGGTTTGTATTGAGTTGGAGAGATCGGGAGCTTGAAGAACTAGCTACACCGAGCGTATGAGCGATCTAGGTTCCGAACCCCCTCCACGTTGTGCATGGGCCTCCTTTTATAGTGCAAGGGGTCACCGACAGGTGTCAACGTAGGAGAAAGGGTAAAAATGTAAAAGAGGTGGTAGTTGTAACAGTGCGGGAATAGTGGAGCTACAGTAGATGAACAGTGGTCGCTACCTACTTTGACAGTGGGGGACAAGGGCATTTAATGCCCGTCGCCGTCGACCCCAAAAGCGCCCGCCCTTGCGTCTCCGTTTGCCATGGCGATGGCTTCACCACCGTGGAGTGCCACCGTGTCCCCCAGCCTGCACAGCCATCCGCCACGCGTCTCTGGAATGGCCCCAGTGCGACGCGTGGTTCGATGAGCTGGAGCGCGGGCACACAGCACAACTCTCCCCGGCAAGCACCTTGCCGGGGTCTTGACCTTGCCGGGCCCGGAATCTTGCCGGGCTCTGAAGCTTGTCGCTCCCCGGACCCTGCCGGGGCGCATATAGCGCCGAGGCATGTCTTCTGTAATATAATCTTCTGGTCTTCCTGGCAAGCTCCTCTTGCTAGGGTCTTGTGCTAGTGCGGTAATCTTGAGCCTGGGACGGCCTTCCCGGCAAGCTCCGCTTGCCGGGGTCTCGATCTTCTGTCTTGTATACTTTGTTTTTGAATGGTTTTACATGGAGCAGGAAGGTCTCCGGCGAGCACGTGGTCGACCCTGCCGCGGGAAGCTGCTACTGCCCGTGCACAAGTTGGGGTACTGAGGTACCCCTACCTTAGTACACCGACAGGAGCCCCGGGCCTGGGCCACACACGGTGCCGAGCGCTGTTAGGCCAGGTCCAAAACAGTGCACGGGCACGCGCGGCCCACGGCACGCCGAACCCACTTCCGCATCCGCCGCGTTCCCCCGTAACGGCACGCGTCGATTGCGGCGTCGTGGGATGGGACGTGGCCACGTTCTTTTAATGGAAAGGGCGAAACGCCCCCCCCCCCCACTTCCCCATAAAAGCAGAGGAAGCAGGAGCGGTTCCCCTCCTACGCCTTCATTGCCTCTTCTTCCATCTCCAGAGATCCTCTTTGCGCTCCGCCTCCACAGCTCCTCCGCCGTCTTTCGCATCTCCGGCGCCGCCGGGCTCTTCGTCCCCCTTCCCTCGCCGCCTCCGCCATGGCCCCGAAGACCGAGAAGGCGAAGGCGGAGAAGACCAAGAAGGAGAAATCGGAGCAAGCGGCGAGGCTTACCTTGCTGCGGAAGCGGAACCTCGTCTTCTCGCCGAGGCTCAGCGCGCGGGAGCTCTGGAACAAGTATTACTTGTTCTGGTCCAAGAAGACCAAGGCGCACCCCCGCACCCGAGCCTATCCGGCCGCCGCCAAGGACAACTACCCCGGCGGGTACTATTTCTTCGCAGCCTTCTTCCACTGCGGTCTTTGCCCTCCTTTTCCGAATTCTTCTGTGACATAATGCACACCTACGGCCTCCATCTTCTTGACTTCACCCCCAACGCCATCCTCACGATGGCGGTTTTCGCACATATGTGCGAAAACTATATTGGGATATACCCAAACGTAGCGCTGTTTAGGCATTTCTTCACCCCTAGAGTAGAAGCCGGAGCTCCCCTCTCCGGGGGATATCTTGGGTCTTTCGTCTGAACAAGGAGTCCTACTTGCCGGGGGAGCTCCGCGGCAAGTGGGAGGAGTGGCGCGCTGACTGGTGTTGGATAGTTGAGGACCAGCCGCAGCCCTTCATCGCGCCGCGCACGACACCTATCGTGCGCGGCAGGGACTGGAGCGAGCTAGATTCGGACGACAGCAAGCTCGACGTCGCCCTCATAAGGATTCTTCGTCTCCGGGTAGCAAGATTGTCTGTTGGAGAAGTAGGCACAGATTTCCTCCGCCGCCGCATCGCCCCTCTCCAAGATAGGAAGAGGCCAGCCTGGGAGTACGGCAACTCGGCGGATATGATGAGGCTGCGCCCCGGGCTCAACTTCAACTTCACGTCGCTGGAGCTGAAGGGGATGGTCCGGGAACTATTTAAGCACGACCCGGCCCACCCGGAATGGTTCAGGGGTCCCCGGGGAGTGGTGCCTCTCTGCAACAGCACGGCCCGGGACTCCCTTCGCGCCATGATGCCCGCGTGTGACTCGCACGGCGTCGACCGCACGTCGATTCCGCCCAAGCCAGACGTCGTCTTGAACTTCTTCGACAACCTGGTGGAGGTGGCGAAGAACAAGAACGGGACCCGGGAGCTCACACGGGACACCACCGACCAGGAGATAGCATACATAGCATCTCGGGTTGAAGAGGCCGCTGCAGCCGCAGCGGCAGGAGAATTCGGCTTCACGCCCGAGGAGGCAGAGGCTGCGGAAGCATCCTGCCAAGCAGAGGAGGCGGAGATCCGCAGGCTACTGAAGCTGCCTCCCGACGAGCTCGCCGGGGTCCCATCCTTGAGGCACTCCGGGATCCTCGGAATCCAGACCGAGGCCGCGGCGAGAAGCAACGCCGCCGGAGGGAACAGGGGCGCCGCAGGGAGCGGAGGCGCCGGAGGGAGCGGAGGCGCCGGAGAGAAAGCGGCCGCAGCGCAGGGCGCCGGGCCGAGCAAGCCTGCCGGGGAGGAGGAGGAGGACGACGACGCCGAGGCCGCCGAGGACTCCGACGGATCCCTGGGGCTCTACGCCGACGACCTCTCCTCGTCGTCGGAGACCTCTCCGCCCCGGGCAAGCCCTAGGCGTTCTCCGCTGAAGCGTCTCCGCAAGACGGCGACGGGGGCGAGGGCGCAGGCGCCCCGGCAACAACCAGCTCGCCGGGGAGCGCGAGCTTCCCGGGGGAGCCAAGCTGCGACGGGGGCGTCCGGCGCACCAGCCACGGCGGAGGCGGCCCGCACGCAGGCCACAGCAGAGGCGCCCCGCAAGTCAGCGCCGAGCGGAAGGGAGTCTTCACAGAGCGGAGCGGCGGCTCCGCCCGCTCCCCGGGCCCCGGCTACCACAGGGGCTGGGTCTTCGCAGCCCCCAGCCCCGGGGACCGCCAAGCGCCCGAGGGAGTCTTCGCCTCCTGCTCCCCGTGCGGACGCGCCTCGGTGGAGTTTGACTTCTCCGCCTTGAGCGACGACGACGACGAGGAGGAACAGGAGTAAGAACTCGAGATCTTGCATTTTCTTTACCATTATCTTGATTCTTGTTTGATGCTGATCTTGTTTCTCGTTTTGATTTCAGGACCTTGGCGGAGCGAGTGGCTAAGAAAGCCAAGGTGCCCGTGGTCGAAGTCGCGGACGACTCGCCAGTCGCGGCGACTGGGGACGCGCCGGAGCCAAGCCTGCCGGACCCGAGCGCTGCTCCGAGGAGCAGCCCCCAGCGCAGCCCCCAGCGTAAGTCTGGGTTCTGTACTTTCATTTGTCGGGTGTGCTTGAGTATTCTGTCTTGTACTGGCATCTTGATATTTTTGTCTTTTCTTGTCCAGAGGTGGAGCCACAGCCGCAGGAGCGTCCGGAGGTCGCCCCCGAGGAGCCGCAGGCCCCGCCGTCCCCGCCAAGGCCGAACTCCCCGGCAAGGGAGAGCGCTCCGCCAAGGGCGGGTACTCCGCCAAGGGCGAGTACCCCGCCAAGGGCGAGCAGCCCGGCGAGGGTGGCTACTCCGCCAAGGCCGAGCTCCCCGGCGAGGGAGCCCGTCGCTGACGACGTCCGCCAAGGTAAGTTCCGTGACTTCGTCTTCTTGGACTCGTCTCTTTTTGGATATTTGCTTGAACTTCTTTTGCTTTTTCTTCTTCTTCTAGATCCTCCTCCCCCCGAGCAGATGGAGACGGAAGTCATCGTCATCGAGGAGGAGGGCGCGCAGGGCGGCGGCGGCGACGTCCCTGTCGCCGAGGACACGGCGGGAGCCGCCGAGCCGGCCGCGGAGGAGACCGCTCCGGCTGCGGACGCAGCGGCCGGGGAGGGGGACGGCGACCGCACTGCCGGCCCGGAGGCGGCAGGAGCATCGAGTGCTGCACCGGCCGCCGACCCCTCCGCCGAGAAGGAGCAGGCGGGCTATTATCTCGAAGCTCCCAACGGCGTCTTCATCCAGGTGCCGTGGGGTTCTTCATCGCGAGCTCCCGCGGAGGGCGAGGCCTTTGATGGAGAGGTCCTCGCCTCCGCGGGCCTGAAGATTGTCGAGGCGCCCGGCGGAAGCGAAGGGCCCGAGGAGGAGAAGCTGCTTCACCAGCTCCTGGCCCTTTACCGGGCCAGGCAGGCGAAGCTTGCTTCCCGGGAGGCCCTTGCCGCCAAGGCCGCCGCTGAGATGGAGAAGCGTGCGGCGGAGCTCCGCGCCGCCAACCAGGCTGCCCTCCGCGAGGTGGCGGAGGGGCGCGAGCGGCTCACCGGGGAGTACCAGGAATGGTTGCTGGAGAAGGCCGAGGCCGAAGAGCAGCAGCGGCTCGCCGGGGAGGAGCTGTCCCGGCGAGAAGGAGAGCTGACCCAGCGGAAGGTCAACCTCGACTCCCACGAGGAAGACCTCGCCGCTCGGGAACAGGCCCTTGGCGGGGAGCTGAAGAAGGCAAAAGCCGCCGCGGCTGCCGCGGAGACCGCCAAGGAGGAGCTTGCCGCCAAGGTCGCGCAGCTGGAGGAGTCACTGAAGGCGAGCGTGGAGAGGGTCGCCGCGCTCAACATAGAGCGCGAGAAGGACGCCCACACCAACTCCGAGCTCCAGGTGCGCCTCTCCGAGAAGGGCGACGAACTGAAGGCTGCCAAGGACTCCATCGAGGATCTGGAGCTGAAGGTCTCCACGCTGAAGGACTCGCTCGACGCCGCCCAAGCCCGGGAAACCAAACTGAAGGAAGAGCTCCGCAAGGAGCGGGGCTTGGTGGCGAGCGCCAACACTGCGGCCGAGAACTTCCGTCGTACCGTCGAGGTGTGGACCGAGGACTTGGTATCTTCTGCGTCCAACATCGACCAGGAGCTGCTGGCGCTGAAGTTGGAGCATCTCATCTACTCTCCAGACCCAAATCTCCCTCACAGCGCCAAGCTCAGCCTCTTCTTCAGGGGGATCGCGCCGGCTCTTGCAGATCTTCGGAAGAAGATTCCCGCGCAACTGGCCGAGGAGTCATGCCGGCTCTGCACGGGAACCTTGGAGCGCGTGCTGACGAAGATTGTATACCGCAATCCCGGCATAAACCTCACCAACGTTCTCCGCAGCTTGCCGGCCGACGCGAACATGGAGGCGCTGAAGGAGCAGGTCGCCCACATCATCGCCAAGGTGAACAAGATCTCCAGGATCGAGGGCGACCGCGTAGATTAGGCCTCCTTTATATTTATCTCTTTTTGTTGCTGCATAGGGTGTTATGAACTCATTAATCGTTGCGACAAGTTATCCCTTGTAAGATATTTATCTTATTTTGATCAATCAGTGCAATGTTATCTTCCTTGTCTTGGTCATCTACTTTGCATGTTTCTCACCCTACGCTCCCGGGGAGCTCGCCGGCAAGGGGCCTTTGCCGCGAGCACTGAGTGCTGGACTCTGAGCAGCCTGCTGGCCAAGGTCTCACCGGCAAGCAACCTTGCCGCAGCTAGTCGCAACGCACCTTGCTTGCTGAGCGAACTCGAAAACGAAGCAAGGGCGCGACACTTGTCGCAGCTCACCTAAATCGTTGAGCGTACTCGGAAACAAGACAAGGGTGCGGCTAGCTACGGGTAGGTTCCTCCGCGCACAGGTTTTCCATACAAAGTGTGATTGTTCAAGGAAGACAACTTAAAATTAAAAACTTGAACTGATCAAGTTCTAATAACTTAGCTTTCATATATCGCTTGCTTCTCGGTAAGGCTTCTCTTTCTTGAACAGCACTTGGTTCCTCTTCCATCTCCTTCCCCCCCGGCAAACTTGTGCGCGAGGAACATTCCTTCTGCTTAAGAGGCAAGGAAAAAGAAGAGGGAAACAAGTATATGGCCTTTCGGCGTGCTAATGCTTACCGGATGTGTACGTTGCACAATATGCCAAACAACACATGCAAATAGCAAAGAAAAGCATGCAAAAGGCAAATAGCGCGAAACACAAAAACTTTACTGATGCACGGGGTCTGCGCCCGGCTTTGTACAAAGGGTTACATGCAACAGTGGCAAGGCTTGTACAAAAGGTGGTTGCCGGAGCGGATCACGGCAACCGCGCCTTATGGGTGAAACTTGCGAAGATGCTCTATGTTCCAGGAGTTGCTCACCGGTAAGCCTTCTTCGGTCTCAAGGCGGACAGCGCCGGGCCTTGTGACTTGTCTCACCCGATAAGGGCCTTCCCACTTCGGCGTCAACTTGTTGGAATTCTTGGCGGACTGAACACGCCGAAGAACAAGGTCGCCTTCCTCGAGACTCCTGGCCTTGACCTTGCGGCTGTGGTAGCGACGCAAGGCTTGCTGGTATCGAGCAGCTCGTACAGCAGCCTGGAGACGTTCCTCCTCGAGGAGCAATGCATCATCTTGCCGCAGTTGCTCTTGCTCGAGCTCATCATAAGCGAGCACTCGAGGAGATCCGTATACGAGTTCCGTGGGGAGAACTGCCTCTGCTCCATAGACTAGAGCAAAGGGTGTCTGTCCGGTGGCTCGACTTGGTGTCGTTCTGATTGACCAAAGAGCCGCCGGTAGCTCCTCTATCCAATTTCTTCCGCACTTGCGCAGCCTGTCAAAGGTCCTTGTCTTGAGTCCACGCAGCACTTCAGCATTGGCCCTCTCCGCTTGACCGTTGCTCCTCGGGTGAGCAACAGAAGCGAAACAGACCTTGGCGCAAAGGTCTTGGACGTACTGCATGAAGGTGCGGCTAGTAAATTGTGTACCGTTGTCGGTGATGATCCTGTTGGGGATTCCGAAACGGCAAACAATCGACCTGAAGAACCTGACCGCTGACTGTGCTGTCACCTTTCTCACTGGTTCCACTTCTGGCCACTTTGTGAACTTGTCGATTGCAACGTGCAAGTACTCAAAGCCCCCAACGGCACGGGGGAAAGGGCCGAGGATATCGAGCCCCCAGACCGAGAAGGGCCAGGACAAAGGGATTGTTTGGAGAGCTTGAGCTGGCTGATGAATTTGTTTTGCATGGAACTGGCACGCTTCACACTTGGTTACTAGTGCAGTTGCATCTTGGAGGGCTTCTTGCCAAAAGAACCCTTGCCGGAAAGCTTTCCCGGCAAGCGCCCTTGCGCCAATGTGATGGCCACATATGCCTCCATGTATTTCTGCCAACAGCTTCTGTCCATCTTCCCTGGAGATGCACTTCAGTCTGACACCATTGAGCCTTCTTCTGTACAGCTCGTTATCCACGAACTGGTACATACTTGACTGCCTGGTTATCTTCTCTATTTCTTCTGGGTCTTCGGGAAGTTCTCCAGTTTGCAGAAAACGGACGATCTGCTGCGCCCATGCCGGAGCTCGAGGCTCAACGGCAAGGACTAAAGGCATGAGCGCCGCTGCGGGGACCTCGGCTTCTACGGCAAGAACCCCTGGTTCCGCCGGAGCCGATGGTCCCCCGGCAAGCTCGCCGGGGCGAGGCTTGTCGGGAACACTTGCTTCAACTGCACAGATCCTCGGATCTGCAGGAGCAGACTGTTCCTCGGCGTTCTGATTGCTGATCTTGGGGACCTTGGCGGCGGTTTCAGGAAGATCCGCCGGCAAGTAGTCACCGGAGACCAACTTTCTCTTCTTGGACTGCCCAATTGATGGTGTAACGGATGGTTGAGTCAGCTTGAGCAAGAAGGTCCCTGGTTCCACAGGTAACTTCATCGAAGCACACTTCGAAAGGCCATCTGCTATTTCATTCTGAGCTCTCGGGACGTGCTCCATCTGCAGACCTTCAAAGTGCTCCTCAAGTTTCCTCACTTCATCTACATAAGCTTCCATCAAAGGGCTCTGATAACTCTTGTTGACTTGCCGGACCACCAACTGAGAATCCCCCCACACAATTAGCTTCCTGATCCCAAGTTCGGCCGCAATCCTGAGGCCGGCAAGCAAGCCTTCATATTCAGCAGTGTTGTTTGTCGCTTGCTCCCTGGGAAAGTGCATCTGGATAACATACTTGAGGTGCTCTCCGGTGGGCGCGATGAGTACCACGCCGGCACCGGCGCCTTGTAGCGAGAAGGCACCATCAAAATACATTACCCATTCACTTGTCGCTTCTTGTACGGGTGCACTTGTTTCTCGGACTTCCTCATCGGGCGTTGGGGTCCACTCAGCTATGAATTCTGCCAAAGCTCGGCTCTTTATGGTTGAGGTACTTTCAAACTTGAGTCCAAAGCTCGACAGTTCCAGTGCCCACTCAACGATCCTGCCTGTCGCTTCTAGATTGTGCAATATCCTCTTCAGCGGAAAGCGAGTGACCACTGTTATCTCATGTGCCTGGAAGTAATGGCGCAGCTTTCTCGAGGCCATGAGGAGGCCGAAAAGCAACTTTTGCACACCAGAGTATCTTGATCTAGCCCCCTGGAGAAGGGAACTTACGAAATACACTGGGCGCTGCACCATCTTCTTCTGCACTTCTTCCTGTTCCTGCGCAGAGTTGTCCTTGTCGGGGCCAGAGCTTGCCGGAGCAGCCCCCTGCTTGTCGCTGGATTCGCTTGCCGGTGGTGCGGACTCCTCGTCGGCCTCCCTCTCCGCTACTAACGCAGCACTAACCACCTGGTTGGTTGCCGCTAGGTATAGCAATAACTTTTCCTGTGGTCTAGGTGCGATAAGTATTGGAGTAGAGGATAGGTACCGTTTCAAATCTTGCAGCGCTGCCTCCGCTTCCGGAGTCCACTTCATGGGACCTGCCTTCTTCAAGATTTTGAAGAAAGGTAGGGCGCGTTCTGCAAACTTCAAAATGAACTTACTGAGGGCAGCCACACAACCAGCAAGCCTTCTGACATCCTTGACGCGCTTCGGGGCCTCGATTTGCTCAATGGCTTTAATCTTGTCGGGGTTGGCTTCAATCCCCCTCTGTGACACAAAGAACCCGAGAAGCTTGCCGGAGGGGACTCCAAAGACGCACTTCTCGGGGTTCAACTTGAGTTGTATCTTGCGCAGGTTCTGAAATGTTTCTTCCAAGTCTTGGACCAGGGTGTCTTTGCTCTTGCTCTTCACCATGATGTCATCCATGTAAGCCTCTACATTTCTGTGGATCTGTGGCTCAAAAGCAGTGTGCACTACCCTTGCAAATGTTGATCCTGCATTCTTCAGTCCAAACGGCATGCGTATGAAGCAATAAGTGCCACATGGAGTGATAAACGCGGTCTTTTCTTCGTCTTCTTTGGCCATAAAGATCTGGTGGTAGCCTGAATATGCATCAAGAAAAGAGAGTAGCTCACATCCGGCAGTGGAGTCAACGATCTGGTCAATGCGCGGCAAAGGGAATGGATCCTTGGGACATGCTTTATTCACATCGGTGAAGTCTATACACAGTCTCCACTTCCCGTTGGCCTTGCGCACGACGACTGGGTTTGCTAACCACGTCGGATGGATCACGCCTCTAACTAGGCCTGCTGCCTCTAGCTTCTTGATTTCTTCGTTGATGAATTCTTGGCGCTCCATGGCTTGCTTCCTCACTTTCTGCTTGACGGGCCGCGCATGAGGACAAACAGCAAGCTTGTGCTCAATTACCTTCCTGGGAACACCGGGGATGTCAGATGGTTGCCAAGCAAACACATCTACATTCGCCCGCAGGAAGGCAACGAGCGCGCTTTCCTATTTGCTGTCAAGCGTGGCACTGATGGTGAAGGTACCACCAGTGCCGTCCTCCTTGGCGGACACCTTCTTGGTTGCCGGAGGAGCGGCCATCCCCTTCTTACACTTGCCGGTGGAGCTCGATGGGACGTCCTCGACGGTAGCGCAGCACTCCGAAGAGGTGCGGTTGCCGGAGTGGGCCCCAGAGCACTTGCCGGACTTGGTCTTGGTCTTCTTCCCCCCGGGAGCTTCAGCGGCAAGTGTGTCTTTTTCTGCTGCGGCTGCTGCATCCCGGTAGATCTTGTCGGCGCAGACACGCTTATCGGCCCCGGCATCTTGAGTACGTTGTAGGCATGGTGGGAAGCTGCCATGAACTTGGCGAGGGCGGGACGGCCGAGTATTCCATTATACGATAATGGAATATCGGCGACGTCGAATGTGATGCGCTCAGTTCTGAAGTTGAGCTCCCCGCCAAAGGTCACCGGCAGAGTGATCTTCCCCTTGGGCTTGCTCCTTCCCGGGTTGATTCCTTGGAAAGAACCGGTCTCTTCGAGCTCGCCATCTGGGATTTGGAGTTTCTTGATCACAGCAGAGGAGATCAAGTTGAGCCCGGCCCCGCCGTCAACCAACATTTTGGTGAACTTGAGGTTGCGGATGGTGGGTGAGACCAGCATCGGCAAGCACCCGACCGCGGTGGTGCGGTCAGGGTGATCCTCAAGATCAAAAATGATGGGCGTGCTGGACCATTTGAGGAGCCTGCGCGACTCCACGGGCGGCTCTGCTGCATTCACCTCGCGCACCCACTGCTTGAGCTGGCGGTGGGAGGTGTGCAGAGAGGCGCCGCCGTCGACGCACAGGACCTCCGTGGCCTTCTGGAACTCCTGCTCGCTGTTATCCTCATCCTCCATGTCTTCGTCGTCGTCCTCTTCATCCTTGTCGCGGCACCGGGGAGGTCGATCACCTTGCCGCTGCTTGGCCTTGCCGCGGCGTCCTCCCCGGCCATTGAATGGCCGCTTCTTGCTTGGTTCTCCTCCGCCACCTTGGGCCTTCTCCTTGTCGCGCCTCTCGTACTCAGCTTTCTGCTGCTCGACGAGGTACTCGACGCGTTTGCAGTTGGAGAGGTCGTGGCCCTTGGTGCGGTGGATCTTCCAGTATTGCTTGTCGGAGCCGTCCTGCTTGTCGGCTGCCGCTATAGGGGCAGGCTCCTTGCCGGAGCCGCCAGCCTGCGTTTGCTTGGCGGGAGCCTCCTTGCCGGACTTCTCGACGGCAAGCACTTCCTTCTTGTTTTTCCTTCTGTTATTCCGCCGCCGGCTCTTCTTTGCCGGGGCGGCGTCGTCGCTGTCGCTTCCTCCTGCGCCAGCATCCTCCCCGGGGAGTCTCCTCCCCTCTTCTGCGCGTGCGCACTTGTCAGCCAGAGCGTAGAGCTCGCTGACATCCCGAATCTTGGTCATGGCCATCTCTTCACGCATGCGGCGGTTACGCACGTTCTGGTGGAACGCGCTGATAACCGCGGCAGGGTGGACGTCGGGGATGTTGTGCTGTACACGGCTGAAGCGTTGGATGTACTTGTGCAGGGATTCTCCTTCCTTCTGGGCCAGAATGTGGAGATCACTCTCCTGGCCGTGGGGTTTGTGGCCGCCGGTGAAGGCGCCAACAAACTGGTGGCAAAGGTCCGCCCAAGAAGAAATGGAACCTTCCGGCAAGTGCATAAGCCAGGAACGAACGTTCGGCTTAAGCACGAGCGGGAAGTAATTCGCCAAAATCTTCTCGTCGCGCCCCCCGGCAGCCTGCACCGCGATGGTGTAGATGCTGAGGAATTCCGAGGGGTGCGTCTTGCCGTTGTACTTCTCCGGTACGTCGGGCTTGAAATTCTTCATGCTGGGCCACTGGACGCGCCGCAGCTCGCGGGTGAACGCAGGGCAGCCTGCCGCGTACGACAAGTCGCCTGGTTCACCGGGCGCGCGCGCGTCGACAGCGTTCCCAGCTCTCTGGTCTGATTGTCGCCGGGCTTCTCGGCGGCGCTCGATTGTTGTCCGAGCGTCTTCTTGTCGCCGGTCGTCGAGGACCTGGCGCTGGTCCCGACGGGCCCGCGGATTCGACGACGCCGTGGAGCCGTCGTCGGCGTTGTTCCGGCGGGGCGGCGTCTTCTGCTTCCGCGGCGGGGAGTGCACGGTTGTCGCACCCCCGGCGGTCTTGTCGCCGTCGGCCTTCGTCTTCTCGGCTTGCCGCGGCCGCGAGGTCGCCGGCTGTTGTGGAGAGTCGTTGTTGGCGAAGGCGATCAGGCTCTGGATGGTAGCCCTCCAGTCTTCGGCCTTGTCTGCCGCTGGAGGGAAGTCGAGGAGCAGTTGCGCCCTTGCGAGCGCTTCTGCTGGAGTGGAGGGGAGCGGGGGCGAGCGGTGCGAGGAGCGGGATATGCTCGGACTCCTAACAGCGTTAGAAGGAGCAGGGTCCCGCCCCGGCGACCGCGCCTTGCTCGTGCCAGGACGATGGCCCGGAGCGTCTCGCGAGCCTCCGGTTTGCCCTTGGCCCAGCAAGCGGATGCCACCTCCCGTGGCATGGCGTTGCTGGGTTGTCGTTTGCAGAGATGGACGTGGCGCGTCCACGGAGACCGAGGCTCGGTCGTCCGTTCTGTCTTTGGATTTGGTGGCGCCGCGAGTGTCCTCGCCGGCGACCACCCTTTCGACGGCGTCTCCCCCGCCCACCGTTGGCTCCGGTGGCGGCGGATGAGACGCAGACGGGCCTCCGACCTCCGAAGCCTTCTTCTTCGGGGCCATGGTGTTGTTGTTGATGAAGCTGGCGAATTCAGAGAGGTTGATGAAGAATGCGCCCGCGTGAACGCCGGATCAGGTTCGCACAACCTCGACGCCCCCTACCTGGCGCGCCAAAGATGTCGGGGGAAACTGTCCACCACGAACACCTATGGGACCGGAGCCCCTTCGTTTGTGCGGTAAGAGGGCGGAGGGAGCACGAAGAGCAGATCGTAGTGAGCACGCGGGCAGTTTACCCAGGTTCGGGCCGCGGCGGACGCGTAAAACCATACTCCTGCTTAGTTTGTATTGAGTTGGAGAGCTCGGGAGCTTGAAGAACCAGCTACACCGAGCGTATGAGCGATCTAGGTTCCGAACCCCCTCCACGTTGTGCATGGGCCTCCTTTTATAGTGCAAGGGGTCACCGACAGGTGTCAACGTAGGAGAAAGGGTAAAAATGTAAAAGAGGTGGTAGTTGTAACAGTGCGGGAATAGTGGAGCTACAGTAGATGAACAGTGGTCGCTACCTACTTTGACAGTGGGGGACAAGGGCATTTAATGCCCGTCGCCGTCGACCCCAAAAGCGCCCGCCCTTGCGTCTCCGTTTGCCACGGCGATGGCTTCACCACCGTGGAGTGCCACCGTGTCCCCCAGGCTGCACAGCCATCCGCCATGTGTCTCTGGAATGGCCCCAGTGCGACGCGTGGTTCGATGAGCTGGAGCGCGGGCACACAGCACAACTCTCCCCGGCAAGCACCTTGCCGGGGTCTTGACCTTGCCGGGCCCGGAATCTTGCCGGGCTCTGAAGCTTGTCGCTCCCCGGACCCTGCCGGGGCGCATATAGCGCCGAGGCATGTCTTCTGTAATATAATCTTCTGGTCTTCCTGGCAAGCTCCTCTTGCCAGGGTCTTGTGCTAGTGAGGTAATCTTGAGCCTGGGACGGCCTTCCCGGCAAGCTCCGCTTGCCGGGGTCTCGATCTTCTGTCTTGTATACTTTGTTTTTGAATGGTTTTACATGGAGCGGGAAGGTCTCCGGCGAGCATGTGGTCGACCCTGCCGCGGGAAGCTGCTACTGCCCGTGCACAAGTTGGGGTACTGAGGTACCCCTACCTTAGTACACCGACAATAAGTATCAATAGCGTCCCCTTCAAGAAAACCATTTTCAAATATAGAATCCAAAACTTGCTTAAGGAAGAAGGTAGACCAGCATAAAAACTTTTCAAGTATATCTCTATCTGGTATTGGGGCACGTAACTAGCTCTGATTCTCAACAACCTATCCCAAGCTTATTTCAAAGATTCATCAAGCAAATAACGAAAAATTCCAGGATCATCCTCATCTAAATTGCTAGAATCAGCCCCGGTAAGCCCTTCCATAGCATCATTATTTATGAGTCTGGAGAGGACGGAGGGGCTATCCAAAGTATTAAAACTTGGGAGAAAACCCTTAGCCTTTTTAAGGTCAGCCACGGTAACAAGGGAAAGAGTCTTTAAATGAATAATAGGGTGAAGAAAGAGCAAAGGAAAAAGGTTTTTGAAAATTGTTTTAGAAGTGGGGGAGAGGAAAACGAGAGGCGAATGGCAAATAATGTAATGCGGGGGAGAAGAGTTTATGATGGGTACTTGGTATGCCTTGACTTGGCGTAGATCTCCCCGGCAACGGCGCCAGAAATCCTTCTTGCTGCCTCTTGAGCATGCGTTGGTTTTCCCTTGAAGAGGAAAGGGTGATGTAGAAAAGTAGCATAAGTATTTCCCTCAGTTTTGAGAACCAAGGTATCAATCCAGTAGGAGACAACGCACAAGTCACCTAGTACCTGCACAAACAATCAAGAACCTTTGAACCAACGCGATAAAGGGGTTGTCAATCCCTTCACGGTCACTCACAAAAGTGAGATCTAATAAAGATAGTAAAGTAAATATTTTTGGTATTTTTGTTGTATAGATTAGAAAGTAAAGATCGCAAAATAGTAAACGAGATGCAATGTAAATAAAAGGGATGCAATATTGTCGGTGTACTAAAGTAGGGGTACCCTTAGTATCCCGAACTTGTGCACGGGCAGTCGCAGCGTCCCGCGGCAAGGCTTGCCAGGTGATCGCCAAGGTCCTCCGTGGTTCCTTTGGAGCCATTCAAGAACAAAGTATCCAAGCCTAGGAGACAAGGCCCCGGCGAGAGGAGCTTGCCGGGAAGGACACTCAAGGCATAAGATCACTCAAGACACAAGACCCTGGCAAGAGGAGCTTGCCGGGAAGGCCAACCAAGGAATCTCAAGAAACTTGCCGCGACGCGCCACGCGTCCCGGCAAGGCCCGGTGAGCGACAAGCTTCCGGAAGCGACAAGATAGCGACCACGGCAAGGTGCTTGCCGCGGCAAGCTTCCACTCAGTACCCGCGCTCCAGCACATCCACCCACGTGTCGCTCTGGGATCCTCCCAGGCGTACGTGGTGGAAGGTTGTGCAGCCAGGGGTACGCGGTGGCGAGCGGAGATGACAAGGATGCCATCGTGGCGAACGGTGGCACACCTGACAGCCCTTTTTTGCATTGTTTGGGCGACGGCGATGGGCATTTAATGCCCTTGTCTCCTGCCGTCAGGGTTAGGTATGGACCACTATACCAACCACCACTCATTTTCCCTTTTTACCCTCAACTGCGTTGCCACCTGTCGGTGACCCCTTGAGCCTATAAAAGGAGGCCCATGCGCAACGTAGAAGGGGGTAGACATTCGAACGCTCTCAAGATCGGTCTCGTTAGCTGCTAGAGGATACTGTAGCTCTCAGCGCTCCCGAGCAAGAACACAATACAAATCCACAAAGCAGGAGTAGGGTTTTACGCATCCGTGCGGCCAGAACCTAGGTAAACTTCTCGTGTGCCTCGCCTCGATCTCCTCTTCGTGCAACCTCCGCCCTCTGCGTACCGAAAAGGGCTCCGGTCCCATAGGTGTTCGTGGGTGGATCAGTTTCCCCGACATCTTTGGCGCGCCAGGTAGGGGGTGCGTCGAGGTTGTGTGAACCTGATTTGGCGTCCACACGAGCTAGATCTTCACGGACTTCATCAACTTTGTAGGATCGAAAGTATGTCTAGAGGGGGGGGTGATTAGACTACTTGTAAATATAAAAATTCTGCCTTTTGATCATGAACCGTTTTTGGCAGTTTCACAATTATGATTAAGACAAGTATCACCCTACACATGCAATTCTAGAGTATAAGCAGCGGAAAGTAAATTGCACATGTAGTAAAGAGAGGTGGAGAAGATCAAACGCAATTTGGAGACGCAAAGATTTTTCCCGTGGTTCCGATAGGTAGTGCTATCGTACATCCACGTTGATGGAGACTTCAACCCACGGAGGGTAACGGCTGCGCGAGTCCACGGAGGGCTCCACCCACGAAGGGTCCACGAAGAAGCAACCTTGTCTATTCCATCATGGCCTACGCCCACGGAGGGCTAGCCTTACTCGGGGTAGATCTTCACGAAGTAGGCGATCTCCTTGCCCTTACAAACTTCTTGGTTCAACTCCACATTTCAATGACGGAGGCTCCCAAGCGACACCTAACCAATCTAGGAGGCACCACCCTCCAAAAGGTAATAGATGTTGTAGATGATGATGAACTCCTTGCTCTTGTGCTTCAAATGATAATCTCCCCAACACTCAACTCTCCTCACTGATATGGCTGTGGTGGAAGAAAGGATTGAGTGGAAAGCAACTTGGGAAGGTTAGAAATCAAGTTTCATATGGTAGGAATGGAGCAACTTGATCTCAACACAAGGGTAGGTAGTTCTCTTCTCAGAAAGTGTAAGGTAGGAGTGGTAGTTCTTTCTGATGGCTCTCTCCATGAATGAAGAGGGGGTGGAGGGGTATATATAGCCTCCACACAAAATCCAACCGTTACACACATAATTGAGCAATCTCGGTGAGACCGAAGTGGAAACTCGGTCAGACCGAAAGTTCAAATATAGTGAACGTTGGGGTTTTCGGTGGGACCAAAAATACCATCTCGGTTTGTCCGATATGAGTCAAAGATAGGAACTTGCCAGTTTCGGTGGGACCGAAATCAACAACTCGGATATTCCGAAATGATGACAAACGGTTACAGAAGGTTGGCAGCCCGTGTTTCGGTGAGACCGATCTCAAACTCGGATTGACCGATTTTTCTAGGGTTTGGCTTATGGCTGAGGTGGTTCATCTCGGTGGGACTGAGTTGGAAGAATCGGTTTGTCCGAGATTACTTATGAGTGTGTATAGTAGTGAAAGTTGCTGATAGTTAAAGGAGATATATCACTAAGCACTTGAGCAACCAGATCATCAACACAACCTCATCCCCTTTTAATAGTATTGGCTTTTCCTATGGACTCAATGTGATCTTTGATCACTAAACCAAAAATGGAGTCTTGAGCTTTTGCCAATGCTTGCCTTAGCATTTTGAGGGGTCCACTTCTTCAGTCATTTCCATACCCGTATCACTGAACTTCTCTGAAATGATTCTCAAGTAACTATTAGTTCAATGATATATATGTTGTTATTAATTACCAAAACCACCCGGGGATTAGTTGCACTTTCAATCTCCCCCATTTTGGTAATTGATGACAACATATAGATCAAAGCTTCGACAAAAGATATAATCAACGAATAATGTCGTCGCTTTGAGAAGTATGTGATAAACAAGAGCTCCCCCTAAATTTGTGCATTATTTAAAATTTGCGTTTGAATGCAAATGCACAATCGATTAGGATTATGGGTCACTCTTCCATGTCACATACATCTCGGTGGAGCGCACAAAATGATAAGAATGAATAACATGCACCCAATCACCAAGACATGAGTAAATAACCATACAAGAAGGAATAGCATATGATAAGCATTAAGCACACATTAAAGCATAGTATGACTAAGCACTCATTAAGGTAGCATCAAACGTAGTATCAAGCACACTGAAAGTTTCAAGAACCAAAAGGACCAAATGTATCTCAAAGAAAACCGGCAAAAGAACGAAAGAGCACACTCTCTCTCGAAGCCCTATGATCTATACAATTTCTCCCCCTTTGGCAACAAGTTACCAAAAAGTTCGAAAAAGCATAGAGCTAAACGTCACTGTGGGCTCTGCTGGCGGCTCCCGTCTGGGTAGATGTCGGAGTAGAAATGACGGCATCGGCGAAGACTTCAGCTGATGTCTGCGCTGGAGGAGTGGATGCTGGAGCTGTGGCTGGAGCTGTAGGAGGTGCTGAAGTGGTAGCCCTGGAGTCAGTCACTGGAATAGCAGCTGATCGGGATCCTCTGGGAACCTGAGCAGTCTGGCGATGAGAG
The DNA here is from genome assembly GCA_902687465.1 of Secale cereale. Lineage (NCBI taxonomy): Eukaryota > Viridiplantae > Streptophyta > Magnoliopsida > Poales > Poaceae > Secale > Secale cereale. The sequence goes on from LR738713.1 coordinate 701,446,129, forward strand.
TCCTGGACTAGGTCATCCTGCATGAGCTCTGCTCTGTCCTGCCTTGCTTCCTCCATGTCTGCCTCAAGCTTGTTGACGGTCACCTGAATCTCAGTCAGCTTCACGTCCAGAGCGTGGATCTTGTCGTCAACAATCCTCTCTAGGCTCTCCTGAGATTGTTCAATGCTGGCCAGGCATTGTTCAATCCTCTGGGTAGCTTCAAGAATCTGCTCTCCGAAGCTCTTTGGTTTAGCTGCTGCTGCTGCTGCCTCTTTGTCAGCTTTGGCTTTCTTAGCAGCTTCAATCTTGGCTTGACCTTCAACTGAAGTTGGATCCTCCTCATCCATCACAACAACGTTATCTTCATGCTCTGGCTGCAGTGTGTCGGTGTACTAAGGTAGGGGTACCTCAGTACCCCAACTTGTGCACGGACGATAGCAGCTTCCCGCGGCAGGGCCTTCCACGTGCTCGCCGGAGACCTTCCCGCTCCATATAAAACCATTCAAAAACAAAGTATACAAGACAGAAGATCGAGACCCCGGCAAGTGGAGTTTGCCGGGAAGGCCGTTCCAGGCTCAAGATTACCTCACTTACGCGAGGCCCTGGCAAGAGGAGTTTGCCAGGAGGACTAGAAGATTATATTACAGAAGACATGCCTCGGCGCTATATGCGCCCCGGCAGGGTCCGGGGAGCGACAAGCTTCAGAGCCCGGCAAGATCCCGGGCCCGGCAAGGTCAAGACCCCGGCAAGGTGCTTGCCGGGGAGAGTTATGCTGTGTGCCCGCGCTCCAGCTCATCGGTCCACGCGTCGCCCTGGGGCTTTTCCTGGGACGCGTGGCGGATGGCTGCGCAGCCTGGAGGACACGGTGGCACTCCACGGTGGTGAAGCCATCGCCGTGGCAAACGGAGACGCAAGGGCGGGCGCTTTTGGGGTCGACGGCGACGGGCATTAAATGCTCTTGTCCCCCACTGTCAAAGTAGGTAGCGACCACTGTTCACGCACTGTAGCTCCACTATTCCCGCACTGTTACAACTACCACCTCTTTTACATTTTTACCCCTTCTCTTACGTTGACACCTGTCGGTGACCCCTTGCACTATAAAAGGAGGCCCATGCACAACGTAGAAGGGGTTCGGAACCTAGATCGCTCACTCGCTCGGTGTAGCTAGTTCTTCAAGCTCCCGAGCTCTCCAACTCAATACAAACTAAGCAGGAGTAGGGTTTTACGCGTCCACCGCGGCCCGAACCTGGGTAAAACTGCCCGCGTGTTCACTACGATCTGCTCTTCGTGCTCCCTCCGCCCTCTTACCGCACAAGCAAGGGGCTCCGGTCCCATAGGTGCTCGTGGTGGACAGTTTCCCCCGACATCTTTGGCGCGCCAGGTAGGGGGCGTCGAGGTTGTGCGAACCTGATCCGGCGTTCACGCGGGCGCGTTCTTCATCAACCTCTCCGAATTCGTCAGCTTCATCAACAACAGCACCATGGCCCCGAAGAAGAAGGCTTCGGAGGTCGGAGGCCCGTCTGCGTCTCATCCGCCGCCACCAGAGCCAACGGTGGGCGAGGGAGACGCCATCGGAAGGGTGGTCGCCGGCGAGGACACTCGCGGCGCCACCAAATCCAAGGACAGAACGGACGACCGAGCCTCGGTCTCCGTGGACGCGCCATGTCCGTCTCAGCAAACGACGACCCAGCAGCGCCATACCACAGGAGGTGGCATCCGCTTGCTGGGCCAAGGGCAAACAGGAGGTTCGCGGGACGCTCCAGGCCATCGTCATGGCACGAGCAAGGCACGGTCGCCGGGGCGGGACCCTGCTCCTTCTAACGCCGTTAGGAGTCCGAGCATATCCCGCTCCTCGCGCCGCTCGCCCCCGCTCCCCTCCACTCCGGCAGAAGCGCTCGCAAGGGCGCAACTGCTCCTCGACTTCCCTCCAGCGGCGGACAAGGCCGAAGACTGGAGGGCCACCATCCAGAGCCTGATCGCCTTCGCCAACAACGACTCTCCACAGCAGCCGGCGACCTCGCGGCCGCGGCAAGCCGAGAAAACGAAGGCCGACGGCGACAAGACCGCCGGGGGTGCAACCACCGTGCACTCCCCGCCGCAGAAGCAGAAGACGCCGCCCCGCCGGAACAACGCCGACGACGGCTCCACGGCGTCGTCGGATCCGCGGGCTCGTCGGGACCAGCGCCAGGTCCTTGACGATCGGCGACAAGAAGATGCTCGAACAACGATCGAGCGCCGCCGAGAAGCTCGGCGACAATCAGACCAGAGAGCTGGGAACGCTGTCGACCCGCGCGCGCCCGGTGAACCAGGCGACTTGCCGTACGCGGCAGGCTGCCCTGCGTTCACCCGCGAGCTGCGGCGCGTCCAGTGGCCCAGCATGAAGAATTTCAAGCCCGACGTACCGGAGAAGTACGACGGCAAGACGCACCCCTCGGAATTCCTCAGCATCTACACCATCGCGGTGCAGGCTGCCGGGGGGCGCGATGAGAAGATTTTGGCGAATTACTTCCCGCTCGTGCTTAAGCCGAACGTTCGTTCCTGGCTTATGCACTTGCCGGAGGGCTCCATTTCTTCTTGGGCAGATCTTTGCCACCAGTTTGTTGGCGCCTTCACGGGCGGCCACAAACCCCACGGCCAGGAGAGTGATCTCCACATTCTGGCCCAGAAGGAAGGAGAATCCCTGCGTAAGTACATCCAACGCTTCAGTCGAGTGCAGCACAACATCCCCGACGTCCACCCTGCCGCGGTTATCAGCGCGTTCCACCAGAACGTGCGTAACCGCCGCATGCGGACCAAGGCCAAGCAGCGGCAAGGTGACCGACCTCCCCGGGGCCGCGACAAAGATGAAGAAGACGACGACGAAGACATGGAGGATGAGGATAACAGCGAGCAGGAGTTCCAGAAGGCCACGGAGGTCCTGTGCGTCGACGGCGGCGCCTCTCTGCACACCTCCCACCGCCAGCTCAAGCAGTGGGTGCGCGAGGTGAATGCAGCAGAGCCGCCCGTGGAGTCGCGCAGGCTCCTCAAATGGTCCAGCACACCCATCATTTTTGATCTTGAGGATCACCCTGACCGCACCACCGCGGTCGGGTGCTTGCCGATGCTGGTCTCACCCACCATCCGCAACCTCAAGGTCGCCAAAATGTTGGTTGACGGCGGGGCCGGGCTCAACTTGATCTCCTCTGCTGTGATCAAGAAACTCCAAATCCCAGATGGCGAGCTCGAAGAGACCGGTTCTTTCCAAGGAATCAACCCGGGAAGGAGCAAGCCCAAGGGGAAGATCACTCTGCCGGTGACCTTTGGCGGGGAGCTCAACTTCAGAACTGAGCGCATCACATTCGACGTCGCCGATATTCCATTACCGTATAATGGAATACTCGGCCGTCCCGCCCTCGCCAAGTTCATGGCAGCTTCCCACCATGCCTACAACGTACTCAAGATGCCGGGGCCGATAAGCGTCATCACTGTCCATGGCGACAAGAAAGATGCGCTTGTCTGCGCCGACAAGATCTACCGGGATGCAGCAGCCGCAGCAGAAAAAGACACACTTGCCGCTGAAGCTCCCGGGGGGAAGAAGACCAAGACCAAGTCCGGCAAGTCCTCTGGGGCCCACTCCGGCAACCGCACCTCTTCGGAGTGCTGCGCTGCCGTCGAGGACGTCCCATCGAGCTCCACCGGCAAGTGTAAGAAGGGGATGGCCGCTCCTCCGGCAACCAAGAAGGTGTCCGCCAAGGAGGACGGCACTGGTGGTACCTTCACCATCAGTGCCACGCTTGACAGCAAATAGGAAAGCGCGCTCGTTGCCTTCCTGCGGGCGAATGTAGATGTGTTTGCTTGGCAACCATCTGACATCCCCGGTGTTCCCAGGAAGGTAATTGAGCACAAGCTTGCTGTTTGTCCTCATGCGCGGCCTGTCAAGCAGAAAGTGAGGAAGCAAGCCGTGGAGCGCCAAGAATTCATCAACGAAGAAATCAAGAAGCTAGAGGCAGCTGGCCTAGTGAGAGGTGTGATCCATCCGACGTGGTTAGCAAACCCAGTCGTCGTGCGCAAGGCCAACGGGAAGTGGATACTGTGTATAGACTTCACCGATGTGAATAAAGCATGTCCGAAGGATCCATTCCCTTTGTCGCGCATTGACCAGATCGTTGACTCCACTGCCGGATGTGAGCTACTCTCTTTTCTTGATGCGTATTCAGGCTACCACCAGATCTTCATGGCCAAAGAAGATGAAGAGAAGACTGCATTTATCACTCCATGTGGCACCTATTGCTTCATACGCATGCCATTTGGACTGAAGAATGCAGGATCAACATTTGCAAGGGTAGTGCACACTGCTTTCGAGCCACAGATCCACAGAAATGTAGAGGCTTACATGGATGACATCGTGGTGAAGAGCAAGAGCAAGGATACCCTGGTCCAAGATTTGGAAGAGACATTTCAGAACCTGCGCAGGATACAGCTCAAGTTGAACCCCGAGAAGTGCGTCTTTGGAGTCCCCTCCGGCAAGCTTCTCGGGTTCTTTGTGTCACAGAGGGGGATTGAAGCTAACCCCGACAAGATTAAAGCCATCGAGCAAATCGAGGCCCCGAAGCGCGTCAAGGATGTCAGAAGGCTTGCAGGTTGTGTGGCTGCCCTCAGTAGGTTCATTTCGAAGTCTGCAGAACGCGCCCTACCTTTCTTCAAAATCTTGAAGAAGGCAGGTCCCATGAAGTGGACTCCGGAAGCGGAGGCAGCGCTGCAGGATTTGAAACGGTACCTATCCTCCACTCCAATACTTGTCGCACCTAGACCACAGGAAAAGTTGTTGCTATACCTAGCAGCAACCAACCAGGTGGTTAGTGCTGCGTTAGTAGCGGAGAGGGAGGCCAACGAGGAGTCTGCACCACCGGCAAGCGAATCCAGCGACAAGCAGGGGGCTGCTCCGGCAAGCTCTGGCCCCGACAAGGACAACTCTGCGCAGGAACAGGAAGAGGTGCGGAAGAAGATGGTGCAGCGCCCAGTGTATTTTGTAAGTTCCCTTCTCCAGGGGGCTAGATCAAGATACTCTGGTGTGCAAAAGTTGCTTTTCGGCCTACTCATGGCCTCGAGAAAGCTGCGCCATTACTTCCAGGCACGTGAGATAACAGTGGTCACTCGCTTTCCACTGAAGAGGATATTGCACAATCCAGAAGCAACAGGCAGGATCGTTGAGTGGGCACTGGAGCTGTCGAGCTTTGGACTCAAGTTTGAAAGTACTTCAACCATACAGAGTCGAGCTTTGGCAGAATTCATAGCTGAGTGGACCCCAACGCCCGACGAGGAAGTCCAAGAAACAAGTGCTCCCGTACAAGAAGCGACAAGTGAATGGGTAATGTATTTTGATGGTGCCTTCTCGCTGCAAGGCGCCGGTGCTGGCGTGGTACTCATCGCGCCCACCGGGGAGCACCTCAAGTATGTTATCCAGATGCACTTCCCAAGAGAGCAAGCGACAAACAACACTGCTGAATATGAAGGCTTGCTTGCCGGCCTCAGGATTGCGGCCGAACTTGGGATCAGAAAGCTGATTGTGCGAGGAGATTCTCAGTTGGTGGTCCGGCAAGTTAACAAAAGCTACCAGAGCCCTTTGATGGAAGCTTATGTAGATGAAGTGAGGAAGCTTGAAGAGCACTTTGAAGGTCTGCAGATGGAGCACGTCCCGAGAGCTCAGAATGAAATAGCAGATGGCCTTTCAAAGTGTGCTTCGATGAAGTTACCTATGGAACCAGGGACCTTCTTGCTCAAGCTGTCTCAACCATTCGTTACACCATCAATTGGGCAGTCCAAGAAAAGAAAGTTGGTCTCCGGCGATTACTTGCCGGCGGATCTTCTTGAAACCGCCGCCAAGGTCCCCAAGATCAACAATCAGAACGCTGAGGAACAGTCTGCTCCTGCAGATCCAAGGATCTGTGCATTTGAAGCAGGTGTTCCCGACAAGCCTCGCCCCGGCGAGCTTGCCGGGGGATCACCAGCTCCGGCGGAACCGGAGGTTCTTGCCGTAGAAGCTGAGGTCCCCGCAGCGGCCCTCATGCCTTTAGTCCTTGCCGTTGAGCCCCGGGCTCCGGCATGGGCGCAGCAGATCGTCCGTTTTCTGCAAACTGGAGAACTTCCCGACGACCCAGAGGAAATAGAGAAGATAACCAGGCAGTCAAGTATGTACCAGTTCGTGGATAACGAGCTGTACAGAAGAAGACTCAACGGTGTCAGACTGAAGTGCATCTCCAGGGAAGATGGACAGAAGCTGTTGGCAGAAATACACGGAGGCATATGCGGCCACCACATTGGCGCAAGGGCGCTTGCCGGGAAAGCTTTCCGGCAAGGGTTCTTCTGGCAAGAAGCCCTCCAAGATGCAACTGCACTAGTAACCAAGTGTGAAGCGTGCCAGTTCCATGCAAAGCAGATTCATCAGCCAGCTCAAGCTCTCCAAACAATTCCTTTGTCCTGGCCCTTCTCGGTCTGGGGGCTCGATATCCTCGGCCCCTTCCCCCGAGCCGTCGGGGGCTTTGAGTACTTGTACGTTGCAATCGACAAGTTCACAAAGTGGCCAGAAGTGGAACCGGTGAGAAAGGTGACAGCACAGTCAGCGGTCAGGTTCTTCAGGTCGATTGTTTGCCGTTTCGGGATCCCTAACAGGATCATCACCGACAACGGTACGCAGTTCACTAGTCGCACCTTCATGCAGTACGTCCAAGACCTTGGCGCCAAGGTCTGTTTCGCTTCTGTTGCTCACCCGAGGAGCAACGGTCAAGCGGAGAGGGCAAATGCTGAAGTGATGCGCGGACTCAAGACAAGGACCTTTGATAGGCTGCGCAAGTGCGGAAGAAACTGGATAGAGGAGCTACCGGCGGCTCTTTGGTCGATCAGAACGACACCAAGTCGAGCCACCGGACAGACGCCCTTTGCTCTAGTCTATGGAGCAGAGGCAGTTCTCCCCACGGAACTCGTATACGGATCTCCTCGGGTGCTCGCTTACGACGAGCTCAAGCAAGAGCAACTGCGACAAGATGATGCATTGCTCCTTGAGGAGGAACGTCTCCAGGCTGCTGTACGAGCTGCTCGATACCAGCAAGCCTTGCGTCGCTACCATAGCCGCAAGGTCAAGGCCAGGAGTCTCGAGGAAGGCGACCTTGTTCTTCGGCGTGTTCAGTCCGCCAAGAATTCCAACAAGTTGACGCCAAAGTGGGAAGGCCCTTATCGGGTGAGACAAGTCACGAGGCCCGGCGCTGTCCGCCTCGAGACCGAAGAAGGCTTACCGGTGAGCAACTCCTGGAACATAGAGCATCTTCGCAAGTTTCACCCATAAGGCGCGGTTGCCGCGATCCGCTCCGGCAACCACCTTTTGTACAAGCTTTGCCGCTGCTGCATGTAACCCTTTGTACAAAGCCGGGCGCAGACCCCGTGCATCAGTAAAGTTTTTATGTTTTGCGCTATTTGCCTTTTACATGCTTTCCCTTGCTATTTGCATGTGTTATTTGGCATCTTGTGCAACATACACATCCGGTAAGCACTAGCACGCCGAAAGGCCATATACTTGTTTCCCTCTTCTTTTTCCTTGCCTCTTAAGCAGAAGGAACGTTCCTCGCGCACAAGTTTGCCGGGGGGAAGGAGATGGAAGTGGAACCAAGTGTTGTTCAAGAAAGAGAAGCCTTACCAAGAAGCAAGCAAGATATGAAAGCTAAGTTATTAGTATTTGATCAGTTCGAATTTTAAATTTTTAAGTTGTCTTCCTTGAACAATCACACTTTGTATGGAAAACCTGTGCGCGAGGGAACCTACCCGTAGCTAGCCGCACCCTTGTCTTGTTTCCGAGTACGCTCAACAATTTGAGTGAGCTGCGACAAGTGTCGCGCCCTTACTTCGTTCTTGAGTTCGCTCAGCAAGCTAAGTGCGTTGCGACTAGCTGCGGCAAGGTTGCTTGCCGGTAAGACCTTGGCCAGCAGGCTGCTCAGAGTCCAGCACTCAGCGCTCGCGGCAAGGGCCCTTTGCCGGCAAGCTCCCCGGGAGCGTAGGGTAAAAAAAACGTACAAAGTAGATGACCAAAACAAGGAAGATAACATTGCACTGATTGATCAAAATAAGATAAATATCTTACAAAGGATAACTTGTCGCAATGATTAATGAGTTCATAACACCCTATGCAGCAACAAAGAGAGATAAAGATAAAGGAGGCCTAATCTACGCGGTCGCCCTCAATCCTGGAGATCTTGTTCACTTTGGCGATGATGTGGGCGACCTGCTCCTTCAGCGCCTCCATGTTCGCGTCGGCCGGCAAGCTGCGGAGGACGTTGGTGAGGTTTATGCCGGGATTGCGGTATACAATCTTCGTCAGCACACGCTCCAAGGTTCCCGTGCAGAGCCGGCGCGACTCCTCGGCCAGTTGCGCGGGGATCTTCTTCCGAAGATCTGCAAGAGCTGGCACGATCCCCCTGAAGAAGAGGCTGAGCTTGGCGCTGTGGGGGAGGTTTGGATCCGGAGAGTAGATGAGATGCTCCAGCTTCAGCGCCAGCAGCTCCTGATCGATGTTGGACGCAGAAGATACCAAGTCCTCGGTCCACACCTCGACGGTACGGCGGAAGTTCTCGGCCGCAGTGTTGGCGCTCGCCACCAAGCCCCGCTCCTTGCGGAGCTCTTCCTTCAGCTTGGTTTCCCGGGCTTGGGCGGCGTCGAGCGAGTCCTTCAGCGTGGAAACCTTCAGCTCCAGATCCTCGATGGAGTCCTTGGCGGCCTTCAGCTCGTCGCCCTTCTCAGAAAGACGCACCTGGAGTTCGGAGTTGGTGTGGGCGTCCTTCTCACGCTCCGTGTTGAGCGCGGTGACCCTCTCCACGCTCGCCTTCAACGACTCCTCCAGCTGCGCGACCTTGGCGGCAAGCTCCTCCTTGGAGGTCTCCGCGGCAGCCGCGGTGGCTTTCGCCTCCTTCAGCTCTCCGCCAAGGGCCTGTTCCCGAGCGGCAAGGTCCTCCTCATGGGAGTCGAGGTTGACCTTCCGCTGGGTCAGCTCCCCTTCTCGCCGGGACAGCTCCTCCCCGGTGAGCCGCTGCTGCTCTTCGGCCTCGGCCTTCTCCAGCAACCATTACTGGTACTCCCCGGCGAGCCGCTCGCGCTCCTCCGCCACCTCGCGGAGGGCAGCCTGGTTGGCGGCGCGGAGCTCCACCGCGCGCTTCTCCATCTCAGCGGCGGCCTTGGCGGCAAGGGTCTCCCGGGAAGCAAGCTTCGCCTGCCTGGCCCGGTAAAGGGCCAGGAGCTGATGAAGCAGCTTCTCCTCCTCGGGCCCTTCGCTTCCGCCGGGCGCCTCGACGATCTTCAGGCCCGCGGAGGCGAGGACCTCTCCATCAAAGGCCTCGCCCTCCGCGGGGGCTCGCGAGGAAGAACCCCACGGCACTTGGATAAATACGCCGTTGGGGGCTTCAAGATAGTAGCCCGCCTGCTCCTTTTCGGCGGAGGGGTCGGCGGCCGGTGCAGCACTTGATGCTCCTGCCGCCTCCGGGCCGGCAGTGCGGTCGCCGTCCCCCTCCCCGGCCGCTGCGTCTGCAGCCGGAGCGGTCTCCTCCGCGGCTGGCTCGGCGGCTCCCGCCGTGTCCTCGGCGACAGGGGCGTCGCCGCCGCTGCCCTGCGCGCCCTCCTCCTCGATGACGATGACTTCCGTCTCCATCTGCTCGGGGGGAGGAGGATCTAGAAGAAGAAGAAAAAGCAAAAGAAGTTCAAGCAAATATCCAAAAAGAGACGAGTCCAAGAAGACCAAGTTACGGAACTTACCTTGGCGGACGTCGTCAGCGGCGGGCTCCCTCGCCGGGGAGCTCTGCCTTGGCGGAGTAGCCGCCCTCGCCGGGCTGTTCGCCCTTGGCGGGGTACTCGCCCTTGGCGGAGTACCCGCCCTTGGCGGAGCGCTCTCCCTTGCCGGGGAGTTCGGCCTTGGCGGGGATGGCGGGGCCTGCGGCTCCTCGGGAGCGACCTCCGGACGCTCCTGCGGTTGTGGCTCCACCTCTGCACAAGACAATCAAGACAAAAATATCAGGATATTAGCACAAGGACAAATCCTCAAGCGCGCCCGATGGGCGGAAGTACAGAACCCAGACTTACGCTGGGGGCTGCGCTGGGGGCTGCTCCTCGGAGCAGCGCTCGGGCCCGGCAGGCTTGGCTCCGGCGCATCCACAGTCACCGCGACGGGCGAGTCATCCGCGACCTCCACCACGGGCACCTTGGCTTTCTTTGCCACTCGCTCCGCCAAGGTCCTAAAGTTAAAACAAGAAGCAAGATCAGAACCTACAATAATCAAGACGAAATTTAAGAAAATGCAAGATCTCAAATTCTTACTCCTGCTCCTCCTCGTCGTCGTCGTCGCTCAAGGCGGAGAAGTCAAACTCCACCTGGGGCGCGTCTGCGCGAGGAGCGGGAGGCGAAGACTCCCTCGGGCGCTTGGCGGTCCCTGGGGCTGGGGGCTGCGAAGACCCAGCCCCTGTGGTAGCCGGGGCCCGGGGAGCGGGCGGAGCCGCCGCTCCGCTCGGCGCCTGCTTGCGGGGAGCCTCTGCTGTGGCCTGCGTGCGGACCGCCTCCGCCGTGGCTGGTGCGCCGGACGCCCCCGCGCAGCTTGACTCCCCCGGGAAGCTCGCGCTGCCCGGCGAGTTGGCTGTTGCCGGGGCGCCTGCGCCCTCGCCTCCGTCACCGTCTTGCGGAGACGCTTCAGCGGAGAACGCCTAGGGCTTGCCCGGGGCGGGGAGGTCTCCGACGACGAGGAGAGGTCGTCGGCGTAGAGCCCCAGGGATCCGTCGGAGTCTTCGTCTGCCCCGGCCTCCTCCTCCTCCTCCTCCCCGGCAGGCTTGCTGGGCCCAGCGTCCTGCGCTGCGGCCTCTTTCCCTCCTACGCCTCCGCTCCCTCCGGCGCCTCCGCTCCCTGCGGCGCCCCTGTTCCCTCCGGCGGCGTTGCCCCTCGCCGCGGCCTCCGTCTGGATTCCGAGGATCCCGGAGTGCCTCAAGGATGGGACCCCGGCGAGCTCGTCGGGAGGAAGCTTCAGTAGCCTGCGGATCTCCGCCTCCTCTGCTTGGCAGGACGCTTCCGCAGCCTCTGCCTCCTCGGGCGTGAAGCCGAATTCTCCTGCCGCTGCGGCTACAGCGGCCTCTTCAACCCGAGATGCTATGTACGCTATCTCCTGGTCGGTGGTGTCCCGTGTCAGCTCCCGGACCTCGTTCTTGTTCTTCGCCACCTCCGTCAAGTTGTCGAAGAAGTTCAAGACGACGTCTGGCTTGGGCGGAATCCACGTGCGGTCGACGCCGTGCGAGTCGCACGCGGGCATCATGGCACGAAGGGAATCCCGGGCCGTGCTGTTGCAGAGAGGCACCACTCCTCGGGGACCCCTGAACCATTCTGGGTGGCCCGGGTCATGCTTAAATAGTTCCCGGACCATCCCCTTCAGCTCCAGCGACGTGAAGTTGAAGTTGAGCCCGGGGCGCAGCCTCATTATATCCGCCGAGTTGCCGTATTCCCAGGCTGGCCTCTTCCTATCTTGAAGGGGGGCGATGCGGCGGCGGAGGAAATCTGTGCCCACTTCTCCGACGGACAGCCTTGCTACCCGGAGACGAAGAATCCTGATGAGGGCGACGTCGAGCTTGCTGTCGTCCGAATCCAGCTCGCTCCAGTCCCTGCCGCGCACGATAGGTGTTGTGCGCGGCGCGGTGAAAGATTGCGGCTGGTCCTCGACTATCCAACACCAGTCAGCACGCCACTCCTCCCACTTGCCGCGGAGCTCCCCCGGCAAGTAGGACTCCTTCTTGTTCAGACGAAAAACCCAAGATATTCCTCCGGAGAGGGGGGCGCCGGCCTCTGCTCTAGGGGTGAAGAAGTGCCTAAACAGCGCTACGTTTGGGTATATCCCAATATAGTTTTCGCACATGTGCGCGAAAACCGCTATCGTGAGGATGGCGTTGGGGGTGAAGTCAAGAAGGTGGAGGCCGTAGGTGTGCATTATGTCACAGAAGAATTCGGAAAAAGGAGGGCAAAGACCGCAGTGGAAGAAGGCTGCGAAGAAATAGTACCCGCCGGGGTAGTTGTCCTTGGCGGCGGCCGGATAGGCTCGGGTGCGGGGGTGCGCCTTGGTCTTCTTGGACCAGAACAAGTAATACTTGTTCCAGAGCTCCCGCACGCTGAGCCTCGGCGAGAAGACGAGGTTCCGCTTCCGCAGCAAGGTAAGCCTCGCCGCTTGCTCCGATTTCTCCTTCTTGGTCTTCTCCGCCTTCGCCTTCTCGGTCTTCGGGGCCATGGCGGAGGCGGCGAGGGAAGGGGGACGAAGAGTCCGGCGACGCCGCAGATGCGGTAGGCGACGGCGGAGGTGTGGAGGCGGAGCGCAAAGGGGATCTCTGGAGATGGAAGAAGATGCAATGAAGGCGTAGGAGGGGAACCGCTCCTGCTTCCTCTGCTTTTATGGGGAAGTGGGGGGCGTTTCGCTCTTTCCATTAAAAGAATGTGGCCACGTCCCATCCCACGACGCCGCAATCGACGCGTGCCGTTACGGGGGGACGCGGCGGATGCGGAAGTGGATTCGGCGTGCCGTGGGCCGCGCGGGTCCGTGCACTGTTTTGGGCCTGGCCCAACAGCGCTCGGCACCATGTGTGGCCCAGGCCCGGGGGCTCCTGTCGGTGTACTAAGGTAGGGGTACCTCAGTACCCCAACTTGTGCACGGACGATAGCAGCTTCCCGCGGCAGGGCCTTCCACGTGCTCGCCGGAGACCTTCCCGCTCCATATAAAACCATTCAAAAACAAAGTATACAAGACAGAAGATCGAGACCCCGGCAAGTGGAGTTTGCCGGGAAGGCCGTTCCAGGCTCAAGATTACCTCACTTACGCGAGGCCCTGGCAAGAGGAGTTTGCCAGGAGGACTAGAAGATTATATTACAGAAGACATGCCTCGGCGCTATATGCGCCCCGGCAGGGTCCGGGGAGCGACAAGCTTCAGAGCCCGGCAAGATCCCGGGCCCGGCAAGGTCAAGACCCCGGCAAGGTGCTTGCCGGGGAGAGTTATGCTGTGTGCCCGCGCTCTAGCTCATCGGTCCACGCGTCGCCCTGGGGCTTTTCCTGGGACGCGTGGCGGATGGCTGCGCAGCCTGGAGGACACGGTGGCACTCCACGGTGGTGAAGCCATCGCTGTGGCAAACGGAGACGCAAGGGCGGGCGCTTTTGGGGTCGACGGCGACGGGCATTAAATGCTCTTGTCCCCCACTGTCAAAGTAGTTAGCGACCACTGTTCACGCACTGTAGCTCCACTATTCCCGCACTGTTACAACTACCACCTCTTTTACATTTTTACCCCTTCTCTTACGTTGACACCTGTCGGTGACCCCTTGCACTATAAAAGGAGGCCCATGCACAACGTAGAAGGGGTTCGGAACCTAGATCGCTCACTCGCTCGGTGTAGCTAGTTCTTCAAGCTCCCGAGCTCTCCAACTCAATACAAACTAAGCAGGAGTAGGGTTTTACGCGTCCACCGCGGCCCGAACCTGGGTAAAACTGCCCGCGTGTTCACTACGATCTGCTCTTCGTGCTCCCTCCGCCCTCTTACCGCACAAGCAAGGGGCTCCGGTCCCATAGGTGCTCGTGGTGGACAGTTTCCCCTGACACAGTGGCAAGTGCTTCCTATCCGACATGAATTTGCCCGTGCCAAACTTGGCATTGATAAGCATCTGAATCTGCGGGGCAAATCCACACGACCTCTTTTGGTCAGCTGCAGTCCTCTTAATGGTCTCTACCATCAAGTCCATCACCTTGAAAGGTGCCTTCTCATCAAGTATGTGCAGCATGTTGATAGAATAGCCTCGGATCATGCGATGGTCTCCAGACTTGGGCATCAAGGTATGCCTCAAAATAGTGTTTGTGGTAGTTAGACCTGCCTGGAGATAGTACACTGAGCCAAGCTTCCACCCTTCCAAATCTGCTGCGGGGATCTCCTTGTACATGTTCTTCATGGAATCATGGTTCTTCTTAGGAATCCCATAGACATCAATGTCGTCCTCTCTCTGCACTCGAGCATTCAGAAGTTCTGCCCATTCTTCAACAGACGAAGAAAACCTTTGACCTTCAGTCATCCAGGTGATCTTCCCATCAGGATAGAAGTGGGCTGTGGCGTAGAACTGCATGATCATCTCATCGTTCCAATCTGTCAGTTTCTGACCCACAAACTCATCAACTCCACATGCAGTGAAGCTCTCATGCACATGGGGAAAGAAGTCTCGGTGCTCTTCACTGTCAATGTACTCCCAGTCAACGTATCTGGTATCTGCAACTATAGGCTTCTTATCCATCAGCACGGTCTCATAGAAGTCCTGCTGCTCTCTGGTGTGGAATCTGGGGTCCACAGCAGTCCTTCTCCTCACGGCATATGGATCAGACTGTCTCCATAGCCTAAGACCTCTATCCTTCCTTGCCTTCATATCCTCGTCTTGAGGATGAGCATCGTTGTGGAGTGGCAATTTTGGACGGAGCTTCAGCAACACATGTTCTTCTTCAGACTCAGACGGTGGCACATCACCTTTGTTCTTATCAGAGGCTGGAATGTTCCTGGTTGTCCTCTTGGGCTTGGCAGAAGGCTTTGTTGGAGCTGCCTTAGCTTGAGCAGGCTTCTTGGGCTTAGAAGTTGCTTGAGCCCTAATTGCATCACCCATGAGTTTCTGCTTCTGAGGAGCAGGCTGGGGTGCTTCTTCTTCTTCTTCTTCAACAGCTGCTTCTGCATGAGGTTCAGCATACACAACTCTCTTCCTCTTGGAAGTTTTCTTCACTTTACTTGGGCTGGCTCTCCCAAGTTCAGCTTCTTGGCAACAGCTGACTGCTTGACCTTGCTGGTGCCTTTCTTGAACTGCTTCCCTTGGTGCTCTTTGGCAACAACACTTCTCTTGGGCTTGGAGGTTACTTCCTCAGCAATGAAGTCAGAGTCCTCATCATCAGAATTTCTCTGCTTTCTGGTTCTGGTGGCTGCAGGAGGCAAACCACTGGGGGTATTCCTCTCACCATCATCACTAGGACTACTAGCCTCAGGACTAGTATCTGCCTCAGGAATCTCTGCAAAAGGTGACTCAGACCTGTTCTGGCTATCACTGGCATCTGACATGGCTGACAACCTGTGAAAAGATAAGGTATAGGCAGAGTAGAAGAGTTATCACAAACTGCAGAGGTTTTTGCAAAAAAAATGAGTTCAAATCTTAGTTTTGAGTTTTCACAGAATGCATTTCGGTCAAACCGATATTCAGTTTCGGTGAATCCGAAGTGTATACAGAGGCTTACCACACCACTTTCGGTCAGACCGAAGTGGGTTTCGGTCCTGCCGAAACACTAGGGTTTCACTAAGACTCTACATCGGTCACACCGATTTGCACGACTCGGTTAGACCGAACGGTGCAGTGCAATGGCCAGAGGCCAAATCGGTCATTCCGAGTTTTCAAAATCGGTTTCACCGAGATGTATTCTGTGGAAACCTAACCCTAAGAATTTTACTCGAAACTAGATCCGATCTGAAGTTAAGGAAGATTTCAAACGTGGCTAGAGACAGGGCAAACCAATCGTGCAATGAATCAGATGGGGAGCACGAGAGGGATCGAGACTCACCCTAACTTGGTGGAGTCCCTCTACGGCGGCAACGGCGCGGAGAAGAAAACCGTTGACGGCGGCGAAGACCTACGGCGAGGGCGCACAGGCGACGACGGCGACGATCCGGAGATCAGGGCGACGGCAGCAGGGGACTTGGGGGCGAAACGGTTTGAAGGAAAAATCGCGCGCTGCCCTCAGTATTTATATCCCCTTGCTGTCGGTGGGACCGAGTTGAAAAACTCGGTGACACCGAAATGGATAACTGCTGTGCAGTTACGCATATCGGTCACGCCGAGATTTTGAACTCGGTTCCACCGAGATGAAACCTAGATCAGTCTAAGCGTTTCGGTTGGACCGAGTGGGAAAAGTTGGTCTGACCGAAATTGACTTAGAAGGTTTTGGAAGTCAGCCTTAGACGGATCGGTGGCTCCGAGTGCTCCTCACTCGGAGGGTCCGAAAATGACTTGTTCAAAGTTTGTGATTTGAGCATGAATAGAATTTGAGACAAGAAAGCATAGATAGCTAGGGAAGGTGCTTAGGCATTCTTGTCCATCCATTTGGCCAGCAAAAATCAAAACAACCAAAACAACAAATGGATGTCCTCGAATGGATAAAATCATGCATTCAACATGCTCACACAATAAGATAGCAAATGAAATATGTGTCAAACATGCACAACCAAAACTCTAGCTACTAGCACACAATTTGTCGATGACTAGGTCATCTTTATATGAGTATTTTGACTTAGGAGCCAAATGAGAACATTTGATCATAGGTCATACTCATCGTTTAAGCACAAGTGGGGTTACCACTTTTACATAAAGCATTGATGTGATCACATCATTTGGAGATGCTTTAGATCAATTTTTTAGAGCAAAGCTCCCCCTAGATGTGAGAACCCCTTTTAAAGGGTCAAACTAACCTTGGGTTGTCGTAGAAGACTTCATGTAGATGTTGAAGATGTGGATGCTCAATGTTGATGTAGATCATCAAGAGTTGGGAGCTATCCTTTGGATTAGGGCACTTTCAATACCTACATGGGTTAGTCCCACAAGGAACAAACAAGGATATCCATAGACATAGATTGAAGTTTACAAAAGATGATGTCCTATGAAAGCAATGATTACCTTGTCCCTTGACTTACCAACAAGAGGGTTTGTGACTCCATGAACTAGTGCATGATGTGGAAGTTGATTGCACAAGTTCTTGCCAAAATGAATGTGAGTGAAGTATGTTGGCGGAGTCACCCTCAAGAACCTTCTAGTTCTTCTTCTTCGGGATCCACATCATCTTGATGGGAATCCTTGGGGTTGTAGTTGAGCTTGACGAAGTAGAACTTGACGTGTCCTTGGGAACCCACTTGACCATGGCTTGAGGTGCTTCAATGAATGCATCAATCTCCTCTTGAAGCTTGTCCTTGGCCTTTAGCTTGTGGTCTTGTGGTGGAAGGTCATCTTGAGCTTGTTCCACATTGGAAGAAGTAGGATCATACTTCTCCTTTTGAGAAACAAACTGTGGAGTAGGGTATTGACCTTCTTCCCACTCAACACCTTCGGCGTTGAACTTTCGCTCAAAACCAATCCCTTGATTCTTCCGGTGCCTTCCTTGTTTGCGAACAATTTCCTCAAAGTTCTTACTTCCGGCAAGACTCTTGTAGACACCTTTCTCTATGATTTCCTTCAATACGCTATTTTCTTGCTCAAGTGTAACTTGGCTTGAAATATTGTTAGTGGAATCAAGAGAACTACTAGAAGTAACAACATTAGATTTAACATGGTTATTGTTACTACTAGAGGAAGAATTTTTCTTATGCTTGTCATGCTTAGTCTTAATAGGTGGCAAGAAATTAGACAAGAGAAGTCGTTTGGCAAGATATGAAGAACTCTTCTTTCGAAGATCGTCATTGATCGCTTTTAGAAACTCATGTTCTTGCTCTAGAGTGAGCTTCTCGAAGCGTAGCTTCTCATGAGATCTTAGGAGCTCTCTATGATCTTCTTGAGTTGTTTCATGAGCTAACTTAAGAGTGTTTAGTTCTTTAGTTAGACGCTCAATCTCCTTCATAGCATTGTCATTCGACTCTTCTCGACTATAAAGACTACTAGCATTTTCATCGTTACTAAGCTCACTAGATTTATCATGCAAGAGCTCATCTTCACCAAGCAAGTCATCCTCATCACTATCAAAGTCAATGAATTTAGGGTGTGTTACCTTGGGGCCTTTAGCCATGAAGCATCTTCCAATTCCCTCATTGGGTGAATCAAATAAGTCGTAGGAGTTGGAGTTGGAGGATACGAGAGCAAGACCGGCAACACCTTCATCTTGACTGTAGTCGGAGTCGGAGTGATAGCTTCCATCGGATTGATTGTCGAAGTCGGAACCGGAGACCCATTCACCTACATGAGCTTGATGTCTTCTTCTTGTGTAGCTCCTTGATGACTTGTCTTTCCTCTCCGAATCCTTGCTTCTCCGAGAGGGTCTTCGTTCATAACGATCATCTCTACTCCTTCTCTCTTTCCGAGGTGACTCATCTCTTGATCTTCTTCTTGGAGATTCTTCTCTTCTCTTGTGGGGAGCCGTACACTCATTTGAGAAGTGTCCGGGTCTTCCAAAATTGTAGCAGTTTCGATCACGACTAGAGGATCTCTTTTCATCATATGATCTAGACTTTGAGCTTCTTTCTTTGCCTCTATTCTTGTAGAACTTGTTGAAGTTCTTAACCATTAGGCTTATCTCTTCATTGGAAATTAACTTGTCACTTGAGGTTGTGGGAGCATCACTTGTAGCTTTGTAAGCACCACTTGACTTGTTGTGAAGCTCTTCCTTATCCTTAAGTGTCATCTCATGAGCAACAATTCTTCCAATGACTTCAGTTGGCTTGAGAGTCTTGTAGTTTGGCATCATTTGGATCAAAGTGCACACGGTGTCATACTTTCCATCCAAAGCTCTGAGAATCTTCTTAATGATGAATCGGTCGGTCATTTCTTCGCTTTCTAAGCCGGCAATCTCATTTGTGATGAGAGCAAGCCTAGAGTACATTTCAGCGACTCCTTCACCATCCTTCATCTTGAACTAGTCAAGTTGACCTTGAAGAATATCTAGCTTTGATTCCTTCACAGATTCAGTACCTTCGTGCATTTCAACCAAAGTATCCCAAATCTCTTTAGCATTCTCAAGACGGCTGATTTTGTTGAACTCCTCGGGACACAAGGCATTGAAGAGAATGTCACAAGCTTGAGCATTGTTTTGCAACATCCGCAACTCTTCCGGTGTAGCATCGCGATCCGGAACTTTTCCTTCATCGAAGAATTCACCTTGCATACCAACACAAATAATGCCCCATGCGGCTGGGTTATGACCAAGAATATGCATTTTCATTTTATGCTTCCAACTAGCAAAATTTGTACCATCAAAGTAAGGACCTCTACGATAATTACCCTCACTAGACGCCATACTCTCCTAGGTTGTGAAACCAAGCTTATGGAGTCCAATGCAATGGAAACCAAAACAATGGAGACCAAAGCTCTGATACCACTTGTAGGATCGAAAGTATGTCTAGAGGGGGGTGATTAGACTACTTGTAAATATAAAAATTCTACCTTTTGATCATGAACAGTTTTTGGCAGTTTCACAATTATGATTAAGACAAGTATCACCCTACACATGCAATTCTAGAGTATAAGCAGCGGAAAGTAAATTGCACATGTAGTAAAGAGAGGTGGAGAAGATCAAACGCAATTTGGAGACGCAAAGATTTTTCCCGTGGTTCCGATAGGTAGTGCTATCGTACATCCACGTTGATGGAGACTTCAACCCACGGAGGGTAACGGCTGCGCGAGTCCACGGAGGGCTCCACCCACGAAGGGTCCACGAAGAAGCAACCTTGTCTATTCCATCATGGCCTACGCCCACAGAGGGCTAGCCTTACTCGGGGTAGATCTTCACGAAGTAGGCGATCTCCTTGCCCTTACAAACTTCTTGGTTCAACTCCACATCTCAATGACGGAGGCTCCCAAGCGACACCTAACCAATCTAGGAGGCACCACCCTCCAAAAGGTAATAGATGTTGTAGATGATGATGAACTCCTTGCTCTTGTGCTTCAAATGATAATCTCCCCAACACTCAACTCTCCTCACTGATATGGCTGTGGTGGAAGAAAGGATTGAGTGGAAAGCAACTTGGGAAGGTTAGAAATCAAGTTTCATATGGTAGGAATGGAGCAACTTGATCTCAACACAAGGGTAGGTAGTTCTCTTCTCAGAAAGTGTAAGGTAGGAGTGGTAGTTCTTTCTGATGGCTCTCTCCACGAATGAAGAGGGGGTGGAGGGGTATATATAGCCTCCACACAAAATCCAACCGTTACACACATAATTGAGCAATCTCGGTGAGACCGAGGTGGAAACTCGGTCAGACCGAAAGTTCAAATATAGTGAACGTTGGGGTTTTCGGTGGGACCGAAAATACCATCTCGGTTTGTCCGATATGAGTCAAAGATAGGAACTTGCCAGTTTCGGTGGGACCGAAATCAACAACTCGGATATTCCGAAATGATGACAAACGGTTACAGAAGGTTGGCAGCCCGTGTTTCGGTGAGACCGATCTCAAACTCGGATTGACCGATTTTTCTAGGGTTTGGCTTATGGCTGAGGTGGTTCATCTCGGTGGGACTGAGTTGGAAGAATCGGTTTGTCCGAGATTACTTATGAGTGTGTATAGTAGTGAAAGTTGCTGATAGTTAAAGGAGATATATCACTAAGCACTTGAGCAACCAGATCATCAACACAACCTCATCCCCTTTTAATATTATTGGCTTTTCCTATGGACTCAATGTGATCTTTGATCACTAAACCAAAAATGGAGTCTTGAGCTTTTGCCAATGCTTGCCTTAGCATTTTGAGGGGTCCACTTCTTCAGTCATTTCCATACCCGTATCACTGAACTTCTCTGAAATGATTCTCAAGTAACTATTAGTTCAATGATATATATGTTGTTATTAATTACCAAAACCACCCGGGGATTAGTTGCACTTTCAAACTTCATCAACATGCCGCCGAAGAAGAAGGCTTCGGAGGCAGCTGCTCCGTCCGCGTCGATCCCACCACCGCCGGAGCCAACGGCTGGTGGGGTAGATGCCGGCAGAAGAACGGGCGCCGACGAGGGAACCCATGGTGCTGCCGGGTCCAAGGACAAGGGTGTGCTGCCCCACGGCGGCGCGGTCGATTCCTGCAACGACCGGGCGCACTCCAAGACCTCGGTGTCCGTGCATGCATCGCGCCGTTCTCAAGAGGCGCCGGACCGGCAGCGTCATGGTACTCACGGTACCATACGACTGCTGGGCCAAGGCCAAGCTGGTGGATCTCGGGATGCTCAAGACCAGCATGCACGCCAACATGCTGGCACAAGCAAAGCACGGTCGCCTGGACGGGAAGCTGCTCCTTCTAACGTAGTTAGAAGTTCGAGCATATCCCGCTCCTCGCGCCGTTCGCCACCGCTACCCGCCACTCCAGCAGAAGCTTTGGTGCGAGCTCAACTGCTCTTAGACTTCCCTCCAGCGGCAGACAAGGCCGACGACTGGAGTGCCACCATTCAGAGTCTCATCGCCATCGCCAACGGCGACACTCCGCGGCAGCTGAATACGTCGCAGCCGCGGCAAGCCAGCCAGGCGCGGGCCGATGGCGACAAGACTGTTGGGGGTGCAACCACCGTGCACTCCCCGCCCCGAAGGCCAAAGTCGCCGACTCGCCAGATCAACATCGACGACGACTCCACCGCGTCATCAGATCCGCGAGCTCGTCGCGACCAGCGACAAGTTCTCCACGAACGCCAACAGGAAGACGCTCGTACTCGCATCGAGCGCCGAAGAGAAGCGCGGCGTCAATCAGACCAGCGCGCTGGGCCCGCTGTCGACATGCATGCGCCAGGAGAACCAGGCGACTTGCCGTACGCGGTAGGTTGCCCTGCGTTTACCCGTGAGCTGCGGCAAGTCCAGTGGCCCAGTATGAAGAACTTCAAGCCAGATGTACCAGAGAAGTACGACGGCAAGACGCATCCGTCGGAGTTCCTCAGCATCTACACCATCGCGGTGCAAGCTGCTGGGGGGCGGGACGACAAGATCCTTGCCAACTACTTCCCTCTGGTACTCAAACCCAACATCAGGTCCTGGCTCATGCACTTGTCGGACAACTACATTTCTTCTTGGGCAGATCTCTGCCATCAGTTTGTCGGCGCCTTTACAGGTGGCCACAAACCTCATGGCCAGGAGAGTGACCTTCACCTACTCGCCCAGAAGGAAGGAGAGCCCCTGCACAAGTTTATCCAGAGATTCAGCCGTGTACAGCACAACATCCCAGACGTCCACCCTGCCGCGATCATCAGCGTGTTCCATCTGAACGTGCGTAACCGCAGGATGAGGGAGGAGATGGCGATGTGCAAGATCAAGGACGTCAGTGAGCTATATGCCCTCGCCGACAAGTGTGCACGTGCTGAGGAGGGGAGGAAACTCCCCGGAGAGGATACAGGAGCAGGAGGCTCTGACAGTGAAGATGCCGCCCCGACAAAGAAGAGCCGGCGGCTGAACAACAGGAAGAAGAAGAACAAGGATGTGCTAGTCGTTGAACAGTCCGGCAACGGAGGTGGCGCCAAGCAGGCCAAAGATGGTAGCTCCGGCAAGGATGTTGCCGCATGCACCAACTGCCGGGCTGTGGCGGCCGCCGACAAGCAGGACGACACCAACAAGCAGTACTGCAAGATCCACCGCACCAAGGGCCATGATCTTCAGAACTGCAAGAGGGTCGAGCAGCAGAAGGCTGAGTACGAGCGGCGCGACAAGGAGAAGGCCCAGGGAGGTGATGGAGGATCCGGCAAGAATCGGCCATTCAACGGCCGGGGAGGACGCTGTGGCAAGGCCAAGCAGCGGCAAGGAGACAGACCTCCCCGCGGCCGCGACAAGGATGAAGACGACGACGACGACGAAGACATGGACGACGTTGAGACCAGTGAGCAGGAGTTTCAGAAAGCTACAGAGGTTTTGTGCGTCGACGGCGGTGCTTCTCTGCATACTTCACACCGCCAACTCAAACAATGGGTGCGGGAAGTCAATGCGGCAGAACCACCTGTCGAATCGCGCAAACTTCGGAAATGGTCCATCACGCCTATCATCTTTGATATTGAGGACCACCCTGATCGCACAACTGCGGTCGGGTGCTTGCCGATGTTGGTTTCACCAACTATCCGCAACCTCAAGGTCACTAAGATGTTAGTTGACGGCGGGGCCGGCTTGAACCTGATCTCCTCCGCTGTACTCCAGAAGCTCCAGATCCCTGACAGCGAGCTCGAAGAGACCGGCACATTCCAAGGAATCAATCCGGGAAGGAGCAAGCCGAAGGGGAAGATCACACTGCCAGTGACATTTGGCGGCGAGCTAAACTTCAGGACTGAGAGGGTCACGTTTGACGTTGCCGATTTCCCATTGCCTTACAATGGGATACTTGCCGTCCAGCACTCGCCGAGTTCATGGCAGCCTCTCACTATGCTTACAACATGTTGAAGATACCAGGCCCGATGGGTGTCATCTCTGTCCCTGGCGACAAGAAGGATGCTCTCATCTGCGCCAACAAGATCTACCGAGAAGCAGCAGCCGCAACAGATAGCAAGTCACTTGCCACTGAAGCTCCCGGAGGGAAGAAGACCAAGTCCGGCAAGAGCTCTGATGCTCACTCCGGCGAACGCACCTCTTCGGAGTGCTGCGCTGCCGTCGAGGACGCACCATCGAGCTCCACCGGCAAGTGTAAGAAGATGATGACAGCTCCGCCAGAAACCAAGAAGGTGTCCGCCAAGGAGGACGGCCCTGGTGGTACTTTGACCATCAGTGCCGCGCTTGACCCTTGTAGGATCGAAAGTAGGTCTAGAGGGGGGGTGATTAGACTACTTGACAATATAAAAAATCTGCCTTTAGATCATGCAAAGTTTTTGGCAGTTTCACAATTAAGATCAATTCAAGTATCACCCTACACATGCAATTCTAGAGTATAAGCAGCGGAAAGTAAATTGCACATGTAAAAGAGAGGTGGAGAAGATCAAACGCAGTTTGGTGACACGAAGATTTTTGTCGTGGTTCCGATAGGTGGTGCTATCGTACATCCACGTTGATGGAGACTTCAACCCACGGAGGGTAACGGCTGCGCGAGTCCACGGAGGGCTCCACCCACGAAGGGTCCATGAAGAAGCAACCTTGTCTATTCCATCATGGCCTACGCCCACGGAGGACTAGCCTTACTCGGGGTAGATCTTCACGAAGTAGGCGATCTCCTTGCCCTTACAAACTTCTTGGTTCAACTCCACATCTCAAAGACGGAGGCTCCCAAGCGACACCTAACCAATCTAGGAGGCACCACCCCCCAAAAGGTAATAGACGGTGTTGATGGTGATGAACTCCTTGCTCTTGTGCTTCAGATGATAATCTCCCCAACACTCAACTCTCCTCACTGATATGGCTGTGGTGGAAGAAAGATTTGAGTGGAAAGCAACTTGGGAAGGCTAGAAATCAAGTTTCATATGGTAGGAATGGAATGGCTTGATTTCAACACAAGGGTAGGTGGTTCACTTCTCAGAAAGTGTATGGTAGGAGTGGTAGACTTTCTGATGGCTCTCCTCACGAATGAAGAGGGGGTAGAGGGGTATATATAGCCTCCACACAAAATCCAACCGTTACACACACATTTGACCAATCTCGGTGAGACCGAAGTTAAAACTCGGTCAGACCGAAAGTTCAAATATAGTGAACGTTGGGATTTTCGGTGGGACCGAAAATACCATCTCGGTGTGTCCGAAGTGAGTCAAAGGTTGGAGCTTGCCATCTCGGTGAGACCGAAAGTAACAACTCGGATATTCCGAAGTGATGTCAATTGGTTACCGAAGGTTGGCAGTCCATTTTTGGTGAGACCGAAACTCAGAATCGGATGGACCGAGAAATTAGGGTTTGGAAGAATAACTGAGGTGGTTCATCTCGGTGGGACTGAGTTTGCAGAATCGGTTTGTCCGAGATTACTTATGAGTGTGTTAAGTAGTGAAGAGTGCTGATAGTTGAGGGAGCTAGATCACCAAGCACTTGAGCAACTAGATCATTAACACAACCTCATCCCCTTTTAATAGTATTGGCTTTTCCTATGGACTCAATGTGATCTTTGATCACTAAACCAAAAATAGAGTCTTGAGCTTTTGCCAATGCTTGTCTTAGCATTTTGAGGGGTCCACTTCTTCAGACATTTCCATACCCATATCATCGAACTTTTCTGAAATGATTCTCAAGTAAATATTAGTTCAATGATATATATGTTGTTATTAATTACCAAAACCACCCGGGGATTAGTTGCACTTTCAATCTCCCCCTTTTTGGTAATTGATGACAACATATAGATCAAAGCTTCGACAAAGTATATAATCAAAGAATGATAGCGTCGCTTTGAGAAGTATGTGATAAACAAGAGCTCCCCCTAAATTTGTGCATTATTTAAAATTTGCGTTTGAATGCAAATGCACAATCGATTAGGATTATGGGTCACTCTTCCATGTCACATACATCTTGGTGGAGCGCACAAAATGATAAGAATGAATAACATGCACTCAATCACCAAGACAAGAGTAAATAGCCATACAATAAGGAATAGCATATGATAAGCAATAAGCACACATTAAAGCATAGTATGACTAAGCACTCATTAAGATAGCATCAAACGTAGTAGCAAGCACACTTAAAGTTTCAGGAACCAAAAGAAACCAATCTATCTCAAAGAAAACCGGCAAAAGAACGAAAGACGAAAGAGCACTCTCTCTCTCGAAGCCCTATGATCTATAACAATTTCTCCCCCTTTGGCAACAAGTTACCAAAAAGTTCGAAAAGGTATAGAGCTAAACGTCACTGCGGGCTCTGCTGGCGGCTCCCGTCTGGGTAGATGTCGGTGTAGAGATAGCTGCATCGGCGAAGACTTCTGCTGATGTCTGTGGTGGAGGAGTGGATGCTGGAGCTGGAGGAACTGCTGGAGCTGTAGCTGGTGCTGAAGTGGTAGCCCTAGAGTATGTCACTGGGATAGCTGTAGATCTGGATCCTCTGGGAACCTGAGCAGTCTGGCGATGAGAGTCCTGGACTAGATCATCCTGCATAAGCTCTGCTCTCTCCTGCCTTGTCTCCTCCATGTCTGCCTCAAGCTTGTTGACAGACACCTGAATCTCAGTCAGCTTCACGTCCAGAGCGTGGATCTTGTCCTCAACAATCCTCTCTAGGCTCTCCTGAGATTGCTCAATGCTGGCCAGGCGTTGTTCAATCCTCTGGGTAGCTTCAAGAATTTGTTCTCCAAAGCTCTTTGGCTTAGCTGCTGCTGCTGCTGCCTCTTTGTCAGCTTTAGCCTTCTTCGCAGCTTCGATTTTGGCTTGTCCTTCAACTGAGGTAGGATCCTCTTCATCCATCACAACTACGTTGTCCTCATGCTCTGGCTGCAGTGGCAAGTGCTTCCTATCCAACATGAATTTGCCCGTGCCAAACTTGGCGTTGATGAGCATCTGAATCTGCGGAGCAAATCCACACGACCTCTTCTGGTCAGCTGCAGTCCTCTTAATGGTCTCTACCATCAAGTCGATCACCTTGAAAGGTGCCTTCTCATCGAGAATGTGCAGCATGTTGATAGAATAGCCTCGAATCATGCGGTGGTCTCCAGACTTAGGCATCAATGTATGCCTCAGAATAGTGTTAGTAGTGGTCAGACCTGCCTGGAGATAGTACACTGAGCCAAGTTTCCATCCTTCCAAATCAGCAGCCGGGATCTCCTTGTACATGTTCTTCATGGAATCATGACTCTTCTTAGGAATCCCATAGACATCAATGTCGTCCTCTCTCTGCACTGGAGCGTTCAGAAGTTCTGCCCATTCTTCAACAGTCGAAGAAAACCTTTGACCTTCAGTCATCCAGGTGATCTTGCCATCAGGATAGAAGTGGGCTGTGGCATAGAACTGCATGATCATCTCGTCATTCCAGGCTGTCAGCTCTTGACCCACAAAATCAGCAACTCCACATGCAGTAAAGCTCTCATGCACATGGGGAAAGAAGTCCCGGTGCTCTTCACTGTCAATATACTTCCAGTCAACATACCTGGTGTCAGCAACAATGGGCTTCTTATCCATCAGCACGGTCTCATAGAAATCCTGCTGCTCTCTGGTGTGGAATCTGGGGTCCACAGCAGTCCTTCTCCTTACAGCATATGGATCAGACTGTCTCCATAGCCTAAGACCTTTGTCCTTCCTTGCCTTCATGTCCTCAGCTTGAGGATGAGCATCATTGTGGAGTGGCAACTTGGGACGGAGCTTAAGCAACACATGCTCTTCATCTGATTCAGACGGTGGCATCTCACCTTTGTTCTTCTCAGAAGCTGGAATGCTTCTGGTTGTTCTCTTGGGCTTGGCTGGAGCTGCCTTGGCTTGAGCAGGCTTCTTGGGTTTAGAGGAGGCTTGAGCCCGAATAGCATCACCCATGAACTTAGCTTTCTGAGGAGGAGGCTGGGGTGCTTCTTGTTCTTCTTCTTCTGCAGCATCAACTTGAGGTTCAGCATATACTACCCTATTCCTTTTGGAAGTCTTCTTTACCTTGCTTGGAGCAGGCTCTTCCAAGTTGAGCTTCTTTGCAACTGCTGACTGCTTTACTTTGCTTGTGCCTTTCCTTGACTGCTGCCCTTGGTGCTCTTTGGCAACCACATTCCTCTTTGGCTTGGAGGTAACTTCCTCAGCAACAAAGTCAGAGTCCTCATCATCAGAAGTTCTCTTCTTCCTGGTTCTGGTGGCTGCAGGAGGCAAACCACTAGGGGTGCTCCTCTCACCATCATCACTGGAGCTGCTAGCAGGACTTGTATCTGCCTCTGGAATTTCAGCAAACGGGGATTCAGACTTGTTCTGGCTGTCACTGACATCTGACATGGCTGAAAAACCTGTGAAAAGATAAGGTATAGGCAGAGTAGAAGAGTTATCACAACTGCAGAGGTTTTTGCAAAAAAAAAATGAGTTCAAAACTTAGTTTTGAGTTTTCACAGAATGTATTTCGGTCAAACCAATTTCAAGTTTCGGTGCAACCGAAGTGTTCAACAGAAACCTACACACCACTTTCGGTCAGACCGAAATGGGTTTCGGTCCTACCGATAACTTAGGGTTTCACTGAAACTATGTTTCGGTCATTCCGATTGGCACAACTCGGTTAAACCGAATGATGCAGTGCAATGGCCAGAGGCCAAATCGGTCATTCCGAGTTTCAAAATCGGCTTCACCGAGATGCATTCCGTGGAAACCTAAACCTAAGAATTTTGCTCGAAACTAGAAGATCTGAACTAATGTATAGGGAATATCTCAAACGTGGATTGAATCATGGCAAGCCTATCGTGCAAGAATCGGAAGGGGAGCACGAAAAGGGATCGGGACACACCCTAACTTGGTGGTGTCCCTCTACGGCGGCAACGGTGGAGATGATTACCATTGACGGCGGCGGAGACCTGCGGCGAGGGCGCACAGGCGACGACGGCGACGATCCGTAGACCAGGGCGACGGCAGCAGGGGTCTTGGGGGCGAACGGTTTGAAGAATTAAATCGCGCGCAACCCTCAGGTATATATAACCCCATGCTGTCGGTGGGACCGAGTTGAAAAACTCGGTGTCACCGAGATGTATAACTGCTGTGCAGTTACGCATATCGGTCAGACCGAGAGTTTGAACTCGGTTTCACGGAGATGAAACCTAGATCAGTCTAAGCGTTTCGGTTGGACCGAGATTGAGAAGCCGGTCAGACCGAAATGGACTTAGAAGGTTTTGGAAGTCAGCCTTAGACGAATCGGTGGTTCCGAGTGCTCCTCACTCGGACTGTCCGAAAAAGACTTGTTCAAAGTTGTGATATGAGCATGAATAGAATTTGAGACAAGAAAGCATAGATAGCTAGGGAAAGGTGCTTAGGCATTCTTGTCCATCCATTTGGCCAGAAAAAGAGAACAAAACAATCAAAACAACAAATGGATGTCCTTGAATGGATAAAATCATGCATTCAACATGCTCACACAATAAGATAGCAACTGAAATATGTGTCAAACATACACAACCAACACTCTAGCTACTAGCACACAATTTGTCGATGACTAGGTCATCTATATATGAGTATTTTGACTTAGGAGCCAAATGAGAACATTTGATCATAGGTCATACTCATCGTTTAAGCACAAGTGGGGTTACCACTTTTACATAAAGCATTTATGTGTTCACATCATTTGGAGATGCTTTAGCTCATTTTTAGAGCAAAGCTCCCCCTAGATGTGAGAACCCCTTTCAAAGGGTCAAACTAACCTTGGGTTGTCGTAGAAGACTTCATGTAGATGTTGAAGATGTGGATGCTCAATGTTGATGTAGATCATCAAGAGTTGGGAGCTATCCTTTGGATTAGGGCACTTTCAATACCTACATGGGTTAGTCCCACAAGGAACAAACAAGAATATCCATAGACATAGAGTGAAGTACACAAAAGATGATGTCCATGAAAGCAATGATTACCTTGTCCCTTGACTTACCAACAAGAGGGTTTGTGACTCCATGAACAAGTGCATGATGTGGAAGTTGATTGCACAAGTTCTTGCCAAAATGAATATGAGTGAAGTTTGTTGGCGGAGTCACCCTCAAGAACCTACTAGTTCTTCTCCTTTGGGATCCACATCATCTTGATGGGAATCCTTGGTGTTGTAGTTGAGCTTGATGAAGTAGAACTTGATGTGTCCTTGGGAACCCACTTGACCATGGCTTGAGGTGCTTCAATGAATGCATCAATCTCCTCTTGAAGCTTGTCCTTGGCCTTTAGCTTGTGGTCTTGTGGTGGAAGGTCATCTTGAGCTTGTTCCACATTGGAAGAAGTAGGATCATACTTCTCCTTTTGTGAAACAAACTGTGGAGTAGGGTATTGACCTTCTTCCCACTCAACACCTTCGGCGTTGAACTTTCGCTCAAAACCAATCCCTTGATTCTTCCGGTGTCTTCCTTGTTTGCGAACAATCTCCTCAAAGTTCTTGCTTCCGACAAGACTCTTGTAGACACCTTTCTCTATGATTTCCTTCAATAAGCTATTTTCTTGCTCAAGTGTAACTTGGCTTGAAACATTGTTAGTGGAATCAAGAGAACTACTAGAAGTAACAACATTTGATTTAACATTGTCATTGTTACTACTAGAGGAAGAATTTTTCTTATGTTTGTCATGCTTAGTCTTAATAGGTGGCAAGAAATTAGACAAGAGAAGTCGTTTGGCAAGATATGAAGAACTCTTCTTTCGAAGATCGTCATTGATCGCTTTTAGAAACTCATGTTCTTGCTCTAGAGTGAGCTTCTCGAAGCGTAGCTTCTCATGAGATCTTAGGAGCTCTCTATGATCTTCTTGAGTTGTTTCATGAGCTAACTTAAGAGTATTTAGTTCTTTAGTTAGACGCTCAATCTCCTTCATAGCATTGTCATTCGACTCTTCTCGACTATAAAGACTACTAGCATTTTCATCATTACTAAGCTCACTAGATTTATCATGCAAGAGCTCATCTTCACCAAGCAAGTCATCCTCATCACTATCAAAGTCCATGAATTCAGGGTGTGTTACCTTGGGGTCTTTAGCCATGAAGCATCTTCCAATTCCCTCATTTGGTGAATCAAATAAGTCGTAGGAGTTGGAGTTGGAGGATACGAGTGCAAGTCCGGCAACACCTTCATCTTGACTATAGTCGGAGTCGGAGTGATAGCTTCCATCGGATTGATTGTCAGAGTCGGAGCCGGAGACCCATTCACCAACATGAGCTTGATGTCTTCTTCTTGTGTAGCTCCTTGATGACTTGTCTTTCCTCTCCGAATCCTTGCTTCTCCGAGAGGGTCTTCGTTCATAACGATCATCTCTGCTCCTTCTCTCTCTCCGAGGTGACTCATCTCTTGCTCTTCTTCTTGGAGATTCTTCTCTTCTCTTGTGGGGAGCCGTACACTCATTTGAGAAGTGTCCGGGTCTTCCACAATTGTAGCAGTTTCGATCACGACTAGAAGATCTCTTTTCATCATATGATCTAGATTTTGAGCTTCTTTCTTTGCCCCTATTCTTGTAGAACTTGTTGAAGTTCCTGACCATTAGGCTTATCTCTTCATTGGAAATTAGCTTGTCACTTGAGGTAGTAGGAGCATCACTTGTAGCTTTGTAAGCACCACTTGACTTGTTGTGAAGCTCTTCCTTATCCTTAAGTGTCATCTCATGAGCAACAATTCTTCCAATGACTTCAGTTGGCTTGAGAGTCTTGTAGTTTGGCATCATTTGGATCAAAGTGCACACGGTGTCATACTTTCCATCCAAAGCTCTGAGAATCTTCTTAATGATGAATCGGTCGGTCATTTCTTTGCTTCCTAAGCCGGCAATCTCATTTGTGATGAGAGCAAGCCTAGAGTACATTTCAGCGACTCCTTCACCATCCTTCATCTTGAACTTGTCGAGTTGACCTTGAAGAATATCTAGCTTTGATTCCTTCACAGATTCAGTACCTTCGTGCATTTCAACCAAAGTATCCCAAATCTCTTTAGCATTCTCAAGACGGCTGATTTTGTTGAACTCTTCGGGACACAAAGCATTGAAGAGAATGTCACAAGCTTGAGCATTGTTTTGCAACATCCGCAACTCTTCCGGTGTAGCTTCGCGATCCGGAACTTTTCCTTCCTCGAAGAATTCACCTTGCATACCAACACAAATAATGCCCCATGCGGCTGGGTTATGACCAAGAATATGCATTTTCATTTTATGCTTCCAACTAGCAAAATTTGTACCATCAAAGTAAGGACCTCTACGATAATTACCCTCACTAGACGCCATACTCTCCTAGGTTGTGAAACCAAGCTTATGGAGTCCAATGCAATGGAAACCAAAACAATGGAGACCAAAGCTCTGATACCACTTGTAGGATCGAAAGTAGGTCTAGAGGGGGGGGGATTAGACTACTTGACAATATAAAAAATCTGCCTTTAGATCATGCAAAGTTTTTGGCAGTTTCACAATTAAGATCAATTCAAGTATCACCCTACACATGCAATTCTAGAGTATAAGCAGCGGAAAGTAAATTGCACATGTAAAAGAGAGGTGGAGAAGATCAAACGCAGTTTGGTGACACGAAGATTTTTGTCGTGGTTCCGATAGGTGGTGCTATCGTACATCCACGTTGATGGAGACTTCAACCCACGGAGGGTAACGGCTGCGCGAGTCCACGGAGGGCTCCACCCACGAAGGGTCCACGAAGAAGCAACCTTGTCTATTCCATCATGGCCTACGCCCACGGAGGACTAGCCTTACTCGGGGTAGATCTTCACGAAGTAGGCGATCTCCTTGCCCTTACAAACTTCTTGGTTCAACTCCACATCTCAAAGACGGAGGCTCCCAAGCGACACCTAACCAATCTAGGAGGCACCACCCCCCCAAAAGGTAATAGACGGTGTTGATGGTGATGAACTCCTTGCTCTTGTGCTTCAGATGATAATCTCCCCAACACTCAACTCTCCTCACTGATATGGCTGTGGTGGAAGAAAGATTTGAGTGGAAAGCAACTTGGGAAGGCTGGAAATCAAGTTTCATATGGTAGGAATGGAATGGCTTGATTTCAACACAAGGGTAGGTGGTTCACTTCTCAGAAAGTGTATGGTAGGAGTGGTAGACTTTCTGATGGCTCTCCTCACGAATGAAGAGGGGGTGGAGGGGTATATATAGCCTCCACACAAAATCCAACCGTTACACACACATTTGACCAATCTCGGTGAGACCGAAGTTAAAACTCGGTCAGACCGAAAGTTCAAATATAGTGAACGTTGGGATTTTCGGTGGGACCGAAAATACCATCTCGGTGTGTCCGAAGTGAGTCAAAGGTTGGAGCTTGCCATCTCGGTGAGACCGAAAGTAACAACTCGGATATTCCGAAGTGATGTCAATTGGTTACCGAAGGTTGGCAGTCCATTTTCGGTGAGACCGAAACTCAGAATCGGATGGACCGAGAAATTAGGGTTTGGAAGAATAACTGAGGTGGTTCATCTCGGTGGGACTGAGTTTGCAGAATCGGTTTGTCCGAGATTACTTATGAGTGTGTTAAGTAGTGAAGAGTGCTGATAGTTGAGGGAGCTAGATCACCAAGCACTTGAGCAACTAGATCATTAACACAACCTCATCCCCTTTTAATAGTATTGGCTTTTCCTATGGACTCAATGTGATCTTTGATCACTAAACCAAAAATAGAGTCTTGAGCTTTTGCCAATGCTTGTCTTAGCATTTTGAGGGGTCCACTTCTTCAGACATTTCCATACCCATATCTGTTGGAATTTTTGCTAGTAGGCCTTTGGCCCAAAGCCCAACTAAAATTCTGAAATTCTCTTGGCCCATTCATGCACACATGTGAGTGGAGTGAGTGAGGCTAAAGTTTAGTCCCACCTCATAAGTTGAGGGAGAGTTGCACCTCTCTTTAAGGTGAGCTCTTCTACCACTTGTATGAGCATGAGAAGAGGAGACCTACACGCGCGCTCCTCCTCCTCGCTCGCCTCGCCACACCACGCCTCGTCACGACGCGCCGCGGGTTGCGGGATTGAGCCGAGCCGAGGACAGAGCTATGCACGTTGTCTATATTTTTGCTGCTCGGGAAAATTAATGAGTCATTAATTAATAATTAACGGACGCGTTAATTACTGAACCGTTTCCGATTCTTTTGGATCGTGACGACTCGGACGTGGGGTTTATTCCCACGACCTACCCGGCCCGGCCCGCACTATATAGTTCGGCAGACGTCTACCCTAGCCGCCGCCGCTTCGTATGGTTTCTCACCACCGTTCCAGATCATTGCGCCGCCAAGCAAGTCTTCTCCATCCCTCCTTTCGGCGTGCACCGCGAGAAGGGACAGCAGGCCTCCGGAACCCCGCCTCTCGTGATCCTGTACGGGAGAGGGGCGATCAGGTTTTTGGGGAGCGCACTCGCGCGACTGCTGGCAGCGACGACTTCGCGAACGACGACTTCTTCCCCGACCTCAGCAACCTCATCCTCGACGACATGGGCGACAACGTCAACGCCGGCGGTGCTGCTCCCGCTGCACCGTATGTAATTATATCCCTCCTGTTCGAGATCGTGGTAGAATTCATGTTTCTAGTATGCGCCCTAGATGTGATCTGGTCATCTGCTATGCTAGTTCACATGATTAGTTTAATCTCTGTTGCTGCCGTCATGACTTATATTCTGTTTATTCGGATTAAATCTCGTAGTAATTTGCTCATGTTTCCAACAATCCAAAAACCTGATTATAGGCAATTTACTCCGAGTGGTTTTGCTGCGCATCTGAAGCCGCCTGCCTTTAAGGGGGCGCAATATAAGAGGTGGCGCACGAGAGCAGTCTACTGGTTTCAGACCATGGGCTGCTATGACGCCACCAAGGGCAAGCCTGAGGGCGATCTTAATCCGGCACAGCTGGAAGCTTTTGAGAAGATCGATACCCTCTTTAAAGGTGCTCTTCTGAGTGTTCTTGATGACTCAATTGTGGATTCGTACATGTCGTTTGACAACGGCAAGGACATGTGGGCTGCGCTCGAGGGCAAGTTTGGTGCCTCGGACGCCGGCAGCGAGTTGTACGTCATGGAGCAATTCTATGACTACAAGATGACTGATGAGCGCGCTATTGTACAGCAGGCTCATGAGATACAGTCGCTCGCAAAAGAACTTGAGTACTTCAAGTGTGTGTTGCCGGACAAATTTGTTGCCGGGGGCATCATTGCCAAGCTTCCACCTTCGTGGAACAATTTTGCTACTTCCCTGAAACACAAGAGACAGGAGTTTTCCGTTGCGGATCTCATTGGTACTCTTGATGTTGAAGAGAAGGCGAGAGCAAAGGACACACGTGCTCGAGTTGCTGAGGGATGTTCTAGTGCCCACATGGTACAGAAGAAGAACTTTCAGCCCAACAAGTTCAAAAACAACAAGAACAAAACTCAGGGCAAAGGCAAGTTTGATACAAAGAACAAGCCATCACATTCTACCAACTTCAAGAAGAATTCTCATAAGAAGGGGAAGGGACTTTGCCATGTCTGCGGTGATCCTAATCACTGGGCTCCGAAGTGTCCTAACCGCTTTGAGGAGCGTGAACATGAGAAGAGCGGCAAGTCCGCTAATGTTGTCATCGGTGATACTGATATGAAGGAATCAGGGTATGGTATTTTTCCTACCATCCTTTCAGTATTTCAATCCCCTGATTGGTTAATTGACACCGGTGCCAATGTACATGTTTGTGCTGACGCCTCCATGTTTTCTTCTTACCAGGTCACTGGGACTTCTCCCGTGCTGATGGGGAACGGGTCACATGCCATCGTTCGAGGTGTAGGTACGGTCGATCTGAAGTTTACTTCGGGGAAGACCGTGCGTCTGAAGAACGTTCATCATGTGCCGTCCATCAATAAAAATCTCGTTAGCGGTTCCTGTTTATGTCGAGATGGTTTTAAGTTGGTTTTTGAATCCAATAAAGTTGTAATTTCTAAGTGTGGACAATTTGTTGGAAAAGGCTATGAGTGCGGAGGCTTGTTCCGCCTATCTTTGTCAGATATTTACACTAAAGTTATTAATAATGTTTGCCACAATAATGAGTCTGATATTTGGCATTCACGACTTTGTCATATTAACTTTGGATGCATGACGCGGCTAGCCAATATGAATTTAATTCCGAAAATCTCTACTGTCAAGGGCTCTAAGTGCCAAGTATGTGTGCAAGCTAAGCAACCTCGCAAGTCCCATAAGACTGCAGAGGCAAGAGACTTGGCGCCACTAGAGCTTATACATTCTGATCTTTGTGAGATGAATGGCGTTTTGACAAAAGGTGGAAAGAGATACTTCATGACGTTAATTGATGACTCCACTAGATATTGTTATGTGTATCTTCTGAAATCAAAAGATGAGGCTTTGACTTTCTTCAAAAACTATAAAGCTGAGGCAGAGAACCAACTTGATCGAAAAATTAAACGGCTTAGGTCCGATCGTGGTGGAGAGTATTTTTCCAATGAATTTGATCTGTTTTGTGCGGAACATGGTATAATCCATGAGAGGACGCCTCCCTACTCACCCCAGTCAAATGGGGTAGCCGAAAGAAAGAACCGAACTCTAACTGATATGGTTAACACCATGTTAGACACTTCGGGTCTATCCAAGGAATGGTGGGGGGAGGCACTAATGACTGCGTGTCATGTCCTAAACCGGGTTCCCACAAAGCATCAGACCATGACTCCATTTGAGGAATGGGAAAGGAAAAGGTTGAAACTCTCTTACCTACGTACTTGGGGTTGTTTGGTGAAAGTCAATATACCAATTCCCAAGAAGCGCAAGCTTGGACCAAAAACCGTGGATTGTGTTCTTCTGGGCTATGCTTTTCATAGCATCGGCTATAGATTTTTGATAATAAAATCTGAGGTGTCCGACATGCATGTTGGTACGATTATGGAGTCAAATGATGCAACTTTCTTTGAGGACATATTTCCTATGAAGGATATGTTGAGTTCATCAAATCTGGAGATACCTACTCCATCTAGTGAGGAATTCACTGTAATTCCTGAACCCACCATCGCGATGGAACACGTTGAGAATCCTGTTGAGGGTGACAATGGAACTCCTGTGAGGAGTAAGAGACAGAGGACTGCAAAGTCCTTTGGTGATGATTTCATTGTGTACCTAGTGGATGACACACCCAGGACTATTTCAGAAGCCTATGCATCTCCTGATGCTGACTACTGGAAGGAAGCTGTACGTAGCGAGATGGATTCCATCTTAGCTAATGGTACCTGGGAGATCACTGACCGTCCTTATGGGTGCAAACCTGTAGGATGTAAGTGGGTGTTCAAGAAGAAGCTTAGACCTGATGGTACGATTGAAAAGTACAAGGCACGGCTTGTGGCCAAGGGTTATACCCAGAAAGAAGGTGAAGACTTTTTTGATACTTACTCACCCGTGGCTAGACTGACCACAATACGGGTGCTACTATCACTGGCTGCCTCACATGGTCTTCTCGTTCATCAAATGGACGTTAAGACAGCTTTCCTCAATGGAGAGTTGAAGGAGGAAATTTACATGGATCAGCCAGATGGTTTTGTAGTATCTGGTTAGGAAGGAAAGGTGTGCAAGTTATTAAAGTCTTTATATGGCCTTAAACAAGCTCCTAAGGAGTGGCATGAGAAATTCGAAAGAACATTAACTGATGCCGGCTTTGTAGTAAACGATGGTGACAAGTGCGTGTACTATCGCTATGGTGGGGGCGAAGGAGTTATTCTTTGTCTGTATGTCGACGACATATTGATCTTTGGAACCAAACTTGATTTAATCAAGGAGGTTAAGGATTTCTTATCTCGCTGTTTTGAGATGAAGGATCTAGGAGTAGCTGATGTTATCTTAAACATCAAGCTGTTGAGAGATGAGAATGGTGGGATCACACTGCTTCAGTCTCACTATGTGGAAAAGGTCTTGAGTCGTTTTGGGTATAGCGACTGCACACCTTCTCCAACTCCATATGATGCTAGTGTGTTGCTTCGAAAGAATCGACGGATTGCTACAGATCAACTGAGGTATTCTCAGATAATTGGTTCGCTTATGTATTTGGCCAGTGCCACGAGGCCTGACATCTCTTTTGCTGTGAGCAAGCTGAGTCGGTTTGTGTCAAAACCGGGAGATGATCATTGGCATGCGCTTGAGAGAGTTATGCGCTATTTGAAAGGCACCGCGAGCTATGGAATTCACTACACCGGGTATCCAAGGGTACTGGAGGGTTATAGTGACTCAAACTGGATTTCTGATGCTGATGAGATAAAGGCCACAAGTGGTTATATTTTTACACTTGGTGGTGGAGCTGTTTCCTGGAAGTCTTGCAAGCAGACCATCTTAACGAGGTCAACTATGGAAGCAGAACTCACAGCATTGGACACTGCCACTGTTGAAGCAGAGTGGCTTCGTGAACTCTTGATGGACTTACCTATGGTTGAAAAACCAATACCCCCTATCCTGATGAACTGTGATAATCAAACTGTGATCGTCAAGATAAACAGTTCAAAGGACAATATGAAGTCCTCAAGACATGTGAAGAGGAGACTAAAATCTGTCAGAAAATTGAGGAACTCCGGAGTTATTACGTTGGATTATATCCAAACGTCGAAAAACTTGGCAGACCCCTTCACAAAGGGTCTATCACGTAATGTGATAGACAATGCATCGATGGAGATGGGTTTGAGACCCACCGCATGAGTTGTCCATAGTGGTAACCCACTCTATGTGATCGGAGATCCCGTGAAGTAGAAGTGGGAGACAAGCTGTTGGTCAGCTGGGAGGAGAGTATCCCTATATTAACTATCCCACTCCGTGATGATGCAATACTCTTCTGATCTGCATGGCAGGTTGATACTTATCTTAATGTGTTCCAAGTGGCTTATTCGGGTAAGCAGAGATGTTGTCCTGCAGAACATCTTCTGAGGAACACACCTATATGAATTTGACTGTTAACGTCGCAGTCTGTGAGAATTGGGTGTTCTCTAATAAATTCATGAAAAGGCCCTGGAGTATGACGTATACGCTCCACCCGCGGGGAAGCCTTGCGGCAGCCAAGTATCGGTCAAGAACTTGTGTGAAACTAGTCTCGCAGAAAACTTGTAGTTCAAGGCATAGTCCACTATTCAAGTTGTGATCTAGTGTAGCATAAATCTCTAAGTGGAAGTTCAACTTCACAGTCTCCACTAAGCACCGATATATAAACAATGTTTTGGAACTAAATGATGAGATGTGCCAATGAGACTTTGTGGGGGATTGTTGGAATTTTTGCTAGTAGGCCTTTGGCCCAAAGCCCAACTAAAATTCTGAAATTCTCTTGGCCCATTCATGCACACATGTGAGTGGAGTGAGTGAGGCTAAAGTTTAGTCCCACCTCATAAGTTGAGGGAGAGTTGCACCTCTTTATAAGGTGAGCTCTTCTACCACTTGTATGAGCATGAGAAGAGGAGACCTACACGCGCGCTCCTCCTCCTCGCTCGCCTCGCCACGCCACGCCTCGTCACGACGCGCCGCGGGTTGCGGGATTGAGCCGAGCCGAGGACAGAGCTATGCACGTTGTCTATATTTTTGCTGC
This sequence comes from Secale cereale, assembly GCA_902687465.1. Taxonomy (NCBI): domain Eukaryota; kingdom Viridiplantae; phylum Streptophyta; class Magnoliopsida; order Poales; family Poaceae; genus Secale; species Secale cereale. Next base: position 701,484,865 of record LR738713.1, read on the forward strand.
TCGGGAAAATTAATGAGTCATTAATTAATAATTAACGGACGCGTTAATTACTGAACCGTTTCCGATTCTTTTGGATCGTGACGACTCGGACGTGGGGTTTATTCCCACGACCTACCCGGCCCGGCCCGCACTATATAGTTCGGCAGACGTCTACCCAAGCCGCCGCCGCTTCGTATGGTTTCTCACCACCGTTCCAGATCATTGCGTCGCCAAGCAAGTCTTCTCCATCCCTCCTTTCGGCGTGCACCGCGAGAAGGGACAGCAGGCCTCCGGAACCCCGCCTCTCGTGATCCTGTACGGGAGAGGGGCGATCAGGTTTTTGGGGAGCGCACTCGCGCGACTGCTGGCAGCGACGACTTCGCGAACGACGACTTCTTCCCCGACCTCAGCAACCTCATCCTCGACGACATGGGCGACAACGTCAACGCCGGCGGTGCTGCTCCCGCTGCACCGTATGTGATTCTATCCCTCCTGTTCGAGATCGTGGTAGAATTCATGTTTCTAGTATGCGCCCTAGATGTGATCTGTTCATCTGCTATGCTAGTTCACATGATTAGTTTAATCTCTGTTGCTGCCGTCATGACTTATATTCTGTTTATTCGGATTAAATCTCGTAGTAATTTGCTCATGTTTCCAACAATATCATCGAACTTTTCTGAAATGATTCTCAAGTAAATATTAGTTCAATGATATATATGTTGTTATTAATTACCAAAACCACCCGGGGATTAGTTGCACTTTCAACCCTAAATAGGAAAGCGCGCTCATTGCTTTCCTGCGGGCGAACGTCGACGTGTTTGCATGGCAACCGTCTGACATCCCCGGTGTTCCCAGGAAAGTAATTGAGCACAAGCTTGCCGTCTGTCCTCACGCGCGTCCCGTCAAGCAGAAGGTCAGAAAACAAGCAGTGGAGCGCCAAGAATTCATAGCAGAAGAAATCAAGAAGTTGGAAGCAGCAGGCCTTGTCAGAGGAGTGCTCCATCCTACGTGGTTGGCCAATCATGTAGTCGTGCGTAAGGCAAACGGGAAATGGAGGCTTTGTATCAACTTTACCGATGTCAATAAAGCTTGTCCCAAAGACCCATTTCCCTTGCCACGCATTGACCAGATTGTTGACTCCACGGCCGGATGTGAACTGCTTTCATTTCTTGACGCATACTCAGAATACCATCAGATCTTCATGGCAGAAGAGGATGAGGAGAAGACTGCATTCATCACTCCATGCGGCACATACTGTTTCATACGGATGCCTTTCGGTTTGAAGAATGCTGGTTCAACATTTGCGAGGGTGGTCCATACCGCTTTTGAGCCACAAATTCACAGAAATGTAGAAGTATACATGGATGACATAGTGGTCAAGAGCAAGGACAGGGCAACCCTGATTCAAGATTTAGAAGAGACCCTTGCAAATCTGCGCAAGATCAGCCTCAAGCTCAACCTCGAGCTTGCGTTGTATTGCCTCGAAGAGGAAAGGGAGATGCAGCACAGTAGCGTAAGTATTTCCCTCGGTTTTTGAGAACCAATGTATCAATCCAGTAGGAGACCACGCGTGAGTCCCTCGCACCTGCACAAACAAATAAGAACTTCGCAGCCAACTTGATAAGGGGTTGTCAATCCCTTTACGGTCACTTAGAAAGTGAGATCTGATAGAGATGATAATTTATATTTTTGGTATTTTTGTTTTTTAAGAACAGAAAGTGAAAGCGGTAAAAAGAAAGTAGATGTAGATTGATATGTTGAGAATAGACCCGGGGGCCATAGTGTTCTCTAGTGGCTTCTCTCATGATAGCGATATTCTACGGTGGGTAAACAAATTACTATCGAGCAATTGATAGAAAAGCGAATAATTATGAGACTATCTAGGCATGATCATTGTATATAGGCATCACGTCCGAGACAAGTAGACCGAAACGATTCTGCATCTACTACTATTACTCCACACATCGACCGCTATCCAGCATGCATCCAATGTATTGAGTTCATAAGAACAGAGTTATGCCTTAAGCAAGATGACATCATGTAGAGGGATAAACTCAAGAAATATGATATAAGCCCCATCTTTCTATCCTCGATGGCAACAATACAATACGTGCCTTGCTGCCCCTACTGTCACTAGGAAAGGACACTGCAAGATTGAACCCAAAGCCAAGCACTTCTCCCATTGCAAGAACTATAGATCTAGTAGGCCAAACCAAACCAATAATTCGAAGAGACTTGCAAGGATATTACGAGCACACATAAAAAGTTCAGAGAAGAACCAAATATTTCTCGTAGATAATCTTGATCATAAACTCACAATTCATCGGATCTCGACAAACACATCGCAAAAAGAGATTATATCGAATAGATCTCCTCGAAGACCGAGGAGAATTTTGTATTGAGATCTAGAGAGAGAGAAGAAGCCATCTAGATACTAGCTATGGACCCAAAGGTCTGTAGTAAACTACTCACAACTCATGCTGAGGGCGATGATGATGATGTAGAAGCACTCCGTGATGGATCCCCCCTCCGGCGGAGCTCTAGAACAGGCTCCAAGATGGGATCTCACGAGAACAGAAGGTTACGGCGGTGGAATTAAGGTTTTCTCTCTGTTGCTGATGGTTTCGGGGTACGTAGACTTATATAGGAGGAAGGAGGACACCGGGGGAGTCACAGGGGCCCCACGAGGCAGGGGCGCGCCCCCACCCTCGTGGGCCCCTCGTGGCTCTTCTGACGTGGTTCTCAAGTTCTCCGTGCGTTATTTTCTCCAAAAATATCTCTTATGAAGGTTGCATTCCGTTTGGACTCCGTTTGATATTCCTTTTATGCAAAAGCCTCAAACACGCAAAAAACAACATTCTGGACTGGGCCATTGGGTTAGTAGATTAGTCCCAAAAATGATATAAAAGTGTATGATAAAGCCCATTAAACATCCAAGACATCATAAATAATAGCATGGAACAATCAAAAATTATAGATACGTTGGTGACGTATCAAGCATCCCCAAGCTTAATTCCTGCTCATCCTCGAGTAGGTAAATGATAAAGAAAGAATTTTTGATGTGGAATGCTAACCAACATAGTTTTTCAATGTAATTCTCTTAATTGTGGCATGAATGTTCAGATCTGAAAGATTCAAGATAAGAGACTATATTGACATAAGAAATAATAACACTTCAAGAATACTAACAAAGCAATCATGTCTTCTCAAAATACTATGGCTCCCTCTTCATCACACAGAATATGCATATCATGCACAACCCCGATTTCAGCCAAGCACTTGTTTTCATACTCTATTCTTTCAAACCTTTCAACTTTCACGCAATACATGAGCGTGAGCCATGGACATAGCACTATGGGTGGAATAGAGGTGGTTGTGGAGAAGACAAAAAGGAGGGAGATAGTCTCACATCAACTAGGCGTATCAACAGGCTATGGAGATGCCCATCAATAGATATCAATGTGAGTGAGTAGGGATTGCCATGCAACGGATGCACTAGAGCTAAAAAAATGTATGAAAGCTCAACAAAAGAAAACTAAGTGGGTGTGCATCCAACTTGCTTGCTCACGAAGACCTAGGGCATTTGAGGAAGCCCATCGTTGGAATATACAAGCCAAGTTCTATAATGAAAATTCCCACTAGTATATGAAAGTGAATAAACATGATACTCTCTATCATGAAGAACATGGTGCTACTTTGAAGAACAAGTGTGGAAAAGGATAGTAGCAATTGTTCCTTCTCTCTTTTCTCTCATTTTTTGGAGGGGCTTTCTCTATTTTTTTTATTAGCCCCTCTCTATTTTTTTTGGGCCATCTCTTTTTTATTGGCCTTTCCTCACATGGGACAATGCTCTAATAATTATGATCATCACACTTTTATTGATTTACAACTCGATATTACAACTCGATACTACAACAAGTATGACTCTACATGAATGCCTCCGGCGGTGTACCGGGATGTGCAATGAACCAAGGGTGACATATATGAAAAATTATGCATGGTGGCTTTGCCACAACTACGATGTCAACTACATGATCATGCATGGCAATATGACAATATGATGCGTGTCATATGAAGGGAACGGTGGAAAGTTGCATGGCTATATATCTCGGAATGGCTATGGAAATGCCATAATAGGTAGGTATGGTGGCTGTTTTGAGGAATAATATGGTGGCTGTTTTGAGGAAGGATATATAGTGGGTGTATGGTACCGGCGAAAGTTGCGCGGTACACGAGAGGCTAGCAATGGTGGAAGGGTGAGAGTGTGTATAATCCATGGACTCAACATTAGTCATAAAGAACTCATATACTTATTGCAAAAATCTACGAGTCATCAAAACAAAGCAATCAACGCATGCTCCTAGGGGGGAGGTTGGTAGGAGTTAACCATCGTGCGCCCCCGACCTCCACACAAAGGTTGGCACTTTACAAATACATCATGCTCTAACTTCGTCACATAGTGGTTCACCATACGTGCATGCTACTGGAATCACTAACCTTAACACTAGTATTTCTAAATTTCTTAATAACTCCACTAGCATAACTCTAATATCACTATCCTCATATCTCAAAACAATTATCAAGCATCCAACATCTCATCATATTCAATGCACTTAGTGAGAAAGTTTTTACTACATTGACATTGGATGTCTATCATGTGAAGACTAATTTTTTAGCCTAAGCACATTACCATGCTATTTTAATGGACTCTCAAATATATATAGGTGAAGCATGAGAGTTCAACAATTTCTACAAAATATAACCACCACCGTGCTCTAAAAGATGTAAGTGAAGCACTAGAGCAAAAACTATTCAACTCAAAAGATATAAGTGAAGCACATAAAATGTTCTAACAATTCCTATGCCATATTTAACTCTCTCAAATAGGTGTGTCCATCAAGGATGATTGTGACAAACTAACAAGCAAAGACTCAAATTATACAAGACGCTCCAAGAAAAACACATATCATGTGGTGAATAAAAATATAGCTCCAAGTATAGTTACCGATGAATGAAGACGAAAGATGGGATGCCTTCCCGGGGCATCCCCAAGCTTAGGCTTTTGATTATCCTTGAATTTTACTTGGGGTGCTGTTGACGCTCAAAAGTGGCACAATCATAAAAGTTGCTTTAATCTATGTCAAGATTACTTCAAACTTATGATTGGAAGTCACCATGAGATGGCTTTCTTTGAGAAGATCAAGATGGATATGAAAGTGGTCTAAAACGGAGTCCGGATGCAAAAGTTATGACAAGTTCAGAGATGCTCATGGTGACACCAGATTAAAGAATGGCTTGAAACCTAATTAAGATGGCCTCGGATGAAAAAGTCTTCAACAAAAAAGTTCTTCGCCTCGTCGAAACGGACGATTTTGATATAAAAATCGTCTTAATCCAAGGTCGTATGCAAAAGTTAAAGACAAAACCGTGCGCTGCAGCCATGTTTGGCCGGATCATTCGGGCCGGCATCCGGATCATCCGGGAAATTGAAGCACCAAACATGCCAGAAGTTTTGTGATAAAGCCGGATGATCTGGGTCCAGTCCCAGATGATCCGGGTGGAGGCCGGACAGTCCGGGTATAAGTCCGGACGTCCGGACAACTTTTTCTGCTACAGACTTTAAAAAACGGCCCGAAACACCCCCAAGATGGCCTCCGATCAAAAAGTGTTCAACAGAAAAGTTGTGCGTCTCGTCGAGGTGGTTGATTTTGATATAAAAATCATCTTAATCCGAGTTCGTATGCAAAAGTTATTGTCCGATTAGTGAGCTGCTGTCAGAAAACTGGGCTAGGCCGGATCATCCGGGCCTTGAGCCGGACATCCGGGCCGGAGGTCGTGAATACTCCGTGTTTTATTAGGTTTTGATGATTTGGACGGTTAGGAAAGTCCTTTTCTTGTACGGGAAGTCCATCCGTCTCTTACATAGACACGAGGTGACGGCCGATTGAACAACACACAATCGACATATCAATCTACCACTTTTACCTTTACCTTTATCCTCTCCCTCGTTCTTCTTCTTCCTCGTTCTTCGTTCGTTCTTCTTATTGCAGGGCGGCGAACCTCGAGTCCCTAGGGGCGTTCAAGCCGACCTAGCGTAGTCCATAGCCGCCGCGCGCCCTGACGGGGTCCCTCCCGGGCGTGTGGGGTTTCGGGTCCTCAAAAGCGCCCGCCGGATTGCTTGCGTACCGCGCTTCCGGACGGGTCTCCTTCGACGTGAGCTGCGGTGCATCACCCCCGGCATCGAGAGTACATGGTGACGTGTTCGTGTGCGAACAGGTGCCATGGGCATAGCCAAGCTTAGGCCTTTGCTACTCTTTGTTCTATAGTCCATCAAAGCAATACTCAAAACTTGAAAACTTCACAACACAAAACTTAGACAAAAATTATCATGAGCTCCGTTAGTATAAGAAAACAAATCACTACTCAAAGGTACTGCAATGAATTCATTCTTTGTTTATATTGGTGTCAAACCTACTGTATTCCAACTTCTCTATGGTTCATACTTGCCAATACTACTCATAGATGCGTTGAAATAAGCAAACAACACACGAAAAACAGAATATGTCAAAAATAGAACAGTCTGTAGTAATCTGCAGGTTTCACATACTTCTGTAACTCCAAAAAATTCAAACTAAATTTTTAAATGTGAGGAATTTGTCTATTAATCATCTGCAAAAAGAATCAACTAAATAGAACGCTCCAGTAAAATCTGACGACCATTCTAGCAAGCGCTAACGATTCTGTTTTTCACAGCAAGATCACATAAACTTCACACACGTCTTCCCAAAGGTTCTACTTGGCACAAACACTAAACAAAACATAAAAACACATCTAAACAGAAGCTAGATGCAATATTTATTCCCTAACAGCAACAAAAACAAAAAATATAAAATTGGGTTGCCTCCCAACAAGCGCTATCGTTTTTCGCCCCTAGCTAGGCACGATACAAGATAGATCTAGGTATTGCCATCCTTGGAAGGCAATCCATAAGTGGCTCTCATGATAGATTCATATGGTAATTTGATTTTATTTCTAGGAAAGTTTTCCATGCCTTTCCTTAACGAAAATTGGAATCTAATATTTCCTTCCTTCATATCAATAATTGCACCAATCATTCTAAGGAAAGGTCTACCAAGAATAATATGACATGAAGGATTGCAATCTATATCAAGAACAATGAAATCTACGGGAACATAATTCCTATTGGCAACAATAAGAACATCATTAATCCTTCCCATAGGTTTCTTAATAGTGGAATCCGCAAGATGCAAATTCAAAGAACAATCATCAAGCTCATGAAAACCTAGCAAATCACACAAAGTTTTTGGGATAGTGGAGACACTTGCACCCAAATTACACAAAGTATAGCATTCATGATCTTTTATTTTTATTTTAATAGTAGGTTCCCGCTCATCATAAAGATTTCTAGGGATAGAAACTTCCAAGTCAAGTTTTTCTTCATAAGATTGCATCAAAGCATCAACTATGTGTTTGGTGAAAGCTTTATTTAGACTATAAGCATGCGGAGAATTTAGTACGGATTGCAACTAGGAAATACAATCAATCAAAGAGAAATTATCATAATTGAATCCCTTGAAATCCAAAGTAGTGGGTTCATCACTATGCAAAGTTTTAATCTCTTCATTCCCACTTTTAACAAATTTAGCATCAAGATCTAAAAACTCCGAACCGTTGGGACACCTTAAAGAAGAATCATCTCCAATCCTATCTTCATCAAGATTTATACTAGAAAACGAGGATCTAATAGGAGACACATCAATAACTTTCAGATCTTCATCTTTATTTTCATGATAACTAGAAGAACACGCTTTAATATAATCTTCTCTTTTAGCACGCATCCAAGCGGTTCTTTCCTTGCATTCATCAACGGAAATTATCATAGCTTTGAGAGACTCATTGATATCATGCTTAGGTGGGATAGATCTAAGTTTCAAAGAATCAACATCAAGAGTAATTCTATCCACACTTCTAGCCAATTCATCAATCTTAAGCAATTTTTCTTCAAGCATAGCATTGAAATTCTTTTGCGAAATCATAAACTCCTTAACACTAGTTTCAAATTCATAAGGCATCTTTCCATAAGAGTTGTTGTAAGAATTACCATAATTATTAAAGTAATTACTAGGAAAAGGCCTAGGATTAAAATTCCCTCTATAAGCATTGTTACCAAAATTATTCGTACCAACAAAATTCACATCCAAAGATTCATTGTTATTTTCAATCAAAGTGGACAAAGGCATATCGTTAGGATCAGAAGAAGCACTCTTAGCAGCAAATAATTTCATAAGTTCATCCATCTTTCCACTCAAAATACTAATCTCTTCAATAGCATGCACCTTTTTACTTTCGGTGTGCCATTGAGAATAATTAACCATAATATTATCTAGGAGTTTGGTAGCTTCTCCTAAGGTAGTTTCCATGAAAGTGCCTCCCGCGGCCGAATCTAAAAGATTTCTATTAGCAAAATTCAAGCCAGCATAAAAGTTCTGAATAATCATCCATAGATTCAAACCATGTGTAGGGCAATTACGTATCATCAATTTCATTCTCTCCCAAGCTTGTGCAACATGCTCATGATCTAGTTGCTTAAAATTCATAATATCGTTTCTAAGAGAGATGATCTTAGCAGGAGGGAAATACTTAGAGATAAAAGCATCTTTGCACTTATTCCATGAATCAATACTATTTCTAGGCAAAGAGGAAAACCAAGTTTTAGCACGATCTCTAAGTGAAAACGGAAATAACTTCAATTTAACAATATCGTTATCTGTATCCCTTTTCTTTTGCATATCACACAAATCAACAAGGTTGTTTACATGGGTAGCGGCATCTTCACTAGGAAGGCTGGAGAATTGATCTTTCATGACAAGATTCAACAAAGCAGCATTGATCTCACAAGATTCAGCATCGGTAATAGGAGCAATCAGAGTGCTAATAAAATCATTATTGTATTGTTGGTATTGGAGAAGTCACACAATTTGGTATTGTTCTGAGCCATAGTGACAAGCAAGCAATCCAACACACAAGCAAACAAGAAGCAAGCGAACTATAAACACACGGTAGAAGAAGGGCAAATAAAACGGCAAGGGTGAAGCGGGAGAGAGGAAAACGAGAGGCAAATAAATGTCATGCGAAGGATAAGGGTTTGTGATAGGTACTTGGTATATGAATTTTGCGTAAGCTTCCCCGGCAACGGCGCCAGAAATTCTTCTTGCTACTTCTTGAGCTTGCGTTGTATTCCCTCGAAGAGGAAATGGAGATGCAGCACAGTAGCGTAAGTATTTCCCTCAGTTTTTGAGAACCAAGGTATCAATCCAGTAGGAGACCATGCGCAAGTCCCTCGCACCTGCACAAACAAATAAGAACTTCGCAGCCAACGCGATAAGGGGTTGTCAATCCCTTTATGGTCACTTACGAAAGTGAGATCTGATAGAGATGATAGTTTATTTTTTTGGTATTTTTGTTTATAAAAATAGAAAGTAAAAGCGGTAAAAATAAATTAGATGTAGATTGATATGTCGAGAATAGACCCGGGGGCCATTGTGTTCTCTAGTGGCTTCCCTCAATATAGCGATATTCTACGACGGGTAAACAAATTATTGTCGAGCAATTGATAGAAATGCGAATAATTATGAGACTATCTAGGCATGATCATTGTATATAGGCATCACGTCCGAGACAAGTAGACCGAAACGATTCTGCATCTACTACTATTACTCCACACATCGACCGCTATCCAGCATGCATCTAGTGTACTGAGTTCATAAGAACAGAGTAACGCCTTAAGCAAGATGACATGATGTAGAGGGATAAACTCAAGCAATATGATATAAACCCCATATTTTTATCCTCGATGGCAACAATACAATACGTGCCTTGCTGCCCCTACTGTCACTGGGAAAGGACACCGCAAGATTGAACCCAAAGCCAAGCACGTCTCCAACTGCAAGAACTATAGATCTAGTAGGCCAAACCAAACCAATAATTCGAAGAGACTTGCAAGGATATTATGAGCACACATAAAAAGTTCAGAGAAGAAACAAAAATTTCTCGTAGATAATCTTGATCATAAACTCACAATTGATCGGATCTCGACAAACACACCGCAAAAAGAGATTACATCAAATAGATCTCCTCGAAGACCGAGGAGAACTTTGTATTGAGATCCAGAGAGAGAGAGAAGAAGCCATCTAGATACTAGCTATGGACCCGAAGGTCTGTGGCAAACTACTCACAACTCATGGTGAGGGTGATGATGATGATGTAGAAGCACTCCGTGATGGATCCTCCCTCCGGCGGAGCTCCGGAACAGGCTCCAAGATGGGATCTCATGGAAACAGAAGGTTACGGAAGTGGAATTTGGGTTTTCTCTCTGTTGCTGATGGTTTCGAGGTACGTAGACTTATATAGGAGGAAGGAGGACACCGAGGGAGTCACGGGAGCTCCACGAGGCAGGGGGCGCGCCCTGGGAAGGGGGGCGTGCCCCCACCCTCGTGGGCCCCTCGTGGCTCTTCTGACGTGGTTCTCAAGTCCTCCGTGCGTGATTTTCTCCAGAAAAATATCTCTTGCGAAGGTTTCATTCTGTTTGAACTCCGTTTGATATTCCTTTTCTACAAAACCCTGAAACAGGCAAAAAACAGCAATCTGGACTGGGCCTTTGGGTTAGTAGGTTAGTCCCAAAAATGATATAAAAGTGTATGATAAAGCCCATTAAACATCCAAGACATCATAAATAATAGCATGGAACAATCAAAAATTATAGATACATTGGAGACGTATCAATTCCCCCTCCGGCGGATCGTCGGAAAATGCCCCAGGATGGGATCTCACGGGTACAAAAAGTTGCGGCGGTGTAAAAGTGGTTTCGTGGCTCCCCCTGATGTTTCTATGGTGTAAGCGTATATATAGGCGAAAGAAGTTCGTCGTGAAGGAAATATGCCCTAGAGGCAATAATAAAGTTGTTGTTTATATTTCCTTATATCATGATAAATGTTTATTATTCATGCTAGAATTCTATTAACCGGAAACTTAGTACGTGTGTGAATACATAGACAAAACAAAGTGTCCCTAGTATGCCTCTACTTGACTAGCTCGTTTATCAAAGATGGTTATGTTTCCTAACCATAGACATGTGTTGTCATTTGATGAACGGGATCACATCATTAGGAGAATGATGTGATGGACAAGACCCATCCATTAGCTTAGCAACTTGATTGTTTAGTTTTACCGCTATTGCTTTCTACATGACTTATACATGTTCCTATGACTATGAGATTATGCAACTCCCGAATATCGGAGGAACACCTTGTGTGCTATCAAACGTCACAACATAACTGGGTGATTATAAAGATGCTCTCCAGGTGTCTCCGAAGGTGTTTGTAGTGTTACCATAGATCGAGAATAGGATTTGTCACTCCGAGTGTCGGAAAGGTATCTCTGGGCCGTCTCGGTAATGCACATCACTATAAGCCTTGCAAGCAACATGACTAATGAGTTAGTTGTAGGATGATGCATTACAGAACGAGTAAAGAGACTTGCCAGTAATGAGATTGAACTAGGTTTGATGACACCGACGATCGAATCTCGGGCAAGTAACATACCGATGACAAAGGGAACAACGTATGTTGTTATGCGGTTTGACCGATAAAGATCTTCGTAGAATATGTAGGAGCCAATATGAGCATCCAGGTTCCGCTATTGGTTATTGACCGGAGATGTGTCTCGGTCATGTCTACATAGTTCTCGAACCCGTAGGGTCCGCACGCTTAATGTTCGATGACGATTTGTATTATGAGTCATGTGATTTGATGACCGACGTTTGTTCGGAGTCCCGGATGAGATCACAGACATGACGAACAGTCTCAAAATGGTCGAGACATAAAGATCGATATATTGGAAGGCTATATTCGGACATCGGAAAGGTTCTGAGTGATTCGGGTATTTTTCGGAGTACCGGAAGAGTTACGGGAATTCGTATTGGGCCTTAATGGGCCATACGGGAAAGGATAGAAAGGCCTCAAGGGTGGCCGCGCCCCTTCCCCATGGACTGGTACGAATTGGACTAGGGAAAGGGGGCGCCCCCTTCCTTCCTTCTCCTTATCCCTTCCCCTTTTCATATTCCATGTGGGAGGTGGAACCCTACTAGGCCTAGGGAGTCCTAGTATGACTCCACACTTTTGGCGCGCCCTATGAGGGCCGGCCTCCTCCTCCCTCCATCCTTTATATACTTGGCCAGGGGGCACCCCATGGACACACAAGTTGATTTTAGCCGTGTGCGGTGCCCCTCCCCACAGTTACACACCTCGGTCATATCGCCGCAGAGCTTAGGCGAAGCCCTGCGTCGGTAGCTTCATCATCACCGTCACCACGTCGTCATGCTGACGAAACTCTCCCGTGATGCTCAACTGGATCAAGCGCTCGTGGGACGTCCTCGAGCTGAACGTGTGCTGAACACGGAGGTGCCGTACGTTCGGTGCTTGGATCGCGAAGATGTTCGACTACATCAATCGCGTCACTAGACGCTTCCGCTTTCGGTCTACGAGGGTATGTAGACACACTATCCCCGCTCGTTGCTATGCTTCTCCTAGATAGATCTTGCATGATCATAGGTAATTTTTTTTGAAATACTAAGTTACCCATCACGTCGGTGGAGCTACGAGGGGCCCACGAGGGTGGGGGCGCGCCCTCCTGCCTCGTGGCCTCCTCGTGGAGTTCCAGACTTTGACTCCAAGTCTTCTGGATTGCTTTCGGTCCTAGAAAGATCATCGTGAAGGTTTCATTCCATTTGGATTCCGTTTGTTATTCCTTTTCTGCGAAACTCTAAAATAGCCACACAAAAACAGAAACAGGTACTGGGCCTTCGGTTAATATAGTCCCAAAAATAATATAAAAGAGCATATTAAAGCCCATTAAACATCCAAAACAGATAATATAATAGCATGGAACAAACAAAAATTATAGATACGTTGGAGACGTATCATTCATACTCAAGGAAGGTGTTCGTTTGTCTAAATTTGAAGCTAGAGCTCATGAGGGCATATTTGTTGGTTATGCTACAAACTCTCATGCTTACTGATACGTCTCCAACGTATCTATATTTTTTGATTGTTCCATGCTATTATTTATGATGTATTGGATGTTTAATGGGCTTTGTCATAAACTTTTATATCATTTTTGGGACTAACCTACTAACCCAAAGGTCCAGTCCAGATTGTAGTTTTTTGCCTGTTTCAGGGTTTTGCAAAAAAGGAATATCAAACAGAGTCCAAACGGAATGAAACCTTCGGGAGAGATATTTTTGGAGAAGCTCACGCACGGGAGACTTGAGAACCACGGAGTAGGGGCCATGAGGTGCCCACGAGGATGGGGCGCGCCCGGCGCGCCCCCTGCCTCGTGGACCCCTCGTGAGTCCCCCGGTGTCCTCCTTCCTCCTATATAAGCCTACATACCCTGAAACCATCAGAAACAGAGAGAAAACCCTAATTCCACCGCCGTAACCTTCTGTTCTCGTGAGATCCCATCTTGGAGCCTGTTCCGGAGCTCCGCCGGAGGGGGATCCATCACGGAGTGCTTCTACATCATCATCATCGCCCTCACCATGAGTTGTGAGTAGTTTACCACAGACCTTCGGGTCCTTAGCTAGTATCTAGATGGCTTCTTCTCTCTCTCTGGATCTCAATACAAAGTTCTCCTCGGTCTTCGAGGAGATCTATTCAATGTAATCTCTTTTTGCGGTGTGTTTGTCGAGATCCGATGAATTGTGAGTTTATGATCAAGATTATCTATGAGAAATATTTGATTCTTTTCTGAACTCTTTATGTGTGCTCATAAAATCCTTGCAAGTCTCTTCGAATTATCGGTTCGGTTTGGCCTACTAGATCTATAGTTCTTGCAATGGGAGAAGTGCTTGACTTTGGGTTCAATCTTGCGGTGTCCTTTCCCAGTGACAGTAGGGGCAACAAGGCACATATTGTATTGTTCCCATCGAGGATAAAAAATGGGGTTTATATCATATTGCTTGAGTTTATCCCTCTACATCATGTCATCTTGCTTAAGGCGTTACTCTGTTCTTATGAACTCAATACACTAGATGCATGTTGTATAGTGGTCGATGTGTGGAGTAATAGTAGTAGATGCAGAATCGTTTCGGTCTACTTGTCTCGGACGTGATGCCTATATACAATGATCATGCCTAGATAGTCTCATAATTATTCGCTTTTCTATCAATTGCTCGACAGTAATTTGTTTACCCGCCGTAGAATATCCCTATCATGAGAGAAGCCACTAGAGAACACTATGGCCCCAGGGTCTATTCTCTACATATCAATCTACATCTACTTTACTTTTTCCGCTTTTACTTTCTGTTCTTATAAACAAAAATACCAAAAATATAAACTATCATCTCTATCAGATCTCACTTTCGTAAGTGACCGTAAAGGGATTGACAACCCCTTATCGCGTTGGCTGGGAAGTTCTTATTTGTTTCTGCAGGTGCGAGGGACTCGCGCGTGGTCTCCTACTGGATTGATACCTTAGTTCTCAAAAACTGAGGGAAATACTTACGCTACTGTGCTGGATCTCCCTTTCCTCTTCGAGGGAATACAACGCAAGCTCGAGAAGTAGTGCTTACCGTGTCCTCAACAAGTCCACTGGACTCATTGAGGAGACGTGTAACGTGAAGTTTGATGAGAATAACGGCTCCCAAGTGGAGCAAAGTGGTACTTGTGATGTAGGTGATGAAATTCCTCCCCAAGCCATAAGAAGAATGGGTATTGGTCATATCCTACCCATTGAGGAACCACGTATGGCCTAAGGAGAAGGACAATGTTCCACTCAAGTGGAACCATCACCAACCCCAAGACCCACCCGCTTCCGAAGAACAAAGTGAAGGCCCTCAACCTAATGAAAAAGGCCAAGTGCAAGATCAACCACAAGATGGTGTTGATCCACCAAGGGATGCACAAGGCCAAGTTTCGTTTCCTGAGCAAGTTCAAAATCAAGAGCAAGCTCAAGATCAAGAACAAGCTCATGACAACGCTCATGATGATCAAGTTACCGCACCTCAGCTCACACTTGATGAGCAATTGGAGCGTCGTGCCGCCAAAGTTGCTTCCAGGATCGCTACTAGAGAGCATCACATGGAGAATATCCTTGGAAGCATTACAAAGGGGGTAAGCACTCGTAGACAATTATCAAACTATTGCGCTCATCATGTGTTTGTCTCTTGTGTTGAACCCCAAAAGGTCTATGAGGCGCTCGAAGACCCCGATTGGCTCAACGCCATGCATGAAGAACTCCATAACTTCAAGCGCAACAAGGTCTGGCGATTGGTGCCAAGGCCGAAGGAGAACCATAATGTCATTGGAACCAAATGGATCTTTAAGAACAAGCAAGATGCTCACGAGATAGTCATTCGCAACAAGGCTCGTTTGGTGGCACAAGCTGCGCCAGGTGTCAGTCAGTTATTCGTTGTCTTTGCCATGTCATTTGCTTGCGTGTTGCATCTTGACATGTCATCATGTGTGTTGCATCATCATGTTTTCAAAACTTGCATCCGCTCGAGTCCCCTCGTCCTTTCCGTTGTCTGTTCTGAGCCCAGACACACTTGCACGCGCCCGCGGCGCCTCCGAATATTTATTTTGGGAGTGGCCGAAAAATGTTCTCGGAATGGGTTGAAACTTGGCGTGTGGTCTTATTATAGTGTAGACAGGCCGCCTGCCAAATTTCATCGCATTCGGAGTCTGTTTGATAGCCCAACGGATATATATAGCGGCACTAGTAGCCGGTCTAAACGTCGGACGTATTCGGTCTTCGAAAACCCCCGCGGGCCTCTCTCCTTCTCCTCTCATCTCAGCCCACACCCTTATCACAGCCCACCTAGCCCATCTACCTTCCCCCCCTCCTCCGCTCCGGACCGTCCGATGGCAATCGAACAGCTCCGAAACGGCCTAAAACCCCCTCTCCTAGCCCTTCTTGCCTATGTATAGGCGCCCTAGCCTTCCTTATCTGGACACCCTAGGTTCTCCTCGAAACCCGCATCGCCGGCCGCTGCAGGTCCTCCGCCGCCGCCCACCTGCAGCTGCGCGCCGGCCGGGGGCCGCCTCCCTCGTGCTTCCCCTCCCCGTCCCGCGGCTGCTCCGGGCCGGATCCGGTGAGATCCGGCCGGAGGGGCACTCCGCCGCCGGGAGTTCATCGCCGCCGCCGCGCCGGAAGCTCCCCATCGACGACCCTGGCCAGATCGGGCCGGCGCCGTCCCAGATCCACCGCCCGAACCCGGATCCACCTTTTGCGCCCGATCCGCTCCACCTCGTTGTGCCTCTGGCCGATGGGCCCGCGCCAGCAGCCACCGACGGACGTGTCCGGGGGGAGCCTGGACATGTCCGCCTTCCCCTCTGTGTGCCTGACCGGTGGGTCCCGCCGCCAGAAGTGTCCGCCCCACTTCGGACATATTCGTTTCCCGAGGTGCTGTTTTTTTTGCTAAGTCCCCTGAAAACTGTTATAATGTTGCATCTTTGACTGCTGGTAACTTTTTGTGTACATGTCCAAATTGTGCAAATGATATGTCAAAATGATCGCGGTGATATGCTCTACATTTTGTTCCATTGTGCCATGCTCTTTTGAGTTCATCTAGATGCTCTAATATCTGTTGCAAGGGTGCTACTTGTTATAAACTGCTGCTACTTGTTATTTTGTTGCCATGTTTGTGATATGATAACTTGGTGCATGTTTATCCAAATGGTGCAAATGATATGTCAAAATATTCATCATGAGATGCTCTACATCTTGGTTGCTATAGCATGCATGTTAGAGTTCATATTGCCATGTTTATCTCTGTTGCAAAAGTGCATGTGTCTGTTAGGTTTTGTAACTTGTTACGAGATGCCTAGTTGAGGAGCTCGTTGCTATTGATGTGTTTGTTCCCATGTCACATGCCCATATGTTTTAGATTCCCCATCATGTGGTCTTTGATGTGGTGCATTTAACTCTCCATGATATGCCTTGAGGTGACTTAAACATGCTCGCAAACATGCCATGTTGTTATTACTGTTTAAACACTTAGTGAAATTTCACTAAGTCTGGAATATGTAATATCCTGATTCTATGTTTGCTTGATGCCCTAGGCAAATCCATGTTAGTTTTGGGGTGTTCATTGATCATTCCTTGATGTATATGTTGTTGTCTATCCATCCATGTCCTCACTTGCTCATTTGGGTTGCTGTAGCTTATTTAATTCTTGCTCCCAAGTTGCTATAAAATATTACTGTCAGGTTTTTAGTGTCATGATCAAAATGTTGTAGCTTGTTTCTATTGATCCATGCCTCCTATGGAGATGCTCCAATGGAGTTGTTTGCTTTAGGATATGTCTACTTCATGTACATGCTTCTTGTCACCATGTTTGAGTGTTGTGGAGTATATATTTCTTGCTCCAAAGTTGCTATGTGGCTATTAATTTCAACTTTGCTTTGTTTCTTGTTCCGGGTGTATCTTTTAGCCCGTTGCTCCGTTTGAGCGTGCCCTACATGAAACTTGTGTGATTTTGCATGTAGAATCATAATATCATGTTGTTTTCATGTTTGGACTGAGTTTTGCTTCATGTTTGGGTGCATCTTGCATCGTTGCCTTGCTTGTCTTGTTTTGCTCATATCTTCTAGGTCGTAGCTCCGAATTAAACAAACTTTATATGAAACTTGACTAGAATTTCATGTAGATCATGTTGGCGCATGTTAACTTGCTATTTAACAACTTGAACATAAGGTTTGTTCAGATCTGGACTAATTTCAAGTTATGCACATGAGGGCTTACCGGATTTGTCTTAAGTAGTTTCCGGCCTCATTTAAACTTGTTCTTGTGTTGTTTTTCCGTGCTTCCTGTCTTGTCAAGTATTGCATCATATATAGACTTGTCTTGCATCATACTTGCTTGAGCATATTGTCATGTTCTTGTGTTGTTTTTCTGTGCTTCCTACCTTGCCATGTATTGCTTCCTGTATAGACTTGTCTTGCATCATACCTTGCCATGTATTGCATCATATATAGACTTGTGTTGTTTTTCTGTGCTTCCTACCTTGCCATGTTTTGCTTCCTGTATAGACTTGTAGTGCATCCTATATAGAACTGTCTTGCATCATACTTGCTTGAGCATATTGTCATGTCTCTTGTGGTGTGTTTACCGTATTGCTTGCTTCTTCTCGTTAGTGCTTGTTCCGTTGCGATCGTGAGGATTCGTTCGTCTACTCGTGGTTCGTCTTCAAGGCTTCTTCTTCGTCTTCTTCACGGATCCGTTCTTCTTCCTTGCGGGATCTCAGGCAAGATGATCATACCCTTGGATATCTTTACTATCACTGCCTTTGCTTAGTTGTCTCGATGCTATCGTTCTATGTCGCGCTACCCATCTTATTGTCAGCCCCTCTCCTTGTTGCCATGAAACCTCTAACCTTTGACACCTTCCTAGCAAAAACCATTGTTTGGCTATGTTACCCGCTTGCTCAGCCCCTCTTATAGTGTTGTTAGTTGCAGGTGAAGATGAAGATCGTTCCAGGAGGGAACTTGTTGTTGGAATATCACAATATCTATTATTATTATTAACACACCTATATACTGGGCATGGGTGGAAGGCTTGGCCTTTTGCTCGGTGTTTTGTTCCACTCATGCCACCTTAGGCGCCGATAAACCGGCATTATGTTCATTGATTTTGCGTTCCTTACACGGTTGGGTATATGGGGACCCCTTGACACTTCGTCTTTGAATAAAACTCATGCAGCAAGGCCCAACATTGGTTTTAATTTGCCTCATAATAACAACTTAATTAATTAATTAAATTGCATAAGGGGGACACTCCTTGGAGATTCTTTTCTACATAGCAGGGGGGCCAGTGCTGATGGTGTTGGTCCCAAATAGAGTCGTTTGCGGCGCCCCCCTTGGAAACTTGGGGTTTGGCTGCTGTACGCTGTGCTCATCCGGTCGTGGCCTGAGACGAGATACGCGCGGCTACTATCAGGGTGTCGGCACGCCGGGAGGTCTTGCTGGACTTGTTTTACCATTGTCGAAATGTCTTATGCACCGGGATGCCGAGCCTGATCGGATTTCCCTAAGATAAGGGGTGATGATATTATATTTATCACTTCAACTGATCGTGAGAGCTTGTGATGGGCTAAGTTGGGACACCCCTGCAGGGTTATGATCTTTCGAAAGCCATGCCCGCGGTTATGTGGCAGATTGGAATTTGTTAATGTCCGGTTGTAGAAAACTTGACAGAGGATCCGAAATAAAACACACAACTATGTGAGTAACCGTGACTGTCTCTTTTCATTTTGAGAAGAGAACACGGTGGGGTTATGTTTGACTCGTAGGTAGTTTAGGATCTTTAGCAATCATTACTAGTTGCGACCGTTTGCATAGATGCTCATCTTATTCTTGTACTCGTAAGTTAGCCACCATACTTATGCTTAGCTGCTGCTGCAACCTCAACACTTTACCTCTTCCTTCCCATTAAGCTTTGATAGTCTTGTTACCCATGGTTATGGGATTGCTGAGTCCTCGTGGCTCACAGATACTACTACAACAATTGCAGGTGCAGGTTTCCGATGACTTGACGTGAGAGCGTTGTTCTTTTGTTGGAGTTCTTATTCTTTAGTCTTGGGTTAGGTTCTGAGTCGGCAGCCTGGGATAGCAGATGGATGTCGTTGTTCTTTTCATGTTTGCATCCGTAGTCGGATGCTTTGTATTGATGTTGTTGTATTCATGAGATTTGTATGTATTGTTGTATCCCCCATGTATGTATGTAATGGTACGATGTAATGATATCCATCTTGCTAAGCGCCCAAAATGCGGTTGTGCCCCAATCACGTAAGTGTCACGTGATCGGGATAGAATCGCATCTTGGGCCTGACAAGTTGGTATTAGAGCCTCGACCGACCATAGGATCCCCCTTGATTGATCGTAGCTTGGCCATTGTTGAGTCTAGAAGAAAACCTTTTCGGAGTCTAGTTATATTGGAGAGTAGTAATTCTTTTTACTCCCCCGCCCCTTCGTCGCTCTGGTGAGGAATCTTGATGTATGTGTTTTGAATTACTCCTCTTCCCCTTCAAATTTTTTTTAGGATCACGTGGATAGTTTTCGTTCGTTGCGTTGTTAGTTCTTTCATCTGGTGCATCTTTCGTCAAGTGGATTCAACCCTCTTCTTCTTTGCAAGTTCAACCCTCAGTTCTTTTCAACCGACAGTGTTTTTCCCGTCCGTTGTGTTCTTTCTTTTTCCCACCCACCCACCCTTTTCTTCTCGGAGCCGGAGTCCGTAATCGAGTATCCATCCTACTCGTGTGAATCCTTGCATTCTTTCCCCAGTTATTTCAACTGGTGAATTCTCGTCTCGTCGTCATTCTTCATCTCTTTTTAATTTCGGTGGAATCAATTCAAGGATTCGGTGTTCATCATATTATTTTTCCTCTGCTCAAGTGTTTTTCACCTTGCTCGTTCACCTCGCGCCATTTAATTATCTGGAGTTATGAAGACATCTCAGGATATTCGTCTGTCTTCCGATTAATTCGAGGTTCTCACCTCATTCGAGTTTTTCAGTCGTTCTGGTGCATCTTTTCCTTTCAATCCTTCACAACGGTGTTTTCTTTTCGGTGGGCTCATAACCCACAGGTCTTTTCCCAGGATCTTACCTGACTCTTTTATTTCCAGGAGTGTTCCAAAATTCTTTTCAAGTGTGACGTAAGTATGGATTCCATCAGTCATGTGCCTTCCGAAGTTCGTTTGCAATTCTTTTCATGTGTGGTTCAACCCTTAATTCTTTTCATTCTTCCAGAGTATTTATGAATTCTTTTTCATTGTGCTCCTCCGAAGGCCATCATTTTAGAAGATTTCTTCATTCTCGGTTTTTCAACTTCGTCCTCCAAATATTCTTCTTTGATGCCTCTTCGTTCGTCTCACATTCTTTCGGTGCTTGTTCAAGTATTCTTTAATCAGTTCACAATCTCTTCGTTATTGTCATTCTAATTGTCCTCAAGTGCTTTATTCTTCCCGGAGATTCATTCTCTTGTGTTCACTCAATCTCAATTCTTCACGGTGGTCGTTCTTCTTGCATCGTTCAATTTCATTCCTTACGGTGGTCATTCTCGTTATTCACTCGGTTTAATTCTTCCCGGTGGTTCATTCAATTCTTCACTCGGCTTAATTCTTTACGGTGGTTCTCATTAAGAGTTCTTTTCCGGTGTTATCATTTCAATCCATTCATTTTTATTCCAATCCTACCGGTGTTTCATGAAGATTTTCGCAAGTTCACGATATATCCCTCTTTAATCAATTTCAATGCGAATAAGTGATATGCAAATCCATTGCTTCACATCTATTTAATTCGTGGAGGATAAGCATAACATAATTCTTATTCTTTTCATCAAGTTGATTTATTCCTTTCCTTCTGAGTTTATTCTTGATGAATAAATTCTAGTACCAAGTCCTTTCATCTTTTATTTCCCGGAGTTCAAATTTTTCTCGGCTATCTCGTCGGAACCCCCGTCTAATCATCGCAAGGCTTATTCTTATTTTTTTTCATCCTTCATCATCCTTTTGTTACCGGAGTTCTTCATGGTGGTTCTATATCATTTAATTTATTCTTCAAACATTCATCTAATTCTTCTGGAGCAGCTCAAGCATTCTTATTCTTTTGCCTTTCGAGTGCAAATAATTCTCCGTATTCTTTTGAAGTGGAGTTTTGCTTTTCTTCCTCCATCTCGTCTATTCAATCTTTTGGTTGCGGCATAATCCACCTCAAGTTTTGAGATGTTTTCATAAGTCCACGACAAGCTTATTCTTTTGTTGTTGATCATCTCAACAACTCCGTTCAAGTCTTTCTCTTATAAATTCTCGATGACGTTACTCGTGCTCAAGTTGTCATCTTCTTCTCCGTTCTTCTCATTCCATTCTTTAATTCTTCCGAAGTTTTTCTAGTTCATCCCGTCATGGATCGTTCCATCTTCTAAAAGTTCTTGCCCTATTCCATTCATGTTCAACCGGTGTGCTATTTCTTCCATTTTCTAGCCGGAGTGCTGCCCGAATTCCTTCGTTCGAATTCCTTTCTATCTTTTTTTCAACCGGAGTGGTTTCAATGTCTCTCTTGTCATTTATCCTCTTAGTTCTCGTCGTATGCCTTTTGCTTATTTACCGGAGCTCCTCGATCTCAATATTCTCCGTTGCATTCTTCTTTTCAGGTGGCTCAACCTCTCAACGTTCTTTGGTTTCACTATTTTGTCCTCGAAGAACTTTGTTCTTCCTTTTTCCCTTCCGTCTCGCTCCTAAGATCTTGGGACAAGATCTCTTGTTAGTAGGGGAGTGTTGTGACACCCCGAGACCGGTGCGCCAGGTGTCAGTCAGTTATTCGTTGTCTTTGCCATGTCATCTGCTTGCGTGTTGCATCTTGCCATGTCATCATGTGTGTTGCATCAGCATGTTTTCAAAACTTGCATCTGCCCGAGTCCCCTTGTCCTTTCCGTTGCCCGTTCTGAGCCCCCACACACTTGCATGCGCCCGCGGCGCCTCCGAATATTTATTTTGTGAGTGGCTGAAAAATGTTCTCGGAATGGGTTGAAACTTGGCGTGTGGTCTTATTATAGTGCAGACAGGCCATCTGCCAAATTTCATCGCATTCGGAGTCCGTTTGATAGCCCAACGGATATATATAGCGGCACTAGTAGCCGGTCTAAACGTCGGACGTTTTCAGTCTTCGAAAAACCCCGCGGGCCTCTCTCCTTCTCCTCTCATCTCAGCCCACACCCTTTTCACAGCCCACCTAGCCCATCTACCTACCCCCCCCCCTCCGCTCCGGACCGTCCGATGGCGATCGAACGGCTCCGAAACGGCCTAAAACCACCTCTCCTAGCCCTTCTTGCCTATATATAGGCGCCCTAGCCTTCCTTATCTGGAAACCCTAGGTTCTCCTCGAAACCCGCGTCGCCGGCCGCTGCAGGTCCTCCGCCGCCGCCCACCTACAGCAGCGCGCCGGCCGGGGGCCGCCTCCCTCGTGCTTCCCCTCCCCGTCCCGCGGCTGCTCCGGGCCGGATCCGGTGAGATCTGGCCGGAGGGGCTCTCCGCCGCCTGGAGTTCATCGCCGCCGCTGCGCCGGAAGCTCCCCGTCGACGACCCTGGCCAGATCGGGCCGGCGCCGTCCAAGATCCATCGCCCGATCCGCTTCATCGCCCGAACCCGGATCCACCTTCTGCGCCCGATCCGCTCCACCTCGTTGTGCCTCTGGCCGGTGGGCCCGCGCCAGCCGCCACCGACGGACATGTCCGGGGGGAGCCCGGACATGTCCGCCTTTCCCTCTGTGTGCCTGACCGGTGGGTCCCGCCGCCAGAAGTGTCCGCCCCACTTCGGACATGTCCGTTTCCCGAGGTGCTGTTTTTTTGCTAAGTCCCCTGAAAACTGTTATAATGTTGCATCTTTGACTGCTGGTAACTTTTTGTGTACATGTCCAAATTGTGCAAATGATATGTCAAAATGATCGTGGTGATATGCTCTACACTTTGTTCCATTGTGCCATGCTCTTTTGAGTTCATCTAGATGCTCTAATATCTGTTGCAAGGGTGCTACTTGTTATAAACTGCTGCTACTTGTTATTTTGTTGTCATGTTTGTGATATGATAACTTGGTGCACGTTTATCAAATGGTGCAAATGATATGTCAAAATGTTCATCATGAGATGCTCTACATGTTGGTTGCTATAGCATGCATGTTAGAGTTCATATTGCCATGTTTATCTCTGTTGCAAAAGTGCATGTGTCTGTTAGGTTTTGTAACTTGTTACGAGATGCCTAGTTGAGGAGCTCGTTGCTATTGATGTGTTTGTTCCCATGTCACATGCCCATATGTTTTAGATTCCCCATCATGTGGTCTTTGATGTGGTTCATTTAACTTTCCATGATATGCCTTGAGGTGACTTAAACATGCTCGCAAACATGCCATGTTGTTATTACTGTTTTAACACTTAGTGAATCTGTAATATCCTGATGCTATGTTTGCTTGATGCCCAAGGCAAATCCATGTTAGTTTTGGGGTGTCCATTGATCATTCCTTGCTGTATATGTTGTTGTCTATCCATCCATGTCCTCACTTGCTCATTTGGGTTGCTGTAGCTTATTTAATTCTTGCTCCCAAGTTGCTATAAAATATTACTGTCAGGTTTTTAGTGTCATGATCAAAATGTTGTAGCTTGTTTCTATTGATCCATGCCTCCTATGGAGATGCTCCAATGGAGTTGGTTGCTTTAGGATATGTCTACTTCATGCCCATGCTTCTTGTCACCATGTTTGAGTGTTGTAGAGTATATATTTCTTGCTCCAAAGTTGCTATGTGGCTGTTAATTTCAGCTTTACTTTGTTTCTTGTTTCGGGTGTATCTTTTAGCCCGTTGCTCCGTTTGAGCGTGCCCTACATGAAACTTGTGTGATTTTGCATGTAGAATCATAATATCATGTTGTTTTCGTGTTTGGAGTAAGTTTTGCTTCATGTTTGGGTGCATCTTGCATCGTTGCCTTGCTTGTCTTGTTTTGCTCATATCTTCTAGGCTGTAGCTCCGAATTAAACAAACTTTATATGAAACTTGACTAGAATTTCGTGTACATCATGTTGGCGCATGTTAACTTGCTGTTTAACAACTTGAACATAAGGTTTGTTCAGATCTGGACTAATTTCAAGTTATGCACATGAGGGCTTACCGGATTTGTCTTAAGTAGTTTCCGGCCTCATTTAAACTTGTTCTTGTGTTGTTTTTCTGTGCTTCCTGCCTTGTCAAGTATTGCATCATATATAGACTTGTCTTGCATCATACTTGCTTGAGCATATTGTCATGTTCTTGTGTTGTTTTTCTGTGCTTCCTACCTTGCCATGTATTGCTTCCTGTATAGACTTGTCTTGCATCATACCTTGCCATGTATTGCATCATATATAGACTTGTGTTGTTTTTCTGTGCTTCCTACCTTGCCATGTTTTGCTTCCTGTATAGACTTGTAGTGCATCCTATATAGAACTGTCTTGCATCATACTTGCTTGAGCATATTGTCATGTCTCTTGTGGTGTGTTTACCGTATTGCTTGCTTCTTCTCGTTAGTGCTTGTTCCGTTGCGATCGTGAGGATTCGTTCGTCTACTCGTGGTTCGTCTTCAAGGCTTCTTCTTCGTCTTCTTCACGGATCCGTTCTTCCTCCTTGCGGGATCTCAGGCAAGATGATCATACCCTTGGATACCTTTACTATCACTGCCTTTGCTTAGTTGTCTCGATGCTATCGTTATATGTCGCGCTACCCATCTTATTGTCAGCCCCTCTCCTTGTTGCCATGAAACCTCTAACCTTTGACACCTTCCTAGCAAAAACCATTGTTTGGCTATGTTACCCGCTTGCTCAGCCCCTCTTATAGTGTTGTTAGTTGCAGGTGAAGATGAAGATCGTTCCAGGAGGGAACTTGTTGTTGGAATATCACAATATCTATTATTATTATTAACACACCTATATACTGGGCATGGGTGGAAGGCTTGGCCTTTTGCTTGGTGTTTTGTTCCACTCATGCCACCTTAGGCGCCGATAAACCGGCATTATGTTCCTTGATTTTGCGTTCCTTACACGGTTGGGTATATGGGGACCCCTTGACACTTCGTCTTTGAATAAAACTCCTCCGGCAAGGCCCAACATTGGTTTTAATTTGCCTCATAATAACAACTTAATTAATTAATTAAAATGCATAAGGGGGGCACTCCTTGGAGATTCTTTTCTACATAGCAGGGGGGCCAGTGCTGATGGTGTTGGTCCCAAATAGAGTCGTTTGCGGCGCCCCCCTTGGAAACTTGGGGTTTGGCTGCTGTACGCTGTGCTCATCCGGTCGTGGCCTGAGACGAGATACGCGCGGCTACTATCAGGATGTCGGCACGCCGGGAGATCTTGCTGGACTTGTTTTACCATTGTCGAAATGTCTTGTGCACCAGGATGCCGAGCCTGATCGGATTTCCCTAAGATAAGGGGTGATGATATTATATTTATCACTTCAGCTGATCGTGAGAGCTTGTGATGGGCTAAGTTGGGACACCCCTGCAGAGTTATGATCTTTCGAAAGCCGTGCCCGGGGTTATGTGGCAGATTGGAATTTGTTAATGTCCGGTTGTAGAAAACTTGACAGAGGATCCGAAATAAAACACACAACTGTGTGAGTAACCGTGACTGTCTCTTTTCATTTTGAGAAGAGAACACGGTGGGGTTATGTTTGACTCGTAGGTAGTTCAGGATCTTTAGCGATCATTACTGGTTGCGACCGTTTGCGTACATGCTCATCTTATTCTTGTACTCGTAAGTTAGCCACCATACTTATGCTTAGCCGCTACTGCAACCTCACGACTTTACCTCTTCCTTTCCATTAAGCTTTGATAGTCTTGTTACCCATGGTTATGGGATTGCTGAGTCCTCGTGGCTCACAGATACTACTACAATAGTTGCAGGTGCAGGTTTCCGATGACTTGACGTGAGAGCGTTGTTCTTTTGTTGGAGTTCTTCTTCTTCAGTCTTGGGTTAGGTTCCGGGTCGGCAGCCTGGGATAGCAGATAGATGTCGTTGTTCTTTTCATGTTTGCATCCGTAGTCGGATGCTTTGTATTGATGTTGTTGTATTCATGAGATTTGTACGTATTGTTGTATCCCCCATGTATGTATGTAATGGTACGATGTAATGATATCCATATTGCTAAGCGCCCGAAATGCGGTTGTGCCCCAATCACGTAAGTGTCACGTGATCGGGATAGAATCGCATCTTGGGCCTGACAGAGGGTATCGACTACGGTGAAACCTTTGCCCTAGTTGCTTGCCTTGAATCTATTCGTTTGTTGCTTGCCTATGCTTCTCATCATAACTTTAAACTGCAACAAATGGATGTGAAAAGTGCATTTCTTAATGTCCTCTTAATGAGTTGGTGTATGTCAAACAACCCCCGGGGTTTGAGGATCCTAAGTTCCCTAATCATGTGTATCAACTCGATAAGGCACTCTATGGCCTTAAACAAGCCCCGCGTGCGTGGTATGAGCATCTTACCGAGTTGTTGCAAGATCGTGGGTTTGAAATTGGGAAAATCGACCCCACTCTTTTTACTAAGAAGGTCAAACGAGAGTTGTTTGTATGCCAACTATATGTTGATGATATTATCTTTGGTTCACCTAACAAAGCTTTCAATGATGAGTTTGTCGCACTCATGACTGCGGAGTTTGAGATGTCCATGATGGGCGAGTTGAAGTTCTTCCTTGGGTTCGAAATCAAACAAATACGCAAAGGAATCTTCATCAAACAAGCCAAATACACTCAAGACATGCTCAAGAGATTCAATCTAAGTGATGTCAAGCCGGCTACTACTCCAATGCCTACAAAGTGCCAACTTGACATTGATCCCAATGGTAAAGCGGTGGATCAAAAGGTATATCATTCTATGATTGGATCCTTGCTTTACTTTTATGCATCTAGACTGGATATCATGTTGAGTGTGGGTATTTGTGCACGGTTTCAAGCCTCGCTAAGGAAAGTCACTTTGTGGCGGTCAAGCGAATCTTTAGATATTTAGCTCATACCCCAAACTTTGGCTTATGGTACCCAAGAGGAGCAAAATTCAATCTTGTTGGTTTCTCGGATTCGGAATGGGCGGGAGACAAAGTGGATAGGAAGTCAACCTCCAGAGGGTGCCAATTTCTTGGTTGCTCTTTGGTGAGTTGGTCTTCCAAGAAGCAAAGTTATGTATCTCTCTCCTCCATCAAACCCGAGTATGTGGCGGCCGGTAGTTGTTGTGCTCAACTCTTATGGATGAGGCAAACTTTAAAGGATTACAGTGTCATTTGTGACAAAGTGCCTCTTTGGTGTGACAATGAAAGTGCCATCAAGATTTCTCTCAACCCGGTGCAATATTTCAAGACGAAACATATTGAGATTCGGCATCACTTCATTCGGGAGCATATTCGGCGAGGGGAGATTGATCTTCATTATGTCAAAACTCATGATAACCTTGCAGATATTTTCACTAAGCCTTTGGATGAAGCAAGATTTCGCGAGTTAAGGCATGATCTAAATATCATATATTTGAGCAATGTGAATTTAAACTTTGCACACCTCCCCATACCCATCATGCTATCTTGTTTAGGTGTAGGCATGGACATAGGGGGGGTGTTGTTCTCTCAATGAACTTTCCCTCCCCCCATTATGCATAAATCGATCAACTCTTTCACATTCACCATTGTTGATGGTATGTATGTGCTTCCAAGATGAGTTGTGGTCATGGGCCCAAGGTTAAATTCTTCGCGGTGCCATACCATTTCACTCAAAAATAGGTGGCCTCGGCCACCGTCCTCTCCTTCGAGAGGTGTGTGTTTGTTGTCTCATGTTCTCTCTATTTTTGTGCTTGTGGTTGTGGTGTTCCCTCTGCTCTCTTATGGTCTTCTTTCTCTCAGCTAAGTCATTTTCCTTCTAAAAGAAATTTTGAGCAAAGGATAGTTTAGAGTTATTTTTCTTAGTTGGGCGGTACTACCGCTGGGAGCGCACGGTACTACCGCTTATTAAGTCAAGCGCTACTACTGCCCGCCCGAGCGGTACTACCGCTGCGGAGCGAGTCTGCGGGGTTAAGTGGGGGGTCGGGGAGTTTCTCTCCCCATACCCATTCGCCCCCATCTTCCTCTCGCTCTCCAACGACAAACTTGCCGCACGAGGTCGCCGGTGGGCTGCCTCCTCTGGGCCGTGCTTCACCTTTTCCTTCGGTGGGATCGATCCCCACCCCTTCCTCAAGCCATGGATGTCGGTATTGCCCCCCCCCCTTTCCTTCTTGTTGCTTCTAGTTTTCAGATCTAGGTTTTAGGGGCAATAGGTGTGCATTTCGTGATTTTTGGCCAAATCAAGGCTTGAGTAGGATGGTGAAGACCTCTAAACTGGTAGGATTGATGTTCGATAGGACTGTTTTTGACTTTCGTCTCCCGGTAGTACCGGAGTAGGCTTGGCAGCCTGGGAACCGCCGTTCCCCCGCCTGGAGCGGTACTACCGCCCCTATGGAGCGGTACTACCGCTGGATGCCAACATCCATAACATCCCTACCAAATATTGATTTGTGTTCCTTTTTCTCTTGACTTATGCTCGTTCTTTCGTGGTGTTTTTCATGTTTGTGTGTTTGGCTCCAGGTGATGGCCCTTCGGAACATCCTGCCCGTCATGCCAACCCCGGGCGCACCAGTTCTAAGCGCTATCGTACTTCAGAGGCATCAAGTGGTTCTGCAAGTGGCTCTGCTAGTATTCCTTCCTCAAGTGCTCTACCAACTCAGTCTCAGCAACCGTCCAAGAACAGTGCAAAGAAGCCATCAAAGAAGGCCAAGACCGTCACTGAGATGTCAAACAAGGAGTTTTGGGAGAGGCGTCGGCGCAATCCCTATGAGCATGAGCAAGAGCCCACCCTTGTCAACAGTCCCTTCTGGAACCGCTTTCATTATGCAATCTACTTTGATGTGCTCAAGGCCAAGAAGAATCTCATTGTTGATGTTCGCTCCATCGACATTGGTCATTTGGAAAAGGACATTGCTTACTTTGGTGAAGCTCTGGAGATGTGTACTCAGTTGAATATTCTCGGCATCATGTCATTCAACAAGGACTTTGATGCAGATTTGGTTGCTCAGTTGTATGCAACAGTCCATCTTGGCACCGATGCAGAAGGGACTTTGACATGGATGACCAATGGCAGACGTCTTGCGATCAAATGGAAAGCTTTCATGGAGCTTCTTGGTGTTGAAGATCACGGGCTTGAGAATCCGGTTGGTTTTTGACCTCATCACAATGCCACCTCCACTCACAAGCAATCCATCTGGCCCTATTGTACTGTGAAGGTTAACCCTGAGATGCAGAAGGAGACGTATGAGCTGCCTGTTTTTCTGGACATCCTTCATCGCATCTTCAGGGAGACTCTCTTTCCTCGTATTGGGAACCTGGATATGGTTCACTTATATCTTGTGAACATGCTACTTTTCTGCCAGCATCAGAAGGAAACAAACACTGGAGAAACCCTGAATATCTCTCATGTCATGTGGTCTGAGCTGTTGTCTGCCATCTCTGAGCGCAAGTGTCCTATCTATGCTCCGTTTATCATGCTGCTGATTGAGAAGGCTTGGGAGCACACCTATACTAGATATCCGCTGGAGACTAGTGAGTTGGTCTCTCACGAGATCAAGAGGCTTAAGAGGAAGGATCTTTGGAACACTCCGATCACTCGTTCTAATATTCCATCTAGTGCTGATGATGATGAGGGAGAGGTTGATCATGATGATGATGAGGATTATATGCCCTCTGGAGCGGAGCCCTCTTGGGCAAAGAAGCTCAAGAGTAAGATGAAGAAGCTGTTCTACATGGAGTCTCATGGTCAGTACTTGGCCCATGTGTCTAAGAAGAAGGCCATGAGTCATCATAAGCAGCTCATGCGTCAGGTTGGTGCAACAGTTGTTAGCGACTCTAAAGGCCGGATCACTGATGAGGAGGAATGGGTTCAGCAGCACTGCCATTGGACTGATTCTGACCCCCGAGCAGCTCCCAGCCAATGACGGAGGTGCGGATGATCACGCGGCGATGTGATAATGGAGTGCGTCTATTATACTATCACTTGAACCCGTTGCTTCTCTCTATTACCTTTTCGGCGTCTCGATGCCAAAGGGGGAGTGGTTTTAGGGATTTGCCCGAGTTGCGAGTTTGTGTTTATTGCGTGCTTTGTGCCTTGTCCCTTCTCGCAAACTCTCTTTGTTTGGTTTGGTTTATGTTCGTGAGGCCCGGTTACCGTTACTTTGTGTGAGACCTATGCTACCTTATGTATGTCAAGTACTTTAGTAGGTTGTGAGCTTATTTCCTGCTCTATCTTTACTCACCTACTACTTTACCCGCTTATGTCTCCTCACTGTTAGATGTTATCGGACTATAAAATATAGGGGGGGTGTTGATCCTAGAGTGTGTGCTTTGCATTCCAAAGGCAACTCGTTTAAATGCGCACATCTAGGGGGAGCCCGTCTATATTTTGTAGTCTTTAGGGGTTGCTTACTCTTATTGTTAATATTATGTGCAAATCACGTGTCGTCTGATAACTCACAAGTGTAGGGGGATCGCAACAGCTTTCGAGGGTAAAGTATTCAACCCAAATTTGTTGATTCGACACAAGGGGAGCCAAAGAATACTCTTAAGTATTAGCAGCTGAGTTGTCAATTCAACCACACCTGGAAACTTAGTATCTGCAGCAAGATAGTTTAGTAGCAAAGTAATATGATAGTGGCAGTAGCAGCAATAAAAGTAACGACAGTGTTTTTGTAGTTTTTGTAATAGTAGCAACGGAAAAGTAAATAAGCAACAAGCAATATAGGTAAAGCTCATAGGCATTGGATCGGTGACGGGGAATTATGTCGGATGCAATTCATCATGTAGAAGTTATAACCTAGTGTGACACAGAACTAGCTCCAGTTCATCAATGCAATGTAGGCATGTATTCCGTAGTCATACGTGCTTATGGAAAAGAACTTGCATGACATCTTTTGTCCTACCCTCCTGTGGCAGCGGGGTCCTATTGGAAACTAAGGGATATTAAGGCCTCCTTTTAATAGAGTACCAGACCAAAGCATTAACACATAGTGAATACATGAACTCCTCAAACTATGGTTATCACCGGGAGTGGTCCCAATTATTGTCCGGGGTTGCCGGATCATAACACATAGTAGGTGACTATAGACTTGCAAGATAGGATCAAGAACACACATATATTCATGAAAACATAATAGGTTTAGATCTGAAATCATGGCACTCGGGCCCTAGTGACAAGCATTAAGCATAGCAAAGGCATAGCAACATCAATCTAAGAACATAGTGGATACTAGGGATCAAACCCTAACAAAACTAACTCGATTACATGATAGATCCCATCCAACCCATCACTGTCCAGCAAGCCTACGATGGAATTACTCACGCACGGCGGTGAGCATCATGGAATTGGTAATGGAGGAAGGTTGATGATGACGATGGCGACGATCTCCACTCTCCGGAGCCCCGAACGGACTCCAGATCAGCCCTCGTGAGAGAGATTAGGACTTGGCGACGGCTCTGTCTCATGAAATGCGATAATTTCTTCTCCCTGATTTTTTTCTCCCCTAAAGTGAAGATATAGGATCTGGGGGTACGTCGATGGAGCACCAGGGGGCCCACGAGGCAGGGGGGCGCGCCCTGGGCAGGGGGGCGCGCCCCCCACCCTGTGGACAAGCCCTGTGCCCCCTGGTGTGGATCTTCTTGCAGATATTTTTTATATTTTCCGAAATAATTCTCTGTTGATTTTCAGGTGATTCCGATAACTTTTTATTCTGCACAAAAACAACACCATGGCAGTTCTGCTGAAAACAGCGTCAGTCCGGGTTAGTTCCATTCAAATCATGCAAGTTAGAGTCCAAAACAAGGGCAAAAAGGGTTTGGAAAAGTAGATACGTTGGAGACGTATCAACTCCCCCAAGCTTAAACCTTTGCTTGTCCTCAAGCAATTCAGTTGATAAACTGAAAGTGGTCAAGAAAAACTTTGACAAACTCTGTTTGCTCTTGTTGTTGTAAATATGTAAGCCAGCATTCAAGTTTTCAACAAGATCATGAACTAACCACATTCACAATAACGTTTAGGTCTCAAGACTACTTACATCAATGGCATAATCAACTAGCGAGCAATAATAATAAACCTCGGATGACAACACTTTCTTAAAACAATCATGATATGATATAACAAGATGGTATCTCGCTAGCCCCTTCTAAGACCGCAAAACATAAATGCAGAGCACCTTTAAAGATCAAGGACTGGCTAGCCATTGTAATTCATGGTAAAAGAGATCCAGTCATGATCATACTCAATGCAAATTAATAGTAATACATGCAATGACAGAGGTGCTCTCCTACTGGTTCTCTTTGATAAGAGGATGATGACTCTGTATAAAAGTAAATAGATAGGCCCTTCGCAGAGGGAAGCGGGGATTTGTAGAGGTGCCAGAGCTCGATTTTTAAATAGAGATGAATAATATTTTGAGCGGTATGCTTTCATTGTCAACATAACAACCAAGAATCTCGATATCTCCCATGCTACGCACATTATAGGCGGTTCCCAAACATAATGGTAAAGTTTATACTCCCCCAACCACCAACAAGCACACTCCACGGCTGGCCCGAAACAACGGGTACCTTCCAAACCAGCAACAGCCCTGGGGGAGTTTTGTTTAATTATTATGATTTTGAGCATGAGACTGGGCATCCCGATTACCAGCCATTTTCTCATGAATGATGAGCGGAGTCCACTCATTGTGAGAATAATCCACCTAGCATGGAAGATATAGACATCCCTAGTTGATACATGAGCTGTTCGAGCATACAAAACAGAATTTCATTTGAAGGTTTAGAGTTTGGCACATGCAAATTTACTTGGAACGGCAGGTAAATACCGCATATAGGAAGGTATGGTGGACTCATGTGGAATAACTTTGGGGTTTATGAAAGTGGATGCACAAGCAGTATTCCCGCTTAGTACAGGTGAAGGCTAGAAAGAGACTGGGAAGCGACCAGCTAGAGAGCAACAACGGTCATGAACATGCATTAAAATAAATCAACAATGAATGCAAGCATGAGTAGGATATAGATCACCATGAACATAAATATCGTGAAGGCTATGTTGATTTGTTTCAACTACATGCGTGAACATGTGCCAAGTCAGATCACTTAAATCGTTCAAACGAGGATACCGCCCATCATACCACATCACAACCATCTTAATATCATGTTGGCACGCAAGATAGACCATTATAAACTCTCAGCTAATTAAGCATGGCATAAGCAGCTATGATCTCTAATTGTCATTGCAAACATGTTTCATTCATAACAAGCTGAATCAAGAACGACGAGCCATCTTATTTACAAAAACAAGAGAGGTCGAGTTCATACCAGCTTTTCTCATCTCAATTAGTTCATCATATATCATCCTTGTTGCCTTTCACTCGCACGACCGAACGGTGTGTATAATAATAATAGTGCACGTGCATTGGACTAAGCTGGAATCTGTAGACACTTAATACAAGAGAGAAGACAAGGTAATATGGATCAAGATTAAATCAACAACAAAGCATATGAGAGCCACTAAGCATTTTCAATCATGGTCTTCTACTCTTAACCCCTAAAGAAAAGAAAAGAAACTATTTACATGGGAAAGCTCCCAACTAGCAAAAGAAGAACGGGAAATCTTTTTGGGTTTTCATTTTAATTACTACTACTACAGGGAAAGAAAGTAAACTAACTAGAAGCTGCAACTAATATTTTTTGGTTTTTATGGGTTTTTCTAGCACACAAGAAAAAGACTAAGAAAAAGAAATTGAAACTAAGCATGGATGGTACAGTGAAAGAGTGTGAGCACCGACAGCTAGAATAAGTGTGAACATGAATGTAAGTCGGTGAGAAACACGTACTCCCCCAAGCTTAGACTTTTGACCTGAGTTGGTCTATGGCCACGGATCGAAGCCATTCCCTCCAGTGTACTGAGATGCATCCTCTGGGTGCCACTGGTTGGCGAGCTCGTCCAGCTCCCACCCATAAATAGATTGACGGGAAGGATCAAGTGGTGGTTCTGGCTCACGCTCTGAAGCTTGTGCCTGGCCCTGGTACTTGTAGAAGGCATCTGATGTAATGAGATACTTGCCTGTGGACAGATCAAACAAAGATGGTGCAGGCAAGGTAACAATTTCACAGTATATTTCATCAAACCTTAATTTATAATTAAGCTGCATATTCTTGTCTTTAACAATAAAATCATGAGCTACCATGCTCTTGTAGTCTAGATAAACAGGGGCAAGCAATTTTTCTTCCTTCTCATGATGCCTAATGGGTATATTAAAATATTCAGCAAGGCGAGAAGCAAAGATGCCTCCAAAGACGGGCCCCTTTGAGCGGTTCAGACTCAATCGTTTGGCAACGACGGCGCCCAAGCTAAAAGTTGTGTCTTGAAACAAAGCATGGCGTAAAATGATAATATCAGGGGCACTGAGATTCCCATTATTCCCGCGACCAATTAAACATCTACTAGCAAATAAAGCAAAGTAGCGCAGAACAGACAAGTGTATACTAGTGATTCTTGCCCCTGAAACTTGTCTCGTATCATGTCAATGAACCCTTCTATGTCTTCACGACGTGGTTCATCAAGTCTACCTCCAAAGGGTACTTTGCATATTTCGCAAAAGTCTAAGAGTGATATCTCCTTAATCACATCATATAAACGAAACTCCACTGTTACTGTAGGTGGTGTTTTCCTAGAATGAAAATGAAAGCTTTGCGTGAAAATATTGGTGAGTAAGAGATACCGTTCTTTCTGGTCGTTGAGGAAGTCGGTGAGGCCTGCATTATTTGCTAACCAATAAAAGTGTTCGTAAATACCGGCGGACATCATGAAATTATTACAAGGCCATTCGCACGGTCGAACTTCCGCCATACGAGGAAGATTATACTTGGGCTTCTTGTTTTCTTCTTTCTTCTTCTCCTCTAAACTCTTGCTAGAGGAGTCCCTCAATAATCTTTTTAACATTTTCCTTTTCTGAATTTTTTTTAAATTTTTAGTAACTTCAAAATAAAGGTTAACCAAACTCAACAAGATTGATAGCAACAACTCCTATAAGTGCCTAGAGGCTATATCATGCATTAGAACTACTTGGGACCAAGAAAATTTGACATGCAAGCTCAAGAACAAGATCACTACAGCAACATAAATTTGCAACAAATAAAGCACTAGAGCAAAAACTAATTGTACCAATGGAGGAGTCACATACCAAGGAACAATCTCCCCAAACAGTTTGGTGAATGGTGCTTTGAGCAAGGAGATCGAAAATGGCAGCAAGATGAGCTAGAACTCGGGTTTGAGCTGGTTGGGGATTTTTTTGGGAGGAAGAAGAAGAGCATGGGTGCAGGAATAAGTGGAGGGGGGCCACGTGGGGTCCACGAGGCAGGGGGCGTGCCCTGGGCAGGGGGGCGCGCCCTGGACCCTTGTGGCCACGTGTTGGCTCCCCTCGCTGTGTGTTTAGTGCCATATTTCCTCAAATGTTCTAGAAAAAATCATATTTCATTTTCATGGCATTTGGAGAACTTTTATTTTCAAGATATTTTTTATTACCCGAATAAGTCTGGAAACAGACAGAAAATACTAATTTTGCTTTACTTATCCTAATTAACAGAAAGTAAAAGGAGGGTACAGAGGGTTGTGATATCTAGATTCACCTATCCCATGTTCATCAAAAGGAATCCATTAACAAGGTTGATCAGGTCTTGTTAATAAACTATTTTTGAGTAACATGAAACCAGATAATTTTCGAATAACACTAGGTTACCTCAATGGGGATATGTATGTCCCCAACAATAAGTATGTCATATGTCTTCTTGATAGTAAGAAGAGGAAACTCAAAACCACCAATAGTAATAGTTGAAGTTTTTCCAATATAATTGATACTGTGGACCTGAGGTTGTTTCCTCGGAAAGTGTACTGTATGCTCATTACCATTGACATGAAAAGTGGCATTGCCTTTGTTGCAATCAATAACAGCCCCTGCAGTATTCAAAAAGGGTCTTCCAAGAATAATAGACATACTATCATCCTCGGGAATATCAAGTATAACAAAGTCCGTTAGAATAGTAACATTTGCAACTACAACATGCACATCCTCACAAATGCCGACAGGTATAGCAGTTGATTTATCGGCCATTTGCAAAGATATTTCAGTAGGTGTCAACTTACTCAATTCAAGTCTACGATATAAAGAGAGAGGCGTAACACTAACACCAGCTCCAAGATCACACAAAGCAGTTTTAACATAGTTTCTCTTAATGGAGCAAGGTATAGTAGGTACTCCTGGATCTCCTAATTTCTTAGGCATTCCACCCTCAAAAGTGTAATTGGCAAGCATGGTGGAAATTTCTACTTCGGGTATCTTTCTTTTGTTGGTAATAATATCTTTCATATACTTAGCATAAGGATTTGTTTTAAGCACATCAGTCAGACGCATACGCAAAAAGATAGGTCTAATCATTTGAGCAAAGCGCTCAAAATCCTCATCATCCTTTTTCTTGGATGGTTTCGGAGGAAAAGGCATGGGTTTCTGAACCCATGGTTCTCTTTCCCTACCGTGCTTCCTAGCAACAAAGTCTCTCTTATCATAACATTGATTCTTTGATTGTGGGTTATCAAGATCAAAAGCAGGTTCAATCTCTACATCATTATCGTTGCTAGGTTGAGCATCATTATGAACATCATCATTATACTATCAACGGGTTCATGTTCATTACCAGATTGTGTCTCAGCATCAGAAACAGATATATCATTCGGATTCTCAGGTGTGTCAGCTATAGGTTCACTAGAAGCATGCAAGGTCCTATCATTTTTCTTTTTCTTCTTCTTAGAAGAACTAGGTGCATCTAAATTAGCTCTCTGAGAATCTTGCTCAATTCTCTTAGGGTGGCCTTCAGGATACAGAGGTTCCTGAGTCATTCTACCACCTCTAGTCACAACTCTAATGGCATTATCATTATTATTACTATTTAATTCATTGAGCAAATCATTCTGAGCTTTAAGTACTTGTTCTACTTGAGTGGTGACCATAGAAGCATGTATACTAATAAGTTTCAGTTCACCTTTAGCTCTAGACAGATAATCACTCAAGCGTTCAATCATAGAAGCATTGTGTTGTAATTGTCTACCAACATAAGCATTGAAGTTTTCTTGTTTCACAATGAAATTGTCAAACTCATCTAAGCATTGGCTAGTAGACTTATAACGAGGAATATCACCTTCATCAAATCTATAAAGAGAATTTACCTTTACTACCTGTGTCGGGTTATCAAGACCATGTATTTCTTCAATAGGTGGTAAATTCTTAACATCTTCAGCTTTAATACCTTTTTCTTTCATAGATTTCTTTGTTTCTTGCATATGTTCAGGACTGAGAAATAGAACACCTCTTTTCTTCGGAGTTGGCTTAGGGGCTGGTTCAGGAAATGTCCAATTATTTTCATTGGCCAGCATATTATTCAATTGTAATTCAGCTTGTTCAACTGTTCTTTCCCTGAAAACACAACCAGCACAACTATCCAGGTGGTCTCTGGAAGCATCGATTAGTCCATTATAAAAGACATCAAGTATATCATGCATCTCTAGAGGATGATCAGGCAAAGCATTAAGTAACTGGAGAAGCCTCCCCCAAGCTTGTGGGAGACTCTCTTCTTTAGTTTGAGCAAAGTTATAAATTTCCTGTAAGGCAGCTTATTTCTTATGAGCGGGAAAATATTTAGCAGAGAAGTAATACATCATATCCTGGGGACTACGCACACAACCAGGATCAAGAGAATTAAACCAAGTCTTAGCATCACCCTTTAAGGAGAACGGAAATAACTTAAGGATATAGTAGTAACGAATCTTTTCATCGTTGGTAAACAGGGTGGCTATATCATCAACTTAGTAAGATGTGCCACAACAGTTTCAGACTCATAGCCATGGAAAGGATCAGATTCAACCAAATTAATTAACTCAGGATCAACAGAGAATTCATAATCCTTATCAGTAACACAGATAGGTGAAGTAGCAAAAGCAGGGTCATGTTTCATTCTAGCATTCAAGGACTTTTCTTTTAGCTTAGCTAATAAATTCTTAAGATCATATCTATCATTGCAAGCAAGAAAGTCTCTAGTAGTTTCTTCATCCATAACATAACCCTCAGGCACAACAGGCAATTCATATCTATTGGGAGTAGTTTCATCATCACTTTCATAAATATCATCAGTTTCAACATTTGCACTCTCCCTAACCTTAGCAATTTGTTCATCTAGAAATTCACCTAGTGGCACAGTATCAGGCATAGAAGTAGTTTCATCATACATAGCAGAAGTGACATCATCAAGGACATACGACATATCAAATTCAATAGCAGGAGTAGGTGTCGCAAGTTTACTCATAACAGAAGGAGAATCAAGTGCAGAGCTAGATGGCAGTTCCTTACCTCCCCTCGTAGTTGAGGGTAAGATCTTGGTTTTTGAGTCCTTCAAATTCTTCATAGTGATCAACAGATATAAATCCCAAGTGACTTAAAGGGTAGAGCTATGCTCCCCGGCAACGGCGCCAGAAAATAGTCTTGATAACCCACAAGTGTAGGGGATCGCAACAGTTTTCGAGGGTAAAGTATTCAACCCAAATTTGTTGATTCGACACAAGGGGATCCAAAGAATACTCTTAAGTATTAGCAGCTGAGTTGTCAATTCAACCACACCTGGAAACTAAGTATCTGCAACAAGATAGTTTAGTAGCAAAGTAATATGGAGATAGCGGTAACAACAATAAAAGTAACAATAGTGTTTTTATAGTTTTTGAAATAGTAGCAATGGAAAAGTAAATAAGCAACAAGCAATATAGGTAAAGCTCGTACACATTGGATCGGTGATGGGGAATTATGTCATATGCAATTCATCATGTAGAAGTTATAACCTAGGGTGACAGAGAACTAGCTCCAATTCATCAATGCAATGTAGGCATGTATTCCGAATATAGTCATACGTGCTTATGGAAAAGAACTTGCATGACATCTTTTGTCCTACCCTCCCGTGGCAGCGGGGTCCTATTGGAAACTAAGGGATATTAAGGTCTCCTTTTAATAGAGTACCGGACCAAAGCATTAACACATAGTGAATACATGAACTCCTCAAACTATGGTCATCACCGGGAGTGGTCCCGATTATTGTCACTTCGGGATTGCCGGATCATAACACATAGTAGGTGACTATAGACTTGCAAGATAGGATCAAGAACACACATATATTCATGAAAATATAATAGGTTCAGATCTGAAATCATGGCACTCGGGCCCTAGTGACAAGCATTAAGCATAGCAAAGTCATAGCAACATCAATCTCAGAACATAGTGGATATTAGGGATCAAACCCTAACAAAACTAACTCAATTACATGATAGATCCCATCCAACCCATCACCGTCCAGCAAGCCTACGATGGAATTACTCACGCACGGCGGTGAGCATCATGGAATTGGTGATGGAGGAAGGTTGATGATGACGATGGCGACGATCTCCACTCTCTGGAGCCCCGAATGGACTCCAGGTCAGCCCTCCCGAGAGAGATTAGGGCTTGGCGGCGGCTCCATCTCGTGAAACATGATAATTCCTTCTTCCTGAATTTTTTCTCCCCGAAACTGAAGATATATGATCTAGGGGTACGTCGGTGGAGCACCAGGGGGCCCACGAGGCAGGGGGGCGCGCCCCCCACCCTCGTGGACAGGCCCTGGGCCCCCTGGTGTGGATCTTCTTGCAGATATTTTTTATATTCTCCGTTGATTTTCAGGTAATTCCGAGAACTTTTTATTCTGCACAAAAACAACACCATGACAGATCTGTTGAAAACAGCGGCAGTCCGGGTTAGTTCCATTCAAATCATGCAAGTTAGAGTCCAAAACAAGGGCAAAAGGGGTTTGGAAAAGTAGATACGTTGGAGACGTATCATTGTCATCAATCCACCAAAAAGGGGGAGATTGTTAGGGCATGTCCCTTCCTATGTGTTTTTGGTGATTGATGACAATGCATTTGCAGACTAATCGTGTGTGCTAAGTATTTTAGAGATTAATCCATTGGCACGAGGCGATTATCTCCCCTCGAAGCTTTAAGCAGAAGACATGTCGTCTTCCTCGGTTTTTGTTTGGTGGACTTGAGTCGTAGGAGACACCGTACTATCAAGAGGGGGTCCGCATTTGAAAGGCTAGGGTGGAATCATCCCGTACACTTCTGTTTCGCCACCCTCGGCTCCTTTCTTGTCTTGGGGCCTCTGCATCTACCAAGTGGAGGTTTTGTTGATGGGAGCGGTAGTACCATCGCTGGCGCGGTAGTACCGCCTATGACCACCAAGCGGTAGTACCACTGCGTAGCGCGGTAGTACCGCTTGGGGCATATGCGGTAGTACCGCTCTAGTCTGGCTCCTCTACCGTGTCGATTAGAGAGGGCTTTTTCTCGTGTCAGATTTTACGGTAGTAGCAGCGGTGGTACCGCTTATAAGCAGTAGTACGGCTGCCACCACCGCGGCTACTACCGCTCCCCTCTCCTGAGCCTCGACTTATCAAGTGCGGGGTAGTACCGCTGCGACCTGCGGTAGTACCGCTCCACCCAGTGGTAGTACCGCTCTGTGCGGGCAGATATGGGGGTAACGGTTCACTTATCCCCACCACTATATAAAGAGGTCTTCTTCCTCAAGAAGACCTATCTCTTCTCCCCCAAGCTCCATTGCTGCTCCAAAAGCTTATTTTCGCCTGATCTCTCTCCCTAGCCAATCAAACTTATTGATTTTCTAGGGATTGGTTGAGAAGGCCCAGATCTACACTTCCACCAAGAGAAATTTGATCCCCCCACTAATCTCTTGCAGATCTTGTTACTCTTGGGTGTTTGAGCACCCTAGACGGTTGAGGTCACCTCAAAGCCATATTCCATTGTG
The DNA here is from genome assembly GCA_902687465.1 of Secale cereale. NCBI lineage: Eukaryota > Viridiplantae > Streptophyta > Magnoliopsida > Poales > Poaceae > Secale > Secale cereale. Next base: position 701,526,407 of record LR738713.1, read on the forward strand.
GTGAAGCTTTGTGGTTTCATTGGGAGTCTCCAATTAAGTTGCGGAGATAGCCCCAACATTGTTTGTAAAGGTTCGGTCGCCACCTTCAAGGGCACCAATAGTGGAACGGCATCTCGCATTGTGTGAGGGCGTGAGGAGAATACAGTGGCCCTAGTAGCTTCTTGGGGGGCATTGTGCCTCCACACCGCTCCAACAGAGACGTACTTCCCCTCAAAGGGAAGGAACTTCGGTAACACACCCTCGTCTCCACCGGTTCCACTCTTGGTTATCTCTTACCTTTACTTGTGCATGCTTTATTGTGTTAGTTCCTTGTGCTTGCTTGTGTGCTTGTAATTGTTGCATCATATAGGTTGCCAACGTAGTTGCACATCTAGACAACCTATTTTGTTGCTAAGTTTAATTTGGTCAAGAAAATCTAAAAATTGTTAGTTGCCTATTCACCCCCCTCTAGTCAACCATATCGACCCTTTCACTACCCACCCACCGCAACACCACCGCCTTTCCTGGCTAGTCTTGCGGCGATGACATGGACACTTTGAATGACTCGTAATAAGATGGTGATTGAGAAGGTCTTCCTGGCAAAGGCATATGTCTCCTTCTTCAAATTCCTTGCTTTTATGCAGCACTGGCACCTGCTCTCGAGGCAGCGTGACCGTACCCGCGTCGGACACATCCTGGATGCGCTTCTGGATACAACGCGTCGGCTTCTTGCATCGTGGTGTCACCTCGTGACTGCCACTAGGAGGCCTTTTTCATATTTCTTTTATGTTTTATTGGGCAATGATGTGTTGTGGCCCCAACCGTTGGTTTGTACCTTGGGATTTGCTTGACTATTGTACGAAACTATGCTTTATCTATAAAGCGGGGCGAAAGCCTATTTTGAGAGAGAGCACTAGGCCATAAACTCACCCGAGAAAATTGGAACGGTGAGCATGCCTTCTCTTGCCTCCCTTCTCCTTGGTCTTCTCCGTGAAGAAGGTCATTGTCACTTCCTTGCCCAGCAGCGCGGCTGGTTCGTCCGGCGTCGATGGGGGAACCTCCACAAGTTTCTGGCCTCAGCATTAACCGCAGTTAGAACTTCGCTGGAGGACGCCGCCATCACGCAGCGGCTGGATGACAGTCTGAAGAGCAGTGTTTATAAGACTCAAGTCTGGGGCACAAAGGGTACTATGCTACTTCTTGAGCTTGCGTTGATATTTTTCTTAAAGAGGAAAGGGTGATGCAGCAAAGTAGAGATAAGTATTTATTTGGTTTGCGGCTTCGTGATCATCTCTTAAACATCCGGTGAAGAGACATAAGCAACCCGCTGAGGACTTATTTGGTTTGCGGTTTTCCTTGAGGATTCTTACAAGATTTTGATCCTTGGGATTTTTTTCATCTGTGTGGAATTTGTTTCAGAGAAACATAGGTACATGATTCGAGAGGATTGTGTCCATATTGACCTCAATCCCGAGGGGGGGGGCATTACGTGAGAGCTCATGCAATTTTCTAAAAATTTGAGTGGGCATCTCATTCTAACCATTTACTTTTTCTACTCGTGTGATTTGGAAATCCTGTAAGACTAGCCGCAATAGGTAGTAACATGCAACAATTTATTTATTACGTAGCCTATAGACTAATCTTGCCTTGATATGTGTGATGCTACTCATAGTCTCATACTACTAGTAACTACTCCCTCCATTCTCAAATATTTGTCTTTCTAGACATTTCAAATGGTTACTACATATGGATGTATGTAGACAATTTTAGAGCATAGATTCACTCACTTTGCTTCGTAAGTAGTCACTTGTTGAAATCTCTAGAAAGACAAATATTTAGGAACGGAGGAAGTACTACCTCCATCCGGGTTTATTGGGCCTCTTGGCCAACGAGCCGTATCCGGTTTTGTAAGGCCGCCATGATGTACGTGTTTGCTTTTCCTCGTTTCCTGAACGAGACGTGCGTTCAATTGGTTAAACCTGCAGCTAATTAACTGCATGCAAAACCGCAGTGGGCAACCAGCTATTAAACACATTCAGCTACGCAGGAAGGGCGCTCGCTCGCCACGTCCATGTGGGCAGGATGGACTGGCGATTTACGTCGACGATATTTCCTGGGCGTGTCTTTTTTCTTCCTCCACGTCGTCACAGGGATTGAGTACCCACGAAGGCAACACGCGGCTCGTTTCCCCAGCCCCCGCAGATACGCCCGCCCCTCTCTCTTCCACTTCTCTCGCCTTCCCCAGGAAGGCTCCTCGATTCTGACGAGATGCGGGTCAAGATCCGGCCGGGGAAGAGAGAGCGAGCTATCGTGGGCGTCCTCACCGCAGCACAAAAGGAACACAGATCTTCTTGGTTGTGACACCGGACGTCTAGGCGAATAGTTCACCCGCGGCTGTTGTGGCGGTGGGGCTAACGGCCGTGGACGACGGGGAGGACGACCAGCTGCCCCCTTGTTCGTGGAGGACGTCGTTCGGGCCTCCTGGATACTCCTTGCAGCAGGCCAGTGGAGCAGCATCGGTTGGATCAAGGAGAAGCACTGGCGTGGGATCCGCCACGGCCAGGTACGCCCATCTGCCCCGCCTTCCTCTGGATCCACTGCCCCTCTTTGTTTTTTATTATTGTTCGTTCTCATATGTTCGCAACCTGCGGTCAAGGGCCTCCGTTTCCTCGACAAGACGGCCGCTGGCAACGACAGCTAGAAGTCCGTCGAGAAGCTCTTTGATGAGATGAGCGTCGACGGCCGCCTCCACTAGAACTTCGCCAAGTGCATCGATAGGTAAGTACGATCAACAACATGTCCTTGTTTGCCTTCTGCTGCCGCAATCTTGATGTTTTCTCTGATGTCTACTACTTTGACGGTGCGGCAGGAAGGCACACGAACCGAGGCCGGCCCGGAACCAGCGCTGAATCCGTTGTCGCGCTCCTGGAGCGTCGGGATCGACAACCCTTCCAGCCACAGTGCACAAATCCCGCCCTTTTGGGTTCTCTTCCAATTTGACTATGCTTGTTCCGAGTCTCCGTCTATGTTTCTCTTCTTCTTTAGGCGTGAACGTGGTGTATAGGACAAGGAACTTGAGGAGCAGCGAGCCAGGAGGTCTGACCCTCCCCTATGTCCCCATGGCCAGTTTACTTTTGGAGAGCTCCCCTTTATTCTTGCCGAACTGCACATAAATTTGTTTATTTGGATATGCTCAGTGGTCTGACAAGCAGAAATCTGAGGTTGCGGCAGAATATGTTTTGAAAAATGCATCAGGCAGAGCCCTCGAAGATAAGGAGTTAAGGACAATAATGCTCAAAGATTTGTTGTGTGTTCTACAACCTATTTGTTTTCTGCTTTTCAATTATGATTTCCGTCGTTTACTTATAGACTCATCCTCATTATCTATCTAAATACGTGGTGCCAATGAAATCAGATTTGTTCTCTGGATGATTGTGCGGATGAATTTGATGTCGAGAATGTCCGTTCTGTTGGCGAAAAGGCCCCCGTTATTGGGATATTTCTAAGCACACTGTCAAGAAACTTTCAAGGTCCTTATTTTAACCATGAGTTGCATTCTACTTTGTTGTTCCTTTTTAATAAGCACAATATGGTTGTAGTGATGGTTATTGGCCTTTGGAAATGAGATTATCATAATGTTTCGCCAACTGATTGTTACACGGTTTTCCATCATTGCTGCAGTTGCACTCGTAGCTTGACAATACATAGTGTTGCCTTTATAGTCTTCATTGTTGACATGGCCAAGTTTATCTTGAAGGAAATATAGATGGCACCTATATGGCGCATGTTTTCCGACTTAATTCAACTTATCCTGCTGGACTAACATCATACATCCAGAATGCCAAAAGGCTTTTGGCAGATTCCAAGGCAGGACAAAATCCATACTATTCACGCCTTTGGTAAGTCTTGCCATGCACCATTTTTTCATGAATTTGTTGGGCTGTTTGAAATGAGCCTTTTGTGTTGTATGTGATCTAAAATTTCAGTTCAGAAAGCCATTTGCTCTTTTTTCCTACTCTGAACTATTGTGTACTGATATGCCTTGACTAAAGTAGTACGTGGTGGTAATAGATGAACTACATACTACAATTTCAGGTTCCCTCGGATGAAGTATTGACGTTCGGTGATGACAATTTTGTTTAAGCACACAATGTTGTGTTTGTTCCTTGTAGTTGGTGGGCTTGACAAAAGACTTGGTTACAAAGGAATTAAGGTACCGTGGCTTCAGTTCTTAATAGAAAACTTACATCCAAGTATTGGTGTTCTTTCTTTCCCTTCTGTAGCTAGATTTTGGGTTAGCAAACTAAGAACAAAATTTTGTCCAGAACAAATCGAAGTGAGTTTACTTAATGCTAACCACATTCTTGCAATTAATGACTATATCAAGAAGTGCTTTATGCTTTCATTTTGATCCCTCTTTGGGTTACAAGCATGCCCATCCAATGTTCATGGAAATGTTAAAGCCAGGGAGTTTATACTCAAGTCTAAAGCATCTTGTCAATCCGTGCTATATTTGAGTAATTTAACTGTGCTTTTGATCATATATTGCACGAGAAGACCTTGAAAAACACTTTCAGCCCCAAAGAAACAAAGCTGACCACCCCGTCATTCTTCTCTGTTGGCTAGCTGCGGGATAAGCATTCTTGTCCTCTGCTGGGTGCAGGGGATTTCACCCTCTTGCCATGTGTCTGGCCGCGGCGGGAGAAATTGGGTGGTAGCGAGCTGTGGTATTGGTCATTAGTCAGTTTAGTTCGTCGCGCCATCCTCATCCAGGGTTTGGTGCGGGACCTCGACGGCTTGGCACCTTCATTGTTGCTCCGGCTCCCCGGTAAGACTCACGCTTTTTGCGCCTCCCTGCCCTGTTTCCAACTTTATAATTCCGCCTCTGTTCAAAGTTGGGAACAAATAGAGGGACTCATGGAAATTCATCAGGTTGAACGTTCATTTATGTTTTCAGAAATGAGGCAACCTTACATGTACATATTCATGGATATTTCCTTTATCACACCCCCACCAGACATGAGTTCTTTTGTATTCAGAGCTTTGGAATTGGGTCATAACTACTTATGTTTGAAAAGTCACTGTCAATTATAACTGATACATGGATTGTTGGGGTACCTAATTTTCTAATGTTGTGATTTTGGTCAATTTCCATTCTTGTTAAGCTTTGGAAGCCAGATCCACTGTCACAAAAAGTTAGCAGGCAGCAATCTCCAAATCAAAACCTGCAAAATTGATCTTTTTGCTCCAATTTTCGGTTTAAGTCATTGATGTTTACCTTTTTTCTGAATACCTTAATTATAAAACAGGTTTGTTGTAGTTTTGGAGCTGGATGGTTAATCAGTCTGATTTGTTCGTATAGTCCATGGTACCACATCTGCAAACTGCATCTTGTGCAAATTTGTTGTGTGTGTGTGTGTCTATATATATACTTGCCTACTTGGTGTTTCACTTACTTAAGTCAGAGTTCTGTTCTGACTAGATGAAGCTACAATGGTTAACCAACAAGGTGCATGTTCTAGCCTTCTAGGTTTCTTATACTCAACAGGGCTACTGTTCTTAATCATATGATCTGATACCATATATGTGCTAATTAGGCCTTTATGCACTGTAATCTGACTATTGTTTCCTTTGTATTGCTATCTGCTCTTGTTGGTTGGCTGTATAATTAGGCCTTTAGGCACGAGAGCGGCTATTCTGCACCCGGGTGCATCTGCACCCACGCTCAGAAAAAAATTCAAAAAAAATACTAAAAAGATTCAAAAAATTCCAAAAAAAAAAAGTATGTGGTAGATCATTTGATGCGTGAGGTTCGCTCCAAAATTCAACCCATTTGGACATCTGAGCAATCCTGGGCAAAAAAGACAAAATCGAGGTCTGTAAAACAGTGTACTGTTTAGGAATTGTTTTTGACCCGATTTGTCTTTTTTGCCCAGGATTGCTCAGATGTTCAAATGGGTTGAAATTTGGAGCGAACCTCACGCATCAAATGATCTACCACATACTTTTTTTTGAAATTTTTTGAATCTTTTTAGTATTTTTTTTGAATTTTTTTCTGAGCGGGTGCAGATGCACCCGTGCTCAGATGTGGATTACCGTTTAGGCACTGGAATCTCACTGTTGTTTCCTTTGTAATATTGGTAACTGCTCTTATTGGCTTGGCTGCATAATTGGATAAGAACATAGTAGGATCTACTCTCTTTTTTTGTTGCTAAATACCTAACTTGGTCATATACTCAGGATCGACGTCTTCTTCCTCCAGGCTGGCAGTCACGTGCAGGTTAACATGAGGTGACGAGGTACACGAAGGGTGGGACAAGGACTGCAGGAGAATGTGAGAACATGCGTTGTTTCAGATCCACCCGACTCATCCCAAGTTTTAGCAAGGTCCTCTACTTATGGAAAAACTTCTTTCGATGAGCCGCCTAGCCAAATAATTAAAATTACTCCTTTTAGTTAGATTTAGTATTAGCAAAATTATTTGCTTCTGTGATGATGAACAAACCGAGTATAATTTTAGTTTGCTTTAGATTAGTATTGTACTCCATCCGTTCCATAATGTAGTGCCTATAGATTTTTACGAAAGTCAAACATTACAAACTTTGACCATGTTTATAGAGAAAATTATGTACATCTAGAATACCAAATGCACATCATTGGATACATCGTGAGTTATATTTTCACAATGTACATGTTTGATATTGTAGATGTAGACAGTTTTTCTCTATACGCTTGGTCAAAGTTTGCAAAGTTTGACTTTCGTAAAAATCTATAGGCACTACATTGTGGAACGGAGGGAGTAGAGTATAGGAAGACTTGCAAGAATTTGTACAATAGTTTTGAACTCTTCTGGACTGAAAGGATCACACATACTGAAGCAAACATGCATGATGCTTTTTTTGTTTGTCTGGTCTCCCCTTGATATGCTCAAGATTGCCTGCCAGGTTTTCATTCAAGATAAGAAGCTACTCACACACATGCATGATGCATGGTAGATACATCCACATACTTATTTTTGATCTGACAGCTTTGACTTCTCTTTTTTCATACATCTTTCCTTCCACGGTGTGAGTCTGGTTTCATGGAAATGTGCACTCTACAAGTGTGATTCGAAGGAGACTGGATCGAGCTCATTTAGAGGGTCGGTATTGTTCAGGTTGGCTTCACTGTTTCCCCTCCGCCTGCTCAAGACGTTGTGGCACAACCACGTTGGCCTCAGTGGTAGGTCCAATGACAGGCAGCGCCCGCGAGTGGGACGTGGGCTGTGTGGACTGCTACGACGGCGAGCAGATCGAGTATGGCCTGGATAAGCATCAAGACCATGGCGTGGCAAAGTCTCATGGCTGCAATACATTGTTGTGTATTGGCTGTGAATGCATTTTTAATTGTTTCTCAAATGAAAGGGCAATATAATACGTTTACGAGGCTTTCCTCACTTGCGTGTTTGCTTACTACTAACAACGCAAAACTGAAACTGTAAGGGTTCACTGTCTAATGCGCAGCTTGCTCTGCACTGTTTTTGATGCAGTTACACTTTGCATTGCATGCAGCTGTACGAAACATGTCGCTAACAAGAGAAAGAAAGGGGCGCTTGCCCATCTGGCACCGCTGAGCTATCGCTCAGGCGGCGCGCCATGGACGCGCCCCAACCACTAGTGCGTAATAAATGTGCGCTGGAGCTGGACCTGGACGTGTGACTGATTGGTCGCATGCAAAAAAGAAGCATGGAACCAGCTGCATGCCATAACTGCAAATGAATCTGATTGGTGTTTGCCGTGCTAGAAAACTAAGCGTCACCCGTGTTTATATTTTGCCTTGGTTCACAAGTTTTGGCTCAATAAATCCGGATGGAGGTAGTAGCTATGTTACGAAATGCCTCTCTTTCTTTATTTATTATTTGTCACATCATCTATTTATCTAGATATATGTAATGTTACTTCATATGTTATTCATATTGTGGCTAGTCTAAATTGAACTAGTCTCAAAGAATAATGGCTAGAGGCACGCTCCCCACAAGATATGTTAATCAAATCGTTGTTTCACCGTCGAACAACCAGAAAGGAAAACAAGAGCATGAAAGGAAACAAAACAAGTTTGGGAATTTCATAAAATATTCGTGTTTTCAAAATTTGTTCATAAATTAAAAAGTGCTCGCCTTTTAAATGATATTCAGAAATTACAAAAACAGTTCACATTTTCCAAAAAACACTATCTTTTATTTAAAAAAAATCATATTTTCCAGAAAAATCGAAATCTAAAAGTTCCATCTAAAAAAGACTGCTACAGTGCCAGGGCGACACACAGTGCGTCGGTCGCTACCGTGTGCGTTAAATGGGCGGCCCAGTCGTGGCCTCCTCTTTGGGCCTTGATCTTTTTTGCCGTGCATCCCTCTCTTAAGCTTAAGCTTGAGGCCCAGCCCAGCAAACAGGACAGCCGCCACGCCACGCCGTGAAACTGTACAGGCCAAGCGGGGTGTTGTGCAACCAACCGGAGCCGGAATCCGACGGCGCCTCTCCCTCTCCACCGCGCCGAGCTCCCCACTCGCCCCAATCCCAAGTCCGCCGGCCCCCGTCGCCCTCCCCGACGAGTAGGCCAGAGCTCTCTCCACCACGCCGGATCCCCGCCGCCGCTGGCCTCCTTCGCCTATCCCCTCTTCGGCGAAACCCTCCCTTCCGCCGCCATGCTTCTGGGCGACAAGGCTGTACTGGTGAGTTCCCTTGCATCCCCTGCCTTCCACTTCTTAGCCTGCGCACGGGATTTGATTTTGATTTTGATTTTGATTTTACTCCCCTTTTCTAGAAGCAAGGAGGCGGCGACGGCTCGGGATCCGACGGCTCTCCCGGGAAGACGCGCTCCAAGAGGAGGGACAAGCTTGCAGGTAGTGGCAAGGGGAAGCTAGGAGGCGCTGCAAGTGATGACGAGGATGAAAAGGAGGAGGAGATGGGGATTGTTAGGAAGGAGATGGAGGGCGTCCGTGCCATCGTGCTGAAGCCGTCCGAGTCCCTCGACGAGTCGCGGTTCACGAAAATCGCCGGCGCCGACTTCAACGACGCCGGCCTCGGCCTTGACGGGCTTCTTGGGTCGCTCGCCTCCACGGGGTTCCAGGCGTCCAACCTCGGCGATGCCATCGACGTCGTCAATCAGATGGTATGGTACACCGCCCGCTTTTTCCCTTTCTCCCTCAGCCGCGAGCTTTGCCCTTTCCTTTCCAGCATGTGATTAGTTCACAGAATTGGGTGAAGCAGATAATTTATTCCGTTTATTTCGCGATTTGGAGCACCTAGATAGTTGGATACATATCGTTTCGATGCCAGGGTGAAGCTGATTGATAAGTGTTTTTTCACCACAGTAAATCTTTTAGATGTATCTGAACAATCTGGCTGAATGTGTGTTGTTTTGGAGTCTTTTAATCCAAGTGCTGTGCATTAAATTAGTTGGAGGTAATCTATATGAAGGAATGCCTGTCAAATCACTACGCATGCTCTCCAAAATTACTCTTTTTCCAGAATTTCTGCCGATTTCCGCTACTCTCCTTACATTCTACTAACTCTTTCTCCACTGTAATTTGCCACAATGAAGTTAGATTGGAGGTTGTCGCATGAGAAGCCAACCGAGGACTGTGATGAAGCTGAACTTGACCCGAAATACAGAGAATTTATCAAGTGCAAGATATTTCTTGGTTTCACTTCAAACCTTGTTTCTTCCGGTATACGGGATGTTATACGGTTTCTAGTTCAACATCACATGGTAAGTGCTCCAACTTGTGTCACGTTTGCAAATCGAAAGCAAAACAACTTTTAATATCATTTTAAGAATCTGTGTAGCAGAAGTATGCCTAGTCTCCTAGAGATGTTTGTTCCAGTTAATTACTAACTTCACTAACTGCATTGCCATTGGTGACTAATTTCCTAATCCATGCTATATTTTCCACAAAATTCTTCAGGTGGATGTTATTGTTACGACAGCTGGGGGTATAGAGGAAGACCTTATAAAATGCCTCGCACCAACTTACCGAGGTGAATTTTCTTTACCTGGGGCACTGCTACGGTCAAAAGGACTTAACCGGATAGGAAATCTGTTGGTGCCCAATGATAACTATTGCAAGTTTGAAAACTGGATCATGCCACTCTTTGACCAGATGCTACAAGAACAATCTACTGAGGTAATCATTCCTCTTGGCTTAAGCACAGCTGGTAATAATCTGTTTTAGTTTTCGTTCGGTATGTCCCTAGTTACCGAAATCCCCCGATAGTGTGGATTATGGCTACCCTTCCTTGTACGTGTCATGGGCCCATTATAGTGCACATGGAGGCTTCTGATGCATAAATTAGCTGCAAAGTTGGTAATTTGCAGGGGATGCATGAATAGGAGAGTACATTAATTATACCTTGTATTTAGCGAAACTAGTATAGTAATATAATTTTGATAGGGTTGTCTTCTAGTCTTTGAAAATTTCCTTAATTGAAGGGTACACCAATTACTTTTCTGGTACAGCAAATAAGCAGACAGTATTTGTTTCACATGCTATAGTAAGGATGCTTAAAACAACTGAAATTCTACATAACATGAAGTCACGAACTTTATTGTAACCCGGCTCCATGAGTTTCCTTTCTTTCAGATGTATGCATCTAGCAATATATACACAAATAGAACACCCAGACTACAGAATCTTGTCAAACCTAATGTGTGAAGTACACTTTATAAGTTTCTGCACAAGTTGCTGAAGTCTACGCAGATATTGTTGCACCTCGGTTGATATTTGATTGTTCAATTAAAGATAACCCAGCATTTCCTACAATGTGAGTTCTTTGTACAAGCTTCACTGCTGACCATACTTATGTTTCTTTTAACTTCTTGTTACCTACAGAATGTCTGGACACCATCAAAAGTGATTGCTCGTCTTGGCAAAGAAATAAATGATGAAAGCTCCTACCTTTACTGGGCATACAAGGTAGTATGCTTTTGAAAGTTCTTTGTTATTTTTCAAATTATCAAAAAGTCTGCAGGCATGTGTTTGTGTAAATGCTGATCATATTTAGGAAGTCTGTAAATAACTATGTTTGGTAAACAGGGAGATAAACTAGGGTTTCTTCTTAAGAATTTTGTTGAGATTTATTCTCATATTGGTTTTGTTTTACCATAAAAAAATCTTTACCGTACTGAGTATTATGATTTTACCCAGAAATAATAATCATTCCTGAACCAAACTTTTATTTTGTCTGAAGTGGTGGGTCACAGTTTAGGAGATGTAAGCATGGTAGAGTTGCTGGCTGGCTGTTACACTTGTTAGGTTGTCCTTCACTTTATTCCATGGAGAATATGCTTCACACTGGGTTGTTTTTTCTGTGTTGAAATTCTTAACTTTCAAGAACTATTTGTGCAAAGGCTGAAGTTGCAAAGTGCTGACTCGTTAAAATCGACCAGAACAATATTCCTGTATACTGCCCAGCATTGACTGATGGATCACTCGGAGACATGCTGTTTTGTCATGCAGTTCGCAATCCTGGTCTTATTATCGACATTGTACAAGGTAAGCTCCACTTTATTTGATATCCTTACTTTGTGTTTGTTTTCAAATGCTTGAATGGTTTGCAGATATAAGGCTGATAAATGGTGAAGCCATTCATGCAAGCCCAAGGAAGACAGGGGCCATAATTCTTGGTGGAGGCCTTCCAAAACATCACATATGCAATGCAAATATGTTTCGCAATGGTGCAGATTATGCAGTCTATATCAACACAGCTCAAGAGTTTGATGGAAGCGACTCAGGAGCACAGCCAGATGAAGCAGTTTCATGGGGAAAGATCAAAGGTTCAGCAAAGCCTGTAAAGGTATATATAGATGTTGACAAGTTTGAGATATTTTTGTTTTGTGTTTTGCATACTAGTACTAGGTAATATTTTCCTTAGGTATTAGGGTATAATGATCATGATGCACCTGCTCATGTGTCCTGCAATTGGTTCATAGAAAATTGCATGCATGATCCTGAGCTGGCTTATAATATTTAGACCATCTTGATTTATCATTTTCCCATGTACACTGTAGAATAATATCGCAACCTATGAGTTTATGGCAGTACGAGTGATTTCAAGAGACATAATTTTGCTATGCAATGGTGTCATACATCATATTTGATGATCACCATTATTGTAATCTAACATTCCAACTTTTGGAAATCCAGGTTCACTGTGATGCTACTATCGCTTTCCCGTTACTTGTAGCTGCAACATTTGCACGGAGGTCTCATAGTTCAAATTCAACCAACTGAATTTCTGGCTGCGAACTAACGGCCTGAAATTTATTTTTTATTGATCTCCAACCATTTGTCTGGGCTCTTTGGAGGATAACATAGAAGATTTTTGGTCAGATGCCGGCCACGATTACTGATAACTTTTGCTCGATGTACACCTAAGGTTGTAATACCAATTGTATGTTTGTAATGAGGTTGTGTAAAGAGGAAATGGACGATTGAGTCGTTCCTCTCTTTATCTGACACTGGAAAAAACTGCGATGTACTTTACAAGCAAAGTATCTGATGAGGATCATTTGGTTTTGTAAAACCGGGGACTTGAAAAAAGTGGACAGGCTTACAGCATTTGGTCAACAAAATAAAGTTGTTTGGTTGAATCAGTTTGTTGATTGACCCCTCGTACAAACAGGGGGAAATTCTTGCTAAAATTGTAAATAGAGATCGTGGTACAGTATTATGAAAATGCTTGCAAATGCTATGGTCCCTATTACATCACGGTTCGTTAACCGGCGTCTGGGTTGCCATATTCCTCTTTTTTATTTATATATCATGATCATCTCTTAAACATCCAGTGAAGAGACGTAAGCAACCTGCTGTGGACTTATTCGGTTTGCGGTTTTCCTAGAGGAGGGTTCTTACAAGATTTTGATCCTTGGGAATTTTTCATGTGTGTAGAATTTGTGAAAGGATCGATATGGTTGACCGGGGGGGG